>OX421935.2:22021101-23221101 GCA_949128155.2 Xanthia icteritia
AGCTAAAAATACACGAACGCATCTAAAGCTACTACTGACTGGATCTAATAATAAGTCTAACAAGTCATTCGCGAGGCTGAGTAACTCATCTATTGTTGAATTTGCACTTGCCAATGTTTTAGTTTTTCATTTTCTTTGGCAGCGGCGTGACTAATGTCATTGATCAGAGTACTTTCTGGTGGTGGCTACTTCTAGCTTTCTAGGCGAGAGGTGCAATTTAAAGAAATGATAACAAAGTTGTTTGCTCAAGCCTGCACCACGTGAACTAGTCTCTTGGTAGCTGAGTTTGAAGTGAATTGAAATGAATTATTAATATTAGGTTAAGTTATTAATACAGGAGGAGCTCGTGGCTAAGTAAGAGCAGCCGCACGGTTCGATCCATCAGGTTAAGTTACGCTTGCCGGGGTTGGTCTGTGGATGGGTGACCATCTTAAAATACTGAGACTCCTCCATGCCTCGGAAATCACTATGAACCGTTAGTCCTAGTTGTCATTCGTGGATCTTTGACAGTCGTTACGGGTCGTCAGAAGCCCGAAAATCTGACAACCAGTCTTACCAATGGGTATCGTATTACCCAGTTACTGGATTGTGGAGGTCAGATAGGCAATCGGTCCATGTAAAATACGGTATTCAGTTGCATCCGGTTAGACTGGAAGCCGACCCCAACATAGTTGGGAAAAGGCTACGCAGATTGATTGAGGTTAAGTTATTATTCCGTTATGCAATACATTTACCTATACCACATGCAGGAAAATTACATTGGCATTACGTTTTATTATCGGGGTGGACATGTCATTATGCATTTCCAAGTTATAGTGCATTAAATCTTCATTTTTAATGGTAAATGGACCTGGCACCTCTCCAGTACTAAATAAAAAATTGTCTGGACTCACTTTCAGTTGGAAACATGCGCAATAAGATTCGATGACATTTTTTGCACAGTCTGCATGATCCGTCTTCGTTTTTGTTCGGCGAATTTTCCGATTTTCCTAGAATTTACTACAAGAGTACGAATTTCTGCTACGCGTTTTCTTTCAGTGTTTATTTAAGCCCCGTGCAGACTCGCGCGGCGCGACCCCGGTAATTGTTCTTCCGTGAAGTTCTCTTAGAAATTGTATTAGAGTCGCGACGCGCCTTCGTCATGTCGCGCCAGTCTACACGGGGCTTTATTTGTTGCATAATATCAATATGACATTATTTTATTGCACAAACCAGAAGAGAAGTTATCTCTTGATTTTGAATATTATGTTTTATAATTTTCTGTAAAATCAGATAATCCTTAAAACAAGATAATAAATATCCAAGTTGTTCATCAATATTGCTGGTAGAACGTTGACCTGATAATTCAGCGGAACTAATAAATCTGTTTTTTTTTTAATTGGGTCGCTTTTCTGCGGAACATAAATCAGTACACTCTTACTAGAGTAGTCAGTACTTCTGAAGTAGAGTGACGTAGGTTTCATTTCTCTGCTCTCATAGTAACTATGGTTGAAGCCAATTTTCGTATGAAATACAAAATTGCTTTTGACATATTTCCAAAGTCCTTTTTTCATACTTTCTTTTACACAAAACCCATTCTTTTGTGCGCAGTATCTACTTCAACTACAACTTGAATATTACTCATAAGTGAGTGATCTTGGATATTGAGCCTTTAACCTTTTGTATCGTAACCTTCACCCACTTCACGAGGCGTGTAATACATCACACATCAAAATTACCCCGCATTATCTTGTTAACGTGATTTTAGATCATTTATCTCTTTGATTTGAATATGATCGTTATCAGGGAAAATTGTAAATTGTTCTGTTGTCCCTGTTTGTATTAGCTATGTCTGTGTCATCGCTGTCATTTTTGATTAGTGATTGTCTGCCGCAGTTAAAAAAAAAAAAATATTGTGGGTTAGCCCTTCAATTTTTCTTATTCAACTGCAGTCCTTTTGGTTTCCAATGTCCTTATTTTACACAATTGTCAACACTGTGTATTTAATATCAACATTTGAATCGTCAATAAGACTTCAAAACTTTAAAGTACCAACATCGTCAATTACTGCTATTGTTTTTCTAATGTCTACTAAATTCGAGTTGACGGAGATCGATTAGTTTCCATCCGACACCTGTCTGCAGGCTGTCACTTCTTCAAATATTACATCATTCATGTAAATATCCCGCAAACGTCTTTATAATAAACATAAATAGACAATTAACCGAATGATTTATTTCCTTTGTTTCACGGCTCTATGAAAAATAATGACCTTATAAACGTCTTTTGTACTATAAGAAGGTAATATGGTGTGCGTAATAGTATGTTGTCTATACACAGTAAATGGACATAATATGCGGCTGGATTGTTGATTGTTGCAATTTGTTCTATCACATTTTTCTTAGAGTTTTGGTTTGGTTCCCACGATTTGTAGTAGCAGGATACGTAGATTAGAATTCTAGAAAAATATTACTATTTTATTATTCAATATAATTTAATTTTTTATTCAGTTTTTGTTAACCTTAAATGATAACATATATATATTTATTTTTAGATGGAACAACAATGCCACAAACCGCAGTTTGTGGTGTCAGAGCTGATAAGGCACCAATAAGCATTAATTAAGACTAATTCTTTGCCGAACCTTGATCGCTTGCTTCCAGATTAAGCACAATAATGGTTACAAAACGGAATTCATAAAAATTTACTTTAACTGTAGAATAAACAATAACCTAGGTACATATATTAGACCTATTTATTTTTAGTTTTAATGTTTATGCGTTCACTGATTTTCCGTTTCAGCTTAAGTAGTTGTTAGAATGCAATTTTTCGCTGGCTTTTAACGATTGTCAATCACCGGATCTTATAATACAAAAGAATGAGAAAAAAAACAACAGTGATTGGTATTGACAGAAAAGATCAAAGTCTTGTGGGATAAATGTTTAATAGTTTTACGCCTAGCTTGATAGCATTTAAGATAAGTGAAGTTATATCTTTCGAGTTTCAGTGCAATGACTTTCAATGTTTCAGCGTTTATGTGTAGAGCAATTTAGCTTTCCTCTTCTGGTTGTTCAGTTGCCCTAAAATAAGCTCAGTACGGTTTCTCTCTCTTCTAACCTTTTTTAGCCTCTGCGTATCAACCACCTGAAGAGAGGTCGGTTTATTACGAGTTAACAGTTGATACCCAGCGTTCAAATCCACCCACAATTCCCCATGGCATTATTACGCAAAACCAGTTCACCTAAATATAATATAGTCTAGACAAGTAAACTCCATTTTATACGAGTATCTACGGAGTTCTATAAAAATGGGTCTGATCTAATGTAAACAGTCGGGTCAACGTATTGTGGCGTGTTGAATTCCGCGAATACTAAATCTTATGGTCGATATGTTTCTATTCAGCTACGATCAAGGTAACGAATCATTCTGATATTGTTCTGTCATGTTACGTCACACAGGATACGAGGAACAATAGCTATGTACCAATGTATAAAGTTCACGCGATTTTCTTTACGAGAAGCTCAGAATGGTGCAGTACTTCACGTGCAAAGACTGCTTTGAAGATTACAATACATATTGTATTTTTATATTCTTTTTTATTAATTTTCATGTTCCTCGTTCAATAATCTAAAGAAGTAATGCTAAACAGTGCCTGGATTGATCTTTTAACAGTGCAAGCTTTGATAAGCCACATGTTTGAACTAGGTTAAATATAAAAAAGCCTAGCAAAACATTAAAATACAGAGCTTTCCTAAATGAAATCAAAAGCTGTCTCTTGGATTTGGATATAAACTTTTATCAAGTTCTTTAAAACGAGAAAAATCTGGAAACCTGGTGTTAAAACTTTCATACGTGATTTTCACGTAGTGTCGATGCATTAAATTTACTGGAAACACGTAATCAAACCTTATCTCACCTCCAACAAAAAATTACATGGTGTCAAAGTTTTCGCATATTTAGATGATATCATTGTGTTTTCTTTCAATTCAATTCATTCATTTATTGCATCAAATATGGTAGGTACATGTAGTTCTTATATTAAATATTTAATTTAGTAACACACATTTGGCCAATATATGGCATGCAATAGTACAGGTTTTACAGTCAAGATATTATATATTACTAGGTAACTACATTATTCAGTTTATGTCTACTTATCAGTTAAATATGTCTGTGCTTTATAGTATAAAATTTACAGGGACACTTTTGAAAGAACTCATCTATCGAATAAAAACACTCTTCTAACACTTTAAATCAAATAAACGTTAGTTTTAGTGGTAAATGAGTTTTGTAAGCTTATCTTACTCCTCTTTGCTTTTATATATTCGAGTTTATGAGTGTTATTTATAAACATAATGTAAATTGTAATCATAAATCAAAACATTTTTATGGCCATGACGGAAAATAGTATAAGTGCTTTAGAATAGCATGTTAGTGTCAATCGTCACCCTTCAGAATTTATTACTATTAATAAAATATTATTTAATAACACGTAGTTAGTACATTCAAGTAATGTAAGTACATAAACCGCCAGGAGTGGGTAGTATGAGTACTAAAAAATTTCTTTGTTTCGATATGAAAGTATTTTTGGATGACATGCTTTGAACAGGTAACCTATAGGCATTTGGGCAACCTACAGGTTTTATTATTCAATAAAACCTTTTATAATAGTTGTAAAGCTTTACTATCATCCGAATATTAGCAGCTTGGCTATCTTTTAAATATATCCATTCAATATGAAACTACCTACTCCCCATAAGAAGACTAACAAACCCAATTTTTCATCAAACACTTCACACCTTAAACTATCGAACGCACCTTTTATCTGCGCCGAATCTTCAGTTCATTCATTGTTTACTTCACCAGTCAGAATATTGGCGCCAACGAGCCAAGTTTCCCAGAACATCATGAACCGTATCAATTATTATAAGTTTAGTTCAGAAAGTAAACACGTGAACACCGCTTTGTTTTGGTCCGTCACTCTCCACTGAAAATTTATGGGATATCTATGTGTGTATACGGAATGATTTTGAATACCGCATGCTACTGGTTTGGTAGATGCAGATTCGGTTATTTAAATTAGGCTAATGGCAGCATTGGTAGATCTGTTGTTCAGCAAAGTATAAACCAAACTGTGGGAAGGATTTAGCCAGAAGACAATAGCTTAAAATAAAGCACAGAAATTAGTAAATAAAGAAAAACAACGAATCTACAAACTAACAAATAAATAGTTATCTACGTATTGTAATGGAGAGTAACGTAATACTTTGGATATGTTTAGATACGATAATATCTTAATTCATTAAATTACAATTGGTATGGACTCAGTACCCTAATTACGTAATACACGATCAATCGGAATCGAAACAAATTGCTAATGCATAACTAGACAAGTTCGAAAAAAAATCTACTCAACAACGTAAATAACGCAATTATTATATTCATTTATTTCGGATTTTCAAATACATCCTTATGGTTAGCAATGAATGTTGTTGAACTGTCAAAATGAAACAAATTTGTCGTAATCGTTTACGAAAATGTGTTGCGTAATTAGATAGCTAATCGACTACGTCTCATATGTATTCCACATTATTTGATTTAAAATTGATCATACCGACAAAATTAAGCTTCTGTTAGAAACAACTGGAAAGATAAATGAAGAATGCATTTACATAGGCCATTCAATAACGTTAGGTAGGTATGAAGAATTCCCTTTAACTGTTTACATGAGCCCAGACAGAGCAGGGCCGGCTGTTTAGTCTAGTGTTTTGTGCAGTCTAGATGTCAGGAAGTGGGGAAACGATTTGAGAAATTTCTGGAATATTTGCCGTGGCTTGTTCAACTTGTAAATAGCAGAATTTTTGAGCCAGATGATGTCAGTGGTTTTAGGTTGCAAATTAAGTTTGTATTCTATTGGTTAAAAGGTGCGAACGAATTAACTTTGCTAGTAAATTTACTTTTACATAAAAGTGCGTTTTGAAAATGGCTCATGAGGTAAAGTGGTGATTCCGATTGACTTGTCTATTAACGAACTACGGATAAGATATGTAGAAATCAGTAAGCGGTTTATTTCTGGGAATTTTCGTCCCGGGAAATCCGTCGTTTTCGTTTCCGAGAAATTCAGATCAAGAAAAGCCAAGAACTCGAGAAATCATTTGTTTAGGGATGCCGCCTCCGACGGAGTCGTTTGTCGATACTACCGACAAACGACTTGTTAGGACTGGACAGTGTACGCATTCTGGTTAGGCATTTAGCTCACGTGCACAAAATTGATGTAAAATCCGAGGATCACACACGAATTGACACATCAGAAGCGTCTACCAGTTCGTCCAGTTTTAAAGGGTCAGCGCCAACAAAGTAAATAAATTCGAAATTTTAAGTGATTACTAGTCCAAGCGCAGGTTATTAATAAACACACAATTGCCAAAAATAGTGCTGTAATTATCACATAGTTATTAATAATCGAATTGAGTTCCTTTTTAGTCAATATTTTATTTTATTTTTTTGTTTAAGCTTAAGTTTATTTAGAAAAAAGTTGATTCTGATTATATTCTATGAAAATAACAAAAATAATGTAATTCCTTGTCATTGACAAGAGATTTTGTTGATTATTGTGCAATGTATATAAACATTATGTGTATTAACGAAGTTTTTCTTTATTTAGACAATAAAATTAAACATGAATGAAAATTTCTCGGTTTCCCGGGTAGTCCCGAGAAATCGGATTCGAGAATTCTCGAGACCCGAGAAATGAAAAACCTCAAGAAACCATAAACCCTAGAGCGTATACTGAGGCACCTGCTAAATCCACGAAGACCTATTTCCCCAGTTTCCTAAACACAGTCTAAACCCGAGTTTCTAAGAAATACATATATACGAGTAAATGACTCATATGCTACTATGATACACGGGGAATAGATGCCAAAATGTATAGCGCCACCCACGGTACCAAGAAGTGTTTTGTATTAATTTATCGATTTCTCATCCACAACGACCCTTGGAAACTGTCCCAGAATGATTTTATGTTTTGCTTATTGTAAATTGTTACTTTGTTGACTATCGTAAATTGGCCCAGTATCTTAAAAAAGAGGACAGTTTTTATAAAAATATTGTGTTCCCTGCTAAACGGAGCCATCATAAACATACTGTCGCAATATTGTGTAGTGTTTGAACGTGATGTTGCAGAAAATTAGGTTTCTGTGTATTAGGTTCCTATGAACAACTGACTGCAGTTGTACTGCTGCTTATAGCAGTCTTATAAATAAAGATATGCACAAAAAGTCGCGAACCAAGGAATTTGAAATTCAATTAAATCAATCAATGAGGAAGAATATTTTAGAACTGCCACTGTGCACGGCTAAATACATAATATGGCCTTAGTACAACTACAAGATGTAATGTCCTCTGTAGATAATGAATTTACTATATCTGCCTCAGAATTAGATTTTTTATTAATTTGTAAGAATGTAGTTTTACATAGTATGGTGTTAAAATATTTTTGTTAGTTCTATACATTCTACCGCAAAGTATATGTTGTACAAATATGTAATTGTCATTCTTAACTAAGTACAATATTAATTTTAAGATTTGTGATTTACAATAAGTTCAATAGGAATTGGTATTATTATAATTAGGTAATCATTACTTTAAAATGTCAAAATAATATCTATGTCATCTTGGATTTTTACAATATTCCATATATTCGCCAATGTCATAAAAGCAATTATCTAATAACCAACTTGTCAGCTTTTTCTTGAACATGGGGATGGGAAGTTCCTTAAGTGAATTAGGTAGCTTGTTATACACCTGAATGGCATTAACATATACATTCCTCCTAAACATTTGTAATCTACATTTAGTTCGTAAGTATTTATACTTATTTCTAGCAGTAGCCTTTTTGTCTGACTTCTGATTGCATGCGAAAATAGTATGGATATTGTTTTACTAGCGTACATAGTTCTTTGATGTAGTACATGCAGCGTAAAGGTAATATGTGAAGTTTTTTAAATAACGGTTTACAGATGTCCAAAAACCAGACGCCAGATATTGCCCTACACACTTCTTTTGTACCCGAAATGCCATTAAATCATGAGGTCCCACTACTACATACATCACTATAACTAATTACGTTCTCTGTTACCAAAACAGTTTGAGGATATTAATAAACAATATATCTGTTTTGGTTTCCGAATCAAGGAATGCAAACTATGCGAGTAATATCTGCTTATTGTACCATGTCTCTGTGGAAATGGGTAACATTCGATGAACTGCGCAAACAGATCCGATATAATATCGTTACACGAGTTATTGAGTGTTGAAACTTCGTTGATCCCTAGACAGATCTAAACCAACTGTATATACAGGGTGACTTGTAATTTGAAGTATTCCGTAGTAGTGTGACCCATTTCCAACAATTAAGTACCCTATAAAGCTTAGGCGAAAATTCATGGGATTCGAGAAAACCCAATTTTTATGTAAATATTTTTTTAAATTTCTCAGATATCGTCACTAAATAACACTTTTCTCCTAACTCTCAAATTAAATGTCCTTCATTGCTATTAAAACATTACACAGTTGAAAGTTAAAGAAAGTTGTTTATTAATCATTTTCAAAAATCATCTACGTACTTTGACACCAGTTATCTCAGAATTTTTCTATAACTTTAATCGTACAAATTACGGGGAAGACATCTTCATTTATTCAGCTATCTAAAGAGATACAAAATATATTTCGAGGTGCCGATGAAATAGTCGATAATGCTGGCAAAGGTCGAATTTGCAAATTGTTGAAATATAAAAAAATGTGTGATAATCGAATTAATTAATTGGTTTATGCCATCCCACTACTTTCTATTCTCCTAGCAATACATCACCCGCTAGGCATCTAGGTCGTTATGATCAGGTCATAAGTATTTTTGGCTTTTGAGTTTACAAAAGGGATCACGGTCTACTCGCTGGTCACGGTTCACTTGTCGCTTAGTTAACGTCACTTACGATAATAATTATGTAGCACACATTTGCTTACGAACCTATCCCAATAAAAACGATAAGCTGTCAATCACTGTTAAATAAATAAACCGTCAATTTGCCGGTAAGATCAGTCAGCAATGACAAATAAACGGTACTTATTTATATAAAAGATTAATGTGTTAATGTCAGCTTGTAACTCTATAAACGTTAGATTGATTAGGACGGGTGGTTGTGATCCAAGCTATGAGAGATAATGAGATCTGCTAAACATCGGTAAAAATATTGTAATACCAACTGTTGTTCAGTCCCTTGCCTGTTCATCTTCATTGGAAACAATATTAAAATGAGTATGCCCCCAAATTCTGATTTTCATTTTATACTATGAAAACTCAGAATCTCATATTATGGTCCTATTTCCATTTTTTTAAAGGGATTTTTTTTCTAGTAGTGGGACCTATGTCTAGAAACATAGATATGTTTCTGGACATAGATCCCACTCCTAAGTTAAAAAAAACTTTACTTACCCAGTATATTTAATAATGGTTATGATAAACTACACATAATGTGGTGTCTTTGAATTCGCTGAGTATTTGCAGGAAACCAGTAACGACTTCGATTGTCTTATATGCTATTATGTAAAGTTAATTGCTCACATACATGTGTGTATTTGTTTCGAATCCGGATGTTTGTGCATGTGTCTTGCATTTTTAATTCCTGTCACTTCTAACCATCTCGTTTTCTAATGTTTTTCTGTATGTTTAACATGCAACAAGAATGCCTACTTTAACATACTTGGCATAGGTAGTTTACTTTTATAAGCTTTTATTCTCTTGATAAATTTTTAAACGTTCTGGTTTCTTCATTACCTGATCATATTACATTTTTAAGACCTGTGCTCATTAAAGAGCTGCTTTTTAAAACGCTTAATCGATAGTTGCTTTTTCGATTATATCGATTTATTTATTTAACACTTTAAGCACACAAATGTACACCGGACTTAATGCCATAGGCATATTCTACCAGTCAACCTTTGGGTGATGTAGAGACAAACAGTGGCAGGTGCAATATCCAAAATTGTGGATTAAATAACCAGAACTGATTTTACCGGAATAAGATAAGTTAATAAAATGTAAAAGTATTGAGATATCATAAAAATCATCATAAAAGGAAAAAAGTTTTTTTTAACCGCCGCCCCTTTCATCTTGCACCACTGCTAAGCACGACCGAGGTCAGCCATACATATTAGGCGCTGGTCAGACTATGTGACGCGCGTTAGCAATGAGCTACTAGGTACTATTTGCCTTACTACTAGGTACTTCTAAACCTACTAGCTACCGTGTACACTACTTCCAATACTATTTCATTTAGCTATTTTAAGGGCCGGAATGATGTAAAGAGTCTAAGTTGGACTAGTGATATCATAACTTGTTCAAAACCGCAATATAGACATAAAAGTGGTAAATGGGTTGGTTTTCACTACCCCCAATTGAGCAAATATAATTTTGAAAGTTCAACAGTCACACAACAGACACCACGCAAACACACATTTACCATCGACTCGAAAAGAAGAAGAAGAACAACTCTTGGAAGGCGGAAAACAAGCGCGGCTGCGCAACTCAAGAGAGGTATATATCCAACAGTGGATTGCGATAGGCTTAGTCGACACTGCTATAACTGATGCGATTGCATTTCTTTTACTTGTTTGTGATTAAGTTTCACGAGAACGAGATATATATACTTGTCATATTGACTGGTTAACGTCAAAGAGATTGTAGAATTCGCCATTTAGGTGACATCATATTTAATTAGAGTTAAATTTAAACGCTGTCTATTACAAGTTACTATTAATACTACGAACTATTCAAGTTATATGTTTAAAGGTCCCTGTGATATCGAATAGCCTAGTTGCATGAGATGGATTGATAGCAGGCCATTTTAATGGAGTAATTAAATATGTATCATATTTAAGTGCGTAATCAGAAACCGGCCAGTTACGATTACGATTAAGACGAATGGCTTGGGCGAATTTTATACGGTGCAGGGACACATGCCGAAGAATTTGATATGAAATACTGCTAGCCAGTCTCGACGGATTGAAAGCTAATCGCAACTTATACGGGAAAGCTAAAAGAATATACGAGTACGTAAAGTTAATAGAATAGCGACAGATTATTTTACTCCACCTTTGACTTATGATGATTGATGATTAATAGATTTATAATGTTAATAATCAAACTAGTATTAAGTACTCAAATCAATTAAAACAATACTGATGTAAAGACGTTCACCGCGACGGTCGTTAAAATTGATTGATCAATTGCAATAGAAGATAATGTTAATAAATTACATAGTTACTAATAAACCTACTTTCAATAGTAGCGTTTTATTGGAAAGAGTATATTAATTTGCCTATTGTTTAGATGCAGGTTCAACTTTTTTGCCAAAAAAAAATTTTTTTCTTTCTTTCTAAACACTAAAATAAAATACTTATTTAAAGATTTTTTTTTTAATCTGTTTCTTATTGACATTAATGTATTCAGTAATTTAGAACAATTCCATAGGTATTTCATAATATCTATTTGACAGCGTTTGACCACTATCCTCATGGAAAGCGTCCTGATGGAAAGTGCTGAAGCGGGCGACGGCGACGCTGCATGCTTTATTTAACTTTTAATAAGATAAGTATCTCAGCAGGTGTCATTTCTATTTTCGCCGTCGGTAACCCCTAATTACAAAGAGATTGCACTTTCGTCGACATTTTATTATTTCGGTCGACATTTTCACCCGTTCGGCGCGCCCTGCAATTAATTCTAAATGTCATATGAATCGCCCACTTTATTTTTATTTAAGTTATTTACTGACAGCGGTTATCGTGGGAATTTGTGTTGCAAGGACGCGCATTTTAGTGACGACCAGCAGTATTTCATTTTCAGGGATATTTACAATTTGCAAACGCAGATATTTACAAACGCAGTTGGTTATAAATGAGTTTTTTGTTTAAGTCTTCATTTAAAATATAGCCAATAATTAGTACAAATAGTCTATAATAATAAGTCGGATTTCAAGGTCAAGGTCAAGCTATTAGAGTTTCGCTAAAAAGTAAAAGATTATGTCCAGAAGTAGAACTTAAAACTCACTCAAAGCATTTAAACCCTTTACAGGTAATTTTCAATTGTCAAGAAGTCATTCAGTCAAAAACATGAATCTATTGGCTCATTCCAAAGTATAGTAGATTCCTATGGCGAAGATCTAATTACCTGTAGACATGAGAGAAATAAAATTACCTGCAACGAAGTTTTGCTATACCCACTTCCGTACCACCAACCTAACGCCTTCGTAATCTTATAGGTCAAACCAAAAATATCCTCCAGGAATGTACAAAAAATGATGACATAACATTCCCGCTACCGCTCTGTCCTTGCACCACATGAACTCGCCCTCGACATTTGCACGTGGTAAATTTTACCGAAACGAGCTGGAACCCGGTCAGCGGTTACGTAATATGTCGAGCATAAGATCGTTCCACTTCATTATGGAGGGAAATCTGCACCCGATTTATTGTAGACGGTTCCTTTGGAAAATGCTTTATTGGTTGATCGTTATCAGAAGATTTGGTGGTTGATTTATGACGAACTTTGCATGTGCTAAATGACTTGGCGATTATTACATCGTTTACATGATAAACGAATACAAAAAATCCTTGCAGACCAAAAATTCGGATTTTTGGTCCTATCAATGAATTTATGTACCAAAGGACCAAAATCGTTTGTAGCAATATCCTAACAGGTTTTCGGGTGGGCTGACAAGCATCGGAGTGATGATGAGTTCGATTCCTAGCTACTAACGTGAAACCTCCCATTTTAAACATATTCTAATATTCGCAGTTTAATATTAACCTAAATACCATTACCGGTCATCATTATATTCGTTTTTCGCTCTGCCCACCCCAATCTTAAAACAGCGTGCCGATGCATCGCTATAATAAATGACATAATAACTAAACACGAGTGTACCCACTGTTTACCGAAGTCCATTACGCATGCGTACAGGTGCGCGGCTCTCATTATAGTACGCGGGTGGTCACTAATGTCCCCTGTATTACCGTACCCCGTGAATTTAACTGGATAGAATATATTATAGAAATAATAGCCTATGTTGCGAAGCTGTATTGATACTGTAATTATTTAAATTGTTCATTAAGAAAAAGTGCTGATAGTGTCATCTGAAGGGTTTCCTAAATGAATGTCTCGTGAAATGACAAATTGACATAATCAGGACGAATTGTTTATGGCAGTGTGTATAGTTTAATCAAAAGATTCGTTCTCTTCTAAAATCTTGAGTTTCCCAGGCACAGATACAGACCTTTTGCTGTGTTTATTCTATTTACCTATATTCGCCACAGTATTTTCTTCATTCTTCATAACTACATGGGCACTTATGAAACGTCAGAAGCTAGGTGCACGGTTCCAATTGGTCGTTTCCTATGGAGAAGACCTGGCAAGAAACTCCACGGTTACTCTTTTAAAAACTGCACTGGCTTTTACAATGTTTTCAAATAACAGTGTTATTAGGTGTGGAAGGACATTGTAGGTCTTTCAACAAGTACCAGGTACTTAACAAAATGATGATGGTCAACAAATCTACAGTCCACTAAGCCTACAGCTCACATTCACAAAATAGAAAATAATCTTTAAAAAGATAAATTAATAAATAAAAATAAATACCAATTTTAAATGAAATGATATGATTGCTATTACAACTGTAACAAATCTTAATAATTATCATGTCCACAAAAGTCACTAATAAAGAGTTGAAAGACTTCAAAGACTATAACAAGAAAGAAAACCGTCAGACTTATAATTTCAACCGACCGACGCAAGCGCATCATTCTAAGCAGATTTCCTCAAGGAAAAAAACCGGTACAAGTGTATAAATTCTTTTGTTCCCAATTCAGTATTGTAAACGCAATTAGTTTCCGTAAATATCCATATTCAATAATATATAAACAGGCGGCTCACGTCGTTCTGATCGCGAGATCAGGTAGGCGCCACTCCATAAAGGGATCAGGGTTTTTCTAGCGATTCGAAAATTAATGTCTTCACCTTAGATGTAAGTACGAGGGAATACATGACTTAGGATCCATATATAGACACAATTTATTTTATGTATTGGTCATTTTTTTGATTAGATGTGATAGTTTGAGGTTAAAGAAAATATTACTCGTCGTAGTAATTTAGGATAAGGTGAGGTTAGTTAAATGTTGGTAAATAAATTCGCCAAAAAGTTTTTTAACTTAGCATAAGTTAAATAGTAGTAGTAAGATAGTTATCAACTTAAGACTGTAGCTAGTTACACTAATCTCGACTATTAGCTAAACTGGACCAGGAAAGGTGTCCATACAAGAATGTTTAACTGAAACGCTAAGGGATGTTGAATGAAAAGTTTTTGTATAAAGAAAAAAAAGAAAGAAAGAAAAATAGGTTTATTTATCACAGAAACACGGGCATACAAAAAGACAACAATATAAACCTAACAGAAATATTCGGCAGCTGCACGTCATGACTGTGACAAGAAAGCTTCCACCCAGCAAGAAGGCTTTCTCTCAGCAGTATAAGTTTTGTAAGTAAATTGTAAACTAAATTTCAAAACTACGGTCGGCGTATTCTTCGACATCTTTAAATTTGGACGCGTTAAACAAAATCCTAGTTCAAAATACTATTTAAAGCTCACCTCAGTTTGATGACCAAACGGTCGATTCGCGTTAACTTTGCCTTAAAACTTCGTCCTAGCTTTAATTATAACGTGAGTTGCGTAACATGTGAGTGGTCCGAAGTGAATATTATTTTAGGAGTTCAGAGACCGTGCTCTGGCTTCCACATCTGTTGCAATACCGACCTTGTCTTCTCAATCATAGAGTTTATTTTGTACAGTGAACTTTTCTAGTATTTATGTCCTTTAGGTTTCAATGTGCCGTCACATGTCGCATATCACTCAACGGCACGCTTCCTTTTCGACAATAATAAAGAAAAAAGTTTGGACGAGTAGGTTTGAAGCTGTTTCAATGAAATTAAAAGGTGATAGATTGTTAGTTGAGAAAACTTTGAAACGTATTTTGTAGCGGTGACCGACATTTGGCATCTCGGAAATCAGAAGTCGGGCATTGAGATATTGAAAGTTTTTGATGTTAATCCGCACGCAAGTCATAAAGCTTATTGGTCCTTTGAGTCCAACTCCGATCACTGAAGTACACGGATAGTGAAGTCTAACGAGGAATCTGGTCTCTGTCCTAATCGTTGACTCATAAATCTTTGCTGCTCTAAAAGAATACGAGCATAAACGTATATTTGTCTGTTTTAGTAAATTAAAGGTGAGTCCGATTTACACTTCAGTAGCTTCCCTCAATCCTATTGACCTCGTTAATCGCGTGTTATTTATTTAAGGAAGATCTATTTTAGAGTGTTATAGTAAAGAGTTTCTCGTCTAGAAAAAGTTTGGCTTTTATATCTGATGATGCAGTGTGATTGTGATTTGTTCAATTCAAACTTTTTCATCTCTATGAAGGGTAATATTTGTATTATCATTTCGTACATCATTATTTTATTAAATATGCTGTTTCCTTCTGATTCGATTTTGATTCTTGTAATTCGTTGGAGGCAAACACAATTTTTAATTACACCGCTAAACTTTCTATAAACAAAAAATCGAAAATGCAGCAACAAAACAATGAAAATGCTTGCGTTTAGGAAATACTTTCAACAATATTGATGATACTAATTTGATACTAGAACAATGAGATGAGCTACCTCATTTATTAATCTCAAAGGGTGTTATTTTTAGTGAGTGATATTACTTTCATAAAATTGTTGATTGGAAAGCTTTTAATCCAGAAATAACATAAATTGTCTCGATAGATTATTTTGTGCTATGTATTTAGACATCGCCAAGGAATGTCAGTGTTTAAATCGATAAGAATTCCGCACTCATTAGATCTGTCTTAACAACAATTTCATGATAAGATTCATTAAAATTAAATAGTAAAATATTAACATTTCTGATTCGACACTTTGTTTACATTCCCGTGCTAAAGTTAAGACTAGACTATACTCCCCTTGTCATAAAATTTTCTTGTGTAGCAAACATTTTTATGACTTGTTTTTAAAGAATTATTGGCGCAATATTTTCTTCTAACGTTATTTCGATGTCTCTTGATAACTTTTATGGTATTTCCACCAATAAGTTTACCGATATCATGTTGCTATAGATGGCGTTTACTGCTTTGCAGGACAATGGCTACGCTAGGCTCTCAGTCTAATCGGTCATGGTTAAAGTGCTTACATGAAACAGACCAGAAATGCGGCATATTGTCTGGTCAGTCCTATTTGTCCCCAGAATGGGATTTGTTGATACTTTTTACTATTGAAGTAATGGACTGGAACTATAGATACTTACATAATAATATTATTGTATCTACGTATGTCTTTTATTGATCATCATTGATTTGTGATAACAATGTGAGCAAATCTTTTATACTAACCGACCGTCTTGTTACAACGGCAACGTATCAAGACCCACCCACAGCTACATTTAATTACACTTTATCATAAAAAAATGTAACCTATTGCTCATAGGAATTACCCTATTAGTGAGTCCTCACACGAGCAGTATTTTGCTACTTTCGCATGACGTATAAATCTTTTCTAAAGATTTTCTCTCAAACCAGCCTTTATCTTCCGTAAAATCCCATTTTTTTTAACTCTATAATGATCTTTTACACTGACCTATCTGTATTCAAGTGAATCCGGGGTAAAAAGCCTATAATAATAAAATGGCGAACAGTAACGGGCCTCGACCGCGCCAGTATGTGTGGCAGACGCGTTCAGCAAAAAGCGGGCCTGGCAATGTTGCCATATTCGTTGATAACGATTATTATGCGGCCAGCAAGCGTTATCAAATGATCGCTGCGTGGACTGTTTTGATTTAAATGATGATTTTTTAGCTGGGATTGAAAGGAAAATGCAGTAGTTGCTTGTAGATACGGTGTATGAGGAAAATAATGTTTGATCCTCCAAGACGATTTTTTAAATACAAAATTAAAGAGTGTTTATAAAGTAAATAACAAAGATGAAGGCAGTGTGTTTAGACTGCGTTGAAAATAAAGGAAAGTAGGTACTGTACATATAGTTTGCAATAAAAAAGAAAAACACAGAAAAGGTATCTACAAATCGATGAATGCTTCCGGCTTGATACCTTATATTCCATAAGAGCAATTAACATCAAACAGTAGTTCGCTAGTATGGACCATTGTCCTTCCAACAATTACGCAACAACAGAGTCAGATCGTTATCAAACTTTTTTGTAGACAGAATAGAGACATAGATAATAAATAGCACTGTTGAACCTGTCAATTGAAGTTAATGGGTAAATTGGACTAAAAAACGTCTCCCAGGACAATTGTCAAATGTCCAGTTGGTTTAACCAAGCATCGAGTGTATGTAAGAAAAATGGTGACCTACTCGCGACTTTGACTACACTTTTGGAGTCAGGCAGCGCCGGTGTCATATTGCTCAAGAGGCTTTTAGTTTTAAAAATGGGGTTTTACAGTATATAAGTAGGGGTCACTTTGTCAAGAAGTTTTAAAGTTCGAACGGCTAAGAGGACCAAAGTATCACCTTCAATGTAGAAGAACTTAGAATTATCTTTGAAAGTCTCCAAACCTATGTTCAGCTATATTTTATTTGCTGCTTCCAATACTCAAACTACAGTTAACAATAGTTGTGTCATAAGAGCCTGCAATGATAATGCAATGACAGTTACCGCAACTTTAATTAATTTAGATGACTAGACGTATGCGATTTACATTTGAGTATGGATTTGAACAAGCAGTAAGAGTACGAGTAAATAAGCAGAGGAAAATAAAAAAAGGACAGATAGATTGTGGGGGAGATGATATGGTTAGAATTAGTAAATACTGAGATGACGGCTCACGGCTGGTCGAGATGTATGAATAAGAAGACATTCTGCGCACGACCTCGTATAAATTGAGGTAAGGGCAGACTGACGATGATGTATTGGATTAACATCAACAGAACAATACAGTTACCGTATCAACGACACTAAACGTTGTGACGTAAAAAATAAAAGAAGTTACGAAAAAAACAAAACGTAAGCGTCGGATCCGCACAGACGTCGCGCCGTCTAATTGGAACCGACGAAATACCTAGACGACGTTATGTGACATATAAAAATTCCACAATTTGGATATATTGGTCTGGTCGCTCTACGGTTTGATAGTAAAACGAATGAAATGTTCTGTTCTTTTCATCTCGGGTGTAGGAAATAAAACATGATTGCATTTTAAAAATAACAGTGGTTGAGGACACCTGTTGAAGAGAACGTGGATGCATGTATGGGTGTTGGTGAAATTCGAAGTACGGGGAAATATTCAACGATGATTGCATATATGGAAATAAACGACGTATTGCAGTTGCAGGTAACAAATAAAACCTTCCGACATCATCAGGTAGGTTTCTGTCAAGACACAAAAGCACAGTCATTGCGTCTGATGTCAACTTGAACACCTAGAGTAAAATGCCTTTATTATTTTTAACTCAAGACATGGTAAGTACTTAGTACGTACATTACCTGCTTGACAAAGTCATAACAGTCAGCTGAGACAAATTGATTTCGACTATGCTAAATCCTAGGGCCGACAACCCCGCACTATTCGTCATGGATGCTAAAACCGACTTATTATTACCAACACACTTTGAAAAGGCGCCTTAAACAATTTAATATTCCTCCAACATTACTTGGGCTAGTTAAAACTAATGAAAATACTTGAACACTTATGTACGTACAAGTAATTTAATACATTTTAACTCATGAGTGTGCAACAGAGAGGCGTCAATTAAAAAATTATGGAGCAGTATTTTTAATTATTTTTCTTTATTATTTTAAGGGTGGTGGTATGTATTTGCTGTCAATGGCGGTGCTACAAAGAAAATCAGCATATACGGGCAAATGATAAAATAGTTTTTTTTTAAATTACGCCTGATTAAAGATTTCCATAAATTTTGATACTAACAGAAGCTTACATAAACTGGAAGTTTGACGATCTTCTATGATCTCTAAGTGATCTAACTCTTGTTAACTTGATACAAAACAGTTTGTAGCACACTACTAGTTTTGTCATTGTACTTATATAATTTGCGAGCAAATTATTCATTTAAACTGAAAGGACAAAGTATCGAATTAGCACTTTCATTGTATTAATATGAGAGTCACCAACTTCTTCGCTAAAGTGCAGAAGCCAGTATTGAATATACAAACCAACCGACCTTTTCAAAACCGACTTTACGATTACATGTCGTTTACATTATTTAGAAGTGGACTCCTCGACCTTATCGTATCTGATGCATTTTCATTACAGCTGTTCATTACGCGGGTTTAGCTACCAATGACACACAATTAATGTAACCGGACAGTAGGGATGCCAGCTTGCAGGAGATGGGTGGGATCCTGAGCCCGAAGAATATGCAAATAGTTTATTTTCATTAGGAGAAAATAAGGTGCTTTTTTTTCTCCTCTTTCGGCTTGGGTCTGTCAGGCTCTTACTAGCCAAAACCATACGGTTTTCATCGCTAGGAACCTTCTTTCTAATTTCTTTTATTTCTATTCTATTGCTTCTTACGGCTCTTTACATTACACATTTTTAACCAATATTTTTGTTTTCTCAACATTTAACTTGGTTTCTGAAACAACTAGATATACTCTTGAAGGATTTTTTACGCTATAAGCACCATCTTTGTACGTATTTTTTTTCTTTTCTTCTTGTCTGTTTATAATATGTGTGTACATGAATGGTTTAATAAAATAAATAAATACATGGCAACCCTAGGCCAGGAGGGCGGGTGCGGATATACGCGTTAATTGCGAGGCCACCGAGCCCATAGATCGATCGACACCATTGTCGAACTCCGACCATCGTGTCGCGGGCCCCATGGATCGCGATGTAGCAGACAGACTATTGTTACTACGGTGATCGCAGTTTTTATCGGGAATTTGATCTTGGTTAAGTCAGATTAGGTAAGTTAATTAGACAGAAAATACCTATTTTTGAGGTTCCTGTAAGTGTAGATTAACTGAAGTGTTACACTGTTTTATCATAACATTTGAATCTATCAGGTTCTTGATTTACTTAACATACAAGTTAATATTGTACACCTGTCGCGATTATTTGCAAAAATATAATTATGTTTTTTTTTAGTTGGTGTTAGGCGTGTATTTTGAAATAGAGTCTATTTAGACCACACTATGAATAATTATGCTAAAATAAAACTAGGAATTTGATTTAAACACCCGAACATTAAAAATAGCATACACCTTTCGTAAAGCTAATGAAACATATTTAGCACACAGTAATAATTTTCATAAACTTTTTTATTGCAGCTATTTTTGTTTTAGAAACACTAAAAACTTTAAAATATTTTTGTTGTAGCGGCGTAGCTTTCAATGCAAAAGTTTTTCTAGATGATGTAGTTGCCTATCTAACTATTAATTATGCACCAGGACCTCTAACTAGTGCATGTTCCAAAATTACAAACAATCAATTTTAAAATTACAAATCAATTTTGTGGCGAACCTAGTCCTTGTACTAGGAATCTAGAAGACATATTTAGCTCGGTTTAATGCCGCATAAGGACACTGGTATTATAGGTTTCCTTTTTTTTACTATGAGCCCTTTATCCGAATATTGTCATTATTCGAAAATTTTCATTTTCCTCACCAAAGTGCAATTTGATTGAAATCATTGGGTATTAAAATTGTTCCTATTTTATTACCTACTTTAAGTTGTTCCAAAAATAATTAAAAGTAAACAGTTACTTAAGTTTAATCATGGATATTTCAATGATACAACTGAAAGAGCATAGTATTGCTGAACGCAATGACGTCACGTAAAAGCGATAAAATCTTTGCAAATAAAGCTACAAATTAAAATTAATTACTCAAGTCAAAACAAAGTTTTTAATTGAATCTCCGTAATGATTAAAATTAAAGGAACATAGCGTTTTTGTAGAACAATTCGCACTATAAACCTAGCTATGATTACTTTACTAGAAAAAGACCCGTTGATCATTTCTGCCCAAAATACAGGTAAGGTATGAGGCCCGCGCCTACGCGATATTTTATATTTTCTTAAATTTTTGTATTAATTCAGAATTTGTAGACGTTTGAAGATTTAAAACAATTAGATCTCCTAACTTATGTGAAATGGTAATAATTACCTACAGCAACTGCAATGGGTTCAATTGACGACTGCGTCCCTAGCCATTTTATAAATATCATTGCATTTCGCTCACCACTCTGACACAAGTGTGTTGACTTTGGCAAACCGTCACGAGTCTCAACTGTAGCACTTATTGGAAGATCTATGTGATGATCTGACAATGTGTAACATTTTCTCCTTATGTCTCTCTTTTTTCGTGTCGATAAACTGAATCGTCTCATGGACTATTCAGAATAATCACAGGTCAGTAGTTTTCAATAGATTTTCCATCTGTCTGTATAGACGCAGCAGGTTTGTAGAGGTCTACTTCCTTATCACAATATCTATAGTATCGACGAAGTTACGGGCCTTGTCTTATCCGTATTCCCTACGGACGTAATATTAGTTTGAGGCCCGAACTAAGAATGAATGACAGCACGATTTAACAAGACGTGTCCTTACTGCCGATGTGTTTTTGCCCGTTCGAAAACGTTAATTAATCGGGAGTAACGAACGGAAGTGTCAAACCACTTTCGGAGGGGCCCGTTTCTTCGTTGATGGACTAAGGGCTTAAGCACATAACCACGTTGCGACGTCGCAACGCAGAAGCTTAAAGTGGGCTCCCAGAACCGCTGATCATTTCCCGTTGCACAAAGCCTCCCGTCAGTGACCCTGATAGTGAAGTTTATCAAGCTGATGATGATTTCAATTAGAATTCTATTCACAATTTCAAAAAATATCACAGTCACCTCACGATGATACTAACGAGTATAGTCTTATAAAGATAGCGGGCGTCGTAAAATATAATAATTTTACGTATGTTAATATATAATAGGAC
Organism: Xanthia icteritia; assembly: GCA_949128155.2. Classification (NCBI taxonomy): domain Eukaryota; kingdom Metazoa; phylum Arthropoda; class Insecta; order Lepidoptera; family Noctuidae; genus Xanthia; species Xanthia icteritia. Next base: position 22,043,153 of record OX421935.2, read on the forward strand.
AGTAAAGCCAGCCGAGTGCGACGCCGTAATGGAGGTGTGGCAGGGCGGAACGGCGTGTTAACAGCCATAGGACTTGCAGCTAGGAGTTTTAGCGTTCAATTGTCGTAGAAATTTTGATTATGTTTGATCAAAAATGTATCACTGTCAAAAGTTGGGTGATATTGCCAATAAGGTTTACAGACTCTCCCTTCCGTTGAACTCAATTTCATTATAATTGGTTTAGATTATCTCATTTTAGAAGACCCTGTAACAGTGTAACTGTTTTTATGTATATCGAGTAGGGTATTTGTGAACGAAGGTCTTATACTATTGGTTTATGATGTTTTGGTTTGAGGAATTGAATCTTGGATGTAAGAACCAGAAAATTATTGTATATGTCATGTATAGGTAGTGTGAGTCACAATAAGTTTGTTCTCAACTCATTGTTTACGATTGGAATTAAAACATTCACAAATAATTGCACTGGAATTACTTTGATAATGCTTTCAGTGCAAGTGATATATAACATCTTTATTTTTGGAAAACCAATACGTAGGGCCTAAATCCAACCACACAGTTGCTCACAGCAGTCACAACTTCTCTCATTCTACTGAAATTCTAACCTAGGGAAGATTCACGTAAACCAGACGCCATTTAGACGAGTAGACACACAACACTTGCTCTAAAGATTTACAATCGCACCCGAGTCCCGACTTCCCGACATTAACAAAGGAAAAAACGAAGGATCTCGAAAGGTAAACATTTTGGCTAAACATCGTACCGAAGAAGTAAACAGTTGCCACGTTTTATGTGTAGAGTATAAAGGTGAAGATTTTAATGATTATCTTAATGGCGTAGTTATTCCACCAAAATTAGTTCAATTGGAAACCGATAGAGGCAGGTTTGATGACAATAGTTGCATTAGAAGAGATGAAAGTACCAATGATCAATATTAGTCTATGAGTGACTAGCAATAATACTTCATTCTTAAGGTGTGCATCGCGAGCTGGTCTTACGTAGTTTATTTGAACGATGCAGATTCTGATGTTGAGAAAAATATAAATATTCTTTTGGCTTACTCTGAATTTGACATAATTGGTACTATATCATGACAAAGTCTTATGTCAGTAGACAATGTAAAGACAAAAAGCTAGAATAGCGATATTTCATGCGTGACATGACAGGTGCAAATTCTCAAGCTATTACATGTTAAAGTTTATTGTGAAGGCGTGGGATTCAAATTATATTGAATTATGATTAATCATTTAAGAGGATGATACATGAATTAGGAGAATTTGTAAATCAATGAATACGGATCTTAGTCTTGTGCAACATAGACATATCGAAAGCAAAAACCAAATGAAATGCTTTCCAGAAAATAGTGAATGATTCACAAAAAAAGTGATTAGTGATTTCTTTCCACGGGTGAATAAACATGAAAAGATTATTTCTTCTTATTTAGTGAGACGTGTAAATAAGATCAACCCCGACGAGATTGGCTTAGCTATTCAGATTATCATGACTTTGAGACTTCATTGAAGTATCATCATGATCTTTTCTTCTCGTACTAATTTCTAAAGTTGCAGCAAAAGCATCATGGTCCTCCGTTACGGGACTCTCCAGAATTCTGCGTACTAAACCGCCGAAACGAGGCGTAAATCAATAGTTTTGACAACAAACCAGTAGCCAAAAGTTCACGTAAGTGATCGCAACTGGCAGCGACAAGTCCGAACTAGAGCGTGCAATGACGTCACCCATTGAGTCGCACGCGCAACGGATCATCAGTTTATCATTATTGGATTTTTATCTTTACCCTTCTCTTAGATTTGCGGCATGGGCAGAAGTGTTATCAAGGCATTGATATTTCAATGTTCAATCAAAGACTGTAAGTTGTTTTAAATCTTTAACATCTTTTTTGAATATATGCTCTTTCATTTCTTGTGCACATAAAAATTGCAGGACATTCTTATCACTATCAGTCAGCGTTTCAAATGATTCTGTATTATGTAAGGTCGTTGCAAAATACATAGTGTGACTTTATTAATTGTGCTTTTTCCTTTTGCATCGGTCCCGTAATCGCTTGGTTTTGTGACTTGCTAGTAAAACTAAATGGTATGAATAAATTGATTAGCTTTTTTCCTTTATTTATTTCCTTAATATGATGTTGTTGGACCTGACTCGCAATTTCTGAGCGAGTTTAAGACGAAAGGTTGATAAAGTAACCTTTTCTTCCATTTACAAGTTTATTATTCTTTCATTTTCAATGTTTCAATTTCCTCAGGATTTTTTAATGAAGCACGAAAAAGAAAAGGAATATTCCTTATGCATCTTTGCAATATTAATTAACATAATGTGAAACAGATAAAACACAATACAATACAGACTTGTTAGACAAGACAAAGATTATATCTTGTGTGAACATGTCAAAAAATTTGCATCGTCCAAATCCACGTGGTTCAGCTTTGTGCAAGATCACAATCGTGGTATTTGTAGAAACTGTTTCAGGTCAATTAGCTCATCCTTTTCAATTATTGGAACACATTCTGTTAATGAGGTGACATTTATTTACCACAACTGATTATCAGCCGCATCTGGTAAGACTTGGACCGTATTCCAAAAAGTTGGGGTTGAGATAAAGATAGTACTATGTTTGAGTTGCTTAACGTAGGAACAGAGTGCAATTAGATTGGTCCTAAGTGTCGAAACGATTCAATTGTGATGTTTATTTTTTCGTATTCCGTGTTTATATTTTAGACTCTTGCAAATGTTTTTCCTATATTTTTATCGGCCTATCTACCTACGTTGTTTCTTTGTTTTAGTGTTCTACTTTTAAAAATTAATTGCAATCCCATTTTGTTATTTTTTTTTAAACTCATCTCATTTTTCGTGTTTTTCATAAACAAAATGTGTCAAGGATTTGTCAAGAAAAGCAGTTTTATGGAACTGGACAAGATTTTGTTTCATAGCATTTTTTTGTGGTCTCATTCAAAGTGTTGTAACTAACATTAAATTTTAGCTTGTGTTATCGTTTCCTACCCACCTGACCGTTTAAGAAGGGTGCATAAATGAGGTCCGGCTTTGTACGAGCAAGTGGCATGCGCTTAGTATGTTTTGCAGCCGACCACGTTTGCCGACCACTATTCACTGCTCAGCCTAAAATGGACTCATAATGGCTACTTGTTCCTACGATACACCTGCTGTCATCGCATATTTGCTGCCAGTATTATTCTTATAAAGTTCTATGGTGCGGCTAATGGTAATGATATATTCTCGAATCGATGCGACTTATTACTATAGCATGCATGATCACATGGAATTTGACAGAACGTTGGTTCAAAATTTACTGTTTGATTTGAAAAATTGTGATTATTTTATACCTTCCATACGTGTCTTCAAGTTCCATGCGACCGCGAGGCTCGCATCACACCACGTCGTAATATAACACTGATCACTCACTGTAACGCGGCTTGTAGACAGCACGAATCCTCTTAACCAACTTGCTGGTCCTCTTGATGGGCGGGCCGAGGGCGACGGCAGAGTTGCCGCGCCTCTCGGCGAACACGATATAGTTCCGTCTATTTTTCAGAGGCACTTCGAAGCGCCCGGAGCAGTCGAGGTGCTCGGGCGGCAGCTTGAGTCGGATGACGGCGTTCTCGTGGGGCCAGTATCCCTGGTGGCGGAAGACGCGCTTGATCTGGACGGTGGCGGCGTCTTTGGCGAGCGACTGGACGCGCGCCTCGAAGGCGGCCGGCGCGCGGTAGGCCCGCCACGCGACGTCGGCGCGGTCGCAGTAGAGGCGGCGCGGCGCGGCGACGGCGGCACAGCACAGGGACAGCAGAGCCCACAACGCCGCGCGCCTTTCTGTCTTCATCGCGCCATCGCAACAGCGCTCGGTGACTCCCTGCTCGTTCGCGGTGCGCCTATGTTCTCCCGTGAGCGGTCGGCGCGCGACTGGCCCCAACTGAATCATTCCCCGCCCACACCGAAATAGTCGCGGTACGGAGCAAGCACGCGTCGCTAATTTATCTCGTCTGATGATTAATTTGCGCTTGTTATATGTAATTAGTGGGTACCATGTCGATTGTTTGATTGGGGTGCGATTGATTCAAGTTGAGTGAAAGTCTCAACTTTGAAAACACTTTTTATTGAGAGTTTTAGGATGTTTTTCGTAATTTTTTTACGATAATTATATTTAATTAAATTTATTAATTTACATTAAATAATTTGAAACTGTACAACACTGAAACAGAAGACTGCTAAGACACTACAACCATTTTCTTCTATGTGAAAATTTACGTAGGACCTTACGTACGAGTTGTCTAGCAACAAGGTGTTACCTACTGTAGCAGAGATTTTCAACTAAAGACTTTCGCTTCGTAGCGACGTCTACGAAGTCGCTGTAGCGCGTAGACGCGCCGTAGCTTTGACCTCAGGCGTAGACCCGCGACCTTGTGGTAGTCACTCGAAATATTCATATTTTTCATGTTTCTTATTTAATTGAAAGCCAAATGTATTACTTTTATTGCACCTTAGGTATATGTATATAAAATGTATATAAACTTTGTCAATAATATTTGCCATACTCTACTTACCTTAGTTAAAAACATTTTTAAAACCTTAAAGTAATGAGAAAAGTTTTTTAATTACTTAACTTAGACAATTTTTTTTTACTATGGTTGAAGTAACTCGTATTCGATAAACGGGAAATATAATTCATAATTTCATTATATTAACTCTATCGTCGCTTTATAAGGTCCTTAAGGTCTTGGACTCATTGGTATTCATAGTCCTATCCTATACCTAGTTTATAGAGTTCATAGGTCTTAATCAAACCTTGGACCTTATTAGTTCGAAGGCTTGATTAACTTTTTGATAAAATAATGGCCACCGTTCTCTTCATTCGCTAACGCAGGATTATCCATATCCATAATCACAGCAAAAATAACATAACATAATCACAGCAGTACATCATTCCCACAGTCAAACCATTGCAACGGTTTTGTGGGGCTTAGCTTATATGTTACTTACCTTTTTGGAATAAAGATAAATAAATAAAATAATAAATATACCCATGAGTTCTGATCATAGCCCTAAGCTGCCCGTGATAAACACATCAATTACCCAAATAATCATACCGATTCCTTACCACAACTGAAAAAAACCCTGACTCACACATAAAATAATACTTTAATACCACCAAACACATCCTTAATACCTGGAATCAGCATCCTCGATTCCCACAGGACGAATGAATGGATGATTGAGACCTAACGGTTTGCGACCAATTGCCTCACATCCGGTAAGAAAAGGTAAAAAAAAGGTAAATAGTGTGAACACTATGCCTCGGTCGTACTCTCAGTCTCAGGTAGATGGTCTCATTCATAATGGTTATGAATGACCGGTGGTTTTGGAGATCCGTAGGTGGGTCACTGAATACGCTACCGTTTTTTGGTTTATTATAGTGCGAATGAAATTAATTTTAAACTCCTGCAGTTACAAACCTACGTACGTACCTATTTCACCACACACCTACATTTATTTATTTGGTTCACCAACAATTGTAAGTTTACACTAACATCTTGATAAAAGCAATATCTTAAAAACTTTGAACAGTGTAACAATTACTTAAAGGTAAACACCACATGATCTAAAATTATGCTAATTTGTAAGCAAGGTAGGTACATATACAGTTCACAAGCCAACTTAAAATTAAAGCAAAATATGTAGCCCACATGTACACATAGGTAATTTAATTTATGCAAGACTAAAACAAATAATTGGGTTAAGTTATAATAACTGTTATAAGTATCTACCTATTATCTGCAATAACATTTGATCTTTCTCGTATTTTAGGTGCCATTCGCGGACTGAAAATAATATTAATAAACTGTTCCACCGCACCGCACTTAACAAAATTTTGTTTCAGTGCGGTTAGTGGAAGTGCTCAGGTGCGGTTCGAGCAAATGCTGTTGAAATCAATGCTCTGAGTGGAATACCTCACATTTTCCACCTATAGCACACAGAACCCATCATTCAATGTGGACTCAAAATATTTTTTACAGTGTACACAAAAACGGGTGGCCCTGGTGGCCGGAACTTACCTTTTGTCGTGTACCATTGAGCGAAGCACGTGCGTTACGATGTGCAGGCGGCCTTCGTTTGTAGATGAATTACTGCTAATATTGGCTAATAGCTTCCATGCTGATGTGGAAGAAATAAAGGATATTTCGTTTCTTTTTTGCAGTATGGCTATAACGGCTATTCAGTATCAGTGAAGTATTTATTGAAGTGCCATTGGCTGTAGGTACTCAAAAAAATTCTTAATCACGTCAGTTCACCAATCAGCATTTAAGCAAGACTCAGTCGAAGCAACAGTTTTTTTTTATAGGTAAACCTATCTCATTAATTTTCAGGAACTGCACCTTCTGTAAAGCTAAATCTACAGTATCGACCAAGGAGAATTGTAATTTTCTTCACTTTTTAGGATCACTTCGATTTCCGATCGTCTGTCAGTCTGTCAAGACCCTTTTTCTCAGGAACGCATGGAGTTATCAAGTTGAAATTAATAGAGCTCTAAAAAAATCATACTTCTAAGTCAACGCAATAAAAAAATACGGCCATATAAACGACATTATGATATTCGCAAATAAATCAAAACCTACAGGGTACTTCCCGTTGACCTAGAATCATGAAATTTGGCACGAAGCAAGGTCTTACAGCACAAGTAAAGGAAAATGTCCGAAAATCGTAAATTTGTAGTTTTATCACATAAAAAAACTGCCGTTTTCTTCAGAAACGAAAATTGGAAGACTTTTTTGAATACAATATCATATTTTCAGCTATTTAACTTACATTCACTTACCTAAGTAGTCAAAATAGAAAACAATCTTTCTTTTCGATGATCGTTACAATTTTCTAACCCAATATCTTTACGTTGACACATAATTAAGTGAAAACAATGGCGGAAAAAGACAGAATAGAAAAATATTCCCATCTCTGTCTAACAAAATTAGGAGAAGAAAAAAAGGTGCTAAATCCGAAACATGTGTTGCACCGTTGCACTTTACAAATCGTTTTATCTTAAGCTATACTAATTACAAACAGGTGGGAATTTAAGCTTTCAAACAAAAGTCCCAAAATTGTTTAAAAGAAATGTTTTATAAACCAATAAAATAAAGCCGTAAAGGTGTTATAAACGGGTATTGTTTGAATACACGTGTTTGTCATGACTGTTGTGGGAACGCCAAAAACAATAGTTTTTCAAAAACCGTTTTCTTTTGTTTTTCTTATTGTGTTTTATGCAATGTACGATTTTGTTACAAGGATTGAAGTCTATGCAATTATTTTAAAGGAGAGTGATAAGTGCATTTATTATAGCTTTAATTTGATTTGTGATTTCACTCAACTTGTAAATTCTTATGTAATAAACGTCCAAACAAAACTAAGATTTTAGATGTATTTTTGGCATTCAAAAGGCTTTTTCGATCGCTTCAGTAGGGTTCAGTAGGGTAAGATAAAGAAATGAAAATGTTATCAAAAGATGCGTTACTGATAGGGCTACAATTATGCATTTATTTATTGTATTTTTTTTTTAAACCTTAGTTGGTTACTATTTTTTTGAGTTTTTTTCAAAGAGTATTAAACTTCTCAAAAACGAAAAGAGATATAAAAAAATAAAAAAATCTTGAGAATATAAAGGGCTTCAAAATGATACCATTCTGGTTTCTATAGGATTATATTTAAGGATAGACGTTTACCCCTTTCGGAGAATACCTTTTTGGTGATTTCGCATAATTATTTCGTTCAGAATCTGGTCATTTGTCTTTTTATTTTAATCTGCAACCGTCACCTCTTGGCCTGCATCTCAATGCTGTTAACATTGTTGTTATGGCGACAGACTTAGATAAGATGTTGGTAGCTAGCCAGGCGGACTTAGAACAAGCCCTACCACCAACCAAACCGAGTATTTTTTTTTTGCCCCCACTGGGAATCGAACCCGGGACCTCTGGGTCTGAGACAGGTGGTCTAACCACTAATCGACTGTAGAGGCGGCAGTCATTTTGTATTCTTTTGCACATACATTTTAGGTCACTCAAGCAACGTTGCAATGCTGTACTATCATTCTTACTTCTATTCTCAAACAGGTGCAACAAATGAAATTTATCTTCATACAAAATCGTCCAATGTCCACCTCACCCAACACAACAACTTTAAAAAAAGTTGCAAGTTCGCGTAAAATGGTCCAGATGGTCGAATTTCGTGATGTCTTCATTACAGCCTGCCCGCGGTAGTAAGTCATCTTAATGCAAAAATGACAAAATAAATTATAATGTTGGTGCCCGCGCGAAACGCTAACATTTGGTGGGCGAAACGGATGAAAACTGGCTCTACTTGATGAAATAATAAAGGTCTTGATGATGTCTGCTTGTCTGTCTATTTGACGCATTTTCAATTAATGTTTTTGTCATAACAGCGCAAGCTTACATTTATTTATAAAGGATCAACGTTTCTTCTGGAAAACCTCACAAGATAATTAATCTCACGCATTTTAGTACTCAACAATTAAAACCTTGTCATTCTAGGTATTTGACCTACACCAAAGAATGTGTAATTTTTAATTAAAATAACAAGGATTTAATGGCTGTATATGCGAGTTAATTAAGAAATATCTTCAACATATTCCAAGTACCTAATTTTATTAAGCTGAACTTAAAAATAATCCTTTGTTATTTTTCTTATTGTTTAACTTTTATACCTAAGCGTTTTCAAATAAAATACATAAACAATGTTTCTTTTTATTTCGTATTAAAATAAAATGCACACACAGGGTTCTAATATGAATTTTTCGCATCAAAACTTTGACTAAAACCAAAAAATAAACGTCATTAAAAGTGCCTTTTGTGTGTCTAATTGAAATAAATTATTTGACTTTTACGAGTATAATACCTAATTGATCGAAAATCCCCAAGATTTTGATCGAAAATCTAATCTAACTAATTGATCGAAAATCTTGGGTCAACGTTGTGTAGAAAAAAGGTTATATTTATTGAAATAATCTCCTTGCATGTAGAGCCACCTCCAAACCCCTACCTCTCGGCAGGCCACCCTCAGTGACGTTCGTTTCTCGTTAACCGTATAATTGTTTAAATTGTCATAATTTCGCCCGCATAATGTTGCCACATAAATATTTATTTATCGGCCCACTACTGATAACCAAATTGCTGATGACCACCGCTCCTCACTTGATTTAAGAGCTTCGTAAATGTGGCCTTACTGCTTTTATTGTGGAAACACGTAATCTGAGTTTGAATTAAATTCCAGACAAGCATACAATGTAGGTAGTGGGTACTGGTAAACTTGAAAACAACGAGGAAGGTTACAGGGAAAACGAGAACTTCACGAAATGAGAGATTACTAGCTAGATGTCTGGATGTTACAGCTGAAATGATGGAGCCTCCTACATCGCTACCATCATGTATTGATCAGTACGTATTCGGTGTTCCGCAAGCACTATTTAACCAACAAGCTCACCCAAATGCATTGCGCTGTCTGTCTGAAATTGAAATGAAATAGGTACAGAGGAAATTAAAGAAGAGCACGTTAAATAAGTATTGCTCATGTACATTATGTTCTTGTTGACACTATCAAGTTTGGCAGCTGAAGTTGTTCCCACATAATCAAAAACTTCCAACGCGATTTCAAACTCGTGCAAGCCGATGAAATGCTCTATAGGCCATATTGTGACATATTGCAAAGTTATTGCTTTGATTTACACCACCATTGGTTCATTTTTTTTTTATATCAGTCTTTTATAGCACTGCTTTCGGATCCCAGCCCTCTTACAATACCTACAGTAAGAAGCTAGCATTAATCACCACGTTTGCCCAATGCGCTTCTTCAGTTTTCTCCACATTTCCGAAGTCCATTAACCTAAGAGTATCATACGTCGAATCATGGTAGTCCCAGATAATCCAGCATAGAAACAAAATTATTAGTATCACCAGTAGCAGTTTGTAAGCAGCACACGAACAGCGGCCGCCAAAGTATCCATTCGGTAGGTCGCGCGTGGTTTATTTCTCTCGCGCCACGGAGTAAATATAACTCGTATGTTACGGGTGTTAGCACTACTACGGGAAGATTTAAGTCGATTGGAAGTCGTGGAGTTTCGAATGGTTGAATGATGGATAGAACTGCAAGTGGGTTTGTTTTGGAACGTTATGTTTTCTTGTGGTTGATTCGTTTTTGTTTTTTCCCCAGTTTACTAGCCAAGCAGTTATTTGCAACCACAATTCCTTTTATACTTATTACTCATTCGGTACTTACTACAGTACAATCTCGTTTATGATTTCAGTATTACGCAGTTATTAGCAAACATGTGTTAACATGACATGAGTTGGTTTGAGTTGGTTGACATGAGTTTAACTGTCACTAACCGAATTAGAAAGAAGAAGACACAATATAATTTTTATTGTTATCGACTTCTAAAGACTTCTGCTTGGAAATGTGTTGCGTCACTTCTTCTTCCCAGCTAAAGCACTAGAAAAAGGAAGTGGTGAAATGCGGGCGTTTTGGGGACTGTCTTATGTACTTAATTGTGACGTTCGAAAGGTGCTGATTCTGGGCCTAGTTTGAATAAATGACTTTTAATTTTTGAAAAGGCAAATCGTTTGTTGAGCGGATATCACTTATTTAGTGCAGTCTCGTTACTGCTTCCAGGTAGCCATAAATCAACAATATACTGTGATGATCCGGATGACCAGAGATCATTTTCTCACTTTGCAGCACTGGATCCAAAACCTGAGAAGTAAAAAGGTAAGTAGAGTTAACCTACTACCTACATATTTCCGAATCTTACTTTATCTTGGAAATCAATGGGTACAGAGACGGAAAAATATTATTTTGGTTTCCAAAGCGTTTCGCTTGGCCAAGAATAGAAGATTAATGGCATCGAGTACACTTTACTAATAGTAGGGGTATTGCTCTCACCTTTACCACGTGACTTAGTGACGTATATTCCCTACATTTGTTGGCCATATCAGGGAATTACAATAGTTGGACGAGTTGAACTGATAATCCCGTTTCCATAACTTACTGATCGTTATTGGTTAAAAGCTACGGCTTGTCAGCCTTGTTAGCAACATGGAATATAAAGGTGCTTCAGCATCGAGGTGCGTCACAATCTTATAGGTGAAATTATCTGCTACAGTTTGCTCAGATCTGCGAATAATTTTGTCTCATTACTTGTTCCGTGGACATCATTGAATTCGTTCATTTCTACAGAAATACTTTGAATCCTTAAAAGCGAAAACGTGGTATGTAACATTGGCTTCTCCATAAGACGCCTGTACATCAAGTTTTCCGGGATTAAATCGAATTTTTCTATTTTTTTTTTTGTAATTTGTCTATAACTTTTTAAATGGTTGTAAATTTAAATTTCGAACAATTAATACACCAAAATTACGGCCAGTATATCGGCTTCAAAACTACATAAAACTTTTTATTTGACACAATTATTATTTTGACGTTTGATGCCTTTATACCTAAAGTGGAAATGCACGGTTGCTCGATTTAGCACTCCATTTCAGACTCTTAATAGTCCCACCCAAGTTTTACAGAGATATTGTGTCTCTGTTAAACTTTTGTCTCCCATACAAAAGTAGTCATAAAGTTAATACCACTTACAACCCCGCATATAGAAATATCGCCTTAAAAAATCGTCTGTCGTTCCAGACTGGCGTTTAATTAAAAAATAAACACCGTAAGGGCGTCTACAGGCGGGCGGCGGCAGCGCATCTGCGGTCGGTCGCGTGTCGCACTCGCCGGCCGACTTAATTAGATACCACCTTACGAATGGTGTGGAGACGACTTTAGACCAAAGACTGTTGGTTCGTTTGTCAGTTTATAACCTTTTTTTTGCTTTAATTAGATGTGATATGCAATTGCTCTTTAGGTTGATAGTTACTAAAGTTTACGCGTATTCTTTCAAGAATCAGAAGCTTTGTAAAAAGAACATGCTTATACATTCAGAACTAATTCTTTATTTTTATGACCTGAAGACTGTCAAGAAATACCTAAAAGAACAAAGTGAAAACATTAGAAGATCTAAAGAGAAGAATTAAATTTTGCTACCATAAAAGTTGCAGAGCGTCTCCATGGTCAACGCTGTTCTCAAAGAATCGCCACACACCTGTACGTAAAATAAAGGTCTCAGTTAATTTGATCGGACTACCGCCAAAGGCAATAAATAACTTTTGACATTTGTTGAAGTTTTTCATGCAAAATATAAAAACTAAAGCGAACCACATAAAAAATACTTGTTTCTTATTTGATTTTACGAGTATTTATTTACAGGTTTTTTTTTTTTGTGAAAATTTGTAGTCTGGTAGTCCTCTCCATGGATTCCACTGTTTCAAACGGTCTTAATACACCTGTGCATTGACGTTTGTAGTCGCGGAATGTGCTCGTATTTAATAAAGGATATTGTCATGAATCCTATTTGACTCAATTTCAAAGAATATGATGACATATTAAAGTTCAAAAGTTGTTTTTCACATAATGACTTTGTTTATTTTCTTATTGGCACCATACATTTTTGATTTGATTGACAAGTTTGAGAGTAATATTATATTACCTATCGTCGAAATCTAAACCACTAGTGCCAAAAGAAAACTTTCTTCTAAAATAAACCAAGATATTCGACCTGTGGAGTCGAATAACTTGATTTATTCCGTAATTATTTACGTTTACGCGTTTACGTTTACGTTTTATTAAATCTAGTCTACAACAAGTCTTTATTTAAAAAATAACTAGTTTAGAACGCAGATAAAGAGAGAAAGAACTACGTAACTAAATAATTTTAATACATTTATTTAATTACGTAGCTCTAGATGTATTTAATTGTCAAGTTGATAACACTACCTATTTTATTTAGTGACGTATAAAAAGGGGCTTGTGGCTAAGTAATAACAGCCGCACAGCTCGATCAATCAGGTTAAGCTACGCTTGCCGCGGTTGGTCCGTAAATGGGACCATCTTTACATACCAAGACCTCTGTGCCTCGGAAAGCACATGTTCCCGGCTGTCATTCGTGAATCTTTTAGGCAGTCGCTCCATGTAAAATACTGGTATTCAGCTGCATCCGTTTAGAATGGAAGCCGACCCCAACATAGTTGGGATAAGGCTAAGTAAATGATGTTAGAACGCAAATAAAGAATTTAATAAACTTACAGAATTGCAATAAATATAATTACATAGGTAATAGGTGGGTGGGGTTTACAGTAGTTCGAATTAAGAAATAAATAAACTGAACAAAAAAGCAACAAATGGGCTCCCTATTCTTATGTATGATTCCAAATTATGTATATCAGTTTTGACTAGAATTCAGCCACGAATGGATTGAACCTACCTACTTATTTTTGTGCTGTGTTATTTCCAAAAATCCTTCATTCAATTCAATTATAATTTTTACTAAAGCATGTCGCCTCCACGCATTCCTGTGTGATCAAATACACCTGTACATTGAATGATGAGGGCTGCAACGTACTCGCATACTTATAATATCAGATGTTATTTTCATAAATTCAGCGGACACTGGTACTACTGCCGCGGGCTATACGCGCTGGGACTGTGTGCACTGCAAGCTAAGTAAGACGTGCTGCGATTTATAGCTACAAAATCAACAATTCTCAGCATACGTGTCATTATAACGGTTTTATTTTTTGTAAGCATACCTATTATACCTACTTAAAATTTCGACAAACAATAAGTTAAGGCGACGATAACCGACATTTAATGACTTTATACTGAAGATCACGTCTAAACGAATAGTGTTGATGATTTTGAAAAAATTGTTAAATTAGAGCATTTTCTTAATAACTTAATCTGTAAATATTTTAGATTATGTTATTACATAGTGTAACTAATTTGTAAAGTTTGGTAAAAAATGAGAATCACGCAAAAACTATGAAGCGTATTTTTCTGCTTCACCATTTTAAAGATAAATTAATTATTAATCTTATAGTATACGTGTTTTATTACAATAACTTTTGTTTTATGTATAATAAGTTAATAATGCATCTAATTTGGGACAACACTCCTTGATGGGCGAGTCCTATTACTTGCTGGACGTACGACGCATTGCGTGAGCTCAGGACAGAACACGCAAGCTAACCACTCAAGGCCACTAGCATTTAATGGCGTCTTTATTAGATAGGTTTATCTATTGGACTGCTTTGCTGGATATTAGGTAACAGTGCCCTCATGGATGTGCGAGAATGTAAAAAATCTTCAAAAAAAAATATATGTGGGATACCTATACTCCATAGGTTTAGGTAGTTAAATAAAGGTAAACAAATCGTAAAAAAGGTTTTTATAGAGGACACTTTCTTATTTAAAAATACGACAAACCAAACAAAATATATTTTAGACTTTTACAACAGTTTCCTTTCATAATAATGTATGTTAAACTTTATCATTTATTCATAAACTACTCTTCGTAGATGTATCTGCTTGAGCACAATTTTTTAGTTATTTTTTTTTAATAATAACATTATATTTTGTAATTTGTCTTTTGTAAAGAGCCCAAACTCTAAACGTCAACGGATTATAACGTTGCTAAATTGAAGAGTACAACTGTGACGTGCAAACCTATGGATTTGTCTTCATTTTTGGTTCTACAATAAAATCGTCATATTTCTCTGTCCTTCTTAACTTGCACTGAAAGACTTGTACATTTAGATAAATCTAAGGGACCTCGCGCATAGACGACTATGTCTCCGGCCAGTCGTGGCCGCCTAGTGGTATTGTATGGTCTGCGGTTAGGTAGCCGTTCATCAAGTGCGCGATTCGTATCGGTTTCAATAGTTGAGCTGGTCGCTGCGACCACTGGTCGTGGTCGTGGCCATCTAGTGCGCAAGATCCCTAACATTCACATTATATCGTCGCTATCTCATGCCAACATTTTGCAAATTAATAATATAAAAAAGCTAACAGACCACAAAGCATAGCATTTTGTGTGCACCCTCTTAACATTTTGGGAGGTCATCATTACTTTAGATTATAATCGCGCGGCGATTCGAATCGACATTTAAAATTGTTAAAATCGATATCGTGTAAACTTATCGATACTTGAATTTTGTATCGATTTAATGTGCGATGTTGAATTTCGCCCCAAATACTTGACATAATGTTATTAAGTGTTTAAAATAAGGGGTTATTTTGTTAAATCAATGGTGTGGTCTTTAACTTAATTAAAGTATGCCAATGTCCCTCTGGCCAGGCATTTTATTGAACTTTTTAGTCGTATATCCTGCGTCATAAAAGCAACTGGGGAAAACATGAAACGATTACCCATCCACAAGACGAGTCGGAGAAAGTTCGGAAGGATTTTCGGAACCTAGATCTCCTCAGCTAGAGGCCACCAAGGTGTTTTAAAGCAACTCCAAATTATTAGAAACCCGCTAACAATACTCAGCAAATGAATCACCTCCCCAATAAAAATAACAAAAAACTTAAGTTTGTTAGTTAAACCCACATCATTCTGACACTAGGCACTAATTAAAATACTTCTTTGTAACACAAACATATCCTTAGCGGGCTAAGTGAAGAATCCCAAAAAATATAGAACTTCTCAACTTAGGTGGCAATAGGTTTTTTGCTTTTAACAAATTAAGAATTTAAATGCTTAGTCTGACCCTGTTTAAGTTTCTATTGTTTCTTTTAATCGTGATTGGCTGACAGATTATTTACACGTTCTAAATCGAGTTAGCAGGGGGTACTAAGACTACTTGAAAACCCATTTGCTTTACATAGCATTATCAGCCTTAAAGAAGCATAATCAGCCTTAAAGATTCCCAATGCTAGGACACAAACCTCCTCCCTGTGATTAATGAATAAACTATTAATCATCCATGTAATCATCCATTTTTAGTCTTGTAACGATTTAAAGTTCTCAAAATTCCTTGATTTTCAGTGGAAGCACATTATTTAATACTACTGGTTGCCAGTGGTCGAAATTCGACCATAATTCATTTAAATTTTAAGTTGATAGTTTAGGATAGTTCATACTAATTCCATGTATAGTACTTACTAATTCCATGCTGCCATGTCATTATTCTAACGTCAAGCCATGTTTAATCATAGTGTGTCAAACGCATGGTAGTGTGTGTATTGTTTTGTTTTATTAATTTAATTTATTTCTAATGTATATTATATAAAGAGAGAGTGCTTTCTGCACTCCTCCATATAAACTTTAACCGTGACTTTCATAGTCCTCCGTCCGCGCAATTTTCGTAAAAAGGGATACAAAGTTTTTGTCTTCACGTATTAATATATAGATTTCTACTGAGTACAACCACATGAATTATAATATTTCTTTTTCTGCATCTACCTAGAACTGTTAACTGAGAATATAGAATAATCCAACATATTTATGTAATTATCACAGTTAGAAGCTATTTAAACCATCTTACCTTTTCGTTAGCACGTTCTAAGCTAGCATCTAAGTTCGTAAACATTCGCAGAATACCTTCGTAGATGTGCAACGCATGGATGGAATGCGCACAGAATGGATTTATCTAAGCACTGCCACAGTTCTGGTCTGAATCAGTTATCTTCAGTCTAAAAGGCTGGTTTTTAGTCTAAATTAGTCTAGCTAGAGATCAGTGTGACAATACAGACATCTCGTAGAGTTATGTCAATGTCGCAACAGTTAAAGATCGAACTCACGACTTCTTGCAGCATGTCGAGTGTCGACGAATTAACTTTGGGACTATTGCTGCAGCTTATAAGATTCGGATGAACTAGGTTCTAACACGAGATGCATAAAATGTTCCCACTGCTGGGCTGGGCTCTATTTCTGTGAGAGGGAGTGGGCCGTAATTCACCAGATTACGGCCTTGTGCGGGTTGGTGGATGTCACATGTCTTAGAATGTTTAGTTCTAGGACATGCCGGTTTCCTCACGATGTTTTCCTTCACTGTTTTGAGAGCAATGGTGATGAAATAATTTACACGGAGTAAAGTGCCTGCCTGAGTTCGAACCCACGGCCTCTTGTAACTCGCGGCTGTTACCACTGGGCTACCACTGCTCCGACGAGATGGTGTGCTACTAATAGGTACCAAAGTTATTTTTTTTAAAGTTCGAAATGTATTTAATTGCACATTATTGAATGGTCCTAATTTATTGGCAAATTCCAGCCATAGTATTAGGAATCAGGGTTCATTTAAAGCCAAAACTAGGTCTTGTTATTAAGCAATAAATCTTTCGTTCGTAACTTTTTGCATGCATGCATCAGTAGCTGTTAAGGGGAAGCTCTTATCATACCTGTCCTTGCTGCACCCATCTTTGTATGTTAGAACTTATTAAAGTGTTGTTTCTCGTCACTTCATTGAGTTTTTCATAATGAGATTTCATCATTCTACGAATTGCTCATAAAAGCAATTCGTAGAATGAAAATCAAAATTTCCGGTATTGGAAAATTTTTATGCTATGAAAGGCAAATAATCTTCAGTGCTGGCTGCTACGTAAAAAATTTGGCATAGCCATAAATTGTACCTAAGTATTTCCTAAAGCGAAGCTGGACATTGCCTTAACAACACAGGCTGGATCAAAGAACAAAAATAATGCATACAAAATGGGTAAAAATAAAATTTGGCAAAATGCGACGGGAATGTGTGGGAGTCGGATCGATGCCGTATTCTGACTCATTTGTATTGCTTATACCTAGTAGCTAGGTACCTAGTATTTATTTTAAAGACGTCATGATTGTCTTTATGGACACCCTTATTCATTTGTGTAGGAAATACCTGTATGTCTACAATAGATAGCACAAGTTGCGTTTTTTTTATATATTTCAGTATTGCATTGCAATTCTTCCACGATTTTTTATTATGTTAAATAAACAGAGCAATTATAGAACGATTATAAAGATCGGTGGTATCTTGTGATACGGCGCCGCGGTCTGATGAACAGCTTGGGGTAGATTTGCAATAAAGATAGCTCGCACAATGGAACAATTGGGGGTAGGGAGCTTTCACTTAAAGCATATACCTATACGGGTGAAGACGTCTTCCGTTGAACAAGAGGCTTCGCGGAATACTACAGTAAATGACCTTGGCAATGGTAATATTAACTTCGGCCTGCAATATTGTCCCACTGCAGAAAACCATTTTTTACTTTTTTAGGAGAAACAGATCCCCACGCTTTCGTACTGCTCATTCAATATTTTAAACCACTAGGCTTTATCACAAAATTTTCCTGCACCGTAAATCAGTTATACGGTCGTAAACTTGGACTCCAATCCTGCAGAACACCATGTCCTCTGTTGTTTGGTATGTTTGCAGGGACGAGTTGAATAGTTCTTTTTACTTGCAGGTGACGTGGAGTCTATGCAGAACCTAATCAGAATTTATGTTTCGTGATAACAATAATCTGACCGTCTTCAAGTCACGAATGAAGAGTTGATCCTTCTGGGCAAGCGTGCAACATCATCGTCCGCATCACATCCGGTGAGATTGTTGTCATTCAGCAACTACTGGGTCAAATACTTACACATTACCGCCTCAGATGGTTGGTTCTGTAGCAGGCTATTTGTATTTGACCCAGCAGATCTAAAACAATCCCACTCCCAGTTCACATTGACTCTTCACCTCCGGTCCTCCGGTCACACGTCGCGACCTCTCCACGCTCCGCAGCCCTCGCCCCCAGACGAACTAATTACTGGCGATAACATCCAACGCGTAGAAAGCACTCACCGTGACGCGCATCAAGATCGCATGTGAAAGTGGGACTTGATTGAAGCTTTTATGGGGCTTTCGTTTTGAGCTATTTCTAGTGTGATTTTTGCCAGACAGAGCCTTCTGTTCAGACCAATGAAGCCTTTTTCTTTTCGTGTCGACCCTTCATCTACCTAGCCTTTTTCCATGGAGTCCTGTCTAACCGGTCGTTTCGTGTCGAACTTATAATGATTACATTAGTGAACTTCTTGGGATCTTCTTAAGTGCGGTGACGCTCTTGGAAGTAAGACACGGTCTCGCCTGAAACATCGCACTCCGTGGTGACGAATCTATTACAAGAAATTAAGTTATAGCTTAACGTCTTTTGCACTTCTCAATACATCGAATTGTCTCTACGGTGCTGTTTTATCTACTAACTTAGCCAGTCTGTTTCCAGAGCTACACATATATTATTATACAATTGATTCGTTATTCTTCAGTCTCTAGTTTAATTTATGCTGAATTTGTTGGTCTTCATAAAGCCTATAACTACACCTGACTCTATTCCATAATCTTCTTGACCAACCCTCGAGGAAACAGGAGTGTTGCTTTGTTATTTGCTCAAATGCTCTAAATCATGCGGTAAATGGAGCATATCCATTATTTTGTAAATATCTATAGGTTAGTTGTGCTATTATGATATCATAGCTAACGTCATAGTAAGTGGAACAGCGGTAATAGGTTTAATTTTAACTAGCTTCACATTTAACAAATTACTTCGGATTATTACCGCTTTGTTACGAATTTACGATAACTGGCTCCGATCGACTTGTTGCCAAACATTGTAGATGGTGTGAGCACATGTTGTCGGGACTACAAATTGAAGCTTTGCATAATATGAAATTGTCCAGCATAGCTATAGCTATTTGATGTCGGGAGCAAGGCAAATTAGTCATTGAAAACGGGTGAATAGCTATGCTGGTCATCTTCCTGCGGTAGCTACACGTAGGAGTTTAAAAGTCAGATAAGTGAG
The DNA here is from genome assembly GCA_949128155.2 of Xanthia icteritia. Lineage (NCBI taxonomy): Eukaryota > Metazoa > Arthropoda > Insecta > Lepidoptera > Noctuidae > Xanthia > Xanthia icteritia. Next base: position 22,062,878 of record OX421935.2, read on the forward strand.
GGTTAAAACTTGTCAAGGCAGTGGACGATGAACTTCGCAGCTTTCGTAACATTGTCGTTTGCCAGACAACTGCCCTTTTCACCCTTTTGTCGGTATAAATTACCGAATCGCTTACAAATTACGTGATATAAGTATTAACTCATGTGACTTTGAAGGATGTCCACATAAATATTACTGCAAACAACTCTTTAGATTAAACGGAAAACAGACTTGGTATTAATAATACACCTACATGTTAAATAATTAGGTATGTGTTTATCTATGATAATAAAAATTCAGAAAAAAAAACCCTTTGAGAAAAAAAAACTGTTTTAAATTATTGTAAAGTCACTTCAGAATCTAAGCTGGCCCGGGTGTAAAATACTCCAGTAACTTCACAAGGAAAATATGAAATAAAAAATATTTTTATCGGTTCAAACGCCAAAGTCCGAGGTAGCCCAGTCACCGTGGCTCAGTGGTAGATCTATAAGGTTCGCGAGTGTGGGTTTGATTTCTGCCCAAACTGTTAGCGGTTCTGGGTCAGCCTCGTCCCAAACCTTGCTTACTGACAAATTTTATCATGAGCTTTTCACACAGCTCATACAGAAAGACCAAAATACGGAACCTTACAACTCATATCAACATATTTTTTTAATAATGGGCGTACTTACTGTTCCCATAGTTCCTAGTTCATCTGCTCAGAGGGTAGCATGTAGGTACAGACAGCGTGCCAGCCTCCGTGGCGCCGGCCGTTGCCTAGCAACCAGGCGCCGCGGCGACGCGACCGGCTTTACTATCTCTTTGTACCATGATGCTGAAGACTGGAAGTGGCTCGTCTGTTCCAAAATCAAAAACTCCACTAATGCTCCTAAATAAAAACGAATCGTTTTACTTACCTATGGTAACTTTTTTTATTGGTCACTGGTCATATAAATAGGTTCGTAAGCAAATTTTACCTGTGATAGCTACTTCCATAATATGAGAGGGTCAACGATGCAAAACTATGAGGTCTTTGCTTCATTATTGGTAAAGATTCAAGAGTCTTAATTTTAACCAATAACACGGACCGTTATTGGTTAAAATTAAGACTCTTGAATCTTTACCAATTATAGGAATCGGCCATAAGTAGGTACCTTGTATAACAACCTAACAAATTCAAAGCATTATTTATTTCAATTAAAACAAATACAGGCACTTTGGAATTGTAAAAAAATGCTTAGGCTTTCTTGATTCCATATTCCTATTATTCACGAGTACAATATTTGATCTTTGTAATAGAGCATTCTGATTTGATAGGATATTTTCTTCAGCTACAGATAAAAGAAGATTGTTTTTTTGTTGTTGCTACCTGAAAATAATTAACTTGTTTCAAATTAACTATTTCTATCACTGAAGGCAGTCACGAGGTCTGTCGTATTCAACAATTACTTTGGATGAACTTGTAATCAGTACCTACCTAAAAGTAAATTAAAAATAAGTACTAAATTAAAGGCTGAACTGTTGAATGAAATGGTCGCTACCTGTGACAATAATTAAATCGGTCGAGGGACACTGAACTGAACTATTGAACAAAAATATTCTTACCGTCCATTTAAATTATTTTCTACCTACCTACCTACTTAGTTGTTTAATTAATTTGTTTAGGTATATCAAATGTTTTAAGACGAGCGCTAATCCTGCCGACAAACCGTCACGCAGTTTGGCAGGTTTATAAAATGCATAAATAAAGTTTGGGTTTAAAGTGTTTATTTTGTATTTTTTATTGTTACTATTTTAAAATACCTAATTTATTTAAAGTTGCTAAAATTATTGTTCTTTAGACAGTCAACTACAGACTGACCATTCGCATACTTGTTCATAATTGAATCGGGAAGGATGAAGAACACTTCCAGCCGCACTGTCATCCACATCGTTATAACTAACATTATAGTGAATTTTAACAGCAACTTTATATATACCCTGCGCATTGCCCATAATATTGGCAGTGAGTTTACTGGCGGCATTAACGATTTGCCTGTGTGGCGAGTTTAACGATACTATCGTTAAAATGTTTCATCAAATTAGTTTTGACAACTCAATGCGCTGGTTTTATGGTTAACTTTGTAAGTTAGCCGTCCGATGATTATAACTAATACTTTTGGCTGGTCGAAGAAGTCGTCATCTCAATGTTTATAGATGTTCCCGTTAAACAGTTGCTTCGTCTAAACTTTGTATTACAACATTTCGTTTAATAAGTACTAGGTAGGTAATTACCTATAGTGCACGATACATGTTGTTAGAGAATGTAACACAATTATTTACTTAAATAACAGTTTAGGAGCTGTCACAACAACTTAGTCTTGTCCTAACTAGTTCAACTATAAAAATAACAATCTAAGCCAATGATTTATTTAATTTCATTGCACAAATGGCCACGTATGTAAAATGTAAGAAAGCTTCAATGTAAAAACAACAGTTGACACCGGCTTCCCTTTACATATCCAAGACACACAGCTCTAGGCTCAAAACCCAGCTTCCCACGACACTCGGCGTCACCGTTTTTCACCCCTTCATTACTATTCGCAACTCCCATACAAGTATCAACCGTATTTCCCTTTAAAACGCTCAAATTGGGCAAAGCTGGAAACGGCCAGCGCCCGACCACCCGACGCCATTGTCCGGTGTCGGTCGACCAAGCAATTTACACTTGTGTGCGTATGCTTATTGGCGGGCTACCGGGTGCGTTTGCGCTGTTCGATAGCGAATATATTACTGTATTTGTAAAGGCGAACGTTATAAATGAAACCAACGACTCACCAACTTTTTGACATCTCAAAGAAAATTTCGAAACAATGCGCCAAGTGCACTTCTGCACTAGTTTTTTTGATTACCGAAATACACTTAAAAAACACTTTTACTAATATTTATTATGTTGTTTGCAATATAAGCAAAACATAATTTTGAAGAATTGACTCCATTTAAAAAAAAATTGCAATCATTTGCCTCAGTTATTATTACCCTATTAGACAAATATTTTCAAATAACACATTCGCAATCGAATCGAAAGTCATCAGCGCCCTCCAAGCCACGCGGCCGAGCGTGGGAACTCGCAGATTCTGTAAGATTAATCCATCGGTCGATGCTTCCCTTTGCATACTTTATTTATATCTTTGAGCTGTTTTTGCTTATAACCAGACTGTCGCATGGGAAGATCATTAAGAGATTATAGCACGATTTATATGGTGAAGTAGGAATAAAGATTGTCCAACTAATGAATAGTTATTAACATATCTGCGTGATTGCTCTAATTAAACATATTTTTGTTTATAATTAACGCCTTTAAAGATCTGACAATGAAAAATAATAATCTATATTTGGTGCATAAAGGCGATCTTTCTTGTTTTATATTATTATGTGGAATCCAAGTACGGGTGTTAATTGCTGGCAAAGTGATTGTAGGTGTCAATAATGACATCGTAATTAATAATAATTATTGCATTAAATAAAGCTGTTTACTACCTATCATTATGTTATAATTAATGTTCTATATATTTGTTCAATTGTGTTCACTCTCCGGGTTATTCTGTAAGTATAGGTACACCGATCACGATTCTGTATGGAAAATATTAAGGAGTTTTGAAACTGTCACAGCTGATTTTGGACTGAGTTCCATCAACGTCGCCAGACATCTTCTAGTAGACATAACTTCTACAGTTAGGTCTGTTGCCAAAGTCTTGTTATATAAACAAAGGATGAAAATGTATTAATTGATTGCATGTAGTTATCTTCATCAACTTTTCGGATTTGATGTGGGAACTAAATTGTTCCGTACATAGAAAACACCTCATAGCCGTGACACAGAATACTGAAATTCCAATAGACTCAACAATTCTCAACCATTACTAACATCTAGCATCTAAACCAATGATCGAACAGAACAAATATGTGGACACATACGTCACTGGTAATATCGACATAATTACCGCGTTTTAAATCTGTTCACACACACCACGTACTTGGAACTGTACGATACCATAATCCTTCACTCGTCCGCGACGCTATTTAAAGTCGGCCCTTACACCGTAGAAACGAATATTGCATTCTTTGCATACCTGGGGGCTTGGTGCAAGGTAGACGATGTTAGGTGGATTGTGATTGAAGATGATAAGCACGGTATTTGCCAAGCCTCGAGCTGCTCGTTAGATTCTTTTTGCAGTTGTAGGTTGCTTAGCAGCAAAGGTAAACTCGCCTTTGCTGCAGGATTATAAAAGCCTATATGAACCTTGTGAAGCTGAAGGAATCTTTTGAAAACTAGTAAATAATTTCGCCAAAACAATGCCACAAAGTTTTCTAAATCCAGCACGTGATATTGTTCTTTCTTTCAGACAAGACGAAGATCTACTTATTCAATCAACAACGACGCCACCCAATGGTAATCGAACTCTCAAATAGAATGAGAAGGAAATTTGTAGAAGGTATGCAATTTGATTGTTATCTAAGTAATAGGAAAGCAAAACTTGAGAGATGTATCGTGTCCAGCAGTCAGCTGCTATTGGTAACACTAAAATCGTTGATGTATTTACTGATACCAATCCATTTACATATGAGGACACATTCAGAAGCAAGTTGGTCATTAGGATATTGTGTCAACATTCTTAGGATCAATTATTCTACCCATACTAATCCTTGCAACTCCACCATCCACTATCTCTTCCCCCGATACCTTGGACCGCGCCATAAAACGGCCGATGTGAGAATTTGCATCGAATGGAGTTGGGACGCGGCACAGCCTCTACTGGGACGCGGCTCGTATGTATTGTGTGTCGTTTTATTATCTCTGATACGCACCTAGATGTTCCACGGATATTGGTAATGCGCTTTACAATTCTTTTTAGGTAGTCATTACTTTGGGATTGTTTGTTTGGCTAATAGATGGTGTTATAATTTGTGTTCGTCTTTAGACCCGTGATGGTAGGCAACAATGTGTACTTATACTGATTCAGGTTCTCCAAAAATTCATTACATTTAAGTTATAGCTATTGCTATATCTGCTATTGTTAATTTTCTCTTCCCGATGCGTCATGTTTCTTAGTCTATATTTAACACATTTCAATTCATGTTTGAAATGATGTAGTGCCTAACGAAAATAGGAACAAATGGAGCTTATAACAGCGATGACTGATACCTCCTAATTGAACAGTAATATGAGTGCAATAAATATCCACAAGCAGATAATAATTCCTCTAACACCAATGCCAAAGTCACTCAATTTCAAATTCCACATGATCGTTTAAAAATAATTAAGGTGCTATAAAGGGAGTTAAGAATCTACGTGAGTGCCAGTCGCAACCCAAAACGTGTCTGTACCCACTTTGCAGGGATTAAAAAATAAAATTGGACCCACTACCGGGAACCACCCCATGTCGAATAATACCTTTTGCATTAAAACCCCGACGGGAACACGTTTGTATGGGCTGTCATTGATGATATTTTTTTTTGTTTGGGCGCTACTCCGTTTGTCGGAAGTCACGAATTGGCTGCACTGCAACGTAATGTGGGAATCGTAGCGAAAGTCGACCGATAGTATTTTATTTTTGTTTTTTGTTAAGGTAGGACTGTTCTTAAACCGTTGTATTAGATATTGGACTATGATGGTTACTATCTTTCGACCGCTGCAGTTGAGATGGTATTTTGGTTAGTGTAAGTATCTAGGTTTAAAGGCTTTGCATTCTGCTTCTTCAGTTTACACTGTTGGCAGTAAGTAGTAGATACTTTGCAGTAAATGTTTTTGATCCATTGCTTACTCACCACGATGAACTTTAACAAAGAACTTTGATTTAAAGAAAGGACTTGCTCCACGAACCTAAGTTACAACCATGACGTGTTATTTAGAAACAAAAAAAAAATGAATGTCAAAAATTTTGGAATACTAGAGGTATTCTTGACAGATAATTTGAACGTTCTTCTTAAAAATACGGGAACTGTCCCTTTGGTATGCCCCTTAATCGGGCGAGACAAGTCCAGCAAATTAATCGGAGTTGCGCAGTGGGTCTCGTTAGGTGCGACGCGAGGGGTGGGGGGAGGACCACCGCTGCGCACGCGGCTCGCGACCACTGTAATATGAACGCAGAGCTTTTGCGCAGGGTCTTTGTTCGTGTGCAAAAGGGATACTGAGTCAATATTCGATAAATTGTAGCGACTACGTAAATGTTTTTTTTTTAATTTAGATGTGTAATTCATTACAGATAAAAGGCTATTAATTAATCTCAAATACGTCTTTAAAAACTTTCTTCTCAGTGCCTTGTAGTGGTAGAAGTTTTGGACTTCTGCAGAGCATAGCTTGCTGTTTGGTTTGAGTTATATAAATAAAACACTTAAAAAAACCCGACTGCAAGAACAAATAGGTAAGTAACTGAAAAGAGAAAAACAAGCATTATACCAATAACCTGAAATATAACTTTTGTTTGTCCCGCCTGGGATACCAAAATTCTATTGATAATAATGCTTGTTTTTCTCTTTTAAGCTATGTGTTTTTGCAGTCGGGTTTTTGTTTTTTTAATAACTTTGTTTTATTTTCAGCTTTTTATTTTTTTATAATTTCTCATTCCAAATTACATTTAATTTCATTCATCAAAATCGGTTCAGCCGTTTAGTAGTTACGATCCCCATAGAGACAGATATACATATATACACACATAAATACATTCAGGTCATACACATAAAGCCTCCTAATTTGGCTTCGCCGCAGTCGGGTAAAAAGGAGACACTAGGAGTTAAGTCAAAATCAAAGGTAAAAGGTTTATTACGAACTAAGTGTACAATGTTGGTGGTATGCTATGTTGGTACTTATTACTTAGCAGCCTTTTACAAGTATTGCAATTATTATCATTCGCCTGCCCTTATCATCCTAAATAAGCATGAGAGAACCATCAGTTTACACACAGATCGCGACTATTGTAATCAGTACAAAGCTGATTTATTAAACGCATCAAAATAATTTTGATAAATAAATAAATTAGTGTACTGGGAAACGGTATCGCGGATTTAAACACTTTACTATTTTGTTCTTGTTGGAATATCTGCTAACGCTATCGGTGTTATAAACTTGTGCAACTTCATTGAAGTAGATACTACGAGTATAACCTACCTAAGAACAATATACTAAAGTGTTTAAATCCGCGATACCGTTTCCCAGCACACTAATAAAGACTCGTACGACTTTTTTTTCTACTTTGTTTCCATCGCGCTGTGCCTCCAAAATTGAGTTGTACGGCTTTCGCGGACTTTTTTTGTATTTTTTTCGACTTTTTGCAACTCCCCGGCGGTCGTCGGTAATCACTTGTATGTTTATTTATTTATCAACCAACTTCGAAGACTTTGTATGATGATTTTGAAGGTGCTGTGGGAGAATTGGATTTTCTAGAGTAACGTTTTCCAATTCCTTGAGAATATTAAATTCCATTTTGGTTTTGGCAATCGTCTAATAGCTGACCCACTGGTTCAATACTTCGTGAAAGATCAGCTAGACTGGTTGGTGGTTGCTAGACTCAAATAAATTAGAAGACATTCAAATACTGACTCTAACCAAAAGGTCTGAAGAAAACTTTTCAAAGATACATTCATTCATTTCAGAAAAACTACCTCATAATGAATTTCTTAAATGGTGCTCTGTATGCTTGCCCTTACTAATAGCTACCTATATGAATTAAATTTCATCGCCTTTTTCACTTCACCTGGCAGGAGTATTTGTAAAGCAGCACGATGATGTTATCCTCACAGGTGGAATCTGTCCGAATCGTTTTAACGTTATGGTCATTAATCTTTCTGGCACTTTTGCAGAACTCAAGGCTTAGTAGCCACGATTAGTAAAGCTATTAAGCCACGGTCAGTTCTTGCGCAAATGGCTGTTCATCCTATTTAGAAAAGAATTGCACCCTCTATAGAATACCTACACACGTAACTATTGTCACCCTTTATAGACTACCTACATACGTGACTATTAAAATTTCATAAGCGGCAAAAGAAATCCGAAATTAATAATCGGTATGGCACAGGTAAAGGCTTAATGTTTCTTTATTTTTTATCGTGACCTTATGAATGCAGGATAAAAATCTTACAAAACAATTAAAATTACCCAAATAAGTTCAATTACTCTATTTACCGGCCCAAATGAAAGCAAATGACTGCCTGAGACAGTTCCCTTCAAGAATAACGGCAAAGCTAAATTATTACGAAGCAGATAAAAAAAATTACACAGAGTTATCACCGTAACAGTACTGCGATGTTGGTGGCATTCGGGGTTTTTTTTTCTCCCAAACACATGTACTGGTGAGCTGAAAAGTCGAAAGAAAAGGGTTTGATATAGTTGAAGACTGCCTATGTAATGGATTTCGAGTAAAATCTTCATCTTCAACACCTTGAGGCATCATCATGGGTGAAAACCGTCCTGGTTCCTGTTTCGTAAATAAATCAACAAATGAAAGGATTTCTGGAATATGGCGTTGTGAGAGGAGTTCCACAGGGCTAAATTTTAAGCCCGTTTAAATTTCTCAAATAACAATAAAACTGATATTATGACACCGTCAATTCCCGCTGCCCTGCGATAATAGTATAGCTTCTAACCATTGCTGTGTAGATCTTAAAGTAAGCACATATGATCATCATTACCTGCCTAGCCTTTTCCCAACTAAGATTTGGATCGGCTTCCAGTCTAAAGGATGCAGCTGAATACCAGTATTTTACATGGAGCGACTGCCTATCTGACCTGTATAACCCAGTTACTGGGTAATACGATACCCCTCGTTGTAAGACTGGTTGTCAGACTTTCGAGCTTCTGACTACCCGTAACGACTGTAAAAATGCGTACATCTTTGACAGTCATTACGGGTAGTCAGCAAGTGGTAGAAAGCACTTTAAGCCGTTAGTCCCGGCTGTCATTCGTAAATGACAGCCGGGACTAACGGCTTAAAGTGCTTCTGAGGCACGGAGGGGTCTTATATGTATAGCATAGTAAAATGGTCACCCATCCACGGGCCAACCACGGTAAGCGTAGCTTAACTAAACGATCGACCCGTGCGGCTATTATTACTTAGCCACAAGCCCCCCACGTTAATAATATGACAAAGCATAATATAATGATGTAAAACATAAACGAATAAATGAACATGTATGATGAGGCCAATGTTAACAAATAATCAAGGCAGCGAAAACATAATAGACTGTTGACAAGACTATACAAACTTCTAGTTTACAAACACAGACCATTCTGAGATAAGAATTCGCAAACACTTTCGCACTCGCCTGTACATTATCGGCAAGGTAAAAAGTGGCGGGTAGACATGCCCCCTCCCCGCACTAAGGCAATAAATCATATGTGTAGTTAATTATTTTGATTAAAAGAGAGGGCGCAGTGAAATTGTACCGCCCGATATCTGGGCCACATACCTTACTCACAAAAATTTTAAGGGCAAGTTGCTTGAGCAGTTTTGTCAATTATTCTGAGTGTTTATTTTGGGAATTAGTTCAGCAATACAAAATAGTTGGCTAGAGCTTATATACCAGCCTTTTACTATCCCATTGGGTAGTGACTTAGTCAGTACCTACCTAACTAGTGGCATAAGTAGGTAGGCGTTTTTTTCCATCCAGCTCCAGAGAGGAGACCAGCTTCGTCTCGATACTTCTTCAGTGCGAAATATTAATACAAATTTTCTCACGACAAGTGTCGTGAGAAAATATAACTTTTTGCTTAACTTTTCCAACAGTCAGACAGTGATGCTGATGAGGAACGTAATAATATAAATTAACGTAAATAAATCACCAGTAAAGTCGAATAGGTGCCAGGTACTGCAACCGCAACCCATAGAAGAAAGTCCGCACCAAAACCACCACGACACGCGCAAATTAAGCGAATTAATGATCAATGAGTACATAGCTCAGGACATTTATTACTGCTATTAAACTAGTTAAACACGGTTTTATTAATTATTATAGTACATTTGGATTAACTAATTGTTACATTCATGATTGTCTTGTTTGTGATAAGTTGATGACTGATAAGACTAACCCAAACAAAAACTTACTTAAAAACTATAAAAGAATTATGTCACCGTGACTTTTACAAGGGACACACAAGTTAAACAGACGGGTACAATCTTGAGTATCAGCATAACCACGTAACCTGAGAACAATGATAACAACTGCTAAATACCAAACCACTTATCCAAGCCACAGAAAGCAGTACATAATAAAATCGAAAGTGTTCAAAATCTATCCATACAGTCAGGAGTCAGGACCCCCATCATCCTTCATTACACTTCTATTCTTCAAAACAAAAACTTAAAGACATAAAACACCAAAATAGAGTCAAGGAACCACTACAGCAACCAGTACATCGTTAACGGCTGACCCGATTCGCTATCCCGAGGTAGTAGGTGCGGCAGAAATAGAACATCTATACACCTGTACGGTGCTTTGTTGTCAAAATATGGCGTTTTATAAGCCTTCTTTTGTTTGTTGTCGGTTCTGTATTGACTGCGTGTGTTGCTGCAACGTTTTTAACGGGCGTCTGTAGAACGTTGATGAGTTGAACTTGTGTGTTACAGCTAGGCTGAGATATTGGGTCAGTTTGCAGGTTGTCGTTGTTGGTAAACTTGTTGCACTTCACTTGTTTTTTTTTCATCTTGTCAGACTCTTCAATATCATTGACAGTGGCTATGTACCTAGAGATGCAACGGTCTTTTAAACTTCAGGTGTTCATCATTGGGGCATCTTTTGTAGGAATCTGGTACCACCAAAGATAAGATAAGTAACTTAAGGACAGAGTCGAAACCAAAATACTTTACACATTTGGAACTGATACATACAGTCGATTATTATCTTGAAACTATTTACCAATGATGCTACGCGTGGTCCGGCCACTTGGTAGGTACTTACAGGCCATTCATAATTGCTTCCAGGAAACTTTCCCATAGAACTTAAAATATCACTACAGAATTTAGACGCCACGCTTAGATCAGCACACTAACCTGGCGATAGGCTGACTAATATTACATGTCTCAAAAATCTAGGACACCATCTAAATATAACGCTAACGATCAAAGGGTATTACGCGGATGCGGAAGACTATTGCATATAGATATTTTATCGAGTCGACAACGTAACGGGCCATTAGTGTTTTGGGGTTCCGTTTGTGGGATAAAGAGTCTTTTTTTGTAGCATAGTTACTGTACAGTAAAATAAGCTTATGTTTCTCCTACAGATTTTGAATTTTTAGGTATTTAGGCAAAGGAAAATTTTGTGAACTAGAAATAAAAAGATTTTTGTTTTGCCATCCAGGAAAACTGATTTGTTGAGCATTGCATTGTCACTGTCACTGGCACTGTCACTTGTTATTTTGTTTGATTGTTGAGCATTGCATTGTCATTGTCACTGTCACTTGTTATTTTGTTTTTGAGGAAAGGCTAATGTTAATTTCGTTCATAATATAGCCGGCTAAACTTAAGTGTAGCCATAACCCCTTGGCTTAGCTAATGAAAAAGGCTGAAAGATAGGTTAGTTTAGGTTAGAACTGTGACCACACAACGCACGAGCCGAGCGAGCGTAGCGAGCGATGCCGCAGCAGCGGCCAGCGAGTGCCAGGGTCCGTTTAGGCACAAGAAAATGTAATGTTTTGGGAATGTGGTGTTTTACAGCGAACTAACCTCAACAATGAAACAAAATAACAAGTGACAATGATAGTGATAGTGACAATGCAATTCTTACGGCACTTTAGCCAAGCCGAGGCAGCGCCACTATTATGCCGCTAACGGCACTTTATGTGAGAAAATTCTATAAAATATTATATGATGGTATCAGTACCCTGTTCTGATTACCTGCTTAATAATACTTATGTATTAACCAAATGATGCTCAGTCATTAAATTATTTCTATCTTCAGAACCATTTATTGCAATCACACTTACGCTTGCCCCGTTTTCGATATCGATCCTATTTGTTAGTACCTATGTAAATATTATGATAACGGGAGAAGCTCTTAGATAATGGTCTATGCAGATTAAGTAAAAAATATTTTTATGTTCATTTTTATTGTTCAGCTGAACGCCTTTTATGTACAGTACCTGGGCGACCGAGCTCTGCTGTGGTGAAAATAGAGAATGCTCATTTAATAGTATAGGAAAGTTCATACTAATTCCATGCTGCCATGATAGTACAGACGCCAGCAGGTCAATCTACCCGAAACTGTCAAATTTTCCCAATCAACTTTGAACCTTATGATTTCGTGATAAAGTTGAAAATCTATTAAAGAAATTTGACAGATTGTAGTAGGTTGATGTGCTGGCGTCTGTACATACTAATTCTATGCTGCCATGATAGTACATACTAATTCCATGCTGCTATGATAGTAGGTAATTACTAATTCTATGCTGCCATGTCATTATTCTAAGGTGCCATTATTCTTGTTTTAGACTTTGGGCGACCGTGCTCTCGGGTGAAAATATGGATAAAACGAATTTTCTCAGATATGAGACCTAGCTAGACCCCTAAAAAAGTCCCCGTAAACCCCTGTCAAAAAAATCTAAATCAGCGCTGTGCTGTGGGTCCCCCATAGCACAGCGCTGATTGACCTTATGAATGCTGGATAATAAACTTACAAAACAATTAAATTTACCCAAATAAGTTCAATGACTCTATTTACCGGCCCAAATGAAAGCAAATGACTGCCTGAGACAGTTCCCTTCAAGAATAACGGCAAAGCTAAATTATTACGAAGCACATAAATAAAAATACACAGAGTTATCACCGTACTGTGATACACATACGAGTGTATAAGTTTACTTATATTGCTCGTTTAATTGAATAGGATTACTTATGTAGATAAATAGGTACAAAGGCGTCATTGGTCATCATTTTTTGGCCTAAAGCTGTCTAGCAAATAGCATGACTGACGAAATATAACTTAAAATTTACGGTAAGTTCTGCGCAATTTTTTCGTATTGAAATTATATTCCTTCCGCGGCGGTCCATCGTAGCATATAAAATGTAATATTTTCGAGGCACAAACACAAACATCTTCAGCCTTCGATAAAGTGAATAGCAACAGAACAAAACAGCTGGGATTCTGGCTAGTCTACTCCTTACGTCCTACCTTAAGGCCTGTACACTAGAGCGGAGAAGAGAGGAGAGGAGCGGAGCTGTGCCTTCTTCTGCCACTTGTATAGATAATAATTATTTTCTGTAATTGTGATTACTTACATAAACAAATTGTAAATAAGTTGCCATCTGATCACAGTGGACAAACAATAACATTTTGCTCCTACATGACGTTACAAAAAATTCAAATAAGGTTTAGGCCAATTACATGTAAAAATCTAGAGAAATTAAATAATGCTTTGGCAAGTAGATTATGTATTCAGTTTTAATAATATATGTGACCCAAATGAGTTCTACGCTAAGCTCTTTTCACTATTAAACAAGCAATTTATTGACACTTTTCTACTAAAGACTTCAAACTATATACACAAAGTTCTTATTTAGTGATTGGGTGACTCCAGTAATCGTAAAAGCAGAGAAAAAATTTTGAGCTTTATGGCCTGACTTTATGGCCACTGATGAAATCTTGTATTATTCGTATGTTGCTTACATATGAATAATACAAGATTTCATCATGTTGTAAAATATTCTAAAACTTTTAAAAGTGTGTGCAAAATGGCTATAGCTCTTCACATTAGCAATAAAATAAAATCAGCTGATGATAATATAAAAACTACCTGGCAAATAATAAATAATGAAACCGGTAGGAAAAAACAACGTAATACTGAATTTAATTTAGAGACTGCACATGGCCCCATCAACTCAGATGTGGAAATAGCTCAGGAATTTGAAAACTTTTTTGCTAATATTCCCCATAAAACTACTGAAGCTTTTAATTTCTCACCCGCGCTTTCTGCTGCCTTACTTAGAAAGAATGTAAAGGCATGCCCTTTGGAGTTTAGGTTTCAGCATACAAACCCCCAGGCTGTCATAAAAGCTTTTAAAGATCTTAAAATTAAATCAACAGAAGATCTATGGGGAATGTCTGTAAAAGTCTGTAGATCTATCATCGAAACCATTGCGCCTTATTTAGCTTGCATATTTAATACCAGTGTAGACCAAGGAGTCTTTCCGGATCTCATGAAACACAGTAAAGTAGTTCCTTTGTTCAAATCCGGTGATAGTAAGGAACCTAATAATTATAGGCCTGTGTCAATTCTGCCAGTTCTCAGAAAGGTGTTTGAAAAGATGATACTCAATCAAATGTTACGTCACTTTAATAAAAATTCCATCTTTTATGATTAACAGTACGTTTTCACCACAGAGCGTTGTACCACTGACGCCGGTGTCACCCTAATAAAGAACATTTTTAACGCCTGGGAAGAAGCACAAGATGCCATTGGAATCTTTTGCGACCTCTCGAAGGCGTTCGATTGCGAAGACCATGAGACACTCCTGCTGAAACTGGAGCATTATGGGATTAGGAATTTAGCTCTTGATTTGCTAAGATCATACCTGAAAGATAGAAAGGTTAAAGTTGAAATCAACGGCACAAACTCATTAGGGTCTGAAATGGTAATGGGCGTCCCTCAAGGTTCGATACTGGGTCCATTCCTCTTTTTAGTTTATATTAATAATTTACCCCAATTATTTCAAAATCAACCGAAGATGGTGATATTTGCTGATGACACATCATTGATCTTTAAAATAAACCGACGGTCACAACATCTGGATGACGTGAATAGCTTTATTGTTCAGGTCCAAGATTGGTTTACGATTAATAATTTGGTATTAAATAAAAAAAACAAATGCATTAGATTTAAATTACCAAATGATAGAAGTAGCGAATGAGACATCATATTGAATGGAGAAAAACTGGAATTTATTAATCAAACGGTTTTCCTAGGAATCACGCTAGACGAGAAGTTACAATGGGGGTCCCCATTGTAACTTCTCGTCTAGCGTGATTCCATATAACATCTCTCGCGGGACGGCTAAGTTCGGCCGCTTTTGCTGTTAGAAAGATAAGACAGTTAACAGATGTAGAAACCGCGCGTTTGGTAAATTTTAGCTACTTCCACAGTATTATGTCGTATGGCATTTTACTGTGGGGTCGGGCTGCTGACATTGAATCTATTTTTATTTTACAAAAGAGAGCTGTCAGAGCCATTTATAATCTACGTCGTCGCGAATCTCTCAGGGAACTATTTAAAAAGATTAATATTTTGACGGTACCTTGCCCATTCATTTATGAAAATAATTATTATGTATGTGAGAAAATATCTACATCTTTTTAACAAAATAAGTGATAAAAATAATTTTAATACTAGAAATAAAGATAAAATAGATCAACCATTTTTCAGACTATCTAAAGTACATACATCTTTTATGGGGTACTGTGTTAAATGTTACAACAGAATACCTTGTGATATATTAGAATTAAATGAAAGAAAATTTAAAACTCATATAAAAAATACACTTTGTAAACAAGCATATTACAAATATGAGGATTATATGCAAGATAAAAATGCTTGGAAACATGCTGGTACTGCTCCATAGGATAATTTAGAATCTAGGCTAAATCTAACTGGTTGCTAATTTAATTGTATAATATATTTTTTTTTTAACCCTTAATTCGACGCCGTGCAGTATACTTCCCATTGACTTTAAAAAAATCTACATACAAAAATAGACCGTATAACAAGAGTCCTAGGTGGTATAATTGCACCCTGAACTATCTAACTACGTTATCAAAAATCAACAACGCGTGTACATCGACGGGACGCGAGTAGTCGCCGGCGAGATGGCGGGGAGGAAGGACTCGCTGCGCGGGCTTTCGGTAAGTTGTATTTTATTCATTGTGTCACGGCTTATTTCCTTGTAATATCATTGATAGCTAAAGATAACATACCCGGAAAGCTACTCATAATGTTTTGATTATCTTACTGAGTTTTGTTTAGTTTTTACGACGCCCTCAACTTGAATGTCCAGTATACTTCCCGTCGTCGAATTACTAGTAAATAACTGCTAAATACTATGTCCAGTATTCTTCCCCTCATCAAAGTAGTAGAAAACGAAATACAAAATCGTATGTCAAGTATTCTTCCCGTAGCCGTATTATTAGAAAAATAACTTTTGTTGTCTCTCGTAATAATATTTTGAGGGACCCGCAGATAAAATGTTTTACACATTACTACTTTTCGTTTTTCAGGGCTTCAAGTCTAGAGGACATCGCTTAGTAGCATTGGTGCCGCCTGAAAATGCTTCATCGGATGTAGATAGTGGTTCAGAACCTGAGAATGACGAAGAAATTGCTGTTCACAGAACTGAAGAGTTGTCCTCCTCACCCTGCCCTTCCATTGATTCATACTTGGAGCGTATGAATATATTAGACAACTCCGAAAATGATACACAAGACAATGCTTCCATCGACAGCGACGAGACTAACGTTGATGCCGATACTTTCATGGAGACAGTAGACGAAAATCTTCAAACAGAGGACCGTCCTAGGGTCAATTGTAGTGAGAACAACCCTGTGTTGGATGTCGAAGACGACTTGAACCATGCGCGACCTCCGTTGACTCCTGTTATTAACAACGTGCTACTACCGACTGGTGAAGTGAATTATAATGCTTTACCAAGTTTGGCTTCATTATTGTCGATTCCTTCACCAAACGCTTCGTCTATTGTTAGTTCATCAACACCAAGAACAACCAGGAGTAAGAGGAAACTACCAGTACGAGCTGTGCCAAATGTCCGCGCAAAAAAGACCAAGAAAACACTCATTGTGAGTTACAAATGGAAGAAAGGACAATTCAGACACAAGGCTGACATTCCGTCGAACGACTTCGTTTTTGATTTACCGGATACTGACTCACCGTTGGACTTTTTTCATCGGTTCTTCTCCCCAGATATACTCGTTGATATTGTCGACAATACGAACTTGTACTCAACCCAAAGAATTGGCAAATGTATACAATTGACCATCGAGGAGTTGAAAGACTTTCTCATGGTCCTTCTAATCATGGGTATAGTGAAAATGCCTTCTTATCTAGACTATTGGTCTACAGAATTCAGATATTCCCGAGTCGCTGATGTCATGCCATTGAAACGATTCGAGCAGATTCGACGCAACATTCACTTTGTTGACAACGCCAATTCAGATGAGGACAGATATTACAAGATACGACCATTCATTGAAAAAATAAGGAGTAACTGCCTTTGAACGGAAGAAGAAACAAAGTATAGCATAGATGAGATGACTATACCGTATAAGGGTACTAAAGCAGGAAGCCGGAGACAGTATAACCCCATGAAACCTGATAAATGGGGATTCAAGAACCTAGTACGCGCTGGAGCGTCTGGTATCGTCTATGATTTTCTATTGTACGGCGGCGATGACACCTTCCGGTATATCGATTTTAGCGAGGAGGAAGAGCGATGACGCTGGGTGCTAAATTGGTATTAGCCCTTTGCAAGACAATTCACACTCCAGGATGTGCTGTTTATTTCGATAACTATTTTACAACGCTCGACTTGATCTGGTATCTACGTGAACACTGGGGGATTTTCAGTCTCGGAACCATACGGCAAAACAGACTGAAAGGCTGCAAGGGTCTGCTAAGTGACAAAGAACTGAAGAAAAGAGGCAGAGGTTCATTTAGCCAAGTCGTAGACAATGACAAAAAGATCGCCATTGTCAAATGGTACGACAATAAAGTTGTGACTTTGGCCTGTTCTTACGCAGATGCTTACCCAGTTGAAGAAATAAAAAGATGGAGTAAAGAACAGAAAAGAAAAATTGGTGTCATGTGTCCGCAGTTAGTTCGACACTACAATCAACATATGGGAGGCGTTGACCTGTGCGACATGTTGATAGCTCTCTACAGAACATCTTTCAAGAGCCGTCGTTGGTACATGAACATATTTGGCCAAATGTTAGATATAGCGGTTAACAATGCTTGGCTACTGTACAGGAGAAAATGCAACATGAAGAGCCTGAAAAACATAAGCCTGAAAAAGTTTAGACAGAGGTTGGCAGTCGAATTGAGGCAAAAGGGAAGATCAATTGAGATGGAACCACCAAGCTCTGTACCGAAAAAAGCGCTGATCCAAAACCCAAGTGCACCGAGGCCACCTGTTTCTGTGCGTTATGATGGCTACAGCCACTGGCCTGAATATACGACCTATGGACGTTGCAAGTTCTGCAAGAACAATAAAACGAACATACATTGTTCCAAATGCAAGCAGAGGTTGTGCTTAGTGGCCAAAAGAAATTGCTTTTATAATTTCCACAATAAGTAAGTAGGAGGCAGGCGACCAAGAAGCAATTGACAGTGGATATAGATTAATCTACATTGATATTTTTAAGGAATAGAAGGCTGATTGTTTTTGAATAAGCTAAATGTTGATTATTATGAAGATTTTATAGATACCTACTTAATTATTATGATAGGTATGTTCAAAACATACTTGAGTTCTTCGTACTTATAAGTTTTCAGAGTTCCTATTAGTATTTTGTGCGTAAACCAATGTAACTATGAGACTAATTTTCTAAAATATATTGACTATTTTCCTACGGAAACACTTGTTTCTTTTATTCTTTCTCTTTGACAATGGGAAGTATACTGCACATGGTTGGAGTGCATCAGTTTCTTATGAACTCGATAATGTCCAGTATAATGGACGTAGGT
Organism: Xanthia icteritia; assembly: GCA_949128155.2. Lineage (NCBI taxonomy): Eukaryota > Metazoa > Arthropoda > Insecta > Lepidoptera > Noctuidae > Xanthia > Xanthia icteritia. The sequence goes on from OX421935.2 coordinate 22,081,557, forward strand.
TTTTCAGGAAACTGTAATGAGTAGATTTTTTCAGGCATTTTTTCTACAGCCCTCTACAAGCTTAGAACCAAAATCTGTAACGATTTTACAAATTTATTTAAAAAAAATATCCGTCGAATTAAGGGTTAAATTGATTTTACATTCTGTGATTACTTGAACTCACACACTGACATATTAGTACCTATTACTTGTAAAATGTTAGGAATATCGTATAATTTTACAATGTTTGTAATATTATGTGAGCACCATGCATCTATCACATAATTAATTTATCTGTCATTCCTTAATCTTTCATTATTTTTACCTATCGGGGTATAGTAATCTTATTCTAGGTGCATCGTCTTCACACATTATATTATATTATAATTGATGTGACCGGTGAAGTTTCTTGCCCATTCTTCTCCATACGAAAACTACCTTTTGGAAGGGGCGACTAGAATCAATTATTATTTTTCTGTAAATGTTGACGTTCAAAAGTGCCTTTTTTGTACCTAATTGAAATAAATTATTTGACTTTGACTTTGTTTAACCAATAGAATCTAAACTCTGCTCCAGAGTTTAGATTCTATTGGTTAAATAATGGCAGAACTCCGCTCCTCTTCTCACTTCTTCGCTCCAGTGGACAGGCAGCTTAAAGGCCCATTCCTTGCACCTCGAATGACCAAATGGTCGCACTATGATGCCACATTCAACGAGGCCACCTACAGGGCTCAAACAATTTAAAAACAAAAAAGAAGATTACCATCAACACAAAAAGAAGACCTTATTACAGGGTGGTCTAAATAGAGAGGTCATAAAAAAATAGATTCCTCTTGCCCAGGAGTATCTGAAAATACCCCATTTATAATTATTTTCGACAGATTCATGTACTTAAATGTAATTATTTTTTTGAATTTCTTGAAAATTTTGTGGGAACCGCTTTATAAAAATATACTATTCCTTTTCACATTTTTTTTTTGCATTGTTATGGAATGTTCTTACAGACATAAAATAATTATCTTCCTATCATTAATAATAATTCAAGATTTAATCGAAAAGGAGAAATTTACGTTAGAGTATTATAGAGTCGAAAGAAGAATGGCTGTTTTGGTGTCGCTTAATTTCAGAAGCGTTCATGAATGAAAGTAAATTAATCTGAGTAACAAAACGAAATTATTTGCAATATATCTAAACGCAGACCCCGGGACGATAGCTATCGTATATTTTTATTAGCTATTGATCGTCAGATTTAATATAATATTTGTTTATTCTTTTTTTTCTTTGTGCAGATTTGTAAAAAAAGCTGATGCATAAAAAGTAAAGCCCTGTGACCTGCTGGCGTCTGTACAAAAGTTGAGTTATTTTAATAGAAGGTGTTGCTATTTTTGATTTTGCAAATAATCAGTTGACTCGCACTATATTTTTTGTTGAAAATTCATATTATTTTTCGTTATTTTATTTGACTATCGATTTTACTGTGATTTGAACATTTTTTGGGTGAATAACTACATTTTTTTTATTTTGTGACAGTCTTTAAGTTATTATTTTTATTTTGATGGTATCTGCTAAACTTGAAAAGAAACGCAAACGCATTCAGTCAACTATTTTGTGATTTTTTGATATAATACGTAAAAGAAACAGGATCGATTTGCACTAAAAAAACGTTTTTGTGAACGCTGCCCATTTTCTTGCTGATTGTAATTTTTTTTCAAAATCTGTGAATGCAGATCAAAATATTTCAAAAAGTTAAAGACTCGTAAGACCATCAAATCTTGTGGTTAAGGTACCTGCTCTTACTGCCCCATCCCAAAAATCCACCATGTTTAAGTACCCTTACATAAAAGTCCTTCCCCGATATCTAACCACGACTTCATGAAAGTTTTTGATAAAAATAAATTACTATGTATTTTTTTCAGTTTACTTTTTGCAACGATTGAGTTTGATGCGGCAACATTTTCTTATCACCTGTCATTTGTCAATTCTGTGTTAGTTTGTCAATTGGAGATCAGACAGCAGAGTTGTCAGTTTACCACCATGGCGGCCACACTGCTGTCAAACAAGCAATTGAGCAAATTAATTCGACATCACGTTAATTTCGCAAAATCTTTACCTTATTTTACATCAAATGTTGTAAACAAACCATCTCTCAACTTACTATGTCAACAATGTACAGCTGCAAGCCATTACAGGGTAATATTTTGCGACTAACAATTCATTTTCATTTGGTTACAATTATCGTTGTTTTAAAAGGTTTTGTTTATAGAAATGGTGTTTATTAAACTCTCTTTTGATTGTAGCCTTACTCTTCGTCAAGCCCTTCTGGAAATACAGACCCGTCGAAAAATGTGTTGGCAGCTGTGTTGGCAAACAAACCAAAGTCGGGAAAAATTCCTGTTGGTAAGCAAAATAAAAGAATTTCAATAATGTTAAGAAATAATTGAAACATAAAATTCTAATTTAAGTCTTTTTTACATGGTTAGTTTAAAGAAATGAGACAGTTACATAATATTATTTGGTAATGACCTTGTATGGAGTGCTAATTTAATCACTAGACACAGTAGGTAAGCACACTTGAATGATAAGCACAAAAATAAACTTATGTTTACTACCAATATTATATATATATAGTCCTCCAGACTGTATTTCGGCCATGGTGGCCAATCTCAACGGAGACTAGCCTTTGGCACGGGAGATATTATAGTGCACAAGTGTGTGCACTGTAATATGACACAGATGCACTCTCTCTTCCCTCACTCTTATAGTCCGGTGGGATGGCAATCCGATATGACCAGAGAGAGATCAGGTGCAGGAACAACGGCTTAACATGCTTTCTGAGGCACGGGTATTCCCATGCCTCAGAAAGCATGTTAAGCCGCTGCCAACTTCCAAACTCCGGGCTGTTACTAAGAAATTCCTAATGGAAAAACCCAATAACACTACCAATATTACAATGTACTGAAAGTGGAATAATCATAATTATTCATTTATTTAGGCGTTAATTACATAGAATATCAGAATAAAATTACTGCCAAATATTCAAGAATAGCTTACAATACACAGTTAGCTCAAACATGCTTAATGATGATGACGTTGTTTGAATTGCAGTGTGCTACTACGGTTTATGGAATGGCTACTGGCAGAAAAAATATCTTAAATTAAGAATACAATAATGATTTTATTAAATGATAGGTTTCATTCCCAGTAATAAAATCTTCTAGAATTCTATTTTTAAGTTGAAGATAGCAATGGATGTACTTGCTAATTTTGGAACTTTATAGCATTTGATGGTTCTTGCCATGCTATGGGGAGGCCTATTTGCAGCAGTGGATGTCTTTCGGCAGAGGCAGACATGATAATGGTTACCACCTGTGCAAGACGAAAATTATTTGGAAACAGAAAATAACAGTATATTAGTTTATTTTCAAGCATGGTGATCATTGTGATATTTCTTCATACATACTAGTAAAATATATCAAATGTGTGTTTGAGTTGTGCTTTTTAAAAGTATTTTATCAAAAACTTAGTTGAGTAGGTAGGGATTATTATCTAAAATACTTTTGCTTTTTACTATCACAGTAATTTGATGTACTTAACATTTACTGTGACTTGTATGTACCAAAGTGGATACTTACTTCCGTTGTGATGTTTTCTCTAATTTATGCATACTACATTATTATTTTCTCACTGTGAATGTATACTTATTCATAATTCACATAGTTACATGCACTTAGCAAAAGCCTTTTGTTTTCTGCTGTTAATAAAACTGTGTAACGAAATCTGTGCTACATTTCATATTTCGTAGTATGTAGAACTTGCACAAACATTTTTTATTTCAGCTTTTGAAAACACATTACTGCAACCTGCTTCTGTTATTTTTGTGTATTTTTTGTTACTAATACTTGGTTGGAACGCAGCTCTTTGTTTATTCCTTTCGTATCCCTTTCATCCACGCATGTGTCCTGCCCGCTTGTGACCTATCCCGTTACGTATATCCCTAAAATATCCTGATTATATTCTCCCCTCCTTAGGTATCCAAAAAAGAGACTGCTTTCACCCAGGTGCCTCTGTTTTGTCTCGTGAAGATATAAACTTGGCGGACGCGAAGCCGGTGACCGGGATAGATATGTTCCGCGGGATGCTGGAGTATGTGTGGCCTAAGGTAAGATTTGGTACCTGTTTTATATGAGACAGATGGTTTGTAGCAGCTGTTAAAATAAGTACTAGCCTTGAATATTAATTAATTGATATTAATGAAAGAATAATAGGGGCAGTTACAAAAAAAAAAAAAAACTTTTAAAATACATTCATAATGATGAGAATGTTTTCACTTTGTTGATTTTTACTTACAACACAGTTTGAAATCATTAATATGTGCATTAGTCTGAATACTCACTCATGGTAGAATCTTGTTCCAAATGCAATGGCATTTCACATAGGATTCATCATAAATGTCTAAGGTAAGGTTGAGTAGGTATAGTTAAACAAATTTATTAAGTTAGAGAACATCATCTTTTTTATTATATAGTTTGTACAGTAAATTACCCTTTAATACTCAATTAAGTTTTAGTATGAAAGTATAACTTGTTAATTTGCCTACATTATTTCACGAACCTACCCCAATACTTACTATTATTTTCTCTTGTAGGACAACGCGATGATCAAGAACCGCGTGATGCTATCCCTCTCCCTACTATTTGCCGCTAAAATGGTGAACGTGACGGTGCCGTTTTTATTCAAGTACGCCGTAGACGAGATTAATACGGCGACGGTCACACCTGCGGGAGACGCCTTGCTCGGCATGGCGACCGTGCCGCAAGCGCTGGGAACTACTGCATTCTCCTTACTGCTTGGATGTAAGTATACCTTATTGTGCCCATTTGAGTACGCTGTAGACGAGATCAATACGGCAACGGTTACAACGGCGGAGAAACGCCTTGCTCGGCATGACGACAGTGCCGCAAGCGCTTGGAACTACTGCGTTCTCCTTACTGCTTGAATATGAGTATGCCTTGTTGTGCCCATTTGAGTACGCTGTAGACGAGATCAATACGGCAACGGTTACAACGGCGGAGAAACGCCTTGCTCGGCATGACGACAGTGCCGCAAGCGCTTGGAACTACTGCGTTCTCCTTACTGCTTGAATATGAGTATGCCTTGTTGTGCCCATTTGAGTATGTCAAAGACAAGGTCACCAGGGCAGGAATGGCGCGTTGCTCGTGTGTGCTTATGCTATTTCTTTCTGTAAACGCATCCATGATATACGGAATATATTCACTGGCAATGTGCAACAGAAGCAGTTTTCATTAATTTGAAACCGTAAAGCTGGTGCGACAATTTAGACTCGTTCTTCACTGATTGGCAGCAGACAACGAGAATGGAAATGTATGGTGGAAAACTTTACCCAGTAGTGGAATAAAAAAATCCTAGATATTATTTTCGTTATTTAGCGCTTTGCAAACCTAACGATTATTTTTAGGAAACATTTTGAAGAATAAGTTATTCTCTTACCCCATATTAATAAAATTACGCGCCATTTTAAATTCTGTTTAACCATAAATTTTTGGAAGTTCAAGTTTGGTATAACTTCAGTCTGGGTTAAAGCCCAAACGCTTCCATTATTTTAAAGTGTGTCATAGCCAATAGTGTCATCACAATGTCTTGTTTTCTTCCTTATCTATTTGTTTGTATATTGGCACCTTGCAGCTATTTTCTAATAGCTAATTATAATAGTCATAATTTAATCGTGTTTTTGTATGTTGTGCTGTTTTTTGTGTGCACTAAATAAACGATTTATGTATCTATCTTCCTTGTAATGCCTAGATTCAGTAACTATTAAGACCGCCCATTATACACTAGTTTTAAATACGTTAGTATTTTTTGTATGTACATCACATACAAAAATGACTAATGTATTTAAAAAGTGCAATAAAGTGATTAAACATTTTTTTTTATTGAAACGACTGTCCATGGCGTTTCTTGCCTGTTCTTCTCCATAGGAACCTTACGCTTTGGAATGGGCTTAAATAGCTTCATGTTTCTGATTGACCGACTTCTTGACTCTTGCTTAAATCAGTACTAAAGATCGACCCTTTTTATTTCAGATGGTGTAGCTCGCGCCACAGCGGCGGGTTTCAACGAGCTCCGGAACGCGGTGTTTGCTAAAGTGGCGCAGCACTCGATTAGGAAGTTAGCCTGCAATGTGTTCACACATCTGCACAATTTGGACTTGAGCTTCCATCTCGGGAGACAGACTGGCGCTTTGTCGAAAGTAAGTTAAGAAGCAATGTGCTGACACAAAACAAACACATTAAAAGCATAGAATAAACTTTTGTTCACTTTGTCAATATAATATATAAAAGGTCATAATAAGCGAGATGTCACTATAAGCGAAGTCATTGTATCCGAACTTTATGGTACTTATATAATTTTACATTGTGCATTTCGCTTCGCGTCGCTCAGCTATTGTAAAAAAGTTTGTAATCGCATGTAATGTTTAGTTAGATAAAGGAGATTGCAAAAAAAACATCATTTTGTGCATATTATGTTTCTGATAAAATAAAACCAGTTAAACTAAATATCTGATAATGTATCTGCTTAGTGTTTATTGATCTGTTTCCAAAAACCGAGCAAAGAGTGCTGCATAAATTTGCACGTTCTTCCTCTTTATGAACGAAGAAAAATTTCTGTCTTAGCTTTTCCATTAAAAATTGCAGACGGTTCCAAAATTGTTCTGCGTTAATCTTATTCGTTTCTGCGCTAACCTCGTTTGTTGCACATACCTACTAAAGAGATAAGGGCGAGCCGTGTATTATAATAAGACATGCCAGGAAGTTGATATCGATGTTTTTAGATACGAATCGCTCAGTAATGCCTCAAGTGATCATGGAAAGAACGTCGAAAATAGGAGGCCAGTCTATTGCTATCAACCGGACACAAATTCTGACTCCGCTACTGCTCATTGTTGAAGAGCCAATAATAAATAAATAAATAATACTTTGCCATAGGGTCCTGGGTAGACCAACCAGGCAGTCAAAAGACAACTGAGTGTTTGTACTGAATTGTTTTATTTTATTTCCACAGACGATAGACCGCGGCTCCCGCGCTATAAACTTCGTGCTATCTGCGATGGTGTTCAACATCGTGCCCACGATCTTCGAGTTGGCGCTCGTCTCCTCCATACTGGGACTCAAAGGAGGATTGGCTTTTACTGGTAAATTCTTTTATAGGACAGTCATGTTTCCAAAATAATAATATGTTCCGATAGCTTGATGGACCGATGACCTTAAAAAGGTGATTGGTACAGACTGGATGCGGGAGACGCCTATGTCCAGGCGACTGCGACAGGCTGAGTTGATTGAATAGATTCCGTAACGTCCTCAGTCTGGATACACTACACATCCAGAATGTGTAAATACTCCGATTTCTACATCGGGACGATAATTTGAATGATTGAAGTCAAATCAGAAACACTTTTTGTAAGGTAAAATATTTGCCGCCATAAACTATCAAGATAATAAATAATAATATGATTAGCCCATGTTTTTATGTGAGGTCAGTTGTGTTTTAAATAAAGCTCCCATTTCATGTTTCTTTAAGTATGATGCGACGTTTCGTTATCTGAGACTGATTTTAAAATAATCTAATTTTTTATATTGTTGCCTTCCTCTGGGTTCAATAAACTTATTTTATTTCTTCCATTCTATTGTTAAATCTCTTGAGAATTGGCTCCCAGAAATGTTAAGAAAGGTTTATTAATAAATAAAATATTTATTCAGGCCTAGCATGGGGTTGCGTGGGAGTGTACGCGGCCTTCACACTGGCCATCACACAGTGGCGGACCAAGTTCCGCGTGTTCATGAACAAGGCGGAAAACGAGGCGGGCAACAAGGCCATCGACTCGCTCATTAACTATGAAACTGTTAAGGTACCTATGTATAGTTAATAATTTTACCAATTAAACTGGCTTTTTACTCGACCCGAAACCGACATGTCCTAGAACCAAAAATTTAAATGCGAAGAAATGTGACATCGAACAACCCGCACCGGACCCGCGTGGTCACGTCCTCTCACAGCCGCCGCCCTCTGCCAACGCCCTCTGCCTCTCACAGAGTGGACTCCCGCGTCCCAGTAGTGGGAAAGTTATAAGCCGATTATACTTTTACTCAACTATGTCAAAGCTAAGGAGAAAAGAGTAATATAGACTAAAATATAAATTGTAAGAGATATTATATTCGATTTTGAATAATAAACGACTGCATCTGTAGATTTGACCCGATTTTTTTTATAAGACGATTTAAGAATGGTGATTTCCCCTTTGTAGGTATTATTAGAGTAGGTAGATTACTTGGTAGTTTGGCGTGAAGACAAAGTTTCTTGGTATGTTTAAACACATCGCACACCGACAAACAAATAAGTTCTTGCGAACGTAATTTTAAAAAGAGACAAAATATCAAGTGACAGGGTAAAAAAAAACGAATGATAAGTAAGTAAGTCTCTCGAGAAGTAAACAAAATATTTGAGGAAATAATTAATTATCTGTCTACGTATTATACTTTTAGCTCCTTATACAAAATCCAGCGATATTCCAACTTTTACAGACCCATTAAAATACTGTTTTCAGGTTTCGTATTTCATATAAGTTTTCCAAATAATATTCATGATCATTACCCACAATGTTAACAGTATTTCAACAATGAAAAATACGAGCTGGAGAAGTACGACATGAGCTTAAAGAAGTACGAGGAAGCCTCACTGATGACAGCGTCAAGTTTGGCCGCGCTCAACTTCGGACAACACGCCATCTTCAGCGGGGGACTCAGCATTATCATGATCATGGCCGCTAATCAGATCGCTAAAGGTAACCAATATTTTTGCTAATGGAAATTGTACTTAATGAAAACGTACATTAGACCTATTTACTGTGAGCCTGGGCAGGACATGTTTGCCGCAAAAAAAGTTATCACTAAGCTTTCCTTTCTTTCCAGGAAACATGACAGTAGGTGACCTGGTGATGGTGAACGGCCTTCTCTTCCAACTGTCCATCCCGCTGGGCTTCCTCGGCTCCGTGTACAGAGAGGTGCGCCAGGCGCTCATCGACATGCAGACCATGTTCACGCTTATGACTGTACAGTCCCGGATAAAGGTACGAACGTGTAAAGATATTTAGGGCTGTTTTTCCAACGCTAGATGTCGTTATCCGATGAAGAATATTTGACAGTTTTTCCGTACAAAAACTTTCAATTGTCAATTTTATGCTACAGAGAAAGTATATCATGTTGGAAAAATAGCCCTTAGAATTTGTTTTCATACACCGTCATTTTAAAACCGTTATTTTGTATAATTCACTGTCTGATTGGAATTCTAACCAAATATTTTACAAAGGGATATCTCCGCCAGGTCGGTGTATACTTATTTTCCGTTCCCACATTTCCAGGAGAAACCGCAAGCTCCCGCCCTTATATGCGATGCGAAGTCGGCGACCATCGAATTCCAAGACGTGAGCTTCAAGTACATTAACGGGAAGCCGATCTTCAACAACCTGTCCTTCAGTATACCGGCTGGGAAGAAGATCGGGATTGTAGGTGGTTCGGGGAGTGGGTGAGAACTATTAAAACAGCACTGGCTTGCGTACACAGACTATTTATTTCATAGACTACACGTAACTAATCTCGATTTGGTCGCGTCTCGCCTAAAGCAATAACATTCTATTTGCCTGGGAATTGAATGCGATATCTGTTGTCACTGATTAAATACGCACCTAAATAGGATACACGTATTATCACACCCTCTTTTACATCCTGTGCGTGTTTTTAAACTTTTAAATACACCATTATATTTAAAACTGGGAAGAATTTTGAATTTTTACAAACGTCAAACGACTGACATCCTTTTTTACTCGTCTAAATTTATCTTGTCATTGAAATGCCAGTGATTGACATAATAAATATCGACTTTTTGTTCAAAGAGTATTTAATACTCTTATTGAAAAAAAAACCAATTTAATGTATTCATAATTATTATACTGACAACAATCGTGTTTTTCGGCTAGGATTTTCAAGATGTTGTTGGAGCTAGTCCGCGGTTAAAGATGCGGTCTTTTTTTCCTTATTAAATAATATCGTAGGTTTATAGGTAATTTTAGATTGTATTTATATCTTATTCGTTTTCACGGTTTAACATATTTCAATGGATTTTTTTTGCTTTTGATTTGAAAAGCTCAATATAAAAAATACTGATGAAACACTACTAAAAAAATCGTAACATCGATAGCACCAAAACTTAAAGACATACTACCGCATCACTAAACCTTAGACAATTTTGAGCGGCCATTGTTGTTTACATCTTTGGCAATTTTGAAACGCCAGACCTTAGCTATCATAATATAGCTATATAGCTAACCCACCACACGGGCCGGTACATAAACTCACGCTTCTTCTTATGGACGTAGGTAGAAACTAACGAACGAACCTGCTACGATCCTAACATACTCTTACGCCTCATACTAATAATTTATTTTCTTCCACAGTAAATCCACAATGGTGCGACTTCTATTCCGTTTCTTCGAACCACAGTCGGGCACTATCAAGGTGGCCGGACAGAACATAAAGGACTTTGACCTCAACAGCTTGAGGAAAGCTATCGCTATTGTACCACAGGTTAGTTTACAGAATAGAATACTCTTTATGTTACGTTTTGTACAGTCGCGTGCAATAATATGTATACACACAACGTTTACGTTCATAAATCCGGTTACTGCGAGTACTGCGCATCTGACCTTTCTGAAGATTATCACCAATATGTCCCCCTAAGGCGTCCCTTCCCGGCGGTTCCACTCACACCTGCCTCGTAAACACCTTTTGCTGGTTTTCATTATTTCATTAATCCTCTCAATATGACCAAACCGTCTAAGCATACTCTGTATAAATCTTACTGTGAAAACAAAGATGAAGTACGCTGTATAGCAATAGTGTCAACCCATGGCATTAAGAGGATTGACAGCTCACTTCATCTAAGTTTTCATGGTGAAATTTTTACAGAGATATACATGTAGAAATGTTACATAAGGTGATACAATGGGATACAATGGGTTGTCTTACCACATAAAGCGATCTTTTAAAGACAAACTTAGTGTTGAGCCAATACTGCAGGTAGTCTGGTGTACCATTTACTTACAATAAATACATGTATAATGTTCTTTTTTGATCATGGTTTATTGAGTAGTCCATCACGGGCAGAACATTAGGGACGTTGACCTCAGCAGCTTGAGGGGAGCTATATGTAGTTATTGTACCACAGGTTAGTTTACAGAACTTACTATGCACCTTGGTGTAAATGATTATGGTGTGTCCCTGTAACTATCACTTCCAATAAGAAGTCATCGTCATCAGCACCCTAATTACGTAGCTGTACTGTGCGCAGACACAGGTACACTTTCATAGGGCAGGCGTGTGTGCGCAGACACAGGTGCACTCTCATAGGGCAGGCGTGTGTGCGCAGACACAGGTGCACTCTCATAGGGCAGGCGTGTGTGCGCAGACACAGGTGCACTCTCATAGGGCAGGCGTGTGTGCGCAGACACAGGTGCACTCTCATAGGGCAGGCGTGTGTGCGCAGACACAGGTGCACTCTCATAGGGCAGGCGTGTGTGCGCAGACACAGGTGCACTCTCATAGGGCAGGCGTGTGTCCGTAGACACAGGTGCACTCTCATAGGGCAGGCGTGTGTCCGTAGACAGGCGCACTCTCATAGGGCAGGCGTGTGTCCGTAGACACAGGTGCACTCTCATAGGGCAGGCGTGTGTGCGCAGACACAGGTGCACTCTCATAGGGCAGGCGTGTGTGCGCAGACACAGGTGCACTCTCATAGGGCAGGCGTGTGTGCGCAGACACAGCTGCACTCTCATAGGGCAGGCGTGTGTGCGCAGACACAGGTGCACTCTCATAGGGCAGGCGTGTGTGCGCAGACACAGGTGCACTCTCATAGGGCAGGCGTGTGTGCGCAGACACAGGTGCACTCTCATAGGGCAGGCGTGTGTGCGCAGACTCAGGTGCACTCTCATAGGGCAGGCGTGTGTGCGCAGACTCCGGTGCACTCTCATAGGGCAGGCGTGTGTGCGTAGACACAGGTGCACTCTCATAGGGCAGGCGTGTGTGCGCAGACACAGGTGCACTCTCATAGGGCATGCGTGTCAGACTCAGGTGCACTCTTATAGGGCAGGCGTGTGTGTGTATAAATCATATAGCATGGTGTAAAAATATTTATCATTTTATTATCTTTATATTTTCAGGATTGTGTGCTTTTCCACGACACGATCTTCCACAACCTGCACTACGGTGACCTCAGTCAGTCGCGCCAGAAAGTAATTGAGGCCAGCAAGATGGCCGAGCTGCACGAGTCTGTGCAGACATGGCCGAAGGTATATTTATTGTTATACAGTATTATTTTAATCTTAACTTAATATTATAAATGCTAAAGTGACTTTGTTTTTTTGTTACGTTTTCACGTTAAAACGGGTGAACGAATTTGGATGAAAGGAGATCGCGCAATCTTGGGCCCAGCCTGTTACAGAAAAAAAAACATTGGAAAAAATACTTTATTTTATGACACCGTCGTTTTTGTTGGGGTCATGCATTTCGTCATGAAATTAATAAAAAGGCAATGAGTCAAGTTTTTAAACAAGTGTCAGTGTAAAATAAAAATAGCATTAAATATCACCACAAAATCACTTACGCATTTATAATATTATAGTTAGGATCCTGCTGGAGGTCCTACGCGGGGCGCGGGCGGCGCGGGGGCTGCGCGGGGCGGCGGGGCGCGCGGGGCGGCGCCCAGCCCGCCGGCGCACGCGTCAGAGGGTCATGGCCACCCGGCTGGTGCGGGGCACCGCACGGTCGGCGGTGAGGCGGCGAGCCTCCTTGCCGGATTACCGCCATGGGATCTGGAGGCAAAAGTCCTCGCGCACATCTGGGAGTGGCGCGAGGAGGCGAAACGCCGGGGCGTAAGCCGGTTAGAGCTCCAGCGGCATCTCATGGCGTCATGGAGAATGCGATTGTCGCAACCCAGTGCTGGACATGCCACTGTTGCGGCGATAAGGCCTCTCTTTAGAGGGTGGCTAGAGACCGGACATGGTTGTTTCGGGAGGTTCCTGTTTCGTATGAGACGGGATGAAACGCCCGGGTGTCATCACTGCGTGGATCGCCCGGAGGACACGGTGGAAGTCTACCCGGCTTGGGCAGAGCATCGCCGTGTTTACAATGTCTCCACGAGAACACAACACTATACATCGTTTTTAAACGTAGCCTTTGGGGCAGATCGGCCGACGCACGTCGCGTAAATTTAAATTATTGGAATATTATAAAATCCAACAGTGTATTTTTCAACGCGCTGGGGCGAAAGTGCGTCCCAAAGCGTTGCATGCTCAACACTCGCCTCAACACCGAGAGTTAAAAATCCAATGCACGATAAAGTCGTGTAGGGTGCCCATAATATTATCGAAATCGTTCAAATTACAAAAATACAATTATGGTAATAAGAATACATAGTGTCAAAAATTCAAACTAAACTCGCTGATTTATAAAATTTGACTCGTTACCATAGGTTATCTGCATACATACGATGATAAATCAACCGTAATTTTTATTAAGTATATAAATAATATTAAAATCCCATCAAACACAGTAAATGCGACACAATACGAAATGTATTGGTACTAAGCTCGATGCAGAATGTTTATGTAGGTATGCGCTACAGCCAAATATTATCTCAAGATACCTTGGCATATATCGTAGGTATAATTTGAGGTTTTACTGCTCCTCTTTACATGTACTATATTATCATTAATCATCACTCGCTGAGGCTCTTTAGACGCATAAAAGTACGAGGACGACACTGAAAGTTTTTAGAACTGGCCACTTGTAAACGATATAATAAAACAATAAGTTCAAATTTTGAAAATGGAACTCTTTGCCAATATTATTCTGTATGTATTTTATTCATTTGTCATTTGTTTACGATTTGGCGGCAAATTGAAAATTGTCTGTGTCACGTCGGCATGAATTTAACGCGAGAAAATTTACGCACAAAGATTTTTTATGACTTTCGATGTCATTTAAGTCAACAAGTAAGTTGATAGACTTCGATTGGCCTTTCGCGTTGAATCCCCATCTCGTGCCACTGTTTACAACTGGTTTAATGAGTTTGAACGTGGTCGCACTAATCTCACTGATGATCTGCGTGGGGGACGGCCTTCTACGGCGACGACTGAAGATAACATCAGTGTTGTGCGGTGCATGATAGAGACTGACAAAAGAGTGACTTATCAGCAGATTTGGACAAGCTTAGGTATCGGTATGAGTCAAGTGCACAAAATCCTCCATGAACATTTAGCGGTCAGGAAGCTTAGTGCCCGCTGGATACCTCATAATTTGACAGAGGCCCAAAAACTCCGTCGTGTTGATTGGTCGTGAAATGGTTCAAAGATTTAACGGAGGTGACTCAAATGCTGTGTTCGACATACTTACGGGTGACGAAAGCTGGATTTATTGTTATGATCCTGAAACTAAAAAGACATTCTGCTTTCTGGGTGTTTCCTTCCGAGGAGTTGCCAACTAAAGTCAAGAGAGGTCGAAGCGTGGGAAAAAAGATGGTGGCCTCGTTCTTCGGAAGGACAGGTAATTACGCAACAATTGTTTTAGAGGATCGAAAAACAGCTTCTGCGGAGTGTACACTAACAATTGTTTGCCACTTGTCTTGGAAAAAGTTCGGGAGAAACGACCTCGCAGTAGGATCCTCCTTCACCACGACAACGCCTCGTCGTACACCGGCAAGCAAACAATCGACTACTTGGCGACGTCAGACGTGGAATTACTGGGTCACCCGCCCTATGGCCCCGACCTCGCACTTTGCGATTTTTATTTATTTCCGAATATAAAAGAAAACTTCGAGGAAAACGTTTTATGGACGCCGAGGAAGCAGTAGCTGCGTTTCAAAATGCCGTCGAAGAGACCCCTAAGGACGAGTGGGCAAAGTGCTTTTCTCAGTGGTTCCATCGGATGCAGCGATGTATTGTTGTAAATGGACACTATTTAGAAAAGATTTAATAAAACTAATAACTTGCTAGGTTCATCCATATCTCCTTAATTATTGATCCCAGGGAAAAATTGTAATTTTTTCTTTTTTGTAAAGAGTTTTTTTTTTATGGAGATTAAATTAGCACTTGATATTTTTTTGCTACAAGCTGCAGTTTTCGAGTTATTCATGAAAAACTGAAAAAAAAGACCTTTAGACTCCCCCCCCCGCCATAGCGGCAACCCCACCCTTCAGTACTTTTAATATGTTGTTCAGGACGCCTCCTTCCACTGTGCCAAAACACGGATTATTTCCACTAATTGGGCTTTTTGGTCTTCGTTGGTCGGGCTAGCGACAATTCCCGTATTTTTAAGAACGTTCGCATTCTAATCTCAGTTTCAATCTGTTAAAAACACCCAATTTCCCAACATTTTTGACAAGTTTTTGACATTGGTTGTCGCTGAGATGAGAAACGTTAAAAATCTAGTCGCACTAGATTTTTAACGTTTTTGGGTTCCGTAGTAAACAAGGAACCCTTATAGTTTCGCCATGTCAGTCCGTCCGTCTGTCCGTCCGTCCGTCCGTTCGTCCGTCCGTCCGTCCGTATGTCTCTCCGCGGCTTAGCTCAGAGACTCTTTGTACTAGAAAGCTGTAATTTGGCATGGGCATACAAAATCACGCCGACAAAGTGGTATAATAAAATTATGAAAAGGCTTTTTTTTAGGGTACCTACCCTATACCTACTACTACACGTAAAGGGGGATGTGTTTTTTCCCCATCTATTTCATGGTGTGGGGTGTGGTTGGAAAGGTCGTTCAAAAATATTGTGAGTTTGTGAAAACCATTTTTGGAAATATTAAGCTTCAAAGTGCTAATTTTGTGTGTGTGAAAAAAATCACGGCAGTGTATATAACGAAATTAAAAGGGAAACTACGACAGCTAAGTCGACTTTACAACTTAATGAGTAATAATCAATTCAACAACTTACATTTGCGGTTGCAAAAACATGTTCTCCCATACATTCCGTATGGGAGAACATGTTTTTCAACTACAAAGTTAAGTTTGTTCTTGCGATAAATTCATCCCAACTACGGAACCGTGGTCCGACACACAATTGGCCGGTTTTAATTACGGGGATTGGCCTTCTGGTCATACATGCACGCCGGTTACGAGTACTACGCACCTGACCTTTCTGAAGAACATCAATAAGGTCACTATAAGTCCTAGAGGGCGTACCCTCCCGGCTCCGCTGAAGTATTCATATTTTGAGATAATATACCACAAGGAACGTTACGTTCTTCAAAAAGTCAGCCTATTGAATGTAGTCGTATTTTGAATCTTATTTATTTCTTGTTGTCCCCAGGGCTATGATACGCAAGTAGGGGAACGTGGCTTGAAGCTGTCGGGCGGTGAGAAGCAACGCGTGGCCATCGCGCGCGCCATCCTCAAGGACTCGCCCATCATCATCTTCGACGAGGCCACCTCCAGCCTCGACTCCATCACTGAACATGTACGTATGCTATGAGAGCCGCGTTACTGCTTACTGTCAGCATCCTATGTAGGTATTAGAAACAAGATGGAGAGTTCCTCATCTCCCATAGAAAGGGAGAATCCTCCGACCTGACGGGTGCTGTTTCTGATGGGCTTCTGCCCGACGGTTGATGTCGGAACGTTGTATAGTATATGCTAGTCGCGCGGATAACTTTGCGCGATGCAGGGTTTTGCGTGATGTCAGTGTGATGTGTAGTTCAAATGTGGCATTGTAGAAGCCGCCACAATCCCACTACTGACCGAAGGCTCTATGACTTCCAGTTGATCCAGCTATCTAATTACGCAACACATTTTCGTAAACGATTACGATAAATTTGTTTCATTTTGACAGTTCAACAACATTCATTGCATTATTTACGTTGTTGAGCAGATTTTTTTTTCGAACATAGGAGGCAATGGATTAGCAATTTGTTTCAAAACAATTCAAATTCCGATTGATCGAGTATTACGTAATTAGGGTACTCGGCATTTGATCTAGCTAGCTCTTCCTACCATCTGCGTAGTTTATTTGCACTAACTACGACATATAAAGAATTGAAAAATATGTAGAATAACTGCATACATAGTTCACTATATCACAAGGTATTTTGTACATTTAACATAGTACCCCATAAAAGATTTATGTACTTTAGATAATCTGAAAAACGTTGATCTATTTTGTCTTTATTTCTAGTATTAAAATTATGTCTATCACTTACTTTATTAAAAATATGTAGATTTTTTGTTACATACATAATATTTTCATAAATGAATTGACAAGGTACCTTTATAATGTTAATCTTTTTAAATAGCTGCTGATAATAATAGGTTGGGGAAAAAGTTTCTTCGCATTTTTTAAGAAAATTCAAAACATTTTTTAACATAGTATGTTTACATTTAACTAAAGTATGTAGGTACCATTTTGTTCGATAACTTTTTGCCATCTTGTAGGTAGGGACATGATCCCATTGCTATAGAAATTTTGGGACTTCTGATCAAAATACCGCGACAAGTGGTTTTGGCAGTCCTCCCATGATGTTAACCTGACACTGCCTAAAGAATTCTGAAGAGACCGAAACAGGTGGAAATCTGAAGGTGCAAGGTCAGGACTATACGGCGGATGCATTAACACCTCCCAGCCAAACTCTCTTAATTTTTGCTGAGTGGCTAAAGATGTGTGAGGTCTAGCGTTATCATGATGAAAAACCACACCCCTTCTGTTGATTAATTCCGGCCGCTTTCTCTCAACTTCTTGCTTTAATCTCATCAGTTGTTCGCAGTAGAGTTCAGAATCGATGGTCCTGCCTGGTGGTAACAGCTCATAATGAATAATGCCCTTCCAATCCCACCACACACACAGCATCACCTTGTTGCGAGTTAACCCGGGTTTTGCCACAGTCTGTGAAGCCTGACCGGCCTTTGACCACGACCTTTTTCGCACGTTCTTGTCGTACGTGATCCACTTTTCATCACCAGTTATCAGCTTCTTCAAAAATGGTTCGGTTTCATTACGTCGTAATAAAGAATCACAAATGAGTACACGGTTCATTAGGTTTCTTTCAGTGAGCTCGTGAGGTACCCAAATATCGAGCTTTTTTGTGTACCCAGTTTTTTTCAAATGCGCCAAAACTGTTTTGTGGTCAATTCCCAGTTCTTCAGCTACGTCGTAACTACTAATATCTTGCTCCACTTTTTCAAAAATGGCATCCATTTTATCCGTAATAGGGCGACCAGAGCGACGTGCATCTTTGACATCAAAATTTCCGGATTGAAAACGCTTAAACCAAATTTGTGCTACTCTCACAGACACTGCACTAGGTCCATAAACATCGCAAATTTTTTTCGCGGCTTGCGTTGCATTTTTACCTTTTTTGTAGTAAAATTTTAAAATGTATCGAATTTCTTCATTAGATTCACTCATCTTGACAGTACGAAAAACAAATAAAAATCACACATTTTCCTCATTTGAATTTGGAATTATGTTCTTTAAAATTTAAACTTTCAATGATACCAAAACCAGCCAGATACACATAGTATAGCCAAAGAGATTTTATTACAAGTTCATACATACTATAATGCGAAAAGACTTTTTCCCCAACCTAATATGATACATCGACTTTTAGAAGAAGTTCGGTACGAAACGTCATCTCTGTCACTTATACCAATTTGTACCATTATATTTTTCATACATCATAAACTCAAAGCATTTATTTCAATTAAACTATTTACAGGCACTTTTGAAATATCAAGAAGTTGATCAATCAGAAATATGAAGCTAGTTGCCCATTCCAAAGCGTAGTAGGTACCTATGGAAAAGAACTGGCAAGAAATCCACGGACACTCTTTTAAATCAAAAATTTTATACAAAATATTGGTTAAATCATTCATGTTGAAATTATGCATGTGAGAACAATGTAGAAAGACGTGCATGTTTGTAAAAGCGTCCGTAATAAAAAGAACCATTAAAGATTTAAAATAAATTAAAATAGGCCATGGCAGCTAAGAGATGACCAGTCCCAACTAACGGCCCCCGTTCACGAACATGACGCATGGATTAGCACCATTCAGCTCAACCATTTTGAAGGGAGTTAAATGATCCAACACACGCGCCACCATCAGCGAGACATCTGAGTGAGCATAACATACTCACAGCCGCCAGGGCACATTCAAGTCAATGAAATAATTATTACCTGGTAAATGGTAGCTCTTAAGTACATTGTGCTATGCAATTATATAATGCAAAGGAGATTGAGTTTATACAATACAAAGATGGTCTTACAATCTTCAGCAGCTCCAACAGAATTTTCAAAATGTTAATCAATTAGTTGTGGTTGTGGAGCACCAGCAATGAGCCAAGCATTTTTATCAGTGATGTAATCGCCCCAACTTATAATATGCCTACCTACATAGTGTGCGTTTTATACAAGATTTGAATTATGTCTCATTAAGTTGAAGTATGTGGGAAGGAGGAATTTTATTGTAACATTTTGAACAGTACCCCATGAAAGATGAGTCTACTTTAGCCAGTCTGAAACTTGGTTGAACTATGTCTATCATCTCTTTTACTGAGAAGATGTAATTTTTTTCTTACGTACATGCTGTTTTCATAGATATATTGACAAGGTACCGTCATGATGTTAATATCCTTAAACAGTTTCCTTAGAGAGTCGCGCCTGCGGAGATAATACATGGCTCTGATAGCTCTTTTTTTCAGAATAAAAATAGACTCGATGTCTGCAGCCCGTCCCCAAAGTAAAATACCGTAAGACATGATACTATGAAAATAACTGAAATAGACTAGCCTCGCGGTATCTACATCAGTAAATTGACGGATTTTTCTGACAGCATATGCTGCTGAACTTAGCCGTCCTGCAAGAGATGTTAAAAATGAGGACCCCATTGTGTGTACCCTTGAGTCTAGCGTGATCCCCAGGAAAACAGTTGTATCGACAAATTATAGTTTTTCTTGATTCAATACTATCTCACAATTACTACTTTTGACATTTGGTAAAGAAAATTTTATGCACTTCGTTTTTTTTCCATTTAATACTAAATTATTAGCAGTGAACCAATTTTAGACCTGCAGTAGGGCGTTATTTACGTCGTCAAAATTTGTAGCACCTCTATCTACCTTAAAAATTAAGGAAGTATCGTCAGCAAATAACACCATTTGTGGTTGATTTTTTAATAAATGGAGTAGATCGTTAATATACACAAAAAAGAGGAATGGACCCAATATCGAGCCTTGTGGCATACTCATTTTTACTTTTAAACGTAGTGAATTGATACCGTTATTTAAATGATAGACAACTTGCTGTTGTCTATCATTTAAATAAGATTTTTACTAAATTGAGTGCATGTTTTCCAATTCCGTAATGCTCAAGTTTCAAGAGTAAGGTTTCGTGCTCGACGCAATCAAATGCCTCGGAGAGGTCACAAAAGATTCCTATTGCGTCTTGCACTTCTTCTCACGCGTTTTTCCATAAAATTTGGTAACCGTAAGAAGAAGAATTATGTACCCAGGTTTTGTAATTAATTAGGTAATTTGTATTAATCTGGATTGATACGAGTGTCCATGGAGTTTCTTGCACGCTCATAGAGATTTACGTTTTGGAATGAGTAATTTGCTTCAAATTTTTGACTAACTGACAGACTCCTTGAAAATAGAGTGCCTGTAAATGGTTTAATAGAAATAAATGCTATAAGTTTGAGTTTGGAAACTTAATCTTAATAATAGGTCTTTACCTATGAAATTGCCGTTTTGTATGAAAAAATTTAAACGAATTTTTTTCATGTATTTTTTATTTCTATTAATCGAAGTAATCATCGCCTTTAATTCGTCATTGTCGACCAAAGTCTTCGGACGACCGCGAGGTTCATTTTTCAGGTCGAAATTTCCAGAACGGAAGCGAGCAAACCAATAACAGGTGGTGCGTTGGTTTGTAGTGTTAGCTCCGTAAACGTCGTTGATGTTGCGTGCCGCTTGTGCCTCGTTGCTGCCACGACGGTACTCATATTCCATAATTACTCGAATTTTTAATGTATCCATGATGACGAAAAATATTGAAACGCGATGAAAATGTAACACTAATTAATAAACAGATGACTACATTTGGAAAAAAAAACATATTTTTAAAATAAAATTAATTTGAAATTAGAATTCTTAGCCAAACAAAAATTATTTTGATTTGAAATGGCCAGTACTGGAGAACGGCAATTTCATAGGTAAAGACCTAATATTTGGTTATTTAAACAATTCTTGTATGTAGCGGTCTGTGAAAAGAGAACAGAATGAAATGTCGTCTCTCCCCAGGCCATCCTCCAAGCGCTGAAGGCGGCGACGGTGGGGCGCACGTCCATCTGCATCGCGCACCGCCTGTCCACGGTGGCGGACGCCGACGAGATCCTGGTGCTGGAGCGCGGCGCCGTGAGCGAGCGCGGCACGCACCAGCAGCTCGTCGCCGCGCCGCACTCGCTGTACGCCAAGCTGTGGGACAAGCAGAAGGAGCAGCCGCGCGCGGCCAGCGTGGCGCCGGCCAGCACCAGCCGGACGCTCTAGGCGGGCCGCGAGCTCGCTACGAGTTTCGGTATGAGTGAGCGAGACAATACTATTCTAACGTCTACGTAACAGAATCGTGATAATTTTGACTAGCACTAAACCTGCGAGAGAACATAAATAAGCTCACAGTCCTGCAGACTACTTTTTATTTAAGACCTTTTATCTTATGAAGTGAGCGGCTCGGTATACTCGATGCGATGGCACGAAATTCAGCTTATCATTAGTATTCCATTCAAAGAGAGAGACTATAGTAGTTTGAATGTATTAAAACTTCGACAAACCGTGGTACTGTTAGTTCCATGTTCACCCTTTTTTAACGCAAACACCAAAAACTAGGATTTAAAATAAAAATGTTCATTTGACACTAATGACGTCAATATTAGCACAATTTAAACTAGTACCTATTTCTTTATTGTTAATTTGAAGTTGTAGACAGTAATGTTTTTGTAAATGATATTTTCTTTTATAACATTTGCGTTTAGATGAGACGTATCGTGCGCGTATTCCTAAGCGAAATAATGTACTTCGAATTCCTGGACTCGTGCATATTACGCGTGTAAAACGCGGTACATCTTATCTACATATAATGTTTTAATATCTTATAGCCTATTATTATTTATTAAGGCCTACAACACACTAGTAGCTAATATGAGGTGGTCATTGTAATGTAAGTTATTGTGTGTGCGTTTAGCTGCTGTATTATAGGCCTTAATTTGACAGCTATTTCAATATGTGTTAGTCCAAAATTGGCCTTATGTTCATAATGTTGAGTATAATTTCTAACATTTTTATCTTAATCTGTCAAATACATAAAACTTAAACTAGTAATTGCAAAAAAACATAATTACCTTCACTTAAAAAGTGGGCTAGAGGTAAAAATGTACAAATATTGTGCGTTCATTATAACTTGACCCGTGACACGATTGGTAGTACTGTTCTGTCAGTCGCCATTTTGAACTCTATTTATATTGAAACTAAGCTTGATAAGCAATGGCGACGGCTAGTTAAAGTGAACGGTTTGTAGCTGTAGCAATGTTTCAGTAATTTGACAAGAAAAGTTTATGGTTAACAGAATAAGTCAATATCATTCCATCGAAGCGACGTTCTATCTTGTTGGACACTAACGTCGACAATGTTATGACTCAAGTCAATTGGTTGCCCATTATGGCTGCTCAGCATCTTATATGAATCAGGTAATTTTTGCGACATCAAGGCTTTTTTCTCATGTAAACTGGCACAAGACTATAATGTTGAGAATTGTGAAATGTTTATGTAAATAAAAAGTTGATAAGTACATGTACAGTAAGTAACTTGTTAAATAAGTATATTATTATGGTTACATATTACGTGTTTTATTTTTATTTAAAAAAAACCCTGATAATAGTATTCACGATTATGACGTAATAACAATGGACCCTCTGTGCACATGTTGTATTGGGCTCTGTTGGTCGCCACAATTTTCATTGTAAGCGCTAAAAATATCACACTCGAACCTGAGAGAGTTAGAACTTCAAGACAGTAAGTAACACCACGGAAAATAATTATTGTGTCAACTCAGGATTTAAATAATTACCTATTTACTGTGGCATGAGTCGTCCGGTACGAACATACACCATGATTCGCGACATCGCGAATTCAGTCCGTTTTCACCTCATTTGACACACATACGAGTCATCGACACAAATCTATAATAGATAATAGAGATCCCATGTCGCAACATGCCAGTATCATATAATAAAATTGTAGTCTGTGAACATTACGAATTTCGAATCTATCGATTGACATGTTATCGGTTGCCATAGCAACGAGCGTATCAACATCCAGCTGTCGATGGGGTTATTTTCTACAATAGAATATCTGCTCATTTTTCGAGCGTCCCTATTTTGTATAAAAATGGTGTTTTGAATGTGAAGCAAAGGATGTCAGTGTTGAGTTTGATCCCCGAAGATAAACCTAAATACCAAAGGTAGGTTTTGAATATCCTTTGTTTTTTTGTCATTCAGCGTTCGCGAAAATATCTCTGGTTTATGGTGAAGACTTTGACTTTATAAAGCTAAAATTCAGGACGTAGAGAAGCGCGGGAATATAAGGTAAGTAGGTGTGTAGAGTTTAATATTGTGTAGGTATGTAAACAAAAAGTACCTTCCCATGCTGCATTGTAGGTACTTAATGTGGAAGTAGCAAGGCTCGTTTATATGTTCAGGACAGTGACAATAGTTGTGGCTTGACACATAAAGAGTATGAGGGAAGAAGAGTTCTATAGGTAACAAGGCATACCTAGTTACCTACGTTCTACTGTGATTTCCAAATTTACCATGACTGTTTACTTAGCGTGGTGATAAAGGGCATAACTCCTACGCGACTGGTAAATGTTGTGGTTATGACGGTATGAAGGATTTAGGGCTCAGAGTAATGCTGTAGTTAGGTATCATTAGCCATGATTTTGTTTGGTTGGTTCATTATCATCATTAAAGCCAAAAGACGTCCACTGCTAGACATAGGCCTCCACTGCAACACTGCCACTTCAAACCGATTCTATGCCTCCCGCATCCAGCGGATTCCTGCGGCCTTTGCAAGATCATCGGTCCATCTTGTGGGAGGCCTTCCAACGCTACGTCTCCCGGTGCGCGGTCGCCACTCCAGAACCTTTCGGCCCCATCGGTCACCTGTTCTGCGAGCAATGAGCCCTGCCCATTGCCACTTAGATTGGTTGTTGCGAGTTAATTGTGTTTTTCTTAGCAAAACTACAGATGAATACAGATGGGGAACTCCGCAGTTTAGGTATGAAGCTACAATACAAGTACGCGACGGGCCCGTCTTGGGCCAATTCATTGAGTGTAACGTCGTCAGAAGATCTAAGAGTTACGCGATAGAAAGAGAGGCAACTTCGTGCATTTATAATAAAATACCAAGTCATTTCAAAGCTTTAAATACAAAATTATTTAAAATTAAATTTCATAAGTGGTTACTCGAGTGTAGTTTTTATAGTTTAAAAGAATTTATAGATAAAAAATGTTGATGTTTTTTTTGTTGTAGGTAATGTTAACGATTGTTGTTGCTTAACTTGTCTTTAAAATTTTTGCATGCTATGTTTTATCCTAGCTAAACATGTTTGTGCCTCAACAACACACCCTTGTATACCATGTTTTACGCAAATAAATATTCTATTCTATTCTATTCTATTCAAGGTGAATAAAACTGTAGGTAATTTGCGGTGTGCGACCTGAATGGCACTTTATTGTGTCGTAGCAAGAGTCGCTTTTTGTTAAAATGATTTTGCGGAGTGTCCCATCTGTATTAATCTGTGGCAAAACTTGTTGCAGGGAATTAGGTGTATTAATTCATTACTAGTGTTCACCGTAGCTACCTTCATCGTAGCTAGGTGACGTTCTGTAGTTTCTGACTATCCCCATGGGCAGGTAAAAGTTGTGAGTTTAAGCATATACCTATGTACTTACCTACCTACATACCTACATATCCTAACCTAACACCATAATCCTAACTTCCTAACTAATCCTATCCTAACAAATAGTCGTCCCCTTACTAAAACAAAAACGTATCTCGATCATGAGAATATTATAATTACTACCTTTCAAAGCTATTACGTTTAAAGCTTAACGTATTATGTTCAGTCATATTTAGGGTCGCAAAGCAATTAACTGATTATTTTAAAGGCTTTGCTTTGTCTGTGTACTATATAGGGTACATCTCTGTCTAACTCTTCGGAGAGAACAGGCGTGATAATATGTTATGTTATGGAAATAATCGCAGTGTTATCTATCAATAGATCAACTATGTAGGTAAAGATAACTATGATAGCACGGTCCGTAAATTGGTTTGTTGTAACTACGGCTATGAAACTGAGAGTTACATCGTGAAACAATACTGCGTAGGTACTTACGACTTTCGGCAGCAGGTGGGGTATTATTTTAACTGCACATTATTGCTCTGACAAGGTGATTATGCTGAGCGAGGCAAAAAAGAGATTCTGGTGCAAAAGCTTTGCTAAATATTTTTATGTAAAGGAGTCGGCAAAATGTATTTTAATAGGTAGGTAGGTACCTTTTGACTATTCTATTTGTATATTAAGAAAGTACCTACCATTAATAATTTTTAGTTTGATAAGTAAGTACCTAAGTACGAAAGCAGTTTCTACGCAAAACGCAAAAGTGCACGTCATAGGCAATTGTTATATTTTAATCAGAAGGTATCCTTGAATTTATTATACGATGCCTTTTCATGCTAATCGGTTCAGTAGGTAAGGCCGTCTCTACACTCAAAGCTCAGCTGTTGTTCGAAGCACCCACTTCAAAAAATATACCTAGCCTTTTCCAGTTTTCCCAACTATGTTGGGGTCGGCTTCTAGTCTAACCGGATGCTGCTGAATACCAGTATTTTATATAGAGCGACTGCCTATCTGAACTCCACAACCCAGTAAGGGGGTAATACGATACCCATTGGTAAGACTGGTTGTCACACTTTCGGGCTTTTAACAACCCGTATTCACGAATAATAGCCGGGACCAACGGTTTAAGGTGCTTTCCGAGGCACAGAGAAGTCTTGGTATGTAAAGATGGTCACCCATCCACGGACAACCCCCGCAAGCGTAGCTTAACCAGAAGGATCGACGTATGGCTGTTATTTCTTAGCCACGAGCTCCTCGAGCCACCCACTTGTGGTTCATAAATAGATTATTTTCTGCCACCGATTCGCTTCTGACTCTGTCTGACTTTTTGTGTCATGATTACTTTATTTTATTGAAACTATTGTAAAGTGTATTACCTGCTATAGCTAAGAGTCATGGTTTCATTCGATGATTCGTGAAATAATAGTCCTCAGTTCTACCTTAGCATGTTTTACATTACATAGTGTGATTCCGTTTTTGTTCGATTGAACATATTTAAGGACTAGCTTATGCCAGCGGCTTCGCCCGCGTATAAATTATAGAATATGTTACTCCATGATAAATGTGATAATATAGCATTCTACTGGTGAAAGAATTTTTAAAATACTAGTGTAGATATCCTCCGTCTATTGCAAGAAAACAAAGTGATGTGTAGGAAATTCTACCGACGAAAATCAGACGGTGGCCGTGTTCAACATCCAGCCAGGACTAGACTCTTGTCTCCACCTGTCATACCTAAGGCCTTCAACGAACTACTGGCTAGCCGCATGTCTTGCGGTCTGCTGCAACGGTATGCCGTACTCCGGCTAGCCGTATCGTCTCGGTTCTATTGCGGTCCGCCACAATGGGCAGTGCTTCTTGAAATATTGCACAAGATGGACGTCGAAGAAGTTGCCGTATTTATTTATTTATAGTGGAAAACGTCTTGGTAAAAATTTTTGATTGGGGGTGCCCCAAGTTGGCCGCCAAAGTTGACCACCCTGCTGGCATCTGAGGCGTGCCGCGCGGCCGGCCGCACAGGTCGTAGAGGGGATGCGGCACACAATATTCAATATATTTCAGCAATATTCAACCGGCACGGTGCACCGCAGTCTCGAGTCAACCGGAGCGGTTGACGGCGGGTCGCAAGTCAGTGCATTGAAATTATACGATTTTATATAAAATAGACATGCGGCATGCCGTACCGTAGTTCGTTATGGCCTAAGTCTTGGGGGAAGCTAAGTTTTATACCCCCCAATATCTTCGCTGCACACAGCAGCAGATGGAAAATTACGACTGCAGTAAGGCTTCGATGGTTACTACTACACACTCTAATACCAAATTTTTAAAATATGTGACTATAGATACAAGGTCAAATAAGATTATCAAGCGAAACTCCACAGATGTGATGGGTCTCAATTTATAATTTCAACTAATTACACCAGCGGCCGTTGACCCCGCAGTCAACAGTAGTTATTTGAAATTAAGAGTTTTGTTTTATCTTTATTAGATCCGTCGCGATTGCGGAGTTTTGCAAGCTAATTTAATTTGACTCTTGACCTTCAATATCTCTGTAACCAGTATATTCTCAGGGATGGTCCAGTACAAAAAAAACACAATAGCGGGAAGAAAAAGTGACTCCCAGCTTCGTTTATAGTATTTTGATACTCGTTACAATAAAAAAACTTTATAAATTCCAGAAAAGAATCCCTCCAGAGCGTATACAGCAGCAACTCTCGTTTGAATCTCTTAACAAAGCGCAAACGCCTGAACCCGCTAACAATGGACTCGTCCACCACATCACTGAACAGGAGAGGAGATCAATACGTGACGCAGCGCGTGCTGTCAGCCAAGACGCATAGAGTGAAGCAGCTGCAGAACCAGCTGTCTGATGCGCATTATCATTTGCAGGTAAGTTGTTGGTTAATTCTAACTATTATAGAATCGATAGGTACTATAAAAGTCTAGTGGCCCTAGGTGACGAAAGTAGGTATGTTTTCAGATAAATACGTTGAAGTAAGATACTGAAAATGGCTTTTCAAACTTTAATAAAACTGGTGATCAATTTATAATTTGATATTTTCAATCTTAAAATGCACTTTCCAGGAGTTAAGTAATGAGAACAAAGTATTACGTGCCATGCAGAAGAAACAAGAATCAGCATTGCAAAGGTAAGAACTGATTTCCTGTCGAATCGATCTAACTCCCCAGCCAGATGGACCGACGACCTTGGATGGCATTGGAAAAGGTGGCTGTACAGGGTATTGTATTGTGACGCAGTCTGGGAGAGGTCTATGTCCTAAAAGCTGTCGCCACTCTTAAAGGCTCAAAAAAGCTTCGGGTAGGCTCATGGTAGGCCTATTTATTTATTCAACCAGAACAACATTAATGACACAGAACATAAAGTGCTATGATTTACAAATAGTGACAGAAGAATACTATTAGCAACAAAATAATTAAATTTAATTATAACTAACTCTTCTCGCAACTCACAGATATATAGATATCTATGTCCAGAAGTGGATATACTGTTTTTACTAACATCTTCATCATAGATATGATAAAGATGTTAGTAAAAACAGTTTTTGAAATCATAACCAGGTACGAGAACTCGAACGCAGAACTGCCTCAAGTTCTGAGCTCGCACAGCGAAGAGATAAGAATACAGCAGTCTAGGTTCAAGCAACTGAAGATGCAGTTCAGAGAGGCGACGATGAAATTGAAGGAACGAGACATGCAACTACAGCAGCTAAGAGATGAGCACCAACATTTGGTGGAGCTTAGCAAGGATAGGTAAACAATGAGCCTTTATAGATAAATATACCATGAAGTCTCACTAAAGAAGAGGAAGTAAAGAACAGTCTCTTGGTCACCACATTATTGTACCCGATTATGAAACAGTACATCACCTTTTTGAAATATTCGGGTTTGTTAAGCGTCATCTACTGTGTACTCGTACAGTCTCTTAGCATATGAATTAAAAACCTATGTAGTCATGTGCTCTTAGCCCCGGATTCCACCAAAGCGGAGATGGGCGGAGATGTGCGAAGTGGAAAGGAGAGGAGATGCTTAACAGCTAGGGTGTATCTACCGACTCATGCGGATATGCTTACTAGCTAGACCGTTGCAGAGTTGTGTACAGGGGCCGTATTATGACGTATTAATGCCACCATTATTCCAGTGTGAGTGAGAGACGGAGCTATACAAGACCGCTAGCATTATCCTTTTTTCCCAGTGGAATAATGATGGCATTAATACTTCATAATAAGGTCCCTGGCTAGAGCGGGCGCGCGGGTTGTGTGACGCGGAGGAACTAACGGTGCAGCTCGCCGCACGCCGCTCACATCTCGTCTCCGCTGCGCGCCGTCGCCAGCTTGCGAGGGACAGCACGCATCTCTATTTTGTTCGCACTATGCAAATATGAGACATCCTCTCCTCTCTGCTCAACCATATCCACTGAAGCTAAGCGGAAGCGACGAGGAGTTATGTTAATAACAAAATCCTATCGGTTCTTTCCAACACATCTCTTCTCCTCTCCCCTCCTTCCCTCCCCTCTCGTCTCGTCTTTGGCTTTTAGTTAAGCCCGGACGGCTTACCTAAAACAGTGACACTATATTTCAATTTTTAATACGATCACGACCAATCCCGTTAAAGAATAAGGATAAGGAATAAGGCTAAGCCTATCTACTTACTTGTGAAACAATATCACCACTTATTTCTTGGGAATGTTTCAGAAATCTCTTCGAACGCGAGAAACTCCAAGCTCAAGTGACAGAGCTGTCTTCCAAAGTGCAGCAACAGAACGATACGATTACGATGCTGCAACGTCGCATAGCACTCGAAGCGAAGAACTTCAAGCATCAACTGCAGATTGAGATCAATAAGCATAAGGACACGAGACACGATCTAGATCTCGCCATTAATAATGCTGATAAACTGACTACTATTATTGAGGTAGGTACCTTGTTAATGTTTTACAGATCCTTCCTTGTGCCTCTTAAAATGATTTGGGTAACTTAAGTAGTCAGGGAAATTACCCAGAGGCACCATTACGTAGCCGATCGCAGGCGGCAACTGCTGGCGACACGACTGGTTTCTATAAATTTCTATGAAATAGGTACCTTCCGTAGCTAGCGATACGTCGCCTTCATAGAAATACATATGAATACATAGAAACACGTGTCGCCTGCAATTGTCGCCTGCGGTCGGCTACGGAATTGTACCTTACAATGAATTGTATCTTACAATTCCGGTACCTATTAATGATACCTTAATTGTTAGCAAATTAATTACTATCTTTGGCTGTACTTTGACCGCTTTCCGAATTAGAACATAATCGCTCACAGCGCTGTCATCGATAATTGGCGTTCCGATCACGATTATGACAGCTGAGGGTTGTCAACAATTCGGAACGCTCGTGAACGCACTCACAGTACTCGCTCAACGTCAAAACTTGCATATCATATTTCTTTACCACAATTTTCTTCTTCTTCTTTGGTTAGGTGGCGAACGGTAGCCAGAAGCACAATTTCGAAAATACCACGTTAGTTTAAAGATAGGATGCGAGTCAAAACAAAACAGCACAACTGTAATTTTTGACAGTGCTCACGGTGATATTAGTAAAAGGCATGGTCGGCGTTATCGCAAGATGGCGCATGTCATGACGTCATCTATGACGATTCAAGAAACACGTTATCGCGCCCACGTTAATTCGGTACAGGAGTTAGCGCGCTCAAATCGATTACAGCGTAACTCGGAATGCAGGGATTGTAATCAACACTGTCATTCTGTGACAGTTGCTTGAAATGGCTGTAACATATGCAACGGCGAATTGAAGTAGGGAATTGATAGGTAAATTGAGTGTCTCACGCAAGCTGCAGTGTTGTAGGAAACTGAATATTACGAAATTTCGGCGACTAAGTTTGCGCGATAGAAATAAACTTGGGTAACGATTGTAGCCCCATCCTCTTCATAAATTCTTATGCGGTATCTACTATTATTGACAAAAACCGAGCAAGCCTTGCAGTAGTCACATACCTTATGATGTGTAACATCTGACATATCAATACATTACGTAACAAGCAACATTAAAGGGACGAGGCCTCAATCAAGGTCGTTTCTGACAGTCGTTTCTAACAGCCAACTCAAACATCGCGCGCGCTCATTGGTCAAATCGAATAGCGCGCGCTTCCACGGCTTCCTGTTACACACTTCCGTCGCTTTTCACGAAATCACTCCCACAGATTGCAGAAAAGCGAGAGGAAAGATGTTACACACCAAAAAGTTTTGAATCTTCGCCATATAATAGTAAAACATGTTTTACGATATTCTCACTTTGATATTAATTACACTTTGAAATTATCAATGCATAATCAGAAGGATTTAAATTGTAAACATTGTCAGTAAACATAACAGTCACTCGTGTATTCTGAAATGCGAATATATTTGTTCATTGCCAAGTTGTGTGTGTGAATAAATAATAACAGCGGATGCGACATTTCGGTATATTTTATTCCCTTCATATTGTTTGTTTCCTCATTATAATGAAATGCCATTGAATCCTCCCCGTTTTAGAATAATTATTCACTTCAGCGTAACTAATTACAATTTTCCTAATCAACGATCCATTGTTGTTTTAAATCTGTTGTTCACTCGTAAATTATTCGTTTTTAGGTGTAATAAAGGCTTTTCGCCTCATTCCATTCGCGTTTAACATTTTCAAGGTATTCAGATTAATTAATTGTTGTCATAACCGTCGCCAAAAATATCTCAACAAAGCGATGTCATTTTGATAATCATTTTCATTTGAAAAGTCTAAACTTGAGCTCCCAAAACAATTCAAATAAATTGGCCAAGTGCGAGTTGGACTCGCACACGAAGGGTTCCGTACCACCGTACAGTATTTATGGCACTACGTTATTTAGTTAAGTAAAATAAAAGCACGTTTATTGTATGTAAAAAAAGAAATACCTTTATGTTTTAACTTTATTTTATTTTTATCATTTGTTGTTATAGCGGCATTATTATAGAAATATACAATCTGTGAAAATTTCAACTGTCTACCTCGGCAAGCGTTGCTTATCAACCTTGAAGATTGACCCGGGTGGCTGTTATAATTTAGCCATGAACCACTCGAACAGTCAGTCAGTCGGTACAGAACCCCTGAAAATAAGGTCGTTGGTCTTAAGGTCATAAGTGCGATTTCGAGTCCTGGGTTCCTAAAACCGGCAATGTTATTGGGCTTTTTCCATTACCTAGGAATTTATTTATAACAGTCTGAGGCCAGATTTATGCCCACAATAGCAATAGGCTCGCCCCTATTAAATTCGACTAATGACTATGACCTTTCTCTCGGGAAATACAGGGGTTCCAAATAAATTATTAAGTTTCTAGTAACAAAAAAATATGAAGGTACGACTGTTCAACTGAACTATGAATACTTTTTGTTGATATTAGAAAAAATGCTAATCATAGAAGGGTCGTTTTTAAAATGTATGCACATTTTTTGTGTTATCGTGACACAAAGGTAACACAAATGAAGAGTAACGGTAGAGTCACAACAAAGTTTTTCTTGTACTTCCTTCCATTTTTGTATATGAATTGATTTTAAAGGTTTTCGGTAACGTCTTTGCCGTTTAGCGGGCGTTTACGGCATCATTCTAAAAATGGAAATAGAATTACTATTCACATTTGAGTGAATTTACTGTGACAAGCCCTAATTGTAACGTGACACAAAAATAATAACACAATGGTCACACAAAAAATAATATTCTTGTAATTTCGCCCTCGAGTTACTCGTGAAACATGTTATAGTTAGTATAGTACTTACCGAATTTACGTAATTTGGCACATGAAATCAAATTATTATTGTCCTTTTTACGCACACGAAGTGAAACCATCAGTTACAAAACAAAATGGCTCGGCCAAAAGATTCAAAGTCAAAGTCAAAGTCAAATCATTTATTTCAAATAGGCCCGTATAAGGCACTTTTGAACGTCAAAAATTTACAAAAAAAATTTATTGATTCTAGTTGCCCCTTCTAAAAGGTAGTTTTCGTATGGAGAAGAATGGGCAAGAAACTCCACCGTTACTCTTTTAAAATGTTTTACAATATTTTGTATAAGTACATTAGTTATACAGGGTTACAGGGAAAGTCGTACTGAATATTAAAGGAGGTTATTATTCAGGTCATTTCTGATGATTTTGATTCTGAAATAAAATGTCCGAAACTTAACCGTTATGGAGATATTAAATTTTAAAGATTATTTTTAAAAATCCTTTATTTTTTGGCTTTTAGTCGTTTTCTTTGGGATTAGAGCTCCTAGAGTCGGTTTTTTTGATGTATCTAGTTAGAGGACATGTCCATTAATAAAAATGATCAACAGAAACTGAACCTACTACTAACAGCTTAAAAAACTGCTCGACAACGGTTAGCATTATGAATTTTCTAATACTTGGATACATTGGTACGCCATGGGATCTGGAGGCATACGTTCTCGCGCCGCGAGCTCAACTCACGCTCAAATCACGGCACAGCGGACAGAGCTCCGGCGGGATTTCATGGCGTCATGGAGAGTGCGATTGTCGCAACCCAGTGCTGGGCACGCCAAAATTGCGGCGATAAGTCCCCTCTTTGTGTAGTGGCTAGAGAGGCGCCACGGCATCCTTACCTCAGGACACGGGTGTCATCACTACGTGGATCGTCCGGAGGACACGGTGAAGGTCTGCCCGGCTTGGGCAGAGCATCGCCGTGTCCTCGTGGAGGCGATCGGTGGCGGTGATCTCTCGCGGCCAGCCCTGACCAAGCCATGGTACGGAGCGAGAGGGCATGGGAGGTGGTCACCTCCTTCTGTGAAGCAGAAATGCTCGCGAAGGAGAAGGCGGAGGGAGAGGCAAATTTCCCGCCTTTACGCCCCTAGCCGCCACAGGAGACGCCCTGGGCGTCGGGAATCGCAAGCCGATTCCCGGCCATCGTAGGCGCGGGCTTGCGGACGACGAGCCATGGGTAGCTCGCCGTCCGATAAGGACCAGGCCCGGGTCGACGGCGAGTTGTGTTCCACGCGCGCCTCAAAGCGATATCAGCAGAACTGGCGGGGTCTGCTAGGACCGATGACTGCCGGGGTCGCGGAAAGTCCGAAAGGGATACCGTGGCCCCTGGCAAGTACAGGCAACTGAAGGAACACTGATGGGTTTTAGTCAGTAAGAGTCTGCCACGCCCGCTCTGGGCGGAGCGGGAGAAGTTATTAGATAAATTCCAAACCAAAAAAAAAAAGGTATAAGATGGTACATCGCTAAGTGTTTCCGCTACATTCTACTTTACGGTATGCAGCCGTAAAAACAAAAAAAAAAAATTTTCATAAAAAATCATAAAGTCGTAAAAACGAATGATACAATTTTCATCTAAATTAACAATTAATAATAGAAACTAGCGTCCTCTCGTTGTAACTATTTTGACAAATAGAAGTGCCATACTAAATTTGGAATTTACTTCTATTATTATAAAATATCAAAGTAACAACAAAGAATAACACAAAGGAATGGAATATGAGACATGTTTGTGGGCAAATAAATAAATAAATGATTTATTATAATAACATTATTTTTTAATATATTCCATATAACTTACCCGTTCACCTAACAAACATTGTTGAATCAGGTTACTTAGTGCGCGCATTATTTATTATTTGCTGCAATTTTTTTAATACGCGCGTCTGTGGACATTGCACTTCTGTTTGGGAAACAAATTTAATTTAGTTTTTTAAAGCAATAGAACCAATTTCCATATGAAAAAAAAAACTATGTTTGCTATTAGTAATTAGTCTGAATATTGATTTATATGTTTACATTTCGAACAGTATTTTATTTTAATAAATTTCATGGACACAAAATTACAACAAAATGAACATTAATTTTGAAAACGACCCAGAAATTGAGTTTGTTGTCAGTTGTAGAAAATATATTTACAGAGCAAAGTTCTGTTTTTTAGGATTCTGAGTATTTCCGGATTAAGAGTTTAAAAAATTAGATCAATGAATTTTATTCAACATCAAATTTAAACAACGACCTTTTTTTATTGCGAAATACCGCCTGCTCTTTCTTGACCTGGATCTCGCTTGATGGAAAGCGATGTAGGTCTCCGATGGAACGAGCGTGCCCAGAAGATGCCTGTCCGCTCTTGCTTTGAAGGCTTATCCTTATTCTAGATGAAAGAGAAAATGCTGAGCACGGCAGCGAGTAGGACCATCAAGTCCCCGGTGAAGACGGCGTCTGGCACTCACATCAACGTACCGAAGCAGCCCAGCAGAGCTCGCTCTGATACTGACACCACTATCAGTCGTGGCAGGGACGATAGACACATTGTAAGTTTGAAGTGTCATCCTTAGTCAATTATAATTTTCTGCGGTAGTTACCGAAAATATCTCGATATCTTAAAGAAACTATTGACATAAATAGCAAAGACACTAGGAAACATCATTATCTTTTTAATAATGGGATCCAACGATACCCTACACACTTATGTGCATTTTTTTTTGTTCCTCTGTTCCATGTATGGCGATTGCCACTCTTAAGCAGCAGCAGGGCGGAATATACCTTCTTTCCAATTTCCATCGATATACTGCAAATAGTTTCCCGAGTAAAAATAGCTGTGAACTATCCGGACAGACAGACAGGACGACATTTTAAGGGTACATTTTACTTGGCTTCTTTTCAACCCTAAAAACGGTACAGAATTGATATGAGCTTACCTGCCAGATAAGTTTAACTTAACCGGAGTTGATGAAACTGACTATTAGTAAGCACCAAGTGGTTAGACTTGTTTTGTTAGTTAAGGAGAAGTGTTACGCACCAGCTTCTAATCGCATTTTATATGAATCTATAAGTAAACTACTTATTCTACCTGAATATGGCGCTTTGTTCGTGGTCGAGGATCCCTAAGTAACAAATAGCTGTAATGAAGCCTTTTACTATTTGTATTGAGATTACGTTGGCAATTTCAGTCTATGCCAATTTACGAACGCGAACCTAAATGTTTGCATACATTTATTTCCCTAGAGAGTCCTTCTGTTTCGAGGGCCCTGTTAAAATTCAACATGACATAATCATGTCTTCTGTTACTATGCCTGGATTATTGTATGTGCCAATTTGACGAACAAATTTCTATTCTAAGTCCATTGTTATGAGGACAGACAGCAATTAGAGGGGAATGTAGTTCATTTTCAGGATACGAAACTGTCTATCTACAAAATGTTGTTTTTTTGCTATATTAATATTTGTTTAGAGTAAATACTCTATGGATTTTAATTTTCAGGTGGAGCAAAACATTATGGCAAAATTATGCGAGAATTCCCGCAGTCTTAGCAGCGTACTATCTCACGACGAAGAGTCTTCATCGTCGGCTGAACCACGCTCGCGCTACGCTAGAAGCCGATCTAACTCCACCATCTCTCGCTCAACTCCTAATCCTGGAACGAGAAAGAACTCCAAAGCCTCCGATGAAATCATGGACTTAGCCAAATCAGTTCAGGATGGAATGGCAGACCTTTCAATATACGATAACGATTTCAACTTAAAAACTTCTCCCGATGAACTGCATACAAAAATTGAAGATATGAAAACAGAATTAATGAATAGAATTAAAAGTGAAGAGCCTGCGTCTAGAAAATCTAGCGCATTAAGAAGAAAAAATTCAATAGAAGACTCTATCGAAGAACAATCTGAATCAGAAGAACCGGAACGTCCTAAGTCTAGAGGTAGAAGAAATTCGAATGTAACATTTTTCGATGAAGCAGTGGTTGAAGATACTGTCACAACTGTAGCAATACACCAAGGAGAAACGGCTATCAAACGTGAAACTAGTGCATTAGAACGTAAAATATCTGGCAAACCCATAGACAAGTATTGTAAAGCCATTATCCAAGATATTGAGAAAAGCAGCGAAGTGATTGATAAACACATG
Organism: Xanthia icteritia; assembly: GCA_949128155.2. Lineage (NCBI taxonomy): Eukaryota > Metazoa > Arthropoda > Insecta > Lepidoptera > Noctuidae > Xanthia > Xanthia icteritia. The sequence goes on from OX421935.2 coordinate 22,118,532, forward strand.
AAATGTTTCAACCAGTCGAAATACGAAAATGACAAATTAGTGGAACAGTTAGAAGCTGTTGATAAAATTAATGAGTTAGTGAACGCCAACGGGGAAATCCCTGAATCAGCTTTTAATGAATTGAATAATAACTTTAAAATGTTGACAGACCAAGTATTTAACGATGCGGGTCCGGTGGGCAGGAAACGGTCAATCTCTGGTAGACAAAACTCTAGAGAATCTAGGTCCAATTTACTTGGTGACGCGAATATGACTAACCAACAGTTGTTAGAAGATTTGTTGGGGAAAAAATGATATACGGCCTTAGAACTAAAAACTATACATACCCATTACTGAGAGTAGGGTTTCGTGATTCTAGCTTCTGTGGTTTCAACATGTTGAATGATAAAACAACTTGACTTGCAGGGAGACTTGCTTTGAAACTAATTGGATAGTTTGCTCAGACGCGAGTTCGTTAGACTACACCAACATTTTTATTTAATTAACTTGAGTTTTATTTATACTCCAACGTCAACCGACAAGCTCCATTTTTCGTAGTTATGTTGAGGTCTCATGAGAGTCTAATTATACATTACAACTTTGTTTCGAAATTAGGTTGTCACCGGAATATGGAATATTTCTCTGAGCAAGAGTTGCAAATTGACAATGAATCCAATTAGGTTATCCAAATGTTGTTAATTAAAATTAAAAGGGTTACGTAACAATGTAACTTGTAATGGCTAACTTTTAATAAATAGGTAAATTAACTAACAAAGTCAAACTTATGTTACCCAGGAGCTATACCCGATAACAATTTAGAAATAAACTTTAGTTTATTTCTTTGGTCGTTGTTTTTTCAATTTATGATCTTGTTCTTTATTTACAATTTAATGTCGACCAATGACCTCGCCTGTTTCAATGAACTCACCTATCGCAGTCCACTGCTGGACATAGGTCTCTGCCAGGCTGCGCCACAACACCCTGTCCTCCGCCTCCCGCATCCAGCCCGTGTGCGCCACCTTTTGAAGCTCGTCGCTCCATCGTCGCTGGGGGCACCCCACGCTAACTTGCCGATACGCGGTCTCCACTGCAGGACTCGTCTGCGTCTTGTATGTTTGCTTGTCATCAATTATTCGGAAATCCAATTTGACAAAATTTGATTCCTAAATATTGAAGTGGATATTTAATTGTTGTCAAGCCATTATGAAAACTTAAATTGAATTGTAGAATTGAGCCTCACAAAATCTAAGTCAGTTCAATAATAATCAATAATAGAAATGAAATTGTGGTCACAAAATGAAATTAGCTCCAGAGCGCCAGTCACTTTAATATTATATGAAACGCAAAGGAATAGAGGAGTTAATAATGCAAACCATAATTCTGGTAAAACTTTTTGTATGACACAATTTCTTAGAAAGCTAATATATATTAAATCACACCTAGGACCAATTTAGATTTAGTTTTGGAATATATAACACTAACAGTAAAATAATAATTCCAGCTGCTGAAATTAGGTTAAATTATTCTTATGATTATTATCAAAGAAATTATGTAAAAAATCATGTGTTCTATTTACAAACTTTTACTTCGTTACACTACTTAACTGTCGTGCAATGTAGAAACTTTAATGGAATAAAATGTCTCATGTTTTAAAAAAAAAAAATCTTCCTATTAAGCTTCGTAAACGCCAACTCTAGTTTAAGAGCATTCATTCTAAAAGTTGTCAACGTCGTTAATAGCTGTCAAATATTTACCTGTGTTGATTAATTTGGCAATATTCCTGTATGGAATATCGCTAAATAGTGAACTAGAATATTAATAATGAATTGCAATTATAACACTGAATTTGATGTTGTAACCGTTTTAGGTGTAAAAAAGGCATTTGGTAAGTTTCCAAATACTTTTTTACATTTAAAACAAAAATTATCAAATTGGTGTTACGGTTTTGATTATTGCATTTTATAACCAATATTTTAGTTCACCAGTTAGCCATATTTCATATTTCCATACAGTAATATTGCCAAATTAATCAAAACAAAGAAATATTTTACAGCTATTTGCGACGTTGCACACTTTCAGAGTGCACGTTCTTAATATTCATAGAAACAAGTAATTCTGTAAATGTACGGATATAAATGCGAGACGGCTTCTATACACCGTGAAATCTTAAGATTAAGATTTCACGGTGTATACTTAAATAATAATATAGATATAATATCTTCGGCCAAAAGCTGAACAATGATTATGTGTATTTATAGAATATATTAGTGTTATGATAGTGTGAATGTGTGTGTGTGTTTTTGTATAACGATGTATAACTGAGCTCTTTATAATATTAATTGTTACTATACCTGATACCTGTGATTGAATGATGAATAAATATTTTATTTTTGGGTAAAACTGTGTTTTCCACTCTTCATAAATAGAACCATAATTATAGGTACCTACATAGAAGATTCTTGATTATGCATTTGATATATTACAATGCAGAAATAATACCCCAGAACCCTATTACCCAAGAAGGTATTAGCTACTTGAACGAAGTTATTTCAGACAAATCGCTTCAGCACTTTATCTCCTAATTGCCTTCTGGCGTGACCATTGATCTTACGCAGTGGGTAGCTTTGGGAGTGACTGCCGAAGGGATAACTTAATAAAAATTGGCACTTCGACACTTATTCACGACTGAAATTATGTTTATAGGATATCTTTTTGTTATACCTGTATCGCCTTATATATGGGTTCCGTACTTCAAAAGGAAAAAACGGAACCCTAATTCCTATTAGGGTTCCGTTTTTTCCTATTACTACTAGACAGACGGACAACGAAGTGATCCTTCACTTCGTTGTCCGTCTGTCTGTATGTCGGCCTGTCAAGATTTTCTCAGGAACGTGTTGAGGTATCAAGTTGAAATTTTGATCAAATACGTAGGTCTACGGTCTTTAAGCTCTAAAGATTGTAAGACCCGTACGGGTAGCGCTGCTCTTGAACGAGGGAGTGGTACGATACATTGTACGGGCTCTACCCGGAGCGGGTCGCGTACGGACCAACCCGCGTCGCTGTGAAACGTATGTTCTAGCGCCTCATGTGTCTCCGTTCGAGAAGCCCGTACGGGTCTCCCGGACAGCTGTGAAACCAGCCTAAGTCAACGCAATAAAAAATACGACCATTTTTGCGATATATTTTGATACTCGCAAATAAATCAAAACCTATAGGGTACTTTCCGTTGACCTAGAATCATGAAATTTGGCAAGGAGCAAGGTCTCACAGAACAAGTAATAGAAAAAGTCCGAAAATTGTTAATTTGAAAGAAAAAAAAAAAACCTGTTTCATACTGTACTTCTGGTATATTGCGAATCTGATATTAAGAGAACCTAGTATTCTGAGATGGAGTCTTTTACATTTGGAGTTGGGGAATTGACCGTGACGTATATCGATGTATGGAAGAGAATGTTTTTTAGCTACAATGTTATGTTTGTTCTTGGGATAAATTCATCCCAACTACGGAAACCTTCATTGTGCGTGGCCCGACACGCACTTGGCCGGTTTTTTAATCCAAACTACGTTCAGTTAAATTATTTAAAACTTCAAAACATATTCAAACAACTTCTTATCTCAGCATTTCATTAAAATACTGTGGAATACGATTCTGTTAATTAGTAATTATGTTTCGAGACTAGCAAGCCGTTTGACAAACGTCTGAAACATATATTTGTTTATAATTTTAATCTGCTGATTAAATTAGTTAAATTTGTATTTAACATTGATTTTTTCGTCGGGAAATCTCGTAAATCTAGGTTTTACCTGATTTTACAGTTTTAGTATTTAGGCTACCTAAATACCTTTCTGGTTGGAGGTATTTAGTTTGTGTGTAAAGGTAGTTAGTTTTTGTGTTTTTCGTGTATACACGTATACTGCGCCTTGTTCTAAGCCCTGTTACCAGTATTTTTGTCTCTATTTCTGTGGTTGCATATTAGAAAATCAAAACTTTCCAGAGCAAATTTCAAAAGAACAACGTACAAATCAACAAAGTTTAAAATAACGATGGTCATTTGATCAAAAGTTCAGCTGACCAGTCTGGAATATCAATGTTTAAATTATTTATTACACTATTGACCAAATCGTTTAAAGGTCAAAATGGATTACTGGATAAATTATTAATTATCAAATGGATTAACTGAAAAAGGTAAAAATAATATTAATATTAGCGAATAGCACCTGTCTGAAAAGAGGGTATCTGGCGCTCGGCGGCCGCTCCCGCGGCACGCTCGCTTCGCTCACTCACCTTTGCGCGTTAATGGTCACTGTTCTAACCTAACCCAAATGATTAACCAACAATAGAGGGGATCTGGCGCTCGGCGGCCGGTCCCGCCTTAGCCCTTCTAACCTAACCAATCCGAGGCGAATTGGGGTGTTAACCTTAATGATGGTATCAATATAGTAATGATTTGATATTTTAAAATTACATCTAGCAACTTTTGATCAGTCGTTCATTTGATGTCACATACATTTGGATTTTTTTTTTTTAAATAAAACATTTGGTCATTTAAATTTTGTTATTTCGTTTATTGTTCTTTTGAAATTTGCTCGAGAAAGTTTTAATTTTCTTATATGCAACCATTTCTGTTTATGTTAGCTGTGATATTGTACTGATAATACCTACACATACATGTTAAAATCATAACCCTTATTTCTAGCATAGTCGGGTAAAAAGTTATTTCTTGCACGCCAGCAGTTATTTTCTTCATAACCAACGAAATAGTTTCTTCTTCGTTGTTTATTTAAATACATATACTAATCTAGTTTTCATAACATATGGAAGTAGGTATACCTATTAGGTATCCGTAAGAAACCTGCCTTTAAGGGGTTGGAGGGTGGATGTCACAAAATTCTTATTTTTGTGTGCAAATCTAAGCCTGTATACCAAATTTCAGCTATCTAGACTTCGGGAAGTAGCCTAGAAGATTTATTTTATACAAACCTGTACTCACGGGGGCGGGAGGGTGAAAGTTACAGATTTGTTATTTTTTTGTTGATTTATGCAAATCCTAGCTACATATTAACTACATCTTAACTACATCTTAACTACATCTTATCCTAAGAATTTGAGCTCTCTAGCATTATCCAGGCCGAAGCTATGAGGGTTTGAAAATACGACCAAGCGCTTCGAGAGAGAGAGAGAAATGGTAGGTAATGCCCCTGTTTTTTGTTTTTGGCTCGGCTTAGATATTAATTCATGTATTGCGAATGTGGCAATTATGTGGGTCATTGTTCTTTTTCAGGACTCATAATGCGAAGCATTAGGCGCGGGACATACACAAGTGGCGAGTGGCGCGAGTGTGGCGACGGTGTGGCGCGGTCGATGCGCCGCCCGTTTCATATTTCATACAAAATGTATAGGACCGAGCGACGTGGCGTGGAACATACACAAGAGGCGTAGCGTGGGCGAGGTGATGGTGCGGCGCGGGCGTTCGCCACTCGCCATTTGTGTATGTCCCGCGCCTTAAATTAATAAATAAAGAGTGCTATGCGATCCAAAAATGTGTTTGACCTCCTTTCTGCAATTGTTTTTATTGTTATACTTCTGCTAGTACAGACGCCAGCACATCAACCAATCTGTGAAATTTCTTTAATAGATTTTCAACTTTATCACTAAAGCATGAGGTTCAAAGTCGATTGAGAAAATTTGACAGTTTTGGGTAGGTTGACCTGCTGGCGTCTGTACACAGAACCTACTTAATTTATATACCATTCTATATATAATTCAATGGAGATAAATTCTGTACTTTTAAAATTGATTGATTGAATGCAGCAGAAACGAAAAAATATCATAATTTTTTTCCCGTCAATCGAGTGTGAAGCCTGAAAACATTGTAGCTTGCGAAAAAATCAATTAATTGTTTTTTTTTTTTATAGATTCGTTTCAGCTTTAGGAGGAACCCTATTGAAAATGGCTCTTTTATTCAAAGTATTTTAATTATAAATAATAAAAAAGTAACTAATATAATATCTTTATCTACGAGTATATAGGTATATTTCCAACTTCGACCCTCTTCCGTTGCCTAGCAACTAACAAAGGGCACACTTAAGAGGCGCGAACTTTTGGATTTTCCAAATATTTTGTTATTTCTTCTCACCAAGTTTTTATCATGGTCTGGAAGTTTGAGTACTTAATTTATGCGGCCTACCGAAATGTCCTTTCTTTGGCATTCTTCGTCAGTTCGGACAGTTTCAGTGAATCTTCCTTTTAAAAGACCATTTCTGACACCAATCTACATATTTAATATTGTCTTCACATGATCTGACCAAAATTATGCTGTGACCTCTGTGTGTTTCGGCCTTTCTTCTCAGAGTAGTCAGAGTAGTCAGATAGGAAATGCCAATCTCATCTAGTTTTTTAAATAAAATATGATTGACGTGTAAAAGTGTTTGTACAAACCTACTTACAGATTTAAAATCATATTACATAATTTACATTTTCTTCAGAAATTATTGAACAAACCATGTAGATAGGTTCTTCAGATACTTATGGAACAGACCGGTAGGTTCTTGCAAACCCCTGTATTTCGTCAAAGGGTTTGAAAGATGGGGGGCATATCAAAGGCGTTTGTATCACAAAAAATATATTGGCAATACGTTTCTCCAATATCATCTGTTATTGCACCCCAAACGTAAGTTTTCGAGGAAAATGAAATACCGCCGTGTAGGGAATGTTATTACAGGCGGGAATATCGGGTAATATGTTAAGTTTGATGTACGCAAATATCTTTGAGAAAGTATTTACGGAAATACGGTAATAGTATACCTACCGTTATGTTGTTTTAGGAATAATCGAATCAAATGGATGATGTTTGAAAGGAAGGTGGTTCTTGATATGGTAGAAGACATACCAACTTACTTACGATGTTTTTATTTATTAACTACCTGCCCTGCCCCGGCTTCGCACGGTAGCACTAAGTACTTTTCTACGGCGCACCTAGCTACCGACCCTACCTACATACCTACCTAGATAACTACCTACCTACATACCTAAACCCAGAAATCGAATTCGAGATCAAAAAGGTAAACAAAGAAATGTCATTGTCAAAGTGACAGTTCAGGGTTGGCAACATTTCCCTAGTAATTCAAATTAAGTTTTTATATTTTTTTTATTTAGTATTTTTGGAAGAACACTAAAACAGCGTGTCAAAATTAAAAATATGATAGCCTAAGGTAAGTCCTAATATTATAGGTAAGGTAAACGAAATGAACATAAAAGATTTATGTTCTTATGAACAAGTTGCACATGTTTATTTGAAATTAGGATTTATATAATATTATGATTTATTCAATTTGTGATTCGGACTCTGATGAGCTTGGTGTCCCTGTCTGTAATGTGATCGAGATCACACATTTTGTCCTCTTGTTTTATTACGTGTTTAACGCAATCACTCCACCGCTGCGGCGTCACCTCCTTTAAACCTTCTTCAAATAATTTGATGACATCATTTAGCTTGAAGGTTTTATTATTCCTGGCAACGTACCCCTTTACGTGAATATTTTGAGCAAGAGAACCAAAATGGCGGGCCACTATTACCCATGGAGAAAGTATGTGATAGAGTTGCAGATGCTCTTGGCATTGGACATGCGACAGTAATTCGCATCAGCAAAGAAAAGTATGGCGAATCTTCAACCGCAGCATTGACTGAAGACGAGGACAAAAAACTTGCAACGCCAAATACAAAAAGGAGAAAGGCTGCTCCTGTCTCAAACATTGACAACTTTGACGCCCCTGCAATTCGCAACCATATAATATGGTTACTATACACGGGGCGAATTGTCTACATTGAAAAAACTTGCCACGTCCCTGATAGAGGCAGAGTTGTTCAAAGGAAGCTTGCCTTCAATAGCGAAGATATTTAAAAATATTGGTTTTTCTTATAAGAAACGTGACAAAAGAAAAATTATTATGGAAAGAACCGACATTGCTCTTACTCGAGTGAATTTTCTCCGAAATGTAAAAAAAAAACACAAATTTGGACAAAGTAGTGTTTCTAGACGAGACATGGCTAAACGCCAATCATACCGTATCCAAAGCTTGGACCGATGATACTGCACAATCAACCGCCGAAGTACCCGAAGGCAAAGGTCAAAGATTAATCATCGCTCATGCTGGGACGTCATCTGGTTTTGTGCCTAATTACCTATTGGCATTCAAATCAACTAAAACTACTGAATACCACGAGTAAATGAATTTTGAAAAATTTAAGGAGTGGTTTTAAAATTGTTAGATAATTTAAAGGAGCCACATTGCATTATTATGGATAACGCCCCATATCACTCGGTCCAAAAGCGCAAACCAGCAACTTCGGCAAACAGAAAATTAGAAATCGTTGCATGGCTTCAAGAAAGAGGAATACTGACCAATGAAACTATGAATTATTAAGACTCGTTGGTCTGCACAAACCTAGTACTCCAACGTATGTCTTAGATGATATAGCCCACTAAAAGGGTCATACCGTCATAAGACTACCCCCGTACCACTGCGACTATATGTAATCCGATCGAGCTTATCTGGGCCCAAGTCAAAGGTTTGTTTGCTTGAATTTCAGTTAGATAGGTACTTTAAGTATCAACTACTGTATAATTAATCTTAGTAAAAATGTTTTCTTTAAAGGTTGCGCTGCCAGACACAACACAACACCGCCTTTCACGGCAAATAAAATGTTGCAGTTATTAAAAAGTGCGGTCGACAATGTATTTGCAGAAGACTGGAAGAAGGTGGTAAGCAAATGCAGAAAACTAATGGAAGAAGATTGGGAGCGGGACGTCCGATTTGATCATATTTGCGAACAAGAGTTTATAATAAATTTACAAGATTGCTCTAGTGATTCAGAAACTGATTCAGATATGGATTTGGGGTGTACTCCTTTAAGAGAATAAATGTATTTTATATTAAAATATTCGTTTAATTTTGTAACGTTTGTAGTTAAATTAAAGCCAATTATATGTTACATTAGCATCGATAATAGTAAGAAACGTCGGAAACTCTAGGAATGTCAGTTTGACATATGTCGCAGAAATCAAGCTATCTTTTATGCATTAAAAGACCACTGCCATATTGCCAGTAGCATAAAAATAATTTGCACGATTTTATTTCAAACAGTTATATTTTATTCTTGGATCGTAGTTGACGTCACTTTAAAGTTGAAAACTGTGTGCAATATTATATTTTAACTGTTTAAGATGTGCCTACAATTTTAGCACTATGTTATAGTACTTTTCGACAAACTGCAAAATTTAGGCTATTATTTAAAATTGGCAACACTGTTGGTTACATTTTTGATCTCGATTTCGATTTCTGGGTTTGAAATGAAATGAAATGAAATGAAATGAAATGAAATTGTTTATTCTGTAAATAGGATATTGGAATCACTTTTACACGTCATCTTAAAAAAAAAAGTTTAGTTTGGGGTTCACTGGCAAATAATATTTTGTAACATAGCTAAAGGTAATATTTTAAGCTACTCATGTCGTCTCAACTTGATGTTAACCTGTAAACCTACTCACTGTATTACCTGGACAATAAACTATTTTCTATTTAAATTTCTATTTATCTATTGTGTGCCTAAAAAGGTACATAGAAAAGGTTTCAGGTTTCAATACTTAAATAGCATTCATTCGTAATAGGATTACGTATACCCTTACGAATGAATGCTATTTTTTGGCAATAAATCCCTTCACAGCTCACTACACTAGCTTTGTTCCATTCCAGCCACCTACACAATTATTATCAGCTACTAATGCTAAAGTTCTTTACCAAAATAAATTATGTAAGAAACGTATCGTGCAACTTAAGATACGAATTTTAAGTAGTAGTGAAACCACGATAAGTTCGCTATGGTACTAATTTGATCGTAACTAACCCTGTTAGGTCAAGCTCTTCTAGTTTTAGCTAATTTTTGCAATGTCTGCATGCACACACATTCACCTAGCTTGACCTAAATATTAAAATAATTAAAATTAGAGTCCGACCGAAGATGGGTTTTTTTTCAGCCTAAGCCGAAACGACATTCGGCTTTATTTACATTTGAACCGAAATCGAAAAAAATGTTTAAGTATTTGATTTTAGGTTTTTCTTTTAATTATGGTCACTGCTTTTCTTTTACTTTTAGTGACCATAATTTAATAAATATATTTAACCGTTCAAACTTAAATCACATGAAACTTTATTCTTTTCTCAAAATTAAATATGTCAATCTGATGGTCTACACACATAACGTCAGCGACAGAGATTGCAGTGGGCTAGGCTCCGGCAAGATGAAGAAGATGAAGAAGAAAACATTAGGCAAAAGAAGAAGAAGAAGAAGGCATTAGGCTGTCTCTTCGTTGACGAATCGCGAATCAGTACTCATCCTGATAACCGACGTGTCCGAGTCTGGAGAAGAACTGGAGACTCTGAAAGACAAAGAACTGCCACTAGAACCATTCAGCAAGGCGGGAAATCGGTGTCCTTTTGGGGTGGAATTATTATTGGAGCTAGAACGCCTTTGATCCCGTATCGAGGCTCCATGGCGGCACATAGGTACTAAACAGTCGCTATTGAAAGAATTGTCAGACCATTCCAAGAAAACCTATGGGCACCAATTCGTACTGGTCGATGATAATGCGCCCATCATCGAGCTCAACGAGTAAATGCTGCTCTCCGAGAATACGATATCACAAGGTTAGACTCGCCTGCCAGCTCGCCTGAAATAAGCCTAATAGAGCACGCGTGGGAGCTTAAGTGAGCTATTTGAATCTGTCAGGCAGCTCCCCAGACAGTGCCATAGATCAGGCAAGCCGCTATTCAAGAATGGGACAGATTACCGCAAGAAATGCTGGATAACTTGATCCTCAGTATGCCCAGGAAGATCTCCGTATGTGTGCAAGCCAGCGGAGGAGTTATATTGTATTAAATAAAAACCTTCTATTAATAAATTGTTGTATAATTTTGGTTAAACGATCATTTTATTTCCATCAAATTTCTGTTACAATTACATTAGGATTGAATTATTCTTTATTAAAAAAAAAAAAAAAAAATTTTAATTTCAAACTGTATTTCTATTTAAAAAAAGATATAACGTAAACACTTTTTCTTGATAAAGTTAAATTTTAAAAATATATCAGCTTTTGCTAGTGATCACAAACTTTTTTTGATGTGTGTACGCGATAAAAAGCATTTTTCACTGTTTTTGTGATTTTAGTTGTTGTAACTATCGACTTTCTCTGAATAAATGAAAATTGCTGAAAATGGATATTTTGGCCGAAAATTGCCGAAAACCGAAAACGAAATTCAGTCGGACTCTATTAAAAAATAAGGAATCCGGTAATGTTGTAGAAATTCGTTGTCCGTATGTTTCGACTGCAACACACAATAAGAAGGCAATACGTGTGTGTTTATTTGGAAACACGCGCCGTGCCCGGAATGAGGTCGCTCAGTTTCGTTTACATTTCAGCTTAGTTGTAATGAGTGCCTGCTTACTGGCCCAAAACTGTGCCGCAATCATAGTGGGGACCTTTTAGATAAATTCGAAAGCATCTAATCGCTAATCTGCTAATGGAATATGTATCGGTGTTTATGTTAATGTGCTAACATGATGGCAGATTTCGTATAAAAAGGTATTACCATAGATATAAGTTTTCATATTTCTATGGTAGGTACCTTGGAATGTAGGGAGATTAGATTGAGGAGTGTCGTGTTTGAGAATCTTTTATAAGAATAAAAGATTACTGGTAACCTGCATCATTCCACTTCTTCGCTTCGTTCTTGAAGGATCGGTCGTGGTCGTGGAGTTGTGTCCAATCGCAGGTGTAGTCGCAGCTCGCCCCACGATCTCTCTCCATCTACACCCTAATTGCGTAACAAACTTTTTTTAAGGATATTTCCAATTCATTGCTTCATAGGTTTAATAAATTCGTTTACTCAAAAAAATTTAGTCAACTGTCATTTTATGTATTGAGCAACTACTCCGCTGGTTCTGTTAGATGACGGTCTGACGCACATCATTCAACTAAAAATACAAAAAAAAATCCTTAAATATGAAATAATGCACAAATTATATGTCATCAAATCAATAAAATCGACCAAAAATCCCAAAGAATATCTTTGGGACTAATAATTATGATGCACAGCTCGTGGTCTAGAAAAAATAAAAGCGATGACTATGAATATAACAAAATGCATGCAGAGTTCTCATTTCGCATTGTAGCTAAAATACTGCTCGTAGAGCACAACCCAAATTCCTGGCTTCAATGTTTATATTTTAAACTTGGCCCAACCTTTCGTCAAGACCCGCACATCTTGGTTCTAAAACAATCGCGTCGTAAAACAATGCATTGAGCTTTTCTTACAGTTTGGAATTTCCAAACACTGCGGGTGAATTCCTATTAGAATAAATCCGTGCTTTCGATTCTTGTTTCGTTTACTTGAATGTGACGAGAAAAGGCTTTCGCTATAGTTTACTTTTATAGCTAAAATAAGCCGTGTGCTGTGTGCCTAATGGATGGTATTTCCCATCGGCAAAAATTACGAATTTCCATACAAACTTTAATCCTAAACACATTAGGCGATAAATTTTCAAAAATCCTTCCTCAGTGTCCATCTTCTTTATATAAGAAACTCTTGTGGAAAGTTTTATGCTTCTAGACCCAGCGGTTTAGGCTGTGCGTTGTCACTGAATGAATGAATTTAAGAATTACCTAGGTATATTGCCGTGCCTATGCGCATTTTTACTCAAATTTTGTAAAGTAGGCCGCACGTTAGGGGTAAAACTTGGTTCGTTCTAACAAACAATAAAAATTCAATATCTTGGTTTTAAGGCACCAAATTTGTACTTTCTGAACGCCTTGAATAGAATGGCTCAATATCACCCACAGTTAACTTCAAAATCATACTATCGCCCAAGCGTGCTCATCATAGCCTTTATACAAGGGTTGGCCAGTCGCTTCTAGGCTGATTTGAGAGTGCACGTACCGCTTTGCGTCCAGTCGAGCGCCCTAGCAGACACGACGACCGTCGAATAATCTTTTTTTTGCAAAACGTACGAACTTAATAAGTGCCAATAAAGATTTAGTGAAATCCCGATTTAGGGTTTTTTACTTTTTACGTTTCGCCACCGGTGTGCTGAGCAGTGAAGAGCAAGACGAACGGCCGCGCCATCCTCCTGTGACGTCACCGTACAGAACATTGAACTTCGGCCAACTTCCTTCTCCGGCCAGCGGCGGGAATTCGCCTGCAGCTACAGGGGAGTACCTATCCCTGCAGAGGTGACAACAGACGTCCGTAACCCACGATCCACAATTCTTTGTGTGCCTCCGGCTTTATCAACGTTGTCCTATTAATTATATACTTTTGAAGGTACACACCCGTTTTTTTTATTCAGTCGCCAAATATCAGGTGGGAATCAAACGGGTGGAGGCTACACTGGCAATCGTAGCCCATACCTTTCTTTTGTATGTTATTTCATGATGTTTTTCCTTTCAGTGTACCAACAGTGATTTAAAATAAAGTATCTACCTATCGCCATATTTATTAGGAGGCCTTTGCTCACCCGAGGACGTTTTTTGGGTGAAATGAAAGCTTTTACCAACAAAACCTTTTTTATTCCTCTTCCGGGGACACTGCGGTTACTTTTATAAGATTAATAGAAAAGATAAATATTATTGAATCAGTTAGCAGTGATAGTTTTTGTGGATTACCTTTTGTTAAAACCTAAAGAGCAATTCCATTTAAGTGTCGGTTCGAAAACTCAGAGGAAATATACGAATTGTGTTAATAGGAGCGGGTCAGCACCTAAAGGTTTTTTTTCATTTGTAAATCATTTTTGGTGTAATTATTATTCTAAGATTAAAAGTGTTCTATTTTACCAGCGAGTTGAAATCAGCTATTAGATATTATTTTTGCTTTTTGTTTTAAAATAAGTTTTTGGATTTTTCCAGAAAACTTTACGTTTAATTTTTCCTTAACTTTTTAATGTGAGCTGAGGCCCTTTTGGTATTATAATCATAGTTTTTCTGTTTTTATAGTTTTAAAGTGTATTTTTTGTAATACCAATAAACGCATTTTTATTTCTTTCTTTACAATTTTGTGAGCTCATTCCCCAAAAATAAAACCTAATCTGCCAGACTTAACGAAAAAAAGAAGCAGAAAAATCCAAGGGTTTTGTTGCCTTATTTATATATACTTTATTGTAAACCACAAAATACTTATAAAAAAAAAACAAACACTACAAAATATAAAAAGGGTGGCCTTATCGCTTCCCACGATCTCTTCCAAGCAACATTAGAATGGATAGTGATTTGCCTGGATGTAAAATGGAGCTGTTGTTGGTGTAAATAATAGGTATACAATATATACACAGATACAATACATTTTATGTTAACATTTAAACTCTTTGTTATCAAGAAGATACCTCTAACTGAACGTGATGCAGTACCACACGGTCAAATGTAAATGTATGCAAATGAACATCATATTCTCCTTTATCTCGTGGAACAGTAGAATTAAGTTGAACTTAAAATTAACTTGCTAAGTGCAGGTTTATTTAGGATAAACTTCCCACCTCCGGGGGTAGTGAAGTGTTAATTATTTTGTTACCAACGACCCGCTCCTGCTTCGCACCGGTGCAATGTACTGCGGGCCTACCACAATCTTTTACGAAGTAATCTTATTTCAAGAGAGTTTTGTTTCAAGCTTACAATAACATTACTCAAATTCGTACCATGACCTTCATCGTTCAATATTGTTTTATTCCTGCTTAGAGCTGGGAAAGAACGAACTATTTGTAAGATTTGTCTATTGCCTGCTATAGTAGAAAAGAAATAACGCTATATGAACTGTATAGCGCTGTCTCTTTCACACGTTGGTCCGAATCGCTACTACGAAGTATGGTCTTGAAGCAAAATATTATTTTCTTTTACTTAAAAAAATATTACTTTGCATTAGAATCTATTTTGTATGAGTAATTTCCATGAAATTGACACAAATATTAAACGTTTTTGCTTTGATAAATGAGAAAAACAATTGAAAAAATTAAAAATAAGCTACGGCAAAGTTGTGATATGATATGATATGAATCGGAACAAAATGTGTTCTTATCAGAACGAAATTTGAAACTTGATGTAGCAATTTTTTTGTTTTCAAGTGGTTAAATGGTTGAACTTATTTTATCATAGTTCTTTGATTTAACTGGCTACAAAATCGACATGGAATCAAGGTAAGGTTAAACACGGTTACTCAGTGAATAAAGTTTTAAAACAACGAAATATTTTTCTGTAATGTTTTGACGAAGATAGTTCGAAACAATAATAATATGTGGTCAGACTCAGTGATTAGTGTTTTGTTATTAATTTTGCAGCCGAAGAGTTAATCGGGTTTCCGGGCGGCAGCTAGAGATACTCTGGGAATTTTTAATTTCAAACAGATGTATAGCTACTGCGCACAATCGCTCTCTACAAGCCAAGGAGTACTCACGAAGAAAGTGGCAAGAGATTGCGGAAATATTGAACTCGCAAGGTGATGGCGTTCATAAAGATTGGGCTGGCTGGACAAAAGTAACTACCTATAACTTTTTATTTTGATAATTTTGATGATGTAGGTACATTTATTGTATCAATATTAAATTAAACAATATTATTTTCAGTACTGGGTAGATTACAAGGCCAAACTTAAAAAGCGGGTTGCTGTTTTACGGGCTTCTCATGTGCAGACTGGGGGAGGGCCTTCCAGTGAGAGGCCCTTGACTGAAATTGAAGAAAAATTCCTTCAAATACTGGGAGAAGATATTGGACAGGGTTTGCCAGGTGTTCAGGTGGAACTAGTAAGAAAACATATGAGTAGTTAAAAGCGTATTTTCTAAAGTTGGCAACGTCGCAAATAGCTGTCGAATATTTACCTGTTTTTATTCATTTGTTGTTATTACTGCATGGTAAAATGAACTATCGCTAACTAGAGATTTAAAATATGAATAATGTATTGCAATTGCACTGAATTTGATGTTTTAACCGTTTTAGGTTTAAAAAGGGCATTTCTAAATATTTTAGTTCACTGATATTTCATATTTCCATAGGTACGGTAATATTGTCAAATTAATCAAAACAGCGAAATATTTGAGTTATTTCCGACATTGCTCACTTTCAAAATGCACGCTCTTTAGCATAATTTATTGTTATTTATAATATTAATCACATAATTCTTATGCTATCTCTTTGTAGCCTCCAGAGATTGGCGCTGCTATAATAGATGTGGACGTGCAAGATTCCCCTGCTTCCGAATCCATCCTACAAAATGTGCATTCGCTCCTAGATCCAACAGTCCTTTTTCCTACCCAAAATGTACCTTTAGAGTCCATCTCAGAGTCACTGCCTCAAAATCCACCTCTGGAACTTATGGTCCAAGATACTCCAGCTCGCTCCCCCCGCAGAGCTGCTACCGCGCGTCTTGCAACTACGCCAGCAGCCCGCTCCCCGCGACGTCGAAGGCGCGAGCCCCCAATGTCACAGGAGGCTGCCAGACGTGCGCTCGTCCGTTCCACACAAATGCACGCTGAGGCTGCTATGAGGATTGCCGAAGAGATGAAGAATATGGTGCAAGAAACAATAGCAATTGGGAATACAGCAACGAGGATTGAAAGGTAAAGGCAAATCCATTATCTTCTTTAAATCCCCGATAAAGTAGGTACATACTATCCAGAAGTGACTTATTAATATAATTTTGGTTTTTCTTTTATTGGGTCTATTATGACATAAGTAAAAAAATATTAAAATAACAATTAAGTTTAATTAAACATTATAAAACATGCAATAAAAGGATGGTGTAACTTAAAAAAATATTATTTATATAAAAATAAAATATTGTAATAGTATGTTTTGTGTTTCAGGATCTTAAATGCCGCCTTTCCCACAACCGCTGAACAAGAGAATCACGAGTAGCCAAACCCTGCTGCAGAGCGATGTTATTACGACGTGGCTGTTCACTCGCATTGTCTTGTGGCTGTAATTGGGCTTCTTGAATCACATCTTCATTATTTAATTGTTCCACAGATATGTTAGCCCTATTGCAAATGTTGTGTAATATAACACAAGCATTTATAATAGAGCCAGCTACTTCTGGTGAGTAGTGCAAGACTCTGTGAACAAGTAAGCAACGAAAACGTGCTTTGAGAAGCCCAATAGTGCGCTCTATAATGTTCCTTGCATGGACATGTAAGTCAGTGTAGTGTGCTTCCGGTGAGTCAGGTGCTGCATCCAGTATTGGTGTCATCATGGTCTTTCTCAAAGGGTATCCGGAATCTCCTATTGATAACAAAGTAAATTTAAATTATTATTGACCAAAGTTACAAGTTGAATTTAAATACAAAATATTTTTAAGAATGATCAAAAGGATGAAATACATACCAAGAAACCAAGTATCTTCTGTGTTGCTAAGATCTTCCAAGTGAGCTCTTAGTGGATGAATAGCCCATATAAAAGAATCATGAGTTGCACCACCATGACTTGCATCTACACTTATTATTTGCATGTCCACATCACAAACCTGAAAATGTTTAGATTAATATTTGAAAGACTGTATAGCGCCATATTTATAGTATAACTTAAGATTTGTATGTATGCTCTCTTATATTAATTAGTAAATGAGTAAAGAAGTTTTTATATTTTTGTTTAAACTTTTTTTTGTTTGTTACTTTATTGTCAATAGTTTAATTAGCTGGATACTTAATGAACACTTACCAATTGAACATTCAAGGAATGGTAATGCTTGCGACAGAAGTAGCGCTCCTCATGTAGTACTGGGCGCACTATAGCTACTTGGGTACAATCTATGCAACCTAGAACCCCGGGAATCCGAAATTTGTTGTAAAATCTGCAATAAATGTTTTTTTTTTACAAATATACCTTAGTATCTAATAAAAAAAATAAAGAATTTAAAATCACCATTAATGATGATATTATTTAACTTGTTATTACATCAGCCTACCATAGTCCACAGCTGGATCTATGTTCTATGTTAGGGGTTTTGGTTTCCGCACTTAGTCCGTCAGGTGGACCATTGTGCGTGGGCCATAGCGGCCGTTTGGTGGTTATTCCAACCAGCCCACCTCCCTCCAGAAGTTGATTAAGTCTCTTGGTCTGTTTAGAACAGTCCACAGCTGGATATAAGTCACTCTAAAATTATCCACACAAATAAACATGCCTTACCAAATAAAAAAAAACCATTTTGCTTATTTCTTACTATTCTTTGTTAATATTTGTTATCATTCAGCAAAGTAGGCACAGAATGCTAAACAAGGACTAAACATAATATTGTAATAAAAAATATATATACTTACTCCATTTTCATTCTGTTGCGTTCTTGATCATTCACTGGAAATTTGATGTATTTCTGTCTCATCTGCAGTGAGTTAAGACACGCAGTAACCTGTGCGATGACTGAAGAGACAGTCTGCTGAGCCACAAAATGACCCTCATTACTGCCTACTGGACGTTGGTATGAACCAGTTGCATAAAATGATAATGCAATTAACACCTAGAAAAAAGTAATATTCCTTAGTTTGTGTAGGTAAATAAAAGTGGTAAATGGCACATATACAAGACACTGCTTTAGTGGTATTCGCGGTAGAAATAAGGGTATTACCTTCGTCTCTACAGACAAGTCTGTAGATTTTGTAGGCTTCTTCATCAGTGGCCTCAACTCATCGCACAGGTTATAAGCTAGATCCTTTGTGAGTCTGTATCGCTTAACAAACTCCGCTTCGTCTAAACTGAAGGGGTCGCATTCCTTACGTTGCTGCATACGACGCCGCTTTCTTGTAGTGTTAGCTTCTGCATTATCAGCTTCCAAAAACTCAAATATTTCGTATGCATTCGCCATCTAGAATCAAACAAGAAATTAATTACCTATGTGCTAAAATCTCTAGATACACAATTCATTCGGTAAGTTTACGCAAATAAATACATTTTACTTACTTTATATGACACGAAAATGTTCTTTTTTAATATAAATTTGCAAAACAATAATATTTCCGTCGAATCAAAGGAACTTTTTTAAGATTGCTAAATTTGACATTAAAACAATATTGCTAGTTGTCAAAAGTCACGTCGTGGTACGAATTGAATGAACTTTTAGAGGTGACGTCACCAAAACCGCTAATAATGTATCATTGTTTCAACATTGAAGTAAGCTTATTTACTCATGGTACGAAAAGTCAAAGTAAGATTATAATAATACTGTTATAAGAGTTGGTGGTAGGCCCCCTGATGCACACGTCAACTTGCGTGAACTTTGCAGATCATTTCCCAGCAGAGCATAAAAAAATGTGAATTATATTGGCATGCGGCTGTTAGTTCTAGATTCCTTATACTTAAAAAAAATAGTTCTGGCTTATTTGCCTGAAAAAAGTCGATTTCTAAACTAATTTAGGAGCACAGTGGTGAACTCTATAGTTTCTAAGACTTTTCCGAAAGAGTTCTGCCGACCTAAAAATAAAAAAAACAAAAATATTGACACACATAATTGTACGTAAAAACTAAAGGAAAAATAAAACGTAAAGTTTTCTGGAAAATTCTTGAAGCTAAATTCAAATTCAAAATATTTTATTTCACATAAATATGGGCACTTATGAAACGTCAGAATCTAGGTGCAGGGTTCCAATTGGTTGTTTCCTATGGAGAAGAGCCGGCAAGAAACTCCACGGTTACTCTTTTAAAAATAATGGGCTTTTACAATATTTTCAAATAACAGTGTTATTAGGTATGGGAGGACAGTGTAGGTCTTTCTACAAGTACCAGGTACTTAACAGAATAATGATGGTCAACAAATCTACAGTCTACTAGGTCTACAGCGTTCTCACATTCACAAAATTGAAAATAATCTATATAGAGATAAATAAATTAATAAAAATAAAAACGTATTTTAAACGAAATGACGTGATTGCTATTACAGCTGTATCAAATCTGAATAGTTATCATGTGCACAAAAGCCACTAATAAAGAGTTGAAATTAAATTGTAGGTATATAATGTCAAATAATAAGGTGATTATGTCAAGGAAGAATGTAAAAAAAAATGTAAGAAACATGGTAATTTGGGAGCAGTTAATAGACTCTTACATAATTTGCCGTTAAAGAGGTACAAGGGAAGCCACATGAGCAGAAGGAATTATTGCCAAACTTCCTTGTCTTCAACGTAGTCTTTAATTTTATAATATGCTTTCTTAATAAGGACGCGTTTGATGTGGGTTTTGAACTTTTATTTATTTTTTATTTATTTATTTATTTATTTATTTAACCATATTTAAGCTATCTTTACAGGCAACCCAAGACGATAGTTAAACATACACACTCACATATAATATTCTACATTTCACTAGGTACAACATACCCTACTAACACATAGGTACACATACACATATTACACACTTGTGTAAGAAATTATAAACATTGCCACCTTTGTGAATTCATTCAGAGTACAGCTGAATAGATCTATGTCCCCTGCTATAAGGTTGAGAGTGCGCAGTGCGCGCGTCAGAGGCGCCTCGCTCAGGAGGTTGGTGCGCGCGCGCGGCTCCGCCAGCAGCCGCGGCCGCCTACGCCGCCATACATACCTATCCGGCACACACAAACCTATCAACCCCAATATATCTGCGTTATGCACCCTTCCTCTAAGTATTTTGAATAGGTATGAGTTGAGTGCGAGATCCCTCCTGACCCTCAACTCGTTATATCCAACCATACCCAGAATAAATAGAGTAGGGTACATTAATGGATAAAATGGGTATACCCCGTACAGTTGTAAGTACAAGTACCTCACAAACTTATTTTGAACTTTCTCCAGCATGAGCCTATATTTAGATTCATGCGGAGCCCAAATGACTGCGTTACATTCTAGCTGACTTCTCACTAGAGCGTTGTAAAGGAACTTCCCATCGCTAAGTTCTGTAACCGACTTAGGCAACTTGTTTTAAAAGCGGATACTGTTTGTAAGAAATGACTTGCTTGTTTTAGTTAATCAAAATTTGGGTATCACAGTTTCAGGTCTACTACGTGTATTTATATTATGAAAATCGCTTCTTATTTTCAAAAGTCCTAAATTTTTGCGAACATACAAAATACTTTCTAAGATATAAAGAGAAGGCAGAGTCAGTATATCAACTTCTTAGAATTTGTTTTTAAGGGACTCGCGAGGACCCATTTTATAGAAAGCACGGATTGCCCTCTTTTGTAAAATGAAAACTGAATCTACGTCAGCTGCCGATCCCCACAGCAAAACGCCATAAGACATAATACTGTGGAAATAAGCAAAGTAGCCTAGCTGTGGCTATATCAGTCAACTGCCTTATATTTCTTATTGCATATGCAGCTGAACTTAATCTACCTGAAAGAGTTCTAATGTGGGCGCCCCATTGCAGTTTTGAATTTAAAGTAATACCTAAAAATATAGTTTCCGTTATTGCATCTAGTTTTTTGCCATCAAGTTTTAGATTTAGACCCACTTGAGGTACATTTGGTAATGAGAACCTAATACATTTAGTTTTATTCGCATTAATTTGACGCTAATAAGTTTTAATTGCAAAGGCATCAAGAGGTCATGTGAGTGTATAAAATCTTTATGTGAATCAGCAGATATTGTAGCTATACAGGAAACCTGGCTATTATAGTCTGACATACCAATCCTTGCGGATATACATCGTGATTTTATGTACACGGGTAAGTCTGCCGTTGACTTATCAGCTGGTGTATAGGCCCTATGGTGGAGTAGCTTTGCTATGGCTAAAAAAGCTTTTACCTCTGTATCTGTTGTGCCGTGCAAAAGTGATCGTATTATAGCTATAAGAGCCACTATTGCGAATCGAAAGGTGTTGTTTTTTAGAGTGTATATGCCTACTGACTGTCTAGAGAACATTACAGAATTTGATGAGTGTTTGAGCGAGATTGTAGCTACGATTGAAGCATGTGATATTGAGTCTGTGTTCATGTTAGGTGACTTTAATGCTCACCCCGGTGAATTATTTGGTAAGGATTTGCAAAATTTTTGTTTAGAACAGGAATGGGTATGCGTTGTAGAGCTATGCTTGGTCCAGGCAGTAACAGCTATACATTTATAAGCGATGCACATGGTTCGAGGCGCTGGCTAGACCATTGCTTAGTTACTGAAGCTGCGTGGCAGTCGGTTAGTGATGTCACGATTTGTCATGATGTGTACTGGTCCGACCACTTTCCTTTGAAAATAAAGTGTAACCTAAAGGTAACTAGAGTGAAGTCTGTTTTGTTGTATACAGCCTCCAATAATAACAAAATATACTGGGGAGAGCGTAATGTTAAACAAATTAATACCTACCAACACTTATGTAATACAGTTTTAAGAAGTATAGACTTTCCCTCCGAACTCAGTGAATGCTGTGATAACATGTGTACTGATGTCAGGCATAGGTTATCGACGAGCTATACCAAAAAGCTGTCAGAATATTACAGGAGGCCGCCGTGCAAAGTTATGAGTCTGGGGGGGTCGGGAGGGGCAAGCATATAATAGGATGGAATAAGTACGTTAAAAGCGCTCACACTGAGGCCCGTGTGAAGTTTCAAGTATGGAAATCCTGTGGAATGCCTTTAGATGGCCCCATTTTTATTGCAATGAAACAGAGTAGGAATCAATTCAAGAAACAGTTAAAATATTGTCAAAATTATAAATCGCAAATAAGTATCGATTTGATAGTCAAGAGCCACAAACAAAAGGATTTTAAGAGTTTCTGGAAACAAACTGGTAGGATGAATCCTAGAACGGGCCTACCCGTGAGTGTTGATGGTGAGACGGATGCAGGACGCATAGCCAGCATTTTTAAGGAACACTTTGTGGTATCTTGTTCATTAACAGATGCCCGGTGTAGGGATGAAGCTAGAGTGCCGGCGGTGTTTCCTCTTGGGTTTACTGCTAAGGAGGTGAAGAAAGTGGTAGGAAGTTTGTCGAGAGGGAAGTCGCCATGATGGGCTTGGTGTTGAGCATCTGTTAAATGCGGGACCTCACATTTACCGGGTTCTGGCAATGTTGTATACGTTTTGTACCCGTCATACCTATTTACCAATGGAGCTTATGGAAAGTGTGGTGGTGCCAGTGGTTAAAAATAAAACAGGCGACATAGCGGACAAAACAAACTATAGGCCCATCTCTTTGGCCGCTTTAATTGGAAAGGTATTTGATGGTCTGCTTGAGCGCCGGCTTGGTGTGTATTTGAAGTTAAGTGATGCTCAGTTTGGTTTTAGGAAGGCGCTATCAACTGAGACGCTATTCTGGCGCTTAAGCAGACGGTCAAATATTACATGGATAGGGAAACGCCAGTATATGCTGCTTTTCTCGACCTCTCCAAGGCTTTTGACTTGGTTTGTTACGACAAGCTTTGGTCGAAGCTTAAACTTCTAGAGGTACCCGAGGAGCTTATTAATGTACTGAAGTTTTGGTACAGCTCGCAGACTAACAGTGTTAGATGGGCAGGTGCTGACTCTGACAAGTACATCTTGGGGTGTGGTGTTAGACAGGGTGGACTAACGTCCCCGACCCTGTTTAACGTTTACATGAACCAGTTGATTGGTGAGCTCAGCGAGACTAACGTCGCTTGCTCGATTGATGGCATTATGGTAAATAATCTGAGCTACGCAGACGACATGGTCTTGCTGAGTCCATCAATCAGCGCGCTCAGGAAGTTGTTGGCTGTTTGTGAGTCCTATGCTGCGTCGCATGGACTCACTTATAATGCCAAGAAAAGTGAGCTTTTGATTTTTAAATCAAAGTCTAGCGCGTTGGATAATGTTCCTCCAGTGACTTTAAGCGGAAAGCCACTACAGAGAGTCACTCAATTTAAATACCTAGGGCATGTAGTCACGGAGGACTTATCTGACGATGCTGATATAGAGAGGGAGCGGAGGGCGTTGGTTCGTTGGTTCGATGTAATATGGTAGCCCGCAGGTTTGCGTGTTGTAGTAAGGATGTAAAAGTCACGCTTTTCAAGGCATACTGCCAAACCTTCTACACGTGCAGCTTGTGGGTGAAGTATACTCAGAGAACCTACAACGTCCTGCGCGTACAATATAATAACGGATTTAGGATGTTGATGGGGCTTCCGCGCTTCTGTAGCACTTCGCAGATGTTCGCGGAAGCCCGTGTTGACGATTTTAGCCAAGAATTGAACCTTGACCCATTTTAACTAGAGACCCCGAGGACGTCGCCCCATTAACGTTTACTTTTTGTTGCCTGTTTGATAGATAGGCAAGAACAAGGTCAGCAGCTTGTCCACGAATTCCGTAGTGGTGTAATTTACAGATCAGTTTATTGTGGTCAACGCAGTCAAACGCTTTTGAGAGTTCACAGAAAATGCCAATTGCATCCTGGGACTTCTCCCAGGATTCCAAAATGTGACTGATGAGTTTCACTCCTGCATCAGTCGTCGACCTACCTTTCGTGAAACCAAACTGGTGACCATGTAAAAGCCCATTAGAGTTAAAATGTGACAACATCTGGTCCAGCATGATTTTTTCATATATTCTACTCAAAGCTCACACAGATATAGGTCTATAATTAAAGGGATCACTCTTACTCCCGATTGAAAATTGGTACTACTTTACTATGTTTCATTAAATCAGGAAACGTACCGCTATCGAAATATTGATTAAATATGCCTGTTAAGACAGGGACAATTGTTTCAATGATATCTCCAAGAACCTTAACAGAAATCTCCCATAAGTCTTCAGTGTTTTTTATGTTAAGACTTTTGAATGCTTTTTAATTGTGACAATAGAAATGGGTTTGAATTCAAAACTTGGAATGTCCTTACTGAAGTTTTCTTTTAGAAGAGATTCAGCTAGTATAGATGATGAGCAGAGAGATTTCGTAACCTCTATTATTATGTTAGTAAATATTTTTTTTAGTGTCTCAGCAACTTTTAACTTATCTGAAATGGTTTCATTATCTAGTTTTCAACAATTCGTTCTGATCTCGCTGTTTCGTGTTTTCAGTTTCTTTGTTAATGCCCAATGCCTGCCACACAGCTTTAATTTTATTGCTATTTAGGTTTTAACAAAAGGCGATCCACAAAAACTAACACGGTTTGTTGGTAAAAACTTTCATTTCATCCAAAAATCGTCCTCGGGTGAGCAAAGGCCTCCTAATAAATATGACGATAGGTAGATACTTTATTGTAAGTCACCGTAGGTACACTGAAAGAAAAAACATCACGAAATAACATACAAAAGAAAAGCTTCACTGTGCCATTATGTTAGCACATTAACATAAACTACGATACATAGCTAGAGGACAGCTCTTATAAAGGTGCATCAAAAAACGAGGAGTTTCGCTTCCTCAGTGTCACAATTTTTTTTATATCCTTCTGACTGAAACACTGCATTCAATCACAATTTCAACCTACTTAAACCTTCACCCATGCTCTGTTGATACCTGAGTCCGAGTTCTGGGTTCTTGATTCATGTTTTCCGATAGCTCTTTTATAGATGCATCAGAAAACGAGGAGTTCCGGCTCCTCAGTGCTATTCAAAGTTTTTTTGATCCTTCTTTCTGAAACACTGAATTAAATCATGATTTCTAATAATCTAACTTTTCAATCATGCTCTGCTGACACCTGCGTCAGAGTTCTGGGTTATTATTGCATGTTGTCAGATAGTTCTGTTATAGATGCATCAGAAAACGAAGAATTCTTGCTCTTCAGTCCTACTCAAGTTCTTTTTTGATCCCACTAACTTAAACACTAAATTAAATCTCGATTTCTTCCAACTTACATTTTTCACAAGGCTCTGCTCATAATTTGTGAGACTTCTTCCATTTAGTTTTTTTTTCTGTTACTGGAATTTTGGCTACTAATCATAGCCCGAATTTGTTTTTTTCTAGTAACAGGTCAATATTTTAGTTTTATTAATTTATATTTTTGGGTTGGCAGAACTCTCGGAAAAGTATAAGGAACTAGGAAAAAAATGATCTGCTAACGGAAGTTAGCAAAGCATATTTTCATTCGACTTTTTTTAGGCAAATAAGCCAGAACTATGTATTTGTTAAGTATAAGGAACTCTAGAACTCAGCCGCATGCCAATAGAACTCACATTTTTTTATGGTCTGCTGGGAAATCATCTGCCAAGTTCACCGACATCACGTCCATACTGTTAAAACAAAATGCAACATGAAACTGCCAAGAAACTGCCGGATGATCCCAAATGATACAGTAACAAAATATAGTTCTGATCATCGCCGTGTGAACGGGCCTTACAATTAAAAAAACAAAAGTGGTTTATTATAATTGTCTATGGTCCCACTATATCATTGAACTGTATATATGAAAAAAATGCCGAGTCCTTCTCCATTTGTGGAGTTTGGACGTCGAAATACTTAATTCAATTCTTTAATATCCGAGGAAAGGTCATTGATCCCTGTCAGTGATGGCGCCACGCCGGGCGCCGTCAGCCATTATTTTGCTACGCGTTATTTTAATCTGTGATATCTTTAAAAGTATTTATTTAAATGGTGTGATGTTCGGGAACATTTTATTTTAATTAAATGGCCAATTTTCATAACATATTTTATCGGATAAGGATTAATGATATACTGGTCAAAATAGCTTCAGATTTTTTTATTTTTTTAAATGAAATCCTGATAGACAAAAATGGTTACTGTGCGTCATCCTTAGAAGATAAATATAATATGCTATCACGGACTTTTCTGTTGATTTTGTTAATATATACAAACCAGTAGAACATAAATTGTATCTATCTGTAACGGTTTAGTCAGCGCACGCTATGTAAGCGCTCAAAAAAAGTGGCATTTTTACGACTTGACGAAACGTCAAGTTTCAGTACTAAGTTTACGTTTAATATAAAAGAATTATAAACACATAACTTCCGGAATAAATTCTCTAAATGATGGTGAAACTGCATCAAAATTCTTTCCGTAGTTTAAAAGAACAACGCGGTCACACAGACAGACATGGAGAGCGACTTCGTTTTATACTAATGATAGGAGTTGTTGTCTAACTTATATGAACTATGAGGTTCCTGTTGTCTGTTGTTAATAAGTTTATAGTTATTAAGTAAGTATTAAGCCATTACCTCGAGAGCCTGTTCATAATGACGGTATAAAGTCCGTGTACACCTGTGAGCGATAATTAATTGGCTGTTTCGATGATACCACATTGAGGGTTCTGTGGGTAAATAAAGACGTACCTACTGACATTATTGGTGATCATTTTGTTGTACAATAAAGCATATTATAACCTAATATTATTACTGTTGGGGTAGGGGCAGAAGCTATGCATTATTTCAGCCTACATATAGTCTAATCAGAGTCGTTGTTGTCTTCCACTGATTCAGTAAGCTAGCAATGTTACTTATGTGAAGCCTCGTGTAATCGAGTCAATTTGTATTTCTGATAAGTGAGCATGAAAACACTGTTACTTTATATTTTAGCTATTTCCAAGGAGGCATTATTTTTAATTTAGGTGAATTTGAATTAGATAATTGCTTGTTTGCCATGACGTAACAGTAAAAACCCCTCAAAAGTCCTTCTGCGTATAAGTAGATAAAATAACCTCCTTTCAATGTTACTATTATTAGCAACTATTTTAGGGTATTCAAGGGCCAGTTTTAAGGACAGTGTACCAAAACCCTAAACATATACATAACATGACGGTCTGCGCATATAATTCCCTTTTATCAAACCCTGGTGACTTACAAAATTTTGAATTATTGAAAACCCACAAATAACTTAACATAACATAACATCGCGCCTTGTTTCCCCGAAGGGTTGGGCAGAGGTGTACCTGCATCAGGTATACTCACATTTCGCACAGTTATGTTTAAGTCCCATTTTATAAGGGGCAAGCCTGTTGCCATCAACCGGGCACAAATCAAGACTCCGGGCTGCTACTGAGAAATTCCAGATAGAAAAACCCAAATAACACTTTGCCCGACCCGAGTTATCGAACCCAGGACCCCTCATGTTCAGCAGTAGAGCTTGCGACCACTAGACCAACGAGGCAGTCAAAACAAATAAAAGATTAATTCGAATTCTATAGAAAATGACGTTAGTCACTAACCCTTTACTGAGAATTAACTTACTCTTTTTGGGCCGTACTAGTTAGATATAATGTACATAATAAGTAATCGGTTTATTTTTGTTAAACCAATACAACAGTAGTCTGATTGGAATAAATTATTACCAAATTGGTCGATGACTTATCAAGAGCCCTAACAAAATGATAGTAGGGAATTACAAAACAATTACAATTATTTCAACTTTTCAGATCAATTTTGTATCCACTATATCACTATATCAACACACAATAATATTTAAAAGAATGGATACAACAAATATGACCAGTTATGAGTATGAATATTGATGGCTATACGAGTAGGGGAAGATCCAAGAAACGATGGATGGACTGTGTAAGAGATGATGTGGCTAGAAAGGCGGTGAGTACCGAGATGACGACTAATAGAGAAGTATGGAAGAAAGGGACATGTGGCGCCGACCCCAAATAAGTTGGGATGAATGCAGCAAACCATGTTATTAAGGTACCCATAATTATATCACCATAACCATCATTTCACCCAAAAGACGTTGTCAATAATGAAAAATTTGCAGTAGCAAGCATTGCTTTCACCTTCCCGTCAACTTCAAATCTTAATGCATTTTCATTAAACATTTCAAAAACCAAGAAAATATATTAAAATGTGCTATCACTTGCAAATTAATTCTTTCAACGCCAGCATTTCAGCGAAAGTTTCCTTTGAATATTGTCGTGTAATGAGGCCGCTACAGCATTAAAGGTATGCAAATTGCGTAGCGGGGCTACGAAAGGCTACGGCGCGGCGGTTCGGTAGCACTTCGTAGCACTAACATGCTACGACGTGCTACGAAGTGCTACGCTGACGTTGCGACAAACTATTTATTTACTTTCTCTTCATGTGACTCTGTGCCTTCACTTTTCAAAGTATGTTTGCTTATGCCTCTACTTTTTTTCTCATTGAATGCAGATACGTGCACATGCGGTGACACATACACAAATCATATGGTACGTGCGGGAATCGAACGTTATTCTTTTTTTTTATTTCTTTGTTTTGTATAAATAGTGTAAAGCCTGAAAGTATTCTAAAACTGTGCTCAC
This sequence comes from Xanthia icteritia, assembly GCA_949128155.2. NCBI lineage: Eukaryota > Metazoa > Arthropoda > Insecta > Lepidoptera > Noctuidae > Xanthia > Xanthia icteritia. The sequence continues at coordinate 22,147,680 of OX421935.2, forward strand.
ATAAAAGCACAGTTTTAGATTACTTTTCAAAACAAACGAATATATTTTATTATATCAATCTCATTTTAGCCAAAGTTTAAAGTAGTTCTTCACTTCATACAAATAACTTGAAACTTTTTGCAACAAAGCTTTGTATAATGGCCACTAGTTCTGCTTTAAAAAAGACAAGTTTGTTAGAGTAATACAGAATAGCGGTCAATGCTGCTGGCAGTACTCAAAATATCCATAAATAACTTGTGCAACAAAATACAAGCTATTCACAATGTTTTTTTATTAACCAATTATTACGTAGACGAGCGTTGGAAGGCTTTCCACAAGGTGGACCCTTGTGGAAAGCCTTCCAACGCTCCGTCTTCCAGTAAACGGTTAACCGATAACCTTATAAAGACCGCAGAAATCCGTCGCATGCGAGAAGCACCGGACCGGTCGATGTGGCGACGCTTGGAAGCGGCCCATGTCCAACAGTGGACGTCTTTCGACTGAAATGATGATTATTTTTATTATTTGTAACAAAAATGGTATTTACTTTTAGTGTAGTTACAATTAACGATCAATATGGAATGCAACGCCTTTTTTGTCTGCCAATAATAATAATAAACGATTATTTATTCCATTTTGATGATTTTTTACCTTGGTGAGAATTAGGTAGCTTTTGAAAGCATTTTGGTGTAGTGTAAATATATACATTATGGTAGGTACTGTTCGCTTCTCTGCCTTAAAAACTGATTTACACGGTGCGGTTTAATAGGGTGATCACAAAAAAAAAAATTTTTGTCCTTATTGTAGATTATAAAAAAAATACGTACACGTTTTTTTTCTTTTTTTACGTTATCAAAAGCGACACATTGAGTTATTTTTTTTTTCGACTAGGTCATCTCGCAGTTGACCTCAGAAGAGGGTCGTAGCTGCTTAACCGGACTTTCCTGTGGCTGCCTTAAGCTTCTACACTCAAAGCCTCCAGCCAGGGGCAAAAACTATTCTAATTATAAACTAGGCGAGCGCTCACTAAGGGCACCCCCTGTGGGGTACGAACCTCGGCTTAGGGCGTCGCTGGGGAGAGGACAGCAAGATGGGACAGCCTAGATCAAAGATATATTATTATTATTAGTCGGGGATGCCATGATGCCATTAGTATGAAGATTTTATACTTATTTGTGACGTATCAACCCCCACTCCTCAACTTTAATGCGTTTTTATCTAAATATTTTTTTATTATAATAAAGCAAAAAATACGGGTCTAATATTTTTTTATTATCTAACTGACGGACTAAATAGTTATTTTTTTTGACCCAGGCATCATCCCTATTCCTGTGGCATAGCATAGGTAGAAGCAAGAATAAAAGTTGCTGCGCCTAAACAGTGTTTAGACGATGCAAGTCATTTGTTGCTTCAAACTTGCCTCGTGTAAATGGGACTTTAGAGAGATTTGTTTACGTCAAAAACGAAATGGATAATAAGAAAAAGAAAGAAAAAAAAAGAAAGAAAGAAAGAAAATACGTTTATTTGCGGTAAACATGACGCAAAAAAAGAACACAAAATTAAAAAAGAAACAAGTATGGGAAAATTATGCGTCACATCCACGCAAAACGGCCATCGTTCAGCATAATGCTGCGACCCTATGCAAGCCAGAGCCCCAGCGCTGGTTTTCAGCGACAGCCGGCGTTGACGTTATGACGTCGCCCGGTGCAGCATACATGAAATATAATAAGTTCCTAATATAATTACCAACTAGGCCTCACCATTTTAAAGTAGGTATAATATTCAATTGGATACTTTCTACAAATAAATTAACTCTGTGTCTTGATTTATAAGTTGTAAAAAAGAAAAAAGAAAGTAGGATAAAAAAAATTATTATGAATTACCCGTCCCTGCTTCACGCGGCTTTTATAACTTGAGAAAACATCGAGATTTCTTTAATAAATATAACTTTAATATTAACGTGTTATACACATAAACCTTTTGGAAAAGCAACGGATTTTTATATGATTTTCACCATTATTTAGACAGTTTAAATAATGGTGAAAATCATATAAAAATCCGTTGCATAGTTTAGATCAGAGGTCTCCAAACTTTTTTATATTGTCGACCACTTGGCATGTTTTTCGGTTTTCGGTAGACCCCCTACCTCTGCTTACTTGCCCAGCTAAATTGAATTTTTTGCAAATTCATCACATTCAAATGTGTTGTTGACAGCTCATATAATGCTACCCACTTTAAAAGATTTAAATTTCTAACTGTAGTGAAGTGTAGGGAGAAAAACAAAAAAAAAAAAAATTCTAGAAAAAAAGTTAGCAAGCCCAAAGTTATCTTGGACGAGGTACAAATTTGCTTGGCTCAAGAAAATTTTTACTTTGTCCAAGATAATTTCGGGCTTCCTAACTTTATTCTTGAATCAAGAATATTTATAATACAGCTAAGATTTTTTTTTTCTGTGCATTATTATATCCCCACTTGGCTAGGTACTAATATTATAATCGGTAATAATATTATAATACTAATAAATAAGTTTGTATGCAAAACCGTAGTAGTAAGGTAGGTTTGTTTATTACGTTTTCACGTAAAAAATAAGCAACAAATCTCCGTGTTCTTTTGTACAGATAAAGTTGGAGGTAGGAAGCAACTAAAAAGTTGACACAGGCTACAATTTACCGCGGAAAAATATTCTTTTACAAAATAAAAGCTTACACGAAGAGAAAATAAAAACGTAACTTATATAGATAGATATCTGTGTGTAATTATAAGAAAGTATTATGGAAGTAAATTTTTACCTATTATCTGTGTATAAATATGGATTATTCCATTCATGGATAGCCAAAATTAAAGTCACGATCTGCTTAAATGAGATCCACTATCGTGGACCCTCATTTACATCTCATGGACCCCCATTTATTTTTCCCGCTGTCATGGAACCCTTGCAGGGTGTCTTCGACCCCTAGGAGTCGATACAGACCACTTTGGGAATCACTGGTTTAGATGAATAACGAGGTCACACAGACAGACACGATGGCGACTTTTATTTCTAATATGTATAGATATAGAAGAATATAGATTGTGCCGATGACAGAAGGTTCGTTAAAAACACATGTTACGTTAATTATAAATCTGTATGTTGCAATAAATTACGTCCTTGGTTCATTGCAAATAATAATGTAGCTACACAAGCGATGATTGATTTTCCACTTTACTCGCCTTAAATTAAGGTAAAAATTAGATTGAATTTTGTGACATCGTATTTTATGCTATAAGTACTTCGTACCAAGTGAAGATTTGTTAAGTTTATAGGTGTACTTGAGACACATTGAAAGCTTTATTGTTTAACTTAATTAATCGCATGTTTGCCAATAAAACCTGTCTCCTTAGGACGACCTTCTTCACAAGTCAGCGCTAGAGCAATGATCGATAACTGATAATGTCAGCGGCCTAAATGTCATTTATACGATTCAATTTGTGATGTCGTGTGATTGAGTTAAGTATTTCTTTTTCTCATTTCGGAAGCTATTTGAAACTTTGGAGAAGAATCCTACCAATGTTTTGGAATGATAGGCGCAATAGGAATTTGTAATGATGCTTTACAAACATACGTAAAACATTACGGCTTGGGTACTTATTTTGTGAGGTGTTTACCTACTATGAACAGATTACTTTTTTAACCGAAAAGTAACGTCTTAACAAACTACGATCGCCAATATTCGTCTGCCAGCATCATGTTCTTTCTAACGATATCGTTTCTTAATACCTAGAGGAAAAAAGTAGATTCAGTTCTCGCATAGATGCAGTCCTATTACAGATAGCTATCTAGGTAGGTAGGTGTAGATAGTAGATGTCTATCTCATTTGTCAAAATACGAAGAGCAGTTTAGGAATTAAGTCATAAGTCATAAGTAATTTATTTCATAACAATATAATTACATTGTGTTGAAAATTTTAAAAAATAACATTATACAATTGCAATTAAAATAAAATTCATTAAATACATTTAGAAACATCAATAAAACAATAACGGTTAATTAAAAATTTAAATACATATTAAATGTCAAAGTAATAAAATCAATCATAAGGTACAATGTCATATGTCATCTAGGAATTCATTGATACTGTAGTAGCCTTTCCTCAATAAATAGGTCTTCAATTTGTTTTTAAATAAGTTAACACTGTATATGGTTTTGAATTCTATAGGCAACTTGTTGTATAAAAATACAGACTGATACCTCGGGCTATGTTTGGCGACTTTTAATTTAGGTTGAATAGTGTTGGGCAAATCTTTCCTACGTGTGCTAGCTCTAGTTTGTCTTTGCTCATCAGTCTCAATTTTGTGCAAATTATGTTATGAGGGAACAGATAACAACACATACATAGCCTGTTAAAATGAATAGGTACCTTATTTTGGTTTGCCATAATCGGGTAAATATTTTGTAAATGGAACCCACGCCACATACTGCAAAATCAATTTCACAGCAGCATAGCCACTGAGCTAGTTTGCGAAATTCTATTTACGAAACAACCCATTTATTGAGAGGCTAGGGCTGCACAGGGTAGGTTGCACAGGTCGTTAAAGGATAGGTAGGTAGTTAAGTAGAAGATAATAAAAACGGCTGGATAGGTTAATAAATATATTTAGGTAACACGGCTAGGTCGCGGGTAAGGTCCTAAATACTGAGTTCAGAGCAGTCGCACACTTAGAGGAAAGGTAGGGTACCGTCCTTGGTAGCACGTGGCGACGTGGGGGCCTGTTCAGCACAGGCTCAGCAGTAGGCCGGACGGCCGCAAGACCACTGGTAGAGAGCGTCGGTAGCACGTGGAGGCCGCCTGTCAGCACAGTCTCGCGGCGGTAGGCTGCAGGTAGGGCAGGCCTTCGGTAGATCTCGGTAGCATGCGTAAGTAGCGTGCAGGATTAGGTAAGGGTCCTGCCCTCAGCCCCTACGAAGAACCCTGGAAGGTGCGTTAGAGAGCGCATGTTAGATGCGGTGCGAGTAGCAGCAGGCCGCATGCCATGTGCCAGCTATTTCCCCTTTTCAGCTACCAAGGTACGGAAGCAGAGTAGGCGGTAGCTTAACACATTGCAGTGGCTTACAGGCAGAGAGAGAGAGTGCAGACAGCGTGGCACCATGACAGATGTAAATGAGGTTAAGTATGTGACACGCGAGCATAAAACACAAGATAACAATGATCATAGCAGATGGCACACTAGATAGCTTATCGCACACGGTACATAGTATAATATAATGCTGAACTCACCCTAGATTCGGGGCACATAGTATATATAATGATTGTCTGCTAGGATTGTTGGTCGCAGATGAAATGACAGAGTATCTGTAGAAAAATAGTAATGTATCACGTTTTTAATGATGTGGTTAGGAATTTACAAATTGTGATATTTTTGCATCACTCGACTATTCACAGTTGAGACCGCTCACAACGCTACAACAGAACACACCATAATTACACTACCTAACAGCTATTTATTCTCAATGATAGCATATTTATCTTTTCTATCGTCCGCTACATTACTCTGTGGATACCTACAGTGTGAATGAACAGCTGGCGTAACGCCAACTATTCACTGATTCTGATTTACGTTGTTTATTTGATCGATTCGTGTATTGCGAATTGAAAATGCAATTTTTGTCTGTTAGATAACATTCTGGTTTTGGATAGGAAGTTTGTTCTATATGAGTTATTGAGGATGTGCCATTCAATTGGAAATGTAATTTTTGATTTGTGTAGACGGGAGATTAAAGTTTACCTAGTCTTGATTTTTTAGAAAGTTTTGAAGTACGAGTATATTCTGGATGGAAACTATTAATATAATTTTGATTTATTAAGAAAATCTATGTATACCTAAATAGGAAATAATACAAAAAAATACTTAATTCATTCAGTATCTTCTATAAAAAGTAAATTGATGCTTTGAAGAGTTTTTGTATGCATAATTCCTGAGTTTAAACAACTTTTTATTAGTAAGCTTGAAAAACTTTTGAAAATATTAAAATATTTTGAAGGTGCTGAATGAATGTGTCTTGATCTCAAATTGATTGTTTTTCAGTGACGCGGAAATTATTCAATGTTATAATTTACTGTTTTGAACTTTTAGAACAATCATTTTCTTTTATCTGAGTTTTGTACAGTTTGTATTTTTGTAAATATATGGTTACCCAACATTGATACGCAGCCGGCTTTAGCTAATCCATCAAGTTGGAGCCACAAGGTTGTACGTCGGATAAGCCTCCCCACAGAGAGGCTGTACAGCAAACGATCCTTAGCGTAGTGCTATAATCCCTACGCAATACTACGCATACCATGATCACATCGCAGGTATTAGGGTAAAACTGAATGTCGCAATAAGTCTCACATTTGAAGTGCCTATTCTAGTAGGCTTTAAAAACTCGCGAATGTAGGTCTCTAGATAAAAGCTTACTTTTCGAAGTTACGCTAAGAATTAAGAATATCAGACACTTATGATGTGCCACTGTGTTAAATATTAACTTGACCAACTATTTTGTTGCCTGTTCATTTGGATGGTACGGCAACCGTATATAGGTACCTAAAGCAAGGCCGTGTAGTGTAGGTACGAAAAATCAATACGTTCCAGATTATATTTCACATGGGCGAAAACTCTCAATTTACCGTTGAAACAATTCAGATTATGATTAATTAAACTCCCTCTGAAACCACATTTGAACACACAAAACTATTTTAATAACCACATTCTCACTGCTGCTGGCTCGTGAAAAAAATTTGCATATAAAAATTGTTGACAAACTCCGAGCTCGGGCGCCTCGGCTAAAATATTAAAGTTGTGTGCGAAAACTAATTAGCTGGAATGTAGAGCTCAAACGAATGCTTTCAAATTCATCTGTATGTCTGTTATTACAAGAAGCATTTTATAAATTGAAAATAACATGGTTTTTGTTAACTTTAATTTTAGAAACCCAAAATAATTCGAATGCCATTCTAACTTTTGCTCCTTCTACCTACTGTCCCAGAAAAAATAAATGTTTACGGAGTCAGTAAAATCTTTATTTGATATATTATATTTTGGTAGTATCGTATAATGAGACGGAGAAGTTCCTTTGTCGAAGAGCTCATTCTTGGAAAAAACAATTCTGCTATCGCTAGTAGGGCTTGTACCCGCAAATTGTCCCTTAGATTTCAATCACACGAGGCCTACTTATAAGTGCTTTGACGTCGGCATTTTCCAAAACGATACAGTAATGTTACATACATATAAAAATCAGGTACGTTTGTATAATAAAATTTTACTTCACATAGAAGAAAATCTAAATTGTCACGAAAATATTACGATGTCTAGGCTTTTGTATTGAAAAATAATATGTTAGTAACATTTTAATAAAGTGAACTGACTGTAACTGTGCCCTTGAAAGGAACTCTTATTTTTTCTACAGAGTGCTTTAGTGTATAGATATTGTACTAGCAGCTGTGCCCACTGTTACACGCGCGTCTAATATTTATAATATTAAAACTTTTAACGAGTACTTACACTATCTATGTTCTTTTTGAAAAACATCTAGAGTCTCATAGCAAGTTAATATTTATTAAAACGTGAAAAATAATGTTATGTGTTATTGATTTTTACATTGGCAATTTTGGAGAAACTGAATTTGTGCTAGGTTAAATAACTGGCGAAATGTGGTTGCACCATACACTCCTGCGTACCCTTTCGGAGAACACAAGCGTGATATTTTATTTTTTAAACGTTTCGTTACACTAGGAATTCTTTCGTATAGTGGGCGAGTTTATAAACAAACCTCACATGCATAGACACTGGAACCATAAAAAACCGTAGGTATGTAGGTCATACAAAACATTTTGTTCCATGCGGGAATGGAACTCGTAACCAGCTCAGGCACTACGCATCGCCAGCCCTTGTTTAATGATCATCATCTTCCAGCCTCTATCCCAATCGATTTCAGGTTGGGGAAACACGTCTTTTTTCTCCATAGTTCTCAATCAGCGGTCATCGCAATATTAACCTTCTAGCCATCTTTTTTTTCAGTTGAGCTACATGGTTGCTGACAAATGCATGCACTGCCTGTACTGGCACTCGAATCTGTGTGGTTCTTTCCTCAAAAAACCATCTCAGACAGAAATCTGCATGGTCCTCGTATGGCTTGACCAAGATAACGTCTGGACTTTAAAAGAGACTGTGACCTCTGAGTTTGCTTCGATGTTTCTTGTCGGTAGTCGGATGGGAAACACCAACCTCACCGTGTTTGTTAAACCAATTTAAAGAAATAATATCATTTTTAAAGCACAATTAATTTATAGTTTACCTCGAATAAAGTTACCGTTTAAGTAAGTTTGTTACCGTTACCTTCATTATATATTTATGAAGCATGTATGTTTGTCAGAAAACACAAGGAACTTTTTAAAACAGCAGACGAAATAAACTCGAGAAGTCGACGTGACCAATATAAACTTGTGCTGGATGAGCTGCCTAGATCAGCAAAATATAATAAAAATTCTTTGGCTATGTGTGTACGGATTTATAATAAAATACCAAATGACCTTAAAACATTGAATTGTAAACTATTTAAAATACAATTATATAAATGGCTCAATAATAATAATTTTTATAATGTTAATGATCTTTTAAAATGAATTCAATGTGTATATAATATGTAAATGTAATTTAATTTAATTCAATATCACAATGTATTTTTAGTAAGTAAGTTTGCATGCTTTAATCTTAAGCAAAACATGTAGATCTAAAAAAAACTGAACACCTTTGTATACCATGTTTTAAGCAAATAAAATATCTTATCTTATCATATCTTATCAAAGTCTAGACGGCAGTAAATGTCCTTGGATTTTTAGTAAAATACTTGTTAGTGCTCGTGAATCGTGTGTGAGGATGCTTCATTAATTATTCGCTTCCACTTCAGATACGCTGATGTCAATGCTTGAACAACCCTCGAGTTAAGATTAAGTGTTGAAAAATCTAAAAATACTGTGAGATAGTGTTAGATCGTAGGTGTAAGTTGTGGTGGTTGATAATTATATTAAAACTAGCTTTTTCCCGCGGCTTAGTCTGCGTGGAGATCGGGAATTATCTCACGGGAACGTACTGTTGGCATAGAAAGTATCCTTGTCCTAACCCAGGCCATGGTTCACCTGTGTGCCGAACATCGAAAGTTCAGCCGTTAAGGAGTCAAAAGGTAACTGAGTTACTTTCGTGGGTATTTATTATTAGTATGGATATATCAGAAATGTTAATTTATTGGTTAATAAAGGATTAGGTGCCGTACCTCATTGTGTACGGGTTTATTTGTCCCAGTTCTGGGTCCTGCGTTCCCGAGGTCTGGCAAAGTGATATTGGGTTTTTCAATTAGGAATTTCTCAGCAGCAGCCCGGATTGCCCTATTACTTTTGGACTTAACAGTCCAATCACCAAAAGTACATACCTACTAATAAAAAAAGTATAACTGGCCAAATACAATGCACTTCTGCTTAATGTTGTGTTTTGTTAAAACAGGAAACACGGGACTAGTTTAAATCTTTAAGATTGAAAGATAAAAGAAAAATAAAACAAAGGGCTTCCTTCTAAGATATTTAGAGCTGTCAGTTCCAGGAATAAAATTGCCTTTGAGTATTTTTAAATGTAAAACAAATATAAATAATTTAAGTTTCCAATTTTCAGTATCGAATGTATCGCAAGTATGTAGGTACGCGGTAATTAATGGATAACCTTGAAATTACTTACACAAAAAAAGAATGGCCGTTCAAAAAAAAACTTGTATTATATAAGTTTATAACAGCAAGCTTATTGCGTAACATATTTTCAATTACAATCCAATTTTTTTAAAGGATATTGCTAATACATTGCTTCCTATGTTTTAAAAATTAGATTGCTTATCAACGTAACTATCGTAATTAATAATATAATATAATATATATGTTTATTCACAAAAAAAAATAAATTCATTCATCATTATTACAAGTTGCAAAATCTGTACAAAAAATATATAACCCTGTCTCTTAAACTAGGATAGCCTGTATTCCATAGTTTGAGAGACAGGGTTATACATATATTTTATGTCACAGTATTCGGCCAAATAATTATTTAAACAAGATTTATTACAAAAAATTAACGATGTTGATGTTATTAAGCTTCTGTAATTTTGTTATGTGTAGTGTAAATTTAAATAAATGTCGTGTTACATACACGTTTGAGTTTATGATTGGGGAATTAAGTGTCTAATTGTGTGCATTTTTAATGTATAATCTGTAAGACTACTACTGCCTACTGTGTTGGATTACTAGGCGATGTGTGTGAGCAAGGACTCCGGGTAGGCATAGTTCTTTAGTAGTAGCCACTCTGTTACTACGGATATAACTCTGTATGTGTTTAAGTTTAAAATATTGAAGAGCGAATTTGTTTTTGGTATATGTGTGTACCTATTATGTAAAATTGGCTTTTTGTGTTGGGTTCTTGAAAGGAGATTTACTCGCTTATTTGGGTTTGGCGGAGGCAGACCGACATGTGTTCTAAAAATAGATTGAAGCACAAAGAGTTGCTGTACTGTAAGAATTTTACAGTCAGTGAAGGAATGAATGTTGTTGACTGTCGAAATGAAACGAAGTGCTATTGTAAATGTGTTGCGCAATTACGCCACTGGTCATACAGCTTATCCCTTCGCACTATTAACTTATTATAACTAAAAAACCGATGAAATTCAATTACTTGTGGCCGTGCCGTACAAGAATTAAAACTAAAGTAAAAAGCTTTTCTATTTATAAAAACATATCTGTTAATCCTACTAGTGATATATATTTTATTCTTGAACGGACATCATTATTTAATCCATTGCAAGGCTATCCACTAATAACCAGACCGAAAGTGTGCAGTTTTTTTTAATGTTATCTTGAAAGCTTTTGGCCTGCATCTTACCTGATGGTAAGTGATGATCAGGCCGAAGGTGAAAGCGAGCTTCACCCGGAATACTCAACAACAGAGAAACTAATAATAATAATATTATTGCAACTTGCTCTGAAATACAGTCTTGTAGAATTGGAAGTACCGTACTTTAGCTATGTGCCAGACCCAGTTCTCGAAAATGGCAATATCACGTTGTATTGGGATCGATCGATGGGATCGATGTGTAAAGTTCACTCGTCCTCTATAGAAAAGGGACGATCCTCCGACCAGATGGGTGTTGTGTCTGGCGGGCATATGCCCGATGTTTTTTTTTTTATTGGGGCCAGTGGCGTAAACTAAAACTAATTAATGCTAGGCGAACGCTCGCTAATGGCACTCCCTGTGGGGTACGAACCCCAATGTGGGTTTAGGCTGGATCAAAAAAAGATAATTATTATTATCTGGGGAATTTAAAGCTACAGGCTCAGCATCGACGCGGGCTGGCTCATCGTCGAGCAAGGTTCGGGGGTCCCCGATGGTGAGTCTTATATTTATGTCGTTCGCGCGGTAAACTGTAATTGTGCGATGCAGGATTTGTCATTTCGTCAGGATTTTGTGTGACGTCAGGATTTTGTGTGACTTCAGGATTTTGTGTGAGGTCTTTGATGTGTAGTTTGCATGTGGCGATGTAGGTGCCGCCACAGATCGATAAGAGCGTCGCACAATTATTAATGATATAGCGGTCCCGCATGACGTGTACCTTGTGAAAGCTGAAAAAGATTAACAGATTAATTATCTAGACCTGGCTCGCGGGGTTGTCGACATGTGGGATATGAATAATCATAATCATAATCATCATTTATTGCATTCATGTAGTTTACAAGTTGTTACAAGTATAGGAACCTACGCTTTGGAATGGGCAACTAGCTTCATATTTGTGACTGACTGACCCCTTGACAATTCAAAAGTGCCTGTAAATGGTTTAATTGAAATAAATGCTTTGAGTTTGAGTTTGAAAAAAATAGGTTTCATACATGAACCCTGCTAGGGTACGGCAATATAAATAGTTTAATGCGCTACAGTAAACAAAAATACTAATTTTAACATGTTTATAAATGATGGACATCTGGTCCATATTTTTTTATTTAAATAAGTAACTGTCATTATATAATATAGGATAGGGTAAGAATAACGAATTGGTCATCATTTCCATTCATAAAAAAAAAATTAAAGCAAATAACAATAATAATCATGAAACAAACCATAACATAGGTAGGTAGTAAGTCAAAATTGTAGGTGCTGTGTGTATTGTGTACAGGTATAAATTTCAATGTCAAGATTTACTTATCGTCAAAGAATTCCTTTAGAGTGTAATACGATTTTAATATAAGGTATTTTTGGAGAGTGTTTTTAAATTTATTTTCGTACTATCCGTAATTGAATTTAGAAGCTTATTATATATTTTCACGCTCATGGCTAAAGGTCCTGAATGGAACATAGTTAGTTTTGAGCTTGGTAAGGCTAATTAATTTTTATTTTGGTATCTAACACTGCGATGTTGCGGGCGAAGGCCCTTAGTGAGTGGGAATAGTGACTGGTGTTTTCTTAAAAATTTGCCAACTTCTAAAATGTAGATACCAGTTAGTGTAAGGACTTTGTATTTTCCAAAAAATGACTTGCAGCTTTCTGTGTTATCTATATTGGCAAGAATTCGTATACATTTCCTTTGTAGAATAAAAAGTCTGTCTTCGTCTACACCATTTCCCCACACCACGATTCCATAATTTAGCCAGGAGTATACGTAGGCTTAGTATGCTGTTAGAGCAGTTTTGAAATCGGTAGCTCTTTTAAGCTCCTCCAAAGCGTATATAAAGCTGGCTAGTTTGTTTGCCAATGCATATATATGGGCTTCCAGTTTATATTGGTATCTATACTAACCTAAAAATTTGAACTCGTTTATGTATTGCAGCTTTATGTTGTTGTATGAGTAATCTATATCTAATTTGCGTTTTTAGTATGGTCTAGTTATGATCTTTTAACCATGCTATTATTTTGGAGAGCTTATCGTCTATACTTAAGTTTAGGTTTACTTTATTGGTGTAAGGAAAAATTATAGAAATATCGTCAGCAAATAAAATACTTTGAGCGTCAATTTCTTTAGGCAGGTCATTAATATAAACTAGAAATAACAAGCATCCCAAAACGCTGCCTTGTGGTATTGACATTGTTATTTTCGCTTTATTAGATCTTACGCGTGTAGATACCGCAATCATTGTGCCGATAGTCGTAACGGCACTCGTTAGGCAGTTGGATCAAGGTCTTGGTCCAGATAGCGGTGTCCATCCGACCGTTGGGAGGTTCCTCTCTCAGAACCCCGGACTGGTCTTGGTTGGTAGCTTAAACCCTGTTCCCGATACCGGTGGGCTACTATTTTTTTATATTTTAAATCTTTTTCTTTTGTTTATATAAAAATGAAATTATAATAACTAATAATATCATTATAATTTTTTTTTTCTACCTATTATATAATTCCATCTTAATTACCAAGCTAGAAAAGCATGGTGTGAAAGGAACTCAACTCCGACTCCGGCCCTACTCTCATTCTTATTTATATTAATGATCTTAGTATCAACATTCCCAAAGGCGACATAATATTATACGCTGATGATACAGCTCTTCTCTGATAATACCTGGGATGAGGCCTTTAATGCTGCACAAAATGGCTTTAATATAGTAAATCAATGGCTCAGAGTTCATCTTTTAATCTTAAAACTGATAAAACGAAATACCTTTTTTTTTTTTTTTTTTGGGTGGGAAATTATCGAATAACTTCTCCCGCTCTGGGTGGAGCGAAAACGAAATACCTGACTTTCAGTATTCGTCTTTCAACGCAAGTAGGGAGCAATTACAACATAGTTCCTCACCAATGTTCCCTAGATATACACAGCACTTGTAAGCCAATAGAACGTGTGAATACAATAAAATACTTAGGGATCTTCTTCCACGGCAACCTCAGCTTGAAAGACCATATAAAATTACTCAGCGCGCGAGTCAGAAAGCTTATTTATGTGTTTAAGAAGCTGCGTCACGTGGTTGATGCTTGGTTATAGAAACAAATCTACTTTGCCTTGCGCCAGTCAGTATTAACATATTGCATTTCATCCTGGGGAGGAGCTCCCATAAGAGTAATTAAACCCTATTGAGATCGTTCAACGCGCAATTCTAAAGATTTGCACTTATAAGCCTCGATTATTATCCACTATATTGCTATATAAATACTGCGAAGTACTTACTGTTAGACAGCTCTACCTACTAACTATAATTCTGAAGCAACATCAAGACAGCATATGACCTTAACCATAGGCGTAGGAAACAATTAGTGTGTACTCGTGAACATAAACCTAATACTTCTTTTATTGGAAGATTTTTTAGATATTTGGGTCCCTATGTCCCTAATAAAATTAACTCTATTCTAGATGTTTACCCTTTTAATAGGGTTCGTTGCAAGGACAGGGTGAAAAAGTACTTATTGACCTTAACAGGGTCCTTTCTGCAACTTTTAAGGTATTTACTCTTCATCTTCATATCACTCAAACACACACATTTGCTTACACTCATCATTCCATACATCACCACACGTACACACACATCCTAACACTCACCGCCCCTTACCTACATTCACCTAGATTGGTTGCAGATGCTCCTATTTTGTATTGCATTTATAATAACTTACTAGTTTTTAAGTTGTTTTTGTACAATATTTTTTTGGTAAAATAAAATTATTATATATATATACTTTTACGGCTGTATACGCTTGTTCCAACAACCAAGATGAATGCTCAACAAAAGCATTTCCATAATTGCCATCCTCGGTTGGCGAATTGCTGAAAATAAATTGTTATTATTAGCAGACAAATAAAGGCTCATTCTTTTTACGAAACAATAGGTACCTTTAACGCCTTTCAAGCTTCTTACAAAAGAAGATTATTTTTCTTTTCCGGAAACAATAAGAAATGAAATCATTACAGTGACTGGACACAATAACAAAAGTTATATCTATATTTTATTGTCAGTACAAAATGAAACTATGATTTAGTTAGTAAAGCCATTAGTTGAAATTAAAACCGGGAAGCACTAAATTCAGCCAATCAAGTACGATTCCAGTACAATTCAATTGTAAATTACTATTCGCCATGATTAGTTTTAATGGAAAATTCAATTGTTTCAGTGAGTTAGGCCAGTTGTAATTTTGTTGGCTCATTTGTAAAGTTTGATGAATCAATTAACATCGGAAACACAATTTGTAGTAGGTGCCTGTTAAAATTGTTTTAAACTGTTTCTTAATTTTGTTTTTCTTTCTTTCTTGAAGTGTTTCAGTTTTCATTTATAAAATTTAAATCCGTCAATTGTATACGTAACCAAACCATTTTGATAAAACATGAACATCTTTGCATGTGCAATTAAGAGTAGATATTAATACATCAATCGAGTTATAATAGTTATTCCTACATTCTAGGATCTCGGTAGAGTAACATGTGTAAAACGAATCCACACACCCACGTTATCATTAATTTACTAATTACATATCATCACGCCTGATTTACCCGAAAGGTTAGGCAGAGGTGTACCTGTAATAGTACATCCACACTTCACCAGTTATGTTTAAGTCACATGTAATACGGGGCGAGTAATATAGCAATATTATGATAACACTTGCCTGTGTCTAATGTTTTCATTTAATTTACAACTACTGCAAAATTAACGTTATAACATACAGATCTTCCAGGAAAAGTATGCGCTTCAGAAATAATCGTCTAGATAAATATCTTCAGAAAAATAAACACGCGATGATGACGTTTAAAATGTCTAGAGCTGTGGGGGGTCAGAATATTATAGATTAACAACTCTATGAAAATTCCGAAATAACTCTCTATCTCTCTATAAAATATAAAAAACTTTTGAATGACATATGTCTAATGGCGACCGGACTAGGTAACCCGATAGAGAGAAAACCTCATAGCTAACTTAATAGCTTTGCCTCTATGGGGGTTCGTGCTTATTCGGAAGCACGAGGATTACCAAAGCGCATACCTTTTTTGGGTTAACTGTAGATACCTATATCTTACGTATGTTATAGCGTGTATTGCTTTGAATGTAGTGTAAACAGCTGCGGTGACTATGTTAATATAATTCTGAGCGTTTACCGACTTATATTTCAATAACATATTGTTATGGTTACATACGGTAAAGGAAGTGGTATCCGGTATAATATCAAAATTGCTGTAATTGTGGATTCACCGGAATTATTCTGCGAAGAGGTAAACAGATGTGTACTGAACACTGTATAGTATATGTAATAGTAGTATGTCTAATAGGATGAGCCAGTTATAGCCAATGTATTACCATAAACGGAGCACAGGAACAGAAGTGGCCCAGTGGTTACGGCCCCGACTTACAAGTTGTAGGTCGTGGGGTCGAACCCAAGCAGGCGCTTTACATTGTGTAAATAATTTCATCACCACTGCTCTCAAAACATTGAAGGAAAACATCGTTAGGAAAACGTCATAGCGTAGAACCAAAAATTAGAAGACAAGTGACATCTACCAACCCGCACTGGGTCCGTGTGGTGCTGGCAGTATCATCACAACGTTAATGTTTTCCCATTGTTTGTCTTCTATGTTCTAGTATATTTGTGTATTTATGTATATTTATTTGTGCTTATTATTGCTTAGTGTGTAATAGGTATATGTGTATCTTTATAGTTACTTTAAAAAATATTCCTCAATTTCTCGTAATTGTACCTACAGTCGCAGAGACAGACAGTGGTGTTTGTCTCTGCATTACCCAAAGGTCGACTGGTAGAAAATGCCTATGGCATTAAGTAGGCCTCTGTACATTTCCTTGAAGTATTAAATAAATTATAGCCCAATTCCCCTCGAAGAGAGGAGGCCTGTATCCCAACAGTGGGAACATTATCAGCTAATTATGAGCACAGGGGCCGTATTATGTACGTATTAATGTCACCATTATTCCAGTGTGAGTGAGAGACGGAGCTATACAAGGCCGCTAGCACCATCCTTTTTTCGCAGTGGAATAATGATGGCATTAATACTTCATAATAAGCCCCTGGACAGGTTTTTGTTGCGACGCATAGGGGAGTCATTTTTGATGTCCCTTGATGAATAAAGACCTCTAGTATTCTCTGTATAACTACTATATATCTGTAAATTATATTATAAAGGTATAAGGACAGGGTGTAAAGTTCACTCATCCTCCAAAAAAAAGGGAGGACCCTCCGACCAGACGGGTGTTGTCTGGTGGGCTACTGCCCGACGGTTGATGTCGGTCTTTCTCTTTTTGTATATGATAGTCGTGCGGTATACTTTGCTTACGCGATGCAGGATTTTGCGTCAGTGTGATGCGTTGTTCGTATGTGGCGATGCAGATGCCACCGCAATATGAATTGGCCCCTGTCATTGGTTTTTAAACGGTCTGCCTGTTTCTATCGTCACATCAGTCTGCAGTACCTAATGCCGAGATCTGACTTTGGTACTTTATCTGAAATTTTGCTATATCTACCACTACCTACCTAATTCCACTAAGAGTGATCTGTTTAACATTATTAAGACCAGCAGCTATAGGCCTAAGGCTTAACAACTAACATAAAGTGAGCCTCTTTGCTTTAAATATTTACTTAAAAGATACCAGCGCGAAACAGAATGGACGCAAAAATTATAATGAAAGTGGTTTCAGCAGTAATTCTGATTGTTAACTGTAAAATTATTAGTTTTAGAGCAATTTCTAAACGCATTGCAAAAAAAACACTACTGCATGCCAAAAAACTAACTAAAAAGTAAAAAAAAATAAGTTATTTTAGTAAATCTGTATAAACAAAGCGAAAGGTCACTCATTTACTCGCTGACTAAACAGATAAATAAAATTGTAATTGCTGTCTTGTCTTTTTTATTATTTATTTTTGTTTTATGCATTTTAGTGACAAGTTTTATTTTAAAACATGTCATGATAGGTGGCTTTATTTTTTATTTGTTTTTAAGCACTAAAAATTAAATCAACCTAGTTTTATACTCTCACGGCGAGGCGAGGCGAGGGTAGGTAGCGTGGGGATGAAATGTTTGTTTTGGATGTACAATCTACCTATGTAATATGTATGCCAAATAATTATATAGTTTTGGAATATGCTCATCAAGGCTTTCAATTAACCCATATTGTATTAAATGAAGCTTTTTTTTTTACACATTTGAGTCATACTGCCGCCTTATTGATTTTTTCCAATGTAACAATTATAGCCTACATATGTCACTCGGGATGATGGCATTTAAAAGTTATGGTGGAACAAATAAACTTGCATACATACATGAACCCTGAAAACATTACGCTCCTTTTTGGGCAGTCGTGTAAAAACATATTTAACTTTCTTTTTGTTATTAGAGTCACTTAATTACTGCCTTTATGGACTAGTTGTTGCGAGTGCGACTGCTATGCTTCAATAATCCAGACTCCTTTTTACAAATGCACCCTGCATTTGTAAAAAGGAGTCTGGATTCTTGCCAGGTTTAATAGTAGATAATAGGCTCACTGTCTTCGGCCAGATGACCTAACACCTCCACCTCCGCTCTCCTCCTCGTGGAACATAGGCATTAAAGCAGTTGCGTTAGTAACACAAATTCTTGACTGATTTAAGAGTTAGCCTCTGCTTATTAAATCTGTAATACTTCGTTGGTCACGTCCACCTACAATGTACGTGTTATTGCATTGATTCTGTAACCCGAAATCGAAATTGAAGAGCATCACGTGCCTGTATTTTTTTATGTTCTTCTAGAGGCAGTTGAATTTGTCACTTCCCCCATACTGAAAAATTTTCCCTATAGGTGCCAATTATTAACACACTAGTAGGGTATACTAAATTAGGCCGAAAAACAACATACTTTGTTCGGAAAATAATGTTTACGAAATTACTAGGTAGGAGCTGGCCGTAGAATAAATGTACTAAACATTCATTTACCAAAAATGTCTTTTAAAAGCCTTTGTGGAAAGTAGAATCCTATTCTTATCTTTGAACTGCTTACGACTTCTAAGGCCATTTTTGTGTAAGAAACGTTAGAATTTTCAAAATAAATAATATGAACTTACAACAAAGACTGGCTAGCTTATTTTTCAAATGCTTGCAAATGTTCGTATATATTTATGACCTAATTGAAGTATAGGATGATTTATGCTGAACTGTGCCGGTTCCGAGCTGAGGCATGGACGAGGCACATATGCATTATGCAACGTATAACTTATATACGATGACTTACGTGATCACCCGTTACCAGTCTGTCTCTTGGACAGGCCTTTTTTTTAAGATACGAAAATGGGTTTTTTTTGAGAGTAAAATATTAGAGTGTCCATTCATATTTTTAAGAAATAAAATGGGAATTGTTCGGGGTTGGATTAAATACAATGAATTTGCCATACCCTACTTGTAGGGCTATTCTGTATAACATCGAATCGAACCTCGCTCAAGTGTATGCACACAATTTGACTTGACTTTGAACTTATTTTTAAAGCAATTCATCACAGAATCATCATCATTTCCAAAACAAACCGTGTCAGCGAGTACTTGACTGTACGATACTCTTGATACAGGAGGTTCATAATATGAATGCCTGAATATTCCCGGAGTTTATTAACACTCCTTAGTTGCCCCAAATATGTGCCGCCCTAATGAGTACTAGTAGTTTAGTCCTAAGATGAGATATTAATAAACTTCCTTTAAAATAAATCCCAGCCTTTGTGTTATCTTTTGCAAAGGTAAAAGGAACAAAGGAGATAATTGTAAAATATAAAACCTTTGTGCTATTTAGGTCGTTTATTTATACGTTTTAGGTACTCGTAAGCAGAATCAACAATTACTTTTTTACAAAAGTAAGTAAAAATAGACCAAAGACAATATTGAGAGTAGCACTGAAAACATTTCACTTTGTAAAATTGCAAAACCACACAAAAGTTTCGAATTGTAAATATTTTTTATTTTAATTTTATATAAGTATATATATATATATTATAAATAAGTTTATGCTTTATGTATGTAAATGGTACACCACTGACTACCTGCAGTATTGTCTCTCCTGTTACCTTTAATCCATCCAAAGGTTGTCTGTAAAAGACCAATCGGTCTTTTAAGCGATAAGACCGCCCATTGTGTCACCCTATTGTTACATTTATGATTTTGTCCCTCTTGTTGAAAGAACAAAAGCTCCGATGCAAGGGTGGGTTAGTATCTGCACACAAAGAAACTACAAAATGTATCAAACAATAAATATATTTTTATCAAATATGTAGCCTAACTTAGATTAGGTAGGTGACAATAAAACCTATAGTATGCCAGCCAGCTTAACTTCTCTTTAATAAGAGCTAGGGTCGTAGGGGGTTGGTGATAAACCAAGTACTGTTCCGTTTTCTCAATTAAATTAAATATTAAAGAATAAATCAGATTTATGAAGTATAACCTTCCAATTACTTTAAATGTTATTACTAATGCCAGGGACTTTGAGAGTCCCGGATCCCGGAGCCGACGAAGAGGTCCAATATCCTTTCCGATGAATGTAGGCGTCGGACCCGGAGTCCTTAATTTAAATTTGGTATAAGACCGGTTTCCGAATTTGAAACCAGCCAGGTATTAAACCGGTTATTTAAATATTAACCGTAGTAAAAAAAAGTATTAAAGTAGGAAGAAAAAAAACCGTCCCGCCAGCGCAATCGCTAGGCGGACTCTGTCAGCCGCACAGTCGTCTCCGCAGGAGGCTTCGAGCTGCTCGAGGAACGGGTCTCACGTCCAGGCTTCGGACGCTACTCCAAATCCTGGCGGCGAGACGAATCTCTCGAGGTGCCTCTCCTGGAATTGACAATACGGAGACCTAATAATAACATGGCCTATTGCAAATAACATCGAACGAGCCACGACTTGTGCCTGGATACACCTGAGTGGTGAAACAATAAGAAGGAGGATCACCCACGTGGCGTCTACCAACTCCTTACCCAAATGACGCTCTCGCATTCCTCGACAATACGTCACGGTCAAAGAAACCGGAAATATCCTGATCAGGCGACCACTTAAGAAAAACTCCTCCATGTTAGGTAAAATTCACAACCAGACACTATTATGATAAACATTACACCAAGCCTTTCGATTCTTGAAAATCACTAACCACTCTCCAACCGGTAGTGTAACGTAAAAACAATAACCTATCATAACAATAACAAGTTATTTATAATCGGTCATATTGAAATTTGGAGATTGTAATCAATAACGGGGTAATTAACCTTGAACTTTAATTTGGTAATTACTAAATGTGTCACTTACAACACCGTGCCACAGATAAAATATGGATTGTGTTTACATCGATCTTTCTAGAAGATTATCCATATTGAAAAAAATATTTTACTTCCGCTTTGGACTAAATAGTTTTAAATGATTTTTTACCAAAAGCTGAAAATTATTAAGTATTGGTCCATACGATATTATTTCGATGGTTTCCAATCAATAGATAAAATTAACCAATATCGATTAAAACTGCAACTGTGATCCGGCTCCCCGCAGGTGTCGCGACCGTCGCTTCCAGCTGTCAAATGTGACGTTCACTATTTGACAATTGAAATGTAAACACTGGAAACTTAATTAAATGATTTTATTTACTTTTTGATTATTTTCGTTCAGCTCGCCACAGTGTGCTTTTGGAGAACACGTGTGTTCAGAATTTTAGCTTTTTTTTTTGTGATATTGTGTTTATTGTGACTTGTTATTGTTGTTGTGTGTGTGTTTGTTGTGTCCTGTTATCAGGTTTGTTTAGTGTTTGTTTCTGGTAACTATATTGGTCTCCATTATTCATATTCAATATGAATATGGATAAAAATAAACCCCCCGACCCTCCTGATGATATCCCTACTACTCCCCTTTCCGGATTTTCCCCGCCTAGCTTAAGCCCCACACCCAACCCATTAAGCCAGTTTGCAGAGGTGGTCTGTAATCTGGAGTCCCAAATACTTCCTGGCCAGTCTAACATCCGTAAGCGTCCTGGTAATGAAGATGATATACCCAATCGTCCCACCAAACAACCGAGAACTCAAATAGGCCGCGTTAGGTACTCAGTGACAGATAAAGGACCTTATATAGTTCATGTTTCCCGTCAAGAAGCTCAACCTAATTCTGGAACTACCCTACACCCTGTTACATTTGGGCGTTTCTTATCGAATCAAAATTTCTCCAATATTGTTGCAGTAAAGCGAGTAGGTAGAAACCGTGTATCGGTTGAGTTTGCATCCCCTCAGGATGCAAATGCCTTTATCTCAAATTATGTTTTAGGGACATATTTATACGAGGCTGTAATTCCATCTTCCAATATAACTCGTATGGGTGTTGTGAGTGGCATCCCTACTGACTTCTCGGAAGAGGAAGTACTAACATATCTAAAAGTACCAGTAGGATGTGGTCCAATTTTAAAAGTAAGGCGAATGAATAGGAAGGTTAACAAAGACGGTTTAATTGAGTACAGGCCCACAGAAACTTGTGTCATCACATTTGATGGTCAAGTTTTACCAAAAAGAATATTCTGTTTTTATACATCGTTAACTGTAGAACAGTATATCTACCCCACCATACAATGCCGCAAGTGTTGCCGATTTGGTCATGTAGAATCTCTCTGTCGTTCCAAACCCCGTTGCAGTAAGTGTGGCAATGATCACCCCGGTGATGGTTGTAGCACTGCTGAGAGTGAAGCTTTCTGTGTGTTGTGCTCTGGAAGTCACTTTGCAAATAGCAGGGCCTGTCCGGAGTACAGTAGGCAGAAGACAATTAAAACCATCATGGCTGAGAAAGTAATGTCCTATTCAGAAGCTAGTAAAACTGTCCCAATTTCTACTCGTAGTTATGCAGACACTGCTAAACTACAGACACAGTCATTCCGAAAAACCGTATTTCTAAAGCCAAAGACCCATGCTCCCCTTTCTCCTTCTTATGATAAAACAGCTCATCAACAGCTCACTAGCACTCCCCAATCTTCTCAGTCTAATGGCTGTGCTCTCAATAGCCAACTAACAGAATCTCCTGAAAACTTGTCTTCAATAATTGAACTTCTCAGTAAACTCCTGCTCACTTTAATATCTTCATCAAATAAAACTCAATTACCGTCCAACGTTGCTTCTTCACTTATTAACTCTCTTTCATCCCATAATAATGGCTCGGTTGGTGTTCCTTCAATGGAATGTGAGGAGCGTGTGGCATAAGAAGCACGAGCTCACATTCCTTCTGAACAAATACAAACCTTTAGCTTGTTCCCTCGCTGAGACTTGGCTAGTTCCGAGTCTTAGTTTCCGTGTACCTTTGTTTAATATTCTCAGATGCGACCGATCTGATGGCTATGGCGGGTCGGCTCTCTGCGTGAACAATCGTGTACCACTTGTGGCTGTATCTCTGCCCCCTCTTGGTGATGACATTAGTATTGTGGCTGGTAGGGTAGAGGGTATAACCCTCCTATCTGTTTACATTGCTCACCCTCATCAAAGATTCCTCCCAATATTAAAATGTACGTTGGAAAACATAGAAGGCCCTGTACTTGTTATGGGGGATTTCAACTGCCATCACTTCAGGTGGGGTTCTGAACGCTGCGACTCTTTTGGGGAAGGTTTAGTTGAAATCTTAGATGACCTTAACCTGTGTATCCTGAACAATGGTTGCCCAACCCGTAGGTCTCTTCCTGGACAGAATAAAAGCTGTGTTGATCTCACCTTTTGCTCACTGGATCTTGCAGCGTCATGCCATTGGGAGTGTACCAGTTTGTCACATGGCAGTGACCATTATCCTATTATAATTTCTTTGGCTGAAAAAACTTATTTGGAAAAATCAAGCCCTCCACTCTTGAGGTATAATTTATCTAACTCTGATTGGTCCAAGTATTCCTCATTTTTGGAGGATAAGATTGACACACTTCCAAATTTAGTTCACCATGATTTTGATGCTCTTGGTCCCCTCCATGTGTCAAACTGCTACAATAATTTCATCTCTGCCATAACAGCTAGTGCAGACTCATGCTTCCCTGTTAAAAACTCAGCACGTGGGAAGATTCCCTCTCCACCATGGTGGGATCAGGAATGTACAACAGCCATAAGAGAAAGGGATGACGCGGAAATGGTGTACAACGAGGCGATGGTTAGCGATAACCTAATAGCATACAATAGGGCTCTCGCTAAATCTAAAAGGTTGCTGCGAAGGAAGAAACGTGCCGGTTGGGCTGACTTTTGTGGTTCTCTGTCCCCCTCCACTCCTTTATCAGTTGTATGGAAGAAGATCAACCGTTTTAGATCTGGATGTTCCCCTTCAATTTCTTCTCCGATCCCCCGAGCGACTGCTGACAAGTTCTTTGATAAACTGGCTCCTCCATATGTACCAACGGAAGCAGAATATAATCAGCCGTCTCTCATTCCTTCAGAAGATCCTTTTGATGCACCATTTTCTATGCAAGAGCTTAACTCTGTTTTAAAACATGTTCATGACCCCGGCATAGACGGTATTGTCTATTCTTTTATGTCACACGCGGGTCATAGAGCAAAATATTATTTTTTAGACTTTTGCAATTTTTGTTACACCAATGGCTGGGTACCCGATCAGTGGAAAACTCAAATTATCATACCTATTTTAAAACCTGGCAAGCATGCTGATGACCCAAATAGTTTCAGACCAATCGCTTTGTCATCAGTCCTTGCAAAATTATTGGAACATTTAATAAAGAATCGACTAGAATTTATAGTAGAATCGAGGGACTTACTTCCTAGGTCTCAATTTGGTTTTAGAAAGGGACTCGGTACCATGGATAGTGTTGGGGTTTTGGTTTCAGATATACGCTCATCGTTTTCCAAAGATGAATCCGTAGTCGCTGC
This sequence comes from Xanthia icteritia, assembly GCA_949128155.2. Lineage (NCBI taxonomy): Eukaryota > Metazoa > Arthropoda > Insecta > Lepidoptera > Noctuidae > Xanthia > Xanthia icteritia. The sequence continues at coordinate 22,172,490 of OX421935.2, forward strand.
CTTTTTAGACATTTCCTCTGCCTATGACAATGTGCTTCTTCCCATTCTCAGGCAAAAATTGCAACAGCTGAGAATACCGGAGAGAACGGTACAGTGCATCTGCAATTTGCTCATGTCTCGAACTTTGGTTTTGAGAGTCCCTGGTGAGGAATTTGACGTCAGGATGTCATGGAAGGGCCTACCACAAGGCTCTGTACTTAGTCCCTTACTGTACAACTTATATACAGCTGACATTGGTTCATGCCTTAATAACGATTGTCAAATTCTACAGTACGCTGATGACTTGGCTTTATATGTCACCAATAAATCCGTTAGCGACGCTGCATCATCTCTCTGTGTATCCCTGGACTCTCTAAACCAATGGCTAAATTCACACGGTCTGAGTTTGTCTGCCCCCAAAAGTGCTGTAGTTGTATTTTCCCGCAGGAGGCTGATCCCTCAAATTTCAGTGGGCACCCAAGGGCATTGTATAACGGTTTCTTCAAAAGTAAAATTTTTAGGCGTTTTTTTGGACTCCAAATTGAGTGGTTTACATCATCTAAATTATTTAGTGAATAGATGTGAGAGAACTATTCCCATATTAAAAGTACTCGCCGGTGTCTGGTGGGGTGCACATCCCTACACCATGAAACTGGTATACAATGCCTTAATCCGGAGTGTTCTAGACTACGGGTCCTTTCTTTTAATCCCCTGCAACAAAGGTGCTTTGGCAAGGTTGGACAGAATCCAGGCTAAGTGTCTACGGATCATATCAGGATGTATGAAGTCCTCACCAATTAACGCATTGCAAGTAGAGTGCGCAGAACCACCGTTGGCCCTAAGAAGGCAGTATCTAGCATCCAGATTTTGGGCTAGAGTCATTACCAAATCCTCCCACCCTCTTGTTCAAAAAGTGGACGACTTGGATGTTGCATGCCGGAGTTCCAATTATTGGAACCATAAAGAAGTCCCTTTGTTTTTAAAATCCTTTCGTTGCTATCAAAATTTAGATTCCCCCATTATTCAGTTCCCGAAACTTCCTATCTTCAGTTTTGACTATGAAATTATTTGTTTTAAACCAGATATCTTCTACAATGTTGGCATATCGAAAAAGTCCCCTTCGGCGGACTCTATTTTCAATGCGGTGGTTGGTGAGCGTTGGTACAATTTTGATAGATTTTTCACGGACGCCTCTAAATTATCAGATGCAAGTTGCACTGGTGCTGCGGTATACTACCAAAACTCCAAAATTGTTCTAAAATTCAAATGCCCGGTACAATCTTCAGTGTTTACGGGCGAGTGCGTGGCCATATTAGAAGCGTGTTTATTTATAGAGGCTCATAGCATTCGATTTGGTGTCATCTTTACAGACTCACTTAGCTGATTACAAGCCTTGGAGCAGAATCCTTTTAAGAGTAAACTCCATAGTCCAATCCTGCTTCAAATCAAAAAGTCTCTTTTCTCTTGTGCTAAGAATCATAAAATCGTTCACTTGGTTTGGATTCCAAGTCATTGTGGCATAAGAGGAAACGAATATGTTGATGCTGTTGCTAAGGATGCTGTTACTTCCCAAGACGTTGACCTTAAACATTTCCAATGTCAGGGCTACGATTTGCTGAGCCTTCCCAAAAAGAGCTTGCTAACCTCATGGCAAGTGCAGTGGCAAACTTCAAGTAAACAGAAGGGTGCTTTTTATTACGCGATACAGCCCAACGTGACACCCAAGCCTTGGTTCTATCCTTATAAAAAAATATCCAAGAAAGCAATATCTATTCTTTGCCGTCTCCGTATAGGCCATTGTTGTTCTCCGGTTTTTCTTAACAAAATCCGGGTCAGAGACACATCGCTCTGCGAATGTGGGTTGGATGAAGGTACTTTGGAGCACATCTTTTTTAACTGCTCCAATAATAACCCAGCCCATGACTTGTATAGTTATCTCCCTAAATTAAAGATCCCTGTCCCCACTAATTTTCCATGCCTACTAACACACTCTTCCCCAAAGCTCTTTGCGGCTTTGATGTTTTTTATCCGAATCAATGACATCAAATTGTGATGATTTTTGTGTGGTTTGTGATCATAATGTACATACTTATAATATGACTAACAATATTTTTTATCTGTTTGTTTCAGTGTTCTACTAATACCCGTCAACAAGTTTCACATTAAATCCAACTAGTTTTTTTTTAATTTAGATTCTAATATATATATATATATATATTGTTTGTTTCCCTCCTTCGCACGTTTTCTCGCAACACATCTGACATTGGCAGAATTGTCGACATCGGCACCATTGCCATAGAGAAAAATAGAATAGAATAGATTTTATTTACTTTATAGTGTAAACCTGTAATACAAGTGAATTATCGTCAGAAAATGTTACCAAAGAGACTAGTGATGGAATACGGTTGAAGGAATGAATCCTTCTATCAATTTCAGGTTAAAGTCCATTGTACAAACTACAATGAAACATTTTAGTTGGAAGCATCATATTCTACTACGTATAATTTCAGGTAAACGCTTCCTTATATGATTTGGTCGTAGCTGTGAAATACCAACCAGTGGTAGGTACAAAAAATACAACGTAACACTATGTAAAAAAGTAATAATTTATGTGTGTAATTTTTATGGTATACAATAAAGAGTATTCTATCTATCTATCTAACTCGATAGCAGCATTTAAAAAAAAAAAAACCCGTTTCTTCCTGTTATTTGAGAATGTTTTCCAAATAACACGAGTGAAGTAATAACATTTTTCATATTACCTATATTTTGCGAAGTTTGCTGAAACGTGGCATATTGTTGAGCCTAACAAATATACTAGTAATCCTGAGAGCAAACTTGCTTAAAGTCGGCAATATAGATCGTAAAATATGCTCAATAAAATACTAAGTTTGTAAGCTGATGTGAAGGTAATATTTTATTAAATTTAGGTGAAACATTGTGTTCTTAGATTATGTAAACAAGAACATAGCTTTGTATGCCTACCTAATAATATTTAGAATACTGGTGTGTGAAGAACATTTTTCGTAGGAAATGAAACTCTATGAAAATAGGAATTTCAACCTAGTGCGGTAAATCGAAAATTTTGTTTTCTCTTCACAAGGTTGCACAAATAATCACCTTTGATTGTTGGTTTTCTCAGAAATTATTCATCCAGATCGGTAAATATTTAGGTACCTACCAGTACACTGGTCATTGAATAACAGTAGGAAATAATTGTGGGACCCTCGACAGAACTCATTAATTTTTGATTGGATCCATTGAGTTGGAAACTTAACACAATTATTTTATAACCTTGTTCTGTTTCACAGCTGAGAAATAAAAATGGTGTAATACAATTGATTGTCAATTTGTTTGACGGTGGCGAGTTTAAGGCTCGTGTAGACTGGCGCGACGCGACTCTAATAAAACAATTTCTAAGAAAACTTCACGGTAGAACAATTACAACCAGTCTGCACGAGCCTTTACTGTTATTTTTTTGACGAGAATTTATGTGTTGGATCAATGATCTGCGGGGTTAAGACTATACACGGTTAGTCCTTGAATGAGTGAGTGATATATATATGCATTTTGGTTTCCATGATTGCTAGGTGTTTCAATTGTACTATATTTTATGTATGTTAGAAGTATATCCAAAAACCTGGCTACCAGTTTACAATTGGAAATAAGTCTTTCCGGTTATTCGGCAATCGCTACGTCAAAACTAATTAATGTGTTGTACAAAGCTCAAAAGCGTTGTAAAAGCGTATGCTCTAGTGTTGCTTTATGTCAAATACTAGGAATACATAAGTAAATATGATACTCGTGAGTTGCAGCTGAAAATCAGCGTCAGGTCACTTTGTGTTGTCATCTGACATTATGCTGAGCTGAGGCCCTTTTGGCATTATAATCATTGTTTTCTGTTTTTTTTAAGTTATAAAATGTATTTTTTGCTGTAATGCCAATAAATGCAATTTTCTTTCTTTATCAAAATAAAAATGCTTCAGCTGACCTGAGGACCAAAACAAAGAACAAAGTGAGCAAATTGAGCCTGCTACTTCTAGACGAATAGCGAAAATAAACAGACAATAATAGCTTTTTATTTGAAGAGCTCCAATGACGAATCATTACATTCTTTGATAAAACTTTTAGATTTATTTGAGCTTGGTTGGAAGATTTGTGGAAAGACGCGATATATATCTCATGGTTTGTACTTAACTATATCTGATTTAGATTATTATGAGGCCTAAGTTGTATTCCTTAGGGTGAATGTCAACAACCTCTCACCTCTGGCGAGCTAAGATAAAATACTTGTAGACTTGACTTAATTATTGAGAAAGTTTCTTAATGAGATAGTCGATCACAAGAAGATATCACAGTTATTGTGTTTCTATTTGAAGGTTATGGTTGTGTGCCTGTCGTCTGTCACCTGTCGGTTTTATTGAATGCCCCTGGTAATGCGGATGCTTATAGACAGCGGTGACCATTTACTACAATCTACCACTATAATTCATCAGATGGAATAACAAAAATGCACCAACCACGTGCAATATCTATAGTTTCCTAGTCAATGCCAACTGTCAAGGGTACAAAGTCCAGTCCTCCCTTAAAGAGCTATTATCTCAGTAACTATCATATTAGTATCACGTACGGAATGATAAATAATATAACATTACATCACGTTGTGATGTAATGTTATATTATTTACCCGAAGGGTTGGGCAGAGGTGTACCTGTAGTACACCCACATTTCCCCGGTTATGTTTGAAGTTCCACGTAATATGGAGCGACCCTATTTCCATCAACCGGATACAATTCCAGACTCCGGGGAGCTACTAAGAAGTTTTTGTTGGAGAAACCCAATAATACTTTGCCCGACCAGGAAATAGAATCCAAGACCTCATGCTCAGTAGTAGCGCTTCCGACTACTAGGTCAACGAAGCGGTCTATTAATAATGTTCAGGGCTTAGAGGTGTTTTTTTTTCTTAATGACAACAATTAAAACCTTTCTACAATTTTGTGCATTGGCTATAAATACAAAATAAGATTAGCATTCATATCAATAGGAAAATTCCCTTAAAACACAGGATGACTCGAGATACTCTCATCGACACTCGAAATACTCTCGTCGACACTCGAGACACTCTCGTCGACACTTGAGACACTCTCGTCGACACTCGAGACACTCTCGTCGACACTCGAGACACACTCGTCGACACTCGAGACACACTCGTCGACACTCGAGACACACTCGTCCTACACTCGTCGATACTCTTGACACTCGTCGACACTCGTGACGCTCTCGTTGATACTCGTGCTACACTCGTCGAAACTCTTGACACTCATGCTACACTCGTCGAGACTCTTGACACTCGTGTTACACTCGTCGATACTCTTGACACTCGTCGACACTCGTGACGCTCTCGTTGATACTCGTGCTACACTCGTCGAAACTCTTGACACTCGTGCTACACTTGTCGAGACTCTTGACACTCGTGCTACACTCGTCGAGACTCTTGACACTCGTGCTACACTCGTCGATACTCTTGACACTCGTCGACACTCGTGATACTCTCGTTGATACTCTTGACTCTCATGACACTTGCGTCGACACTCGTGACCTTGTGCAAAAGCAATATGCTGATACAGAAGTTGTTTTAGAATGTGACGTTTTGTGCAATATCCAGACTGATACGTATCGCAACTTTTCCTATGTTGACGAAAGTTAGCAATCGATATCTTTACTCTAGTTTTAAATGCACAACGCTATTCTGTATCTATCTACATAGATGTTCACTTAAAAGCTTTCAGAGTTTTAAATTGACAAATATGGTTTAAATTTAGTAGAAACTTTTTAAACAGTGTCTTTTTGCAGTGTCAACGCAAGTTTTCTTCAGTAACATGGTACCACTACCGTTACAGAATATCCTTGGTTTTTTCGCTCATTAAAAGTGACATCATTCAATGCAAGCGTATTGTGTTCAAACAGCGAGTGAACGCAAATATGCAGAAAAATGAGAATGCATTTTTCTTTTGTTTCTATTGCATTGCAAGCCAATTACAAGATACAATGAAGTCTACTCTTTTTTATTTTACAGCCAGTTGCAGAAACGAACTTTAATTTCTAAAGCTGTCATTAAATACTAATCTTCCACTACTTAACTAGTTTTAACTTGTTGCAGAAAGCAACATTAGACTCGATTTTAATGGTTCTTTGATGAAATTAATGAAATCAGTTGCGTTAATGATCTATTACGTAATGGGGCATTAATGTTTGACTTTGTGTAACTGGGTGTTAGTGTTTCGTGCTCAATATGGATCTCTAAATTACTGCTAAAATTAAATAACTAATTAGAAGACGTATTGGTAATCACAATTTGGAAATAATTTAGAAAACAGGACCTGGAACAACTCTGTTATTATATTGATTTGGTGACCAGACTGACTTAGTTCGCGCGTTTAATTTGTTCAAAATGTATTCTCTTCTTACACACGGCTACACATCAAGCTATACATTTACAGTTTATGCTGATCTCGCATTGTATAGGATTTCCGTACACTGTGCCAAGTAAACGTTTTTCTTTCTTCTTTCTTTCAAAACATAATAAATAATAGCAAAAATTCACTTCTATGTATTGTACACAAAAGCTTGCACATTGCTTGTTAAGTTCACACTTCAGTTATTGTATAAAAGCAGAAATCATGCATGTCTACAACTGATAAATACACCAAGATTGTGAAAAGTTTCGACGCGTCAGATTCGTAATTTAACTACAAAGTAGTTACAGCCATAAAACTAAAACTGTAAACGTTACAGTAAAAACCAATGAATTTATTACGTAAACATGCATTAAGAGTTACCTATTATATCGTAAATTTGTAAGAAGCTGTTTGTATGTGAGAGTATTTATTAAAATTTAATTTGGTCCATTAGGCGGAATTTTTTGAAGCGGTGTTTCGATGGTTTCTAAACAAATAGAAAGGGTTTTTGGCAGTTTTTGTGAGGTTTTTAGCATATTTTATCATCAGTGAAATGAAATGAAATGAAATGAAATTGTTTATTCTGTAAATAGGATATTGGAATCACTTTTACACGTCATCTTAAAAAAATTATGAAAAATTAGCTAGATGAGTTCGGCGTTTCCTATCTGACTATTCTGAGAAGAAAGGCCGAAACAAACTCAGAGGTCATAGTCTCTTTTAAAGTCCAGACATAATCTTGGTCAGGCCATATGAGGACCATGTAGATTAGTGTCTGAAATGGTCTTTTGAGAAAAGAACCACACAGATTTGAGTGGACCTGTCCTGTCAGTGCAAGCATTTGTCAGTAATCGTGGAGCTCAACCCAGTGAGTTTTTCTTATGCGCTGATTCTGTTTTTAGGGTTCCGTACCAAAATGATAAAAAGGAACCCTTATGGTGCGACTCAGTCTGTCTGTCCGTCTGTCTGACACAGCTGGATATCTCAAGAACTACTAATGCTATCAACTTGACATTTGGAATAATTTTAGATTACGTTTGCCCAAGCTGCATTTTAATATCAAAAAGTGTGATCAGCTATACTCGCGCGCGTGCTCCATTGCAGCATCAGTACGAGATGGACAGCGAATTTATACCGCGCGTCTCACAAGTACGAGACCTGGGTGTACAGATGGTGTCTGAGCTGACGTTTCGCAAACACATAGTTGAGATGTGCGGCAGGGCTTTCAGAAATCTCGGTTTCATCTTGAGACAGTGTAAGGATTTTTCCAAAATTCAAAATTCAAAATTCAAAAGTCATTTATTCAAACTAGGCTGAGAATCAGCACTTTTCGAACGTCAAAATTACATAAGACAGTCCCCCAAAACGCCCACCCTTCACCACTTCCTAGTGCTTTAGCTGGGAAGAAGAAGTGGCGCAACAAACTCCCCAGCAGCACAGCTGTTCAGTAAAAAAGATTCTATATAATAGTATGCAAAATGATATTTACATTACGCAACACAAAACATAATTTAAATTATAAAATTAATAGCCATATGACAGCTAGCACACGCCAATATACCAACTAAAAACATCGAGAACTATACTCAAGCAGAAATAAAAATAACTTAACGAAAACAATATCTAAATAAAAGCCTCCAGACATAAAGTTATAATTGATAAACTAGGACCATTGAGGTAAAGTAAAAAATTATCGAGGTCGCTAGCTAACCACATATTGCAATACAACTCATAAAAAAAAACAGTAATGAGTAGATTATGTCAACAATAAATAAAGTAAAATTAGTAAAATTATAAACAATTATATAAACTCATATAACCTGTCAGTAAGTAAGCTAATTCTGGAGAAAGAACATTTAAACATTGTCTTGAGTTAATCACAGCGACCAACTATTCTTATCATTTAAGTAGTCGTTGATAGAATAGTATGCCTTTGAAGAGAGGTTGGATTTTACTTTAGTTTTGAACGCATTAAAAGGCAAATCTAGCAAAGAAGAAGGTAGCTTGTTATAAAAGGTTATACCAAGCCCAACAAATGAGTTATGAACCTTATGAAGCCGGTGAAAGGGAGTACGTAGTTTGTCCTTATTTCTAGTGTTAACATTGTGAATATCACTGTTTTTAGTATATAAGTGTATATTTTGCCTAATATATAATATGTTGGCGAAAATGAATTGTGATGCCACTGTGAGGATACCGATATCTTTGAAAAAATCTCTCAGAGAAACTCTGGCACCGAGCTGGTAAATTGCTCGAACAGCTCGTTTTTGAAGGACAAATATATTTTGAATATCAGCAGCTTTGCCCCACAGCAGAATACCGTAGGACATAACGCTATGAAAATAACTAAAATAGACTAACCGAGCTGTATCAACGTCAGTGTATTGTCTTACTTTCCTGACGGCGTAGGCGGCCGAACTGAGCCTTCCCGCTAGGCTCGATATATGTTGGCCCCACTGAAGTTTGGCATCTACTGTTATGCCCAGAAAAACTGCCGTGTTTACAGTTTCAAGTGACTCTTTATCTAAGACGATGTTGGGTCCTAGATTTCTAACATTTGGAAGGGCGAACTTTACACATTTGGTTTTCTTGCTATTGAGAACTAGGTTATTTGACGAAAACCAATCCGTAACCATTGAGAGTGCACTGTTTACATCGTCAAAGTCTTGTCTATTCCTGTCTACTTTAAAAATAAGTGACGTATCATCTGCAAACAGTACAACTTCACAGATACCCTTTAAATAGAATGGTAAGTCATTGATATAGACTAAGAACAAGAATGGACCCAGTATTGAGCCTTGAGGCACACCTAACTGAACTGGCAGCCCGGAAGATTTCACACCATTAACATCTACACATTGGGACCTATTATGTAAATAAGAATTTATAAGGTTGAGAGCTTCATTTTGCACACCGTAATGACGCAGTTTACGCAAAAGCGTGTCATGGTGCACGCAATCAAAGGCTTTGGAGAGATCACAGAAAACCCCAATAGCATTTTGCGAGTTCTCCCATGCGTTAAATATGTGTTTCAGCAGAGCAACACCCGCATCTGTGGTCGAACGACCCTTTGTAAAGCCATATTGTTCATTATGGAGGAGGCTATTTAAATTAAAATGGATTAGCAACTGCTTGAGTAATAACTTTTCAAATATTTTGCTAAATGCTGGTAAGATAGAAATAGGCCTGAAATTGCCAACATCATTTTTATTACCTGATTTAAATAATGGTATGACTTTACTACTCTTCATGAGGTCAGGAAAAGTTCCTAAATCAACACATTTGATTTTTTGATTTTAACCTATTGAGTGAATCCTCCATTACCGATTCAAAACTAATAAAATCACCAGAGGGGGGTCGATAAACGCAAATTATAACGTATCGCTCGAGTTCAACACAAGACAACTCAATGCACTATTGAGTTGTATATAGCTCAATGGAAAGATTAACTAAATCTAAACGTTGTTTACATTTCAACTTGTTTGAAACAAGAACTAAAGATCCACCGCGAATGGCGCTTTTTCTTACAAACGCACTTTGTACGGTAAAATTATCATCATTGATAAATACTACTTCATGTTCTTTCAACCAGTGTTCAGTCAAACATAACACTTGAACATCATAGTTCTCCATAAATAAACTTAACTCTAACTCTTTGCCGGACAGACCCTGCATATTTTGATGAACAACATTCAATGTATGCGGCTCATCCGTTGTCGCTCCTAATAGTTTAAACTACAAGGCGTATCAAAAGTGGTGTTAGTACCACTACTAACAGTAATCGAAGGTACAGTACAGGTACCAGTGTCACTGTGTATATTGTATGCTAAAAGATTAGCAATTTGTCTTCTACAACTAGGTGGCAAATACATTGTATAATTTGTCAGTTTGTAATCAGTAATAAATTGATTACAATCAAAATATAAAATAGCGTCACTGTGACGACAAGTCCTATTATAAATTAACATGTTTAATTTATAAATGTGCCTATTTGTCTCATTAGACAAATATCGAGAATATGGCAAGGCACAGAAAATAAATTTACAATTATTTGTTTCATTGAGATGTAACATCAAATGGACACATTCAATTATGTCCTTTTTTCTTACAGTTAAACTGTCCCCTTATAGTAATATAACAGTGGAACTGGGGTTTATTTTTGTCATTTTAATATTATTAATTAATTGGCTAATACTGGCACCGGGTATTGCATTAATTTCTATTATTGTTGAGTTATTAATTACTCTATTGTTTTAATTCCGAAATTGCAGCTGTTAAAGTTTTATATAAAGCAACGAGTGCAATCATTTGGAACCCGCATGAAGGGAAATACAGCCTCATGTTGGAAAAGGTTCAAAAGAAATTTGCTAGTTTCTTTACCATAAACGGTACGGGGTGTATCCATTTTATCCTCTGATGTACCGGAGTCTGTTCGTCCTGGGCATGGCCGAGTACACCAGGCTGGCAGTAAGAAGAGACGTCGCGCTAGCCAAATACGTGGCTCGCGTGCTAGGGTGGCTACACCACCCGGAGGTGCTGGCAGCGCTGCGGCTGCGCACGCCGGACGGGTGCGTAGGTGCGCGCTCTGCTCTGTTAGACGTGCCAGCGGCTAGGACTAACCTACTCAAGTTTACCCCTATGTCACGAGCCGCACGTATTATTAATGTTATTACTGTGTCGGAGGATATATTTGGGCAAAACCTGCCGAAATGTATGCAAATGGCACAAATAATTATTGAAAGAAGTATGGTACCTATACGAGTGAAGCTAATAGTAAAGTACCGTCCACCTGTTCGCCCTTCCACCTGTCCGCCTGTCCGCCCATCCACCTGTCTGTTTGTCCATCTATCCTACTTTTGAAGGACTGTACGTAAAGTGTAACACATCCAAAATATTTATATATAATGGTACGGAACCCTCGGTGCGCGAGTCCAACTCGCTCTTGACCGGTTTTTGTTAATTCTACAAGTCCTTTTAGGGAAAGTATTTCTTTGTTGCCTATTTCTATAATATTCCCTTTGTCGTCTTCTCGAATAGCTTGTGACAGAAATAGTTAGCTAGTTATTCCAGTTTATTTTATGACAGAAACTTAGAAAATTTAAAGTCATACTTTTATCATATTTTACATACATTTGATGCATTATGAACAAAGCGCATTTTAATGGAGTGGTTGTGCAGTTGGGAATTCTGAAAAGGTTTTAAACTAAGTATTCATAAATCATCCTAGTAATCATTTATGTATGACGGTGGAATGTTAAGCGGAGAAACATTTATAATTTCTGTAAGTATTAGGGATTAAAAGGTTTTTCTTGTTGGTAGTTCAGCTTTCATCGATTTTGTACGAAAGTTCGTGGTTCGTTTAGCAAGAACATTTTTTACAAGCTAAAGAAAAAATAATATTTTCTTTGAGGACCTACTTTTAGCATTTTAGAAACTCAAACTCAAACTCAAAACAGTTATTTCAATCAAACCATTTACAGGCACTTTTGAATTGTCAAGGGGTCAGTCAGTCAGAAATATGAAGCTAGTTGCCCATTCCAAAGCGTAGGTTCCTATGGAGAAGAATGGGCAAGAAACTCCACGGACACTCATAAATCATAATATTGTTACAAAATATTGGTTACATCATTCATGTTGAAATAATTATACATGTGAGAACAATGTAGAAAGACGTGCACGTAAAAAGCGTCCGTAATAAAAAGATAAAAACAATTCAAAAATTAAAATAAGCCGTGGCAAATAAAAGATGACCAGTCCCTAATGAGCGCGCCCGTTCACGAACATGACGCATGGATCAGCACCGTTTAGCTCAACCATTTTGAAGGGAACTTAACGATCCAACACACACGCCACCACCAGCGAGACATTTGAGTGAGCATGACATACTCTCAGCCGCCAGGGCACATTCAAGTCAATGAAAGACGTACCCAGTAAACGGTAGCTTTATAGAAGGTGGTCACAGTGCTCACACATGTGCTATAGAACACTTGTAGGTACGGATTTCCTGACGTGCATTTTTTTAAATTGCCCGGTTCCTTTCGGATTCAAACGAAGCTTCTATTTATGAACCGATCACGCTGTGAAACCGCTAAATCAATTCAGTAAAATAACTAAAGATTCTATTATACCAATAAGTTATTTACACCCAGTTGCACAAAGACAAACATTAATGTCGCATTACGTAATGGACCATTAACGCTACTGATTTCATTAATTTCATAAAAGAACCATTTAAATCGAGTCTAATGTTGCTTTCTGCAACAAGTTAATGGAAGATTAGTATTTAATGAGAGCTTTAAAAGTTAAAGTTCGTTTCTGCAACTGGCTGTAAGACGTTTGTTAGGTAGAGTTAACCTCGTGTTTTACAACCTTTGACAACAATTCCCAGTAAGTTGAAACTTTACTAAGGTAGAAACTATCTAACTGTCACAGACAAGTAGACCTTGTCGTTTTTAGACGTGCAAGTGACATTAATCTTTAGGGTGGTAAAGCAATTACGTGGTCAACTATACGTACCACACACGTTCTGGTATTTTCACTATATTTTTGTATATATTTTTTTAAATATTAACTTAACATCACATCACAGCCTGTAATCCCCGAATGGTCTGGCAGAGGTGTACCTAAACTACACCCACATTAAATTATTATTAAAAAAATATTATTTTAAATATAATGTTCTTTAATTCATACTAAGTTAAGTATCTGTAGCATTTTTATTAAGGTCCAAATTACAGAAATTTTGCTGGTGATCTGTTAATACAGGTTTTTATATAACCTACCTCAGGCACCATTCTTACACAAAGTTAGCTCATTGTCCGTGCAGTCTGTCAAAGAGGTTGCATATTAGAAAATTAAAACTTTCTCGAGCAAATTTCAAAAGAACAATAAACGAAATAACAAAATTTAAATGACCAAATGTTTTATTTAGAAACATTTTAAAATCCCAATGTATGTGACATCAAATGAACTGATCAAAAGTTGCTAGATGTAATTTTAAAATATCAAATTCAAATTCAAAATTCAAAAGTCATTTATTCAAACTAGGCTGAGAATCAGCACTTTTCGAACGTCAAAATTACATAAGACAGTCCCCCAAAACGCCCACCCTTCACCACTTCCTAGTGCTTTAGCTGGGAAGAAGAAGTGGCGCAACAAACTCCCCAGCAGCACAGGTGTCTGTTCAGTAAAAAAGATTCTATATAATAGTATGCAAAATTATATTTACATTACACAACACAAAACATAATTTTAATTATAAAATTAATAGCCATATGACAGCTAGCACACGCCAATATACCAACCAAAAACATCGAGAACTATACTCAAGCAGAAATAAAAATAACTTAACGAAAACAATATCTAAATAAAAGCCTCCAGACATAAAGGGCGTGCCCGCTTACATATAGCTGTAACTAGAAGTTATAATTGATAAACTAGGACCATTGAGGTAGATTAAAAAATTATCGAGGTCGCTAGCTAACCACATATTGCAATACAACTCATAAAAAAAACATTGTAATGAGTAGATTATGTCAACAATAAATAAAGTAAAATTAGTAAAATTAAAATCATTACTATATCGATACCATCATTAAGGTTAACACCCCAATTTGCCTCGGATAGGTTAGGTTAGAAGGGCTAAGGCGCGACCGGCCGCCGAGCGCCAGATCCCCTATATTGTTGGTTAATCATTTGGGTTAGGTTAGGTTAGAACAGTGACCATTAACCCTCTTTTCAGACAGGCGCTATTCGCTAATATTAATATTATTTTTACCTTTTTCAGTTAATCTATTTGATAATTAATAATTTATCCAGTTATCCATTTTAACCTTTAAACGATTTGGTCAATAGTGTAATACATAATTTAAACATTGATATTCCAGATTTTGGTCAGCTGAACTTTTGATAAAATGACCATCGTTATTTTAAACTTTATTGATTTGTTCGTTGTTCTTTTGAAATTTGCTCAGGAAAGTTTTGATTTTCTAATATGCAACCGTCAAAGATTAGCATATAAGTACATAACTTGTATAGAAGAAATAAACGTTTATTTTATTATTGTTACCTGTGTATATTCAACAGTAGAAACAGGAACGGGCGAAACGAAAAAAAAAACAAAAAAAAATCCTTCCCTCAGTTTCATGCCAAATGCATACAGTCTGCACTACCCTTATACAATCAATCGCTTAGTTGGATTGCACGAGAGCACCAGCGCCTCTAGAGGGAGCATACATTTGTGATTGAAGCATTGTATTCAGAAATAGTTTCCACCGCGTTGTGTTTTGTTTATTACAATTATTTTTCGAACTAGAGTTTTGATTGAAAAAGTTGAGTGCTGAGCGAGTGTTCGTTTATTCATATTGTGAGAGTATCCATTCTGAACCATTGCGGTAGTTATAATTAAAACAAACGAAAAGCTGGAACAGAGATACATTAATAATAAATCACAGGCCCTGCTCCCGACATCAGCGGATCCCCATATTATTTATTTAATATTTCTAAATGGAAAACAATATGATGTAAAACTTAATAATGATAATAACATGCATATGCTTGAAATCACCCAAGGTTATCACAAACATCTTGTAAATAAGTGTTTCAATCAAATGGTTCTTGCATCAAACACGCTTCTTTCGGTAAGAAATGCCGTCGTAGGATTATCACAGATTTACAGACTAAGCTAAAGTATCTTGTGCAAATAATTAACTTATTTTTGACGAAGGTTTTACGTCCGCCAGATTGACCTTTCATATCAATCTCACCGTGATTACATAATATACTTCAATGAAGGCACGTACCTCGTAAATATTTTATTACATTGTCAATAAAAAGTATTGCTGTGGAAACAATCGTAGGCTTCATCACCATAATCTCGCCGTGATATGTTTGCAGACCTAGTAATGGTGGTACACGTGCGGAAAAAAGCCTTAAGCTGCCTTTTTTCTAAGCGATTTAAATGGTAAATGTTAAAAGATCCTATTCATTACATAATTATGGTACTTTAGGTCAAATGACAAAAAAATCTTACAGGAAAATTTAATTTTGGAAATCATAATGTTTTTCTCAAAAGTTTAACATGCTGCATAAATATTTAGTCAAAATAAAGACTTTTTTTAACGTATTTTCTTTCTTTTATTTCTTTTAATTCACAGGTATTGCATTGCTTGCATTGCATCATTAAGTTTCTGCAACACAAAATCATAATATTTTAAACATAATTGCGGTATCGAGTAAGCCCTTTCCTACTCTTCAGCAGCTTGAGATATTTTAAATATTTTCTCAGCAGCTGTTGCATTGGCTTGACGTGCTCTCTATACTAAAACGATTTCAGTGAACATTTCCACTCTCCCGGTATAAAAATGAAAACGAAACCCCTTAATATTCACAAAACCGTGCTTCCCCTTAATCTGGATTCTATTTTCAATTCTATTCTCATTCAGACGCCGCCTTCACTTAAAAAAACAAAAGATTCTAATCAGCTTTGACCTCGTTTCATTTTGCGAATTAAAACAAAAATGGAAAAAAGCACACGTTTGATAAGATTACTTTTAAGGTGAGCTGACGATAGACGAAATGGTGTGATTGTGTATATTTAATTTGGAGGAAAAATCGTATTTTGTAATTGGAGTGTATAAGTGACTTTGGATGTCCCTAAATATTTTTTTGTAAATAAATCAACATTATTTTACTGGCCGTATTATTATTTACGTGAATGATATAATTGGAATCACTGTTTATTCAAAGAAAATCATGGAACCTTGTCATTTATTATATTTTGTAAGCAGGTAAATTGTATAGAAAAGTAGGGTACGAAAAAATAAGGTATGTCTACAATAAAGGGTATTCTATCTATCTACGAGTATCAGCGTATTACACGGAAACCTCTTTTCAACTTTGTGTCATCGTCATGTCGTGTGTCGAAGATCACCACAAAATATACCTTACCTACTTTTTTTCTCGGAAGTAAAGTGAATATTTCGCCCCCATTGTAGTTTCCGAACGTGATCAATTGGAATTTCAATATCAATGGAGTACGAACCAAGGACCCGAGGCACTAGCACGGATGCGCGTGGCGTAAACGTTACGTAAATACGAATGTTTTTTTAATAAAAAATGTTACAATAATTTGACATCAAGCCACGAAGATACTCTACGAAGGGTTAGGCAGAGTAGCCAAATTTCGCCAGTTATGTTTAAATCCCATATAATAGGGGGCAAAATATGTTTCCAAAATGAAACTATTATACAGTATTTTTATCTCACGAAGCGACGCGCGCATTACTTGGGATTACTAAGTGTACGAACACGCTATGAATGTGTGCGTAAGCGCAGGAGTACTCGGTATCATCCGAGACAATAGCGAAGTCGGAAGTGATTTTTTAATTTCATTTCGTTTGGTTACCACAAGTAAAGCGCGCATCGCTTCGTGAGTTAAAAATACTGTGTCAATCAATTATTGTTATTGTTATAGTATTTAGTATTTTATATGCACAGGTATTTAATTCTCGTGTTTCACAGATACTTATGTAGGAATGCAACTTCAACTTATTAGCTTTCTGACAGTCAGTATTATTTTGTTCAACCAAGTAAAACCAACTTGCATGATGAATGACCAGAGGCTCCACCTAGCTTTAAGATAATAATAATTTCACTCCCGACGTAACAGTTCTGTGACCGTCAGTACTCATGTACGAGACCCCATTAGCACTATATCAAGGCTTTGATAGACTCATAATAAACGTCATATAATATTAATTCGGTTTACCTCAGCGTCCAATTACCACGACTTATGATCTCATTAATATGTAAGTACAATTTTGTGCTGCGCCACTTCTCCTTCTCAGCTAAAGCACTAGAAAGTAGTGAAGGGCGGGTGTAGAATTTAGTGCCTGCTTGGTTTAGCACTAACTTCTGGGTTGGTTGATATTTGGTTGTACGGTATTATATTAGACTGGTTATGGTGTGATTGTTGGTTTACGAACACTGGTTTAATGATACCTACTAGTCATAATGATCAAATGGTAAATCTAAGCTAGATAAGCACTAGATGGTTCGATCTGGTTTAGTTTGAGTTACGCGACTGGAACACGTACTAACTGGTAATAGTTGCAATATATGCATTTATGGAAATGCACGCAGGCAAAAGTGCTGAGCTGTTTGGTTGCAAATATTTTACCGACCAGTGGGCGTTTTGGGGGACTGTCTTATGTAATTTAAACGTTCAAAAAATGCTGATTCTCAGCTTAGTTTGAATAAATGAATTTTAATTTTGATTTTGTTTTGATGTGGGTGTATCTTTCGCAGTCATCTGATTAAATTAGCCAGCTAATTGGACGCCTAAGCCGTTCATTAAACGCCACAATCCAATTAAATAGCTAAAGGATAACTAGCCAAGTCATTGAGCCCAACGTTTAACCAGATGACTGAATAAAAAAAAAGATATACATGAGCTGTCGGTTGAACACAACATTGAATTGTCCTGTGTTGAGCTAGATAAACATGTTATAGTGTGCGTTTACAGACCCCCAATTTAGCAAAACCACTCCATATTTGAGTCAGTAATGGAAGATTTTCTAGCAAAACATGCAACGGGTAAAAAATCACTAATTATCTGAAGTAACTTCAATATTAATATCTTAGAAAATAGTTCAAATAGCAGTCGATTATTAAGTCTCTTTAAATCATTGAATTTGTCAAATGTGTTTTCAGAACCAACCCGAATAACTACAAATACTGCTACATGTATTGATAACGTTTTTTGTTGCTGCAACTACTTAGATAAAGCCATTGTAAATTATCTTCCTTCTGATCACAGCGGTCAAACAGCTGCTTTCAAGTACAATACACCATTACAAAGAATTCAGATACAATCTAGACAAATAACAACCAGCAATTTAAGTAGATTTAATAATAACTTAATTAGTAAGTTAACTATACCGGGTCATATTATAAACCATGTAAATGAATTATTTGAAAAATTGTTTGACCTGTATGGCTTTAAGCCTTATACTAACTCTAAATCTTTTAATAAATACGTTGCTACTTAATCTAAAACTTTTAAAAATACCTGCAAGGTAGCTAAAGCCTTGTACATTAGCAACAAGATCAAATCAGCCGATAATAAAATAAAGACGTTTGGAAAATTATCAATGACGAAACAAACAGGTATTCCTGTTTGTTTCGTCATTGATAATTTTAAAGACATAATAATAATTTCACACTTGAAACTTCAGGTGGTCTCATAAGCACTAACAAAAAAGTTGCTTAAGAATTTGTAAATTTCTTTACCAGTTCTATTAATTTACCGCGTTCTATTAATTTATTAAGAGCAAATGTTTCATCCTGCCCGATTGAATTTAAATTCAAGCATGTAAAAACCTTAACAGTACTAAAAGCTTTCAAACAAATCAAGATCAAATTAACCGAAGATCTATGGGTAATGTCAATCAAAGTTTGTACCTCCATTATTGAGACTATAGCGCCGTACTTAGCCTTAATATTTAATTTGTATATGGATCAAGGAATCTTCCCTGATCTAATAAAATATTGTAAGGTAATACCACTTTTCAAATCCGGGGACAGTAAAGACACCAGCTGCTGCCGGCTTTCAGCAAGGTGTTTGAAAAGGTAATGGTTAATCAAATTAACACCACTGAAATCTTACATGATCAATCATTTTAACACCACTAAAATCTTACATGATCAGTATGGTTTCACCAAGGAACGTTGTATGACTGAGGCCGGTTCACCATATTAAAACACATATATACGGCATGGGAAGCCCAAGACGCCATAGGATTTTTTTGTGACCTCTCCAAGGCATTTCACTACGACGACCACGAATCCTTAATCTTGAAACTTGAGCATTACGGACTTGGAAAACTTGCGCTCAGTTTAGTAAAATCTTATTTAAATGATAGACAACAGCAAGTTCAAATAAATGGTGTCAATTCACTCGGTTTAAAAGTAAAAATGGGTGTACCGCAAGGATCAATATTGGGTCCCTTCCTCATTTTAGTATATATTAATGATATACTCCATTTGTTAAAAACTCAACCACAAATGGTGTTATTTGCTGACGATACTTCCAAAATTTTTAAAATTAATAGTCTTGCATCAAATCTTAACAACGTAAATAACGCCCTACAGCAGGTCCAAAATTGGTTCTTTGCTAATAATTTAGTATTAAATGGGGAAAAAACTAAGTGCATAAGATTTTCATTACCAAATGTCAAAAGTAGTAATTGTGAGATAGTATTGAATCAAGAGAAACTAGAATTCGTCGATAAACTGTTTTCCTGGGGAACACGCTCGACTCAAGGCTTCAATGGAGTCCTCATTTAACATCCCTTTCAGGACGGCTAAGTTTAGCAACATATGCTTTGAGAAAAAATCGTCAATTTACTGATGTAGATACCGCGAGGCTATTCTATTTTAGTTACTTTCATAGTATTATGTCGTACGGTATTCTACTATGCGGACAGGCTGCAGGCAAGAACCACCAGAGCCGTATATGGCCTCCGCAGGCGCGATTCTCTGAGGGAACTGTTAAAAGATATTAACATCATGGCGGTACCTTGCCAATATATCTATGAAAACAATATGTACGTAAAGAAAAATCTACATATTTTTAGTAAAAGAGGTGCAAAACACAATTATGTCACTAGGAATAGGGAGCAATTAGTTCAACCGGGTTTCAGGCTGGCTAAAGTGGACTCATCTTTCATGGGGTACTGTTTAAAATGTTACAATAAATACCTCCCCACATACTTCAACCGGATGAAACGAAATTTAAATCTTAAATTAAGCGCACACTATGCAGCCAACCATATAATAAGTTGGGGATTACATCGCTGATAAAAATGCTTGGCTCAACGCTGATCCTGCTCCACAAGGGCGCATAAACTAATTGATTGGCATTTGAAAATACTGTTGGAGCTGCTGAAGATTTTAAAAATTATCTTTGTATTGTATAAATTCAATCTCTTAGCATTGTATCATTGCATAGCACATGTGTGAGTACTATGAGTATGTACCATCTATAAAGCTACCATTTAGGTACTGGGTATGTCTTTCATTGACTTGAATGTGCCCTGGCGGCTGAGAGTATGTCATGCTCACTCTAATGTTTCGCTGAGGGTGGCGCGTGTGTTGGATCATTTAGATCTCATCAAAATGGTTGAGCTGAATGGTGCTAATCCATGCATCATGTTCGTGATCGGGCGCAGTAGAGAGTGGTCATCTCTTAGCTGCCACGGCGATTTTAAATTAATTTAATTTTTGTGTTGTTTTTTTTTAATTTCTATTACGGACTCTTTTAATGTTTTGCTTCGTTCTCACATGTATAACTTCAACATAAATGATGTAACCAATATTTTGTAACCATATTTTGATTTAAAAGAGTGTCCATTCCAAAGCGTAGTAGGTACCTATGGAGAAGAACAGGCAAGAAACTCCACTTGCCTGTTCTTCTCCATAGGTACGTACCTACTACGCTTTGGAATGGGCAATTAGCTTCATATTTCTGACTGACCGACGCCGTGACAATTCAAAAGTGCCTGTAATTGGTTTATTTGAAAATAAATGCTTTGAGTTTGAGTTTGAGAATGTCATGTAGTCATTTAATTAAACTGGGAGAAATAGGTTAGGTTAGGTTAGAAATGTGAACAACCGCGCGCGAGCTGTGCGAGCGAAGTGAGTGGTGCCGCGGCAGCGGCCGGCGAACGCTATGTCCAAGTTGCTCGAAGTAATTTTTTCACCATTTAAATCACTTGGCTGAGTCTTGGTCAGTCATCTTCAAAGGGCCGACTTTCAATGCGCCAAGTTATTAAACGTTCAATGATTCTAGTTCAATAAACTATCGGCCAGGCATCCAATTGGATCCCGGCGTTTAATGAACGGCCTAGGCGTCCAATTAGGTGGCTAACTTAACCAGACGGCTGCGACAGATCTACTACCACCCTTTGGAGAAAACAGGCGTGATAAAAGGTGTTATGTGTAGGTAAGTAGATTTGTTGTACAAAGCCACCTCTCTGCCAAACACAGAAGTTACTTTTATAGTTTTCCATTAAACATGACAAACAAAGAGACACTATATTTCCGGCTACCAGTTAATCTATGCTGATCACCAGAAAGTTCTACTTTACAAGAGAATTATCATAAGCCTTTCCGGCAGGTCACATTGACCGACAAAACTGACGACCTGATAACGTCTACAACAATCACTTTTACGTGTGACCGAGTTCATTTAATTAAGTCCAAACGGGAATTGGAGACCGTACGTAAAACTTTGATATAGTTACAGTAAGGGAAATTCTACCAACCAGCACTGAGCACACGTGGTACGCTAGAGCCCACTCCCTCTCGAAGAGAGGAGGAAATGTCCCAGCAGTGGGTACATTATAGGCTGATTATGAAGATGGAAATTGGACACACTGGACCAATTTGCCGGATTATAGCAGACATATAAAATATATGGACTGGAAACCTACAAAAAAAAAGGTACCTACAACTCATAATGGAATATAAAATGGCTGCCGATGCTAGGGTTGTGTCAATCAAGGAACATATATGTTATTATAACGAGTATCGATACTAGATACGAGTCTTACTACATATCACGTTTGGATCATAATAAGTCCGTTGTAACGGAAAAAGATGAGTAGGTTTACTTATCTTCTAATTATCAGAGAATAAAATTCAATTTTTCTTACGTTTTACTCCATAAGTAAGAATAATCCTAAAATGTCACGATTTCATGAAATAGTCATTCAATAGGATTTGATTTCGCGGGCTACCCTGTTTTTTCCGCACACAATTAAAAAACGCTTTTTATTGCATTACGTTTAAACGGGTATTATACTACACTGAATGAGGGCCCTGAATTAAGGGAGCACAACCTAATTAGGGACCCTTACTCCTATTACACCTTTTTTATTAGGGATTTAGGGACCCTGATTCAGTGTAGTGTACGAGTAATACGAGCATTACTTATTCACTATCACACCAATAAACAAAGGTAACAAATTAAAGGTAAAAAGTAAAGTTTAAAACTACCTTCAGGTGAACTTGTGATCAATTCCCGCAGAAAAACCGGTTTCATTGGATTATTGATAAACATGAAAAATGCAATAGCACTGTACAGTTACTTGGTGGAAGAGATAAAAAAGCTGAAACACATACAAGATCAGCCAAGATCATATTATAGAGCTTTTGTTCTCGGCTGTTAGAGCAAGAGGATTTCATCAATAATCCCAATGCTATTCAATTTCGTGCGGCTTTTAAAAAGTTGCTTGTGAGAGCTGAGATCAGGGATGATGGCATTAGGACTTGTACTCCATTGGAACAAGTCAATATATTGAATTGCTCCAGTAAACATCCTATTCTAGCTTTAAACGAGCTGTATGACAAAAAAAGTTTTGTAGAGATCACACAGGATCACATTGATTTATACGATGCATATTATATATGGAATGCATTTTAAATACAGATACTGATATATCTGGACACAGATATATCTGGACTCGTTACGAAAAAATGTATGCGTACAATAGGGATGACGACTAAAAAAAAGTTTTTTGTCCGTCTTGTAGATTATAAAAAAAATACGTACACGTATTTTTTCTTTTTTTACGTTATCAAAAGATTACGGCGATACATTGAGTTAAAATGTGCCATGACGTCACTAGTATGTAGATTTTATACTTACTTGTGACGTATCAACCCTCACTCCCCAACTTGAATGCGTTTTTATCTAAGTAATTATTTATTAATATGATAAAGTAAAAAATACGGGTCTAATATTTTTTTAAATTATCTTACTGACGGACTAAATAGAATTTCTTTTTTTTGACCCAGGCATCATTCCTATTAAATGCGACTTATTAATTTGTCTTTTTATGAAGTCTTTTGGGTCCGCCAATTCTTCTATCACAACAGCCTGTTCCATGTCAATGTCTTTCAAACTGGAATAATTTTTGTTTTTCTTTCGGATCTTTTCATTGAGGCGTTTAATTTCTTGCTGTTGCTTCACATATTTTTATTTTAAAGCCTTAATTTTTCAGTTTGAACAACCTGTTAAAAAAGTGATAACTACTTCAATCATCAAGTTACGTCGAAAATGCTGCTTTGTAATTTTTGTCTCAAACTAAGTACATATATTGTGATCCTGTATGATTTTGTTTTATTTATGTAAATAATATATCTATTTATTAATTTCAGGCCAAAGGGCCAGGTTATTATTAATCAATAATTTTAATACACACTTACCGAAAATACTGCGTGAACAGAGTTATCCCGTAATCTCATTACAAGCGTTCTTTTGAAACAGCGTTCTTCAAAATGAAGTGAACAGAGGATTTCTCTAACCACTTTTTCTTTAATTCTTAATTTTTAGGAAACCTATATAAAAGGCAAGTATTTTTATCACTTTGGCTATAGCTACTAATAATATGTAACTAAAACAAAATGCTGACGTCTTATATTAGGATCACTTAAAATTTGGTGGGACGGCCTCTCGGTACTGTGAACCACAGGCCGGACCTAGCAAGGTCACTCGGACCGATTAGGACACGCAGAATGATTTATGTTTACGTCACACATTATACCGATATAGTTTCAACGGAGGAACTAGTTTCGGAAACTGTTATGGCCATTTACGGCAATGGTACAAAACTATTCCACTATGACATAATATTGTAAATAAACCAATGAATTATTAAAAAGGTCTGATAGACAGAAATTAACCCAAATATCAATACTTTAGCCATAAATTCATGATCATGTAACTATTTTTTATATGTACTATTGCATGAAAATCGGCTACTAACCTATGCAAAGACAATTTAGGTTGATTTTCATTCTTCCTTGCACCTCACCTCACAATACAACACACAGGCATGTTGAGTAGCTGTTTTCCAACCATACAGTTTCAAAGGTAAATTACACGTAATGTTCTCGCAAATCTCAATAACATAACAAACAACTATTTGACAGCAAAACTACAACGAAACTCGGAACATAAAATAGCTGCTATGGCACTTACCTAAAACTGTCACCAAGTCACGATAAAATGTTGCCATAATAAGCAACCACTGAAATATTGTTGTCTCTTTTATCAAATACGATTATTTTATTAGAAAGAATGAGACAAAACAATATTTCAAGTTCTGTATAGTATTTCACTCATATTTGTATAGGCAAAATGTATGTATAAAATAACGCAGCGTGTCCATATATTTTCTATCTCACTAAATAAAAATTTCACTAAGGTTGAAATTATATAACTGTCACAAAGACAAATGGATCTTGTTATTTCATGACGTGCAAGTGACATTCAGCCTTAGGGTGGTAAAGCAATTACGAGGGACTATACATCGTAACACCTAATTAAAACGCCAATATCTACAATGATGTTGGAAGTCGATAGTATAGTTTCTACTAGACTGGATCCTTAATGGAGGCGAGAGCTGGAGACACGTGCATACTAATGAAACGTCTCCTAGAGTTAATGTACACACTTAAGCTAAGCGCACATTACGAGTATAACCGCGGCAGGCAGCAGCGCGCCGCAATGCAAAAATGCGCTAAAGTACATTAGAAGCAGCGCCGCGCCGCCGCAACGCATTCATTCAGACAGATTGAAAATTTCGAATTTAAATTTGAACTGTTTCCACTTCAGTGCAATGAGGCTCGAGCACATTTGGGTGCACACTACAGGTGGGCCGCATGGCTATGCAAAACAGTAGCCACAAAAATACGCCTGACGAGTGATCGGCCAGCTGCTGGAGCTGGAGGATTTTAGCAATGCGTTGTGATGCGGCGCAGCCCGCCCAAATGTGCGCGAGCCTTTAAGGAGACATCAATTCTATTGGTATCCGGATCAGTTTCAACCCAGACACTTAAATAAGAAACGACTTCATTAAAAAAGAGTGTATTAAGGACATTTTACGTACGAAGTCAGACAGAACGACCAATAACTGTTTTTGTTTAGTAACAAAAACGTTACGAATACTTCCGTATTTCGATACTTTAAACCTAGCGAATTTGAACGCCATATCATGCCATTAAAGTCTCTCCCTAAAGAAGACTTAGGCCCATGGTCTACGGCGCTACTCTAAAGTAACATTTTACAAACTCAAATCACCAATGAGTAGCCAGAATGTCATTATCATTAGTATTTCAATGGCGGTCCGTACACGACGCAGCCAGTCCCAAACTATAAAGTAACAATGTAAATGCAAAATGCAATATTTGCATGCCATTGTCTAAACTCTTAGGCAATCGTGGTGATCTGTTTTTATTTTTACTTTTAACATCTCTTGTATGCTGACAATTTGTGTTGTGTATTATACTCATGTTTGAAAAAATAAATGATTATCTTATCTAACGTACTAGTATAGTAAGTCGTGTCGTGTACGGACACCCATTGAAAAACGATTGCCGTGACTTCTCGACTTTTGAGTAGTGCCGTGGACGACGGGCTTTAGTTTCGTCCCGGAACTTATTAGGTTCCACATGACTAGGTCTGAGTTTATCACTCGGCTCAAAGCAGAAAAGTGCCGAGAAAAGAAAACGAGAAATAAGTTTCTTGACCTTGAAATCAAAGCTAGCACATTGTAAGTGCAAATGGTTTGCACCAATGAGGCCCCTGGAGGACAAAAACTTATTTTATATCTACATTGAAGGTAGTAGATTAAGATAAATAGATTCGTAAAGACGTAACATCAAGAATAATAAGGTGTCTCGCGTCTTCGGACAGGCAAGCGTCTAGTTGGGGGGTCACCGTTCAAACTGATCTGTGGTCCAGATTCTTTATTAAGTTTGAAATTTGAATTTGAATTAAGAATAAGAATAAGTTATTGGTCCATTGTTACAAAATAAAATAATGATATAGTATGCTTACTGTAACTAGAATATTTAACATAGTATTAAAACAGTGGTCCTCAAACTAGGCAGCGCCTGTATCTTGGGTGCCCTGAGGGCCTTGAGTTGCGTGATCTTAAATTTTAATTTGATACATGTTCGCGTTACCTTAAATTTTATTTCAGGGTGTTTGAAAATGGACAGAAAAGTTGATAAAATAAGGGTAGCTGACTATCAAAATAAAAATAAATTGAACGAAATAAAATAATTCTAAATAATGTTATAGTGGGTGTGTGTGAGTGTGTGTGTGTTAGTGTATGTCTGAGTGTGCGTGTGGTGGTGAGTTGCAGGTGCGAGTTTTGTGTGAATGACTTGCTTGTATATTTTGGTGTTAATTCACTAAATCCTTAGTGTCGTTGTATGACAGGGAGAGAAGCCAACTTTTTGCCATTCTTTTATAAGTATGGGTGTTAACCTTTAGTATTACAGGGCTTGCATATTTAATTGCAGATATGAGTGAGTGAGTAAGAAGGGCACCGCCAGTCAGAAGACTGTTTGCATTAGGAAGAGGGACGTGTAAGATACGTTTTGAGAGCAGGATTTGGTAGTGAGGTCTGTTTTTAATAGATTTGTGTGCATGCAGTGCGGCACTGAGTATGTATAGTTGACGTACTCGAAGAACAGGAAATTGGTTGTATAGCAGATCTGTCGGGAACCTAAAAGGCTTTCTAAGCATCACTTTAATTATGGCTCTTTGAGCTCTTTCTATTTCAATAAATATGCTTTTCTCGCCTCCGCCCCAGACCGAGATCTCATTCTGGAGTACTGACTGACAGAGACCTAGGTATATTGTTCGGAGAATTTTAATAGGTGTGCAGTCTCGTAGTTTTTTCATGACGTAGATTAGTTTTCTGACGCGGCCCACTAGCAAGTGTATGTGAGGTTGAAATGATAAATTTTCGTCTATTGTAATACCTAGATATCTAAGGGAGGAAATGCGGTCTATAGGAGTTTGTGAATTTGAGTGTTAATTGGCGAGGAGGACTGGAACTCATCAGCTTAGTTTTTTTTAAGTTAAGTTTAAGTAAATTTCTACTAAGAGTCTCGGAGATTGTAAGCAGACCATTCTCGGCAAGATGATACACCTGTTCCCAAGTTTTGGCATGGAATATGATCGTGTTGTCTGCATAAGAAATTATTTCAGCGTTTTGAAGTGGTGCATTAAGGATGTCATTCATATAGAAGGCAAAAAGAGTCGGACCGAGAGTACTACCTTGAGGAATTCCAAAGTTGATTGGTAGGAATCCATTAAAATAGTCACCTACTATAATTGCGTGAAGGACCCGAGGGATTCCTTTTCTATCGTCATGTCAGCCGAAATACTGCTTGACAGTGAACCCGAACGATACATGTGATCACACAATGATAGATGTATGGTGCTCATATATTTACAAACATTGTAAAATTATACGATATTCCTAACATTTTTACAAGTAATAGGTACTAATAAGTCAGTGTGTGAGTTCAAGTAATCACAGAATGTAAAATCAATATAAAAAATATTATACAATTAAATTAGCAACCAGTTAGATTTTGTCTAGATTCTAAATTGTCCTATGGAGCAGGACCAGCATGTTTCCAAGCATTTATATCTTGGATATAATCCTCTAGTTTGTAATATGCTTGTTTACAAAGTGTATTTTTTATATGAGTTTTAAATTTTCTTTCATTTAATTCTAATAATTCCATAGATTTTCTATATATACACCACTACTTAATTATGAATATCACAAGGTATTCTGTTGTAACATTTAACACAGTATCCCATAAAAGATGTAAGTACTTTAGATAGTCTGAAAAATGGTTGATCTATTTCATCTTTATTTCTAGTATTAAAATTATGTTTATCACTTATTTTGTTAAAAAGATGTAGATTTTTTCTCACATACATAATATTTTCATAAATGAATTGGCAAGGTACCGTCATAATATTCATCTTTTTAAATAGTTCCCTGAGAGATTCGCGACGACGTAGATTATAAATGGCTCTGACAGCTCTCTTTTGTAAAATAAAGATAGATTCAATGTCAGCAGCCCGACCCCACAGTAAAATGCCATGCGACATAATACTGTGGAAATAGCTAAAAAAGACCAAACGCGCTGTTTCTACATCTGTTAACTGTCGAGAGAGGCCGAACTTAGCCGCCCCCCGAGACATGTTATATGGGGTCCCCATTGTAACTTCTCGTCTAGCGTGATTCCTAGGAAAACTGTTTGATTCATAAATTGCAGTTTTTCTCCATTCAATATGATGTCACATTCGCTAATTATAACATTTGGTAATTTAAATCTAATGCATTTGGTTTTTTTTTAAATTAGTACCAAATTATTTACCGTAAACCAATCTTGGACCTGAACAAAAGCTATTCACGTCGTCAAGATTTTGTTACCGTCTGTTTATTTTAAAGATCAAAACTTACCGCACTTTACAATTCGTGTAGGTTGAAAATTACTCCTAGATTTCTTATTTTGGTGCTTATTCCTCGCTTAGATCCCGAATTGGACTCGTTTTAAAATTCAACGGAATTGGCAATGTCTTAACGTCACATAGCGATGCGCTTTTCGGGGCAATTTACCGGATGATTTGAAATCTGGATTGCCAATAGCAGGTTTAGTTAGATTTAAACTTTACATCTAACGGTGAAAAAGAGTATCAGAAAACGATTAAATACCTAGATTATGACAAAGAATTGTGATAGCAGTACCTACCAACAGATTGAAGAATCTTAATTAATTTGTATGTCAGTCTTTCCAAAAAATCAAGAGTATTTTTTTTCAAAGATATTGGTAACTATAACCATAGTTTCCTCTCTTTCTGTGCTGCAAAACAATCAAACTATAATTAACTATTAGGTACATCAGAAAAATCTTTTGAAAACTAAGACACAGTCGACAGACATCATTAATATTATCTTTTCGGTTTGAAAAATCTACCCAAAAACAGGAGAGTAATGATTCTGATGCTGCTAGTCTCAAACTAAAAGAAAAATATATTATTTTATAAGTTGCTGCTCTTCACAGTAATTTATCACCGTCTTGGTTATATTGAGACAACGGGTGCTGGCGACGCGACGTAGCGTCGCGTCGCCTCGAGGAAACTTGACGAGTTGTATAAATTCACAAAATAAACTTCATCTGGACAAAAACTGTCATAGAACCTAAACTTCAAATACATGAGGCATCTAATTCCATTATTTCCATCACTCCGGCCTCAAGTTGGATTACGGTCCACTTCCTCTCACAGAGAGTCCCAGCAGTGGGAACATTAAAGGCTTATAATAATTTATGTTAAGTTTGGGAGTCGGACACGATAGCTCTCTGAATGTGGGTAGTTAGTTCGAGACTCAGACAACTGCAACATCAAGAGGAATTTATAGCTGTTATTTTTTAATAAGGTATTTATTGATGGAAAGCTTTCTTTCACATTCTTTCGTTCTCTTTCCTTTTTTTTTTATTTGATTAAAATAGGAACATCTTTTTTTTATCTATCCCAGTGAGCCCTATTAGAATACCAGCGCTTCGACACCTATTTTAAATATCGCAGCATCATGCTGGGATAGGAGCCTTTTGGCCTCGCACAGGACTTTGTTTTTATTTTACCGGTTTTGTTTTTACTTTGTTTTTTATTATATTTTTATTTATGTTTAGTTAAGTAGGTAGGTGTTTTATGATAAGTTTAATTTGTGATCTGCTGTGTGTTCCAATAAAATTTATTTCTTTTTTATTTCTTTGGTATGCGCAGCACGTTTAAAAACGAATGCCAAATGTAATAAATATTAAATAATTTTAGCTTTTAAAAATCCTTTATCGTATTGTCCTTTTGACCTTTATGGATAAAGTTATTACTCTCGAACCTGTAATTTAACTGAATTCTACTTCTGAAGGCAGTTATACAGTAGTTAACTAAGCAGTACTTTAATAAAACCTATTTTGACGTACCTATTAACTTTCACACGATATTCTTAGTTAAATCGTTGAATAGTTATGTAGCGTAAAAAAAATCTGGCTGTTTATCAGGCGAATAAATATTTAAAAAAATTCAAACGCTGCATTAGCTGAAGAACAGTGGATCTGTGGTCTTTGTTAACCAACTTCACACTATCATGTGCTGGCGAGATTCACAGATACAGTATTCAGCGTGTTAGACAAGAATAGAAACAAAACGTGTTTGACATTTTGACGAGATTTCTTATCTTTTGTTTAGATCCACAAATGGTCAGCAATTGTGGTGACCTTATTCACAGAGCATGTAATTCTTATTTTTGTTGTTTTTTGTTGCAAAAGGATTAGGTAAAAATACATTTTCTGTGTGTTAACTCTGTTTTCGACTTGGTACTAAAAGTTGAGCCTAATGGCCTAAATTGTTAAATAATGTCGTTCCGAAAACGAAAGAAAAGTGATATATTTGAAGACATTTAAAAACTATCGTCAATTGAATCAAAAACATCCATGTTTTCAACAATACAAGAGCACGAAAACACGCAGAGGCAAAGTTCATTAACACCTCAAACAAAATAAACGGCCAAAACATTATTTATTCCCTAGAATTAGGTACTAACTGAGGCTTGAAGGGACAGTTAACATTATTCCTCAGTTACGGGCTTCAATCGTCAGATACTGACTATCTGACTATTGAAAAATCCAGAATCATGCTATCTATGGAATAAAAGTTATTCGATTCTTTATCTGAATGTTGAAAAATCGGCCCTAAATTACATTATACAAAACGATGGAAGACCTAAATTTCTCGATTTCTATTTATTTTTAGGTACAATACATTGAGAATAAAAATATATTGGAGAATACAACTGTGCCATAGATCTATATTATTAATATATAAAAATGAATCCCTATTTTTCTGGTCCCGCCGTCCGTAACTTGAGAACGGCTGTACCAAATTGGTTATTTTTTTATTTTGTTGTGTTTGTTGAAATGAAATGAAATTGTTTATTCTGTAAATAGGATATCGGAATCACTTTTACACGTAATCTTAAAAAAATAAATTAAAAATTTCGACGTTTCCTATCTGACTATTCTGAGAAGAAATGCCGAAACAAACTCAGAGGTCACAGTCTCTTTTAAAGTCCAGACATAATCTCGATCATGCCATAATAATATGAGGACCATGTAGATTAGTGTATGAAATGGTCTTTTGAGAAAAGAACCACACAGATTTGAGTGGACCTGTCCTGACAGTGCAAGCATTTGTCAGAAATCGTGGAGCTCAACTCAGAACTTAAGGAGCTGAACTCTACGAACAATACCAAAGAAAGGACATTGAAACTGCCAGACCATCATTAAAACTAAATGAGTAATAAAAAAAAATACATTTACAAAATTTAAAATAATATAATACTTTACAAAGTAATCATGTCATTTTGTATGTAATTTTTATATAATACTGGTATATGTTGATGATTTTTACTGAATAATTATAATGTCAAGTTTTATGATTTTATCACAAGGCTTAGCAGAGCGAGCAGTTCAAAATCCAAGCTTTTTTATCTTCTAAATAATTTAAAATTTTATAGTACCCTTTATTACAAAGTTTGGTTTTAATACAGCTTTTAAGTCGTTTAATGGATAAGTTTCGAATGTCGATGGGAAGTTTGTTGTAAAAGCGTATATATTGACCCATGAACGAGTTGCCTACTCTGTGGAGACGAGTGCGGTGTACAGCGAGGTTGTGTTTATTCCTGGTATTTAAACTATGAATGTCGGAAATCTTTTTGGTCTATTTTTGTGTACATACAATAGGTTTTCAAAAATATATTGTGAGGCTACAGTCAGAATATTTATTTCTTTGAATTTTTCTCGAAGGGAATCTCTCGGACCTAGGTTGTAAATGGCTCGAGCAGCCCTTTTCTGTAGAACAAAGATAGTATTAATGTCCGAACAGGTTCCCCAGAGAAGAATTCCATATGACATAAGACTATGAAAATAACTAAAATAAACAATTCTGGCCGTATCTACGTCAGTTAGTTAAGGGAAGTGACATCTGCGAATAATACGATCTTGTGACTATCCCTTGTGTGGTAAGGTAAGTCATTTATATAAATTAAGAACAAGAAAGAACCTAGAATTGAACCCTGCGGAACGCCCACGGTGACTGCAGATCCTGTAGATCTTTTGCCATTAACATCGACCCTCTGATTGCTGCAGTTCAGATAAGAAGTCAGAAGGTCGAGAGCCCTATCCCTCATACCATAGTTGTGCAGTTTCCTGAGGAGTGTATCATGATGTACGCAATTGAACGTTATTCTCTGGACAAGGTTCTTGGGATGAGTTCCCTCTATCTGGCAGAATCTTGATGCTTCGAAATTTATTTGGCATAACACACTTGGCATAATCTTCTTCAAACGAATATTTTAAAGGCATAAAAATTATTTAATTTAATTATTGTTTGGCCGAATGTTTATATGTCCGAATTTACAATAGCATACTTTTAAGATAGTAGAATTTTATTTGGAATAATTTTATTAGGCATATTGCCATTTCTATAAAATAGCATTTTTAATCTTAAATTACATTAAAATATTGTCTTAAAAAGTCAATATGTTGTGCTACATAAATTAGTGACAGAAACGAATCGCTGCAAAGCCGACTCCACGTAGTCTTGTCTGGTCTACCCCTAGAGTGTAATTTAAGACCGCGTAGGCGCGGAGCGGCGAGGCGGCCCGTGAACTGAGGAGCAGGGGGTGATCGCTAAAACTATCTGCTACGATAAGCTCGCGTGGGACCGCCCCGGAGCCCCGCAGCGCCGGAGCCGTGACAGAAACCATGCCTGCTGCATGTTGCATGCTCGCTTGCATGCTGTATGCTTGCTGGATGCTTACTGCATGCATGGTGTATGCTTGCTTGCATGTTTGCATATTTGTGTGAACTTCCTGCGATATGATGGTTCTGCTTTTTAATTATTATGAATATGAAATTTATGCCTAAAGATGATTCTGACTTACAAAATTATGAGTTTTTAATGTATAAATGAGTGTATGCCAAACTATTTTCTGCAAAATTAAGTTTACGCTTTCCGCTGTTATGCAAAATAATATTATGACATAAAAAGTTCTGCTATAAAGGGTAGACCCGTAGGTAGATAGGTAATTAGTGCTACCCGTGCGAAGCTGGGGCGGGCAGCTAGTATACCATAAATAATAGATCGGGAAATAGACCGAAATCCGTCTCCATTTTCCTATTATGTGCAGAAATTGCAAAAGATAAGAAACGTCTATTACTACCACGGGTGGATAAGGTAACAACATTTACGTAAAATCGCACGAAATAACAGATAGATTTTTAATCTTTCCTTTTGAACTTAATTGTTCTCCAGACATAAAAGATTTCCAATGGTTCCTGGCTATACCTAACTCAAACCCAAGCGTTTTACCCCTCCATTGATGTTACACAAAAGATCTAATATCATCGGTATGGGTAGCGCATGAACAAACAAAGTATTAAGAAGAAGATCTACTCCATACAATTCGATCTAAGATTGAAAATACGACATTTTTGAAGGAAAAGTCGCTTCATTAAGCTTCGTAAGATGATAACTTCGATGCGAAACTCCAATTTAGTGGCCTCTTCCAAAAAGCTGCCTTATCATACTTTACTAAGACTTTTTTTTTTTACTGATTTCTAATCTTAATTTCATTCATTCATTGACAGACAACGCACAGCCAAAACCGCTTGATTTAGAAGCTTGAAATTTTGCACAAGAGTTCCTTCTTTAACGAAGGTAAGCACTGAGTAACGGGTTTTGAAAATTCATCCCCCAAAAGGGTTGGATGGGTGATGAAAGTACGTAATTTTTTGCCGATGCCAAATCCCATCGGGCACACGACTTGGTATAAAAAAACAACGTGATCCTACTGAGGACTGCATTTTGAACTGTTTTACTAATACCGAAGCGACTACTGGATATTTTATATGAAAGTCTAATCATAGGCCAAGGTATGGGCCTACTATATCTTCCTGTTCTGTTCAATAGCCATGAAATCTCACATTTCCATTCAATATCGTCGAATTGAAAATTCTAATGTGGGCATCTGAATCTTGTGCTGGAATATTACTCTGTTTGATTCTGAGAATTATTGGGGTCTTGTAAAAGTATCTACGTAGGTACGTAGGGAATGGAAATTGACCATCAACTTATAATGGTGCCGATTCTCTTGTACCTACACCGAACTAAACTAATTAAACTTTTCTCTCTCTCTCTTCTACTCTTACACACGTTGTCTACATCTCTTTAACTACTTTCCTATCGTAGGTATGCTGGAAGAGATTTCTTTACAAATAAGCATCACCTATGTATGTATTTTTCTGTTCCTTTCTTCTCGTCTGTTTGTGTGTATAAACTGTTAAATAAAGAATTAAAATAAACTATGACTAAAATTCCTAAGTTTTGGCTATGAGAATCTTAAAGCTATACTGCAAAAACAATGTCTAGTTTAAAACATAATTTTGACACAACTAAAATCGAATTTGACAATCGCTACTCCAAGTGCCCTACCCCGTGATTTTTTTTAGAGCCGTAGTCGCGCAGGTCAGTTTCGACGTGTTTTATATGGAATTTTTCACTTTTTGTATGGAAAATATGAAACATGTAAAAAACTCAAACTACATAATTATGTTGAGTTTTAGTGGTTTAGGCGTTTTATATAATTTTTTTCTTTTGCTTATATCTCGAAAATTTCGACCCCCTTTGGGTCGAAATTTTCATTATTTTTGCAATAGGACACATCATTTTCGAGATATAAGCAAAAGAAAAAAATTATACAGTACTGTTTTTAGGGTTCCGTAGTCAACAAGCAACCCTTATAGTTTCGCCATGTCCGTCTATCCGCCTGTCTGTCTGTCTGTCCGCAGCTTAGCTCAAACACTGTTTGTACTAGAAAATTGTAATTTAGCATGGGTATACATATTAATCACGCCCACAAAATGGTAAAATAAAATCATAAAAAAAAATTCCACCAACACTGCTCTGAAAACGGTGAAGAAACATCGTGAGGAAACTGACATGTCCTAGAAACAAAAATTCGAAGATATGTGACATCCGCCAACCCGCACTGGGCCCGCGTGGTGGATTACGGCCCACTCCCTATCACAGAGAGTAGGCCTCTGTGCCAGCAATGGGGACATTATAGGCTGATAGAATATAATCGAATAGAATATACATTTATTTTGCAATGATGATAATGTTGATTTAAACATTAAAACAGATATTGAATATTAAAATGTAGCTTGATACCTGAAAAAAAAACTTGTCAAAAGTGTTACGTTACAAAGAAACTTTCAAAGACATTTAAAAGAGCATAAACTTCCAAAGGTTATAAAAGTTACACATAAACTCTAAAAGTTACACAGGATGGTTGTAGATATTTGTTTTAAACTTAGTTACACGATAAAAATCGTGAAATTTCTTTGTAAGGCAGAAAATTTTGGTAATCATACTTTTTGTGTATCACAAATGTAAAGTCAAGCCAGGGAAATTAATTGTTTGTCAATTTGACTACCAACTTAAACTGTCTGTATATCACAACTGTCATTCTTTGACAGTTGAATGAAACTACTATAATCCGACAAATTGGCGTAGTGTGTAAATTTGGGAAATAATTAATTTCCCTTTGTATCTGGTATCTGACCTAATTTTAACGTACTACGGTCTCCAATTCCCGTTTGGACTTAATTAAATGAATTTGGTCACACGTAAAAGTGCTTGTTGTAGACGTTATCAGGTACTTTGATAAAAATTAATTTCCCCTTAACGTATTTTGAGACCATAAAACAATGAGGCCGTCACCTCCTTCTGCGAAGCAGTAATGCTCGCGAAGGAGGAGGCAGAACGCGTGAGGGAGAGGCAAATTTGCCTAGCCGCCGCAGGAGACGCCCTGGGCGTCGGGAATCGCAGGCCGATTCCCGGCCACCGTAGACGCGGGCTTGCGGATGGTGAGCAATGGGTAGCTCGCCGTCCGATAAGGACCAGGCCTGGGTCAACGGCGCGTTGTGTTCCACGCGCGCCTCAAAGAGATGTCAGCAAGTGAAGGGGTCCGACAGGACCGATGCCTGCCGGGGTTGCGGGAAAGTCCGAAAGGGATACTGTGGCCCCTGGCAACGTACAGGCAACGGAAGGCACACGGGTGGGTTTTAGTCAGTAAGAGTCTGACACGCCCTCCCGCTCCACTCAGAGCGGGAGAAGTTATTTGACAATTTCCCACCCAAAAAAAAAAAAAAAAAAGACCATAAAACAATAATGGCAATTGTAATTAATTTACCATTCAGTAGAAAGGCAGCCACAGCTGGACTTGACCTCAGTCTTGCGCTTCTCATATACTTCACCTGGTCATATCGGTCCACCTTACGGCCAACTCACGCTGCGGTTGCAATAGAGACGGCTTGGAGTCTTCCTGCAAAGCCGAAATAATTAATGTGTCAATATTCAACATTTTTATAAGGCAGTCAAAAATAAAAACTTGTACATAAGTTCAAAAAACATCGAAATTTTACCACCTCCTATAAAAACGGAAGTAAACACCATCCCATTTAACAAACATTTGCAGAAAACATTCTCAATATTCACAATGAATACAAAAATACATTTAAAATACATAAATATGATCGTAAAGTCATGTAAACAAGTTTCGGTTACAGCTTTTAGCTTTCAGTCGCGCGGTAGCAGAGCGTCCGTGACGACGCATCGCTGTGCGAGGTGACGTCATGAAAGTTTCACGACGTTAGTAAGAAATAAAATAATTTGAGAGAAAGTTTTCAGTGCTTTGTGATTGATTTACTTTGTGATTATTATTGAGAAAAGAAAAAGTGTTTTTGAAAGCTTTATTTAAAAAAAAAGAACTTCCGAAAACAATTACAAATTGATGTATTAGTAAATTGGAGTGATAGTGTTTTTTAAAAAGTGTATCAAACTTGTTATACACTTTACAAAAAGAAAACTAGCTTATAAATGTCATAAGTTTAACCTCTCAACGAACATTCTGGTTTTGACACATAAAAGGTATTTATTACATTCATTTATATTATTTAAGATATCTAAACCATAATAATTATGAAAATGGTCGTTTCGGGATTACACATTTTTTAGATAATATAAAATTAAAAAAATACTAAGCTAAAAACCACTTGCTTATGCATAAAGTTGGTCATACTCATAATTACAATAACCGAGACTCGAACACACAACCTCACGCTCATCAGTCCGCCATCCTACTCACATAGCTTTTGCCACTAAATTACTGAAAGAAAAATTTAACAAAAACAAAAATATGTCAGTAAAATCCATGAACTATTTAAATTCCTATAACCTTTTCCATCAGCATGATTTAAGCAGTCTAAAATCAACCTTGGTCTTTATAAAACAATTATGTAACAGCTGTAAAAGATTAAAACTTTCTTTTAAATCAATTTAATAGCCGCCGTTTAATTACTTTTCCATATGCTAGTATGCTAAACAATACTGAGATATATTTCGATTATCTGACGTCAAGAAAGCTGCTGATTTTGTACTTGGATCAATTGTTTCTATGCAGATTTAAGACTAATAAAATTCTAAGAAGGTTCATCATTCGTGATATCTATGTCGTGGTCAGATCGTAGGAATGGCGTATCGTGATCTGCCTGGCCTGGCTCGGCTTGCGCCTGGTTTTTTGCAGTTCTAACCTAACCCATTTAGTCGGGTTGCCACAAGAGCGGCGTGAAATTCAGCTACTTTGCGATATCCCCAGAGGTCAACTGGGAATATCGATAAATAGGTTGCTTTCGTAGATCTGCACGACTTTCGATTAGGCGCATCGTCAATGACGGCGTATCTTGAAATGGCCAGGCAGATTACGATCGTCACATATTGTGATGCAAGTTTCTTGCTTGCGGCATACAATCAAATTGAATCAACGAAAGACTTACATCGCCTAAACCCTGTTGAGACGGTGAAATTACGGCACGGTTTCTTTACGGCGTACAAACCGCGCCGTAGAAAAAACGTATCTGTCAACAAACTTACATAGTGATCTGTTCGGCGTACTGACCAAACATTAAAGTCAAAGCAAATGCAAAATGCAGGTATGCAGAAAATGTCAAGGATTGTCAATGAATGCTCAACGGGAATGAATCTAAATAAATATGCAAGTTCTCCGACTCAACTCACGTCAAACATTTATTAAATTATGTACAAAAATACATCATCTGGGCTCCGCCGTCTGTCAATGCACTTCCAAATGTAGGTCGCGATCAAAGTGCAAATACGCACTACTAACTAACTTATTGCATCAAAAATACATATTTCAAAACCATGTACGTACACCGTACATGATCCATATAACACGGACGTCCGTGCTTGCACACGGCGAATAAACTGTAGTTTTTCACGCCAAGTAAAACGTGTGTTTACAAAGGGCCTAAACCCATTGCGCACTAGAGCAGCAACAATAATACTGTTCACTAATTGCTTTTCTACATTTTTTTTTGCACTAAGGCTGAGTAGGTAATCCTTTTCGTGCAAATTCAAATTCAAATTCAAAAGTCATTTATTCAAACTAGGCTGAAAATCAGCACTTTTCGAACGTCAAAAATTACACAAGACAGTCCCCCAAAAACGCCCACCCTTCACCTACCTTTGCGTACCTACTAAGTAGATGAAAGTATAGACGCATCCGTAAGAAAATTAAATGTTGTTCGATGGTACGCGCATTATACCATCGAACAACATTTGCTGGACGGCTGGACAGATTTGTTTGTTTTTTTTTTTTAAGTTCCTAACTGACCGATTATGGTTTTTATGAAAAGAAAAATTAGTAACGGTGCCCAGAAAATTGGAAAATTCGGGAAAAACTGACCTTACCTAAGTGGTTTTTTCTATGGGATTGTTTTATGAATGGACAGTCTGTCGGGTCAGTTAGTTATTTCATTTGGCTTTCAACGTTCTAAATGCATACCTATTAAATTTGACTATGCAAAACTTATTCCTACCTAAGATTATATTTATATTACCAACTTGAGCGAATAAATAATGAAATTCTTAGTAGAGCTTCTTTTGAAGTATTTCCTCAAACGAAATAATACCAGCAATCATGTTTGCGGCAAGTTACGTGCGATACTCACCAAGCTTTCCATTATAAAGCGCAATATACCGTACAGAACTCTTCTTCAAATGTACACAGCTCTTGCTGAGTCGATAATCTCCTATGGACTCACCAGTTATGGACGCACATTTAAAACTTATTTAGATAAAATACATAATCTGCAAACACGTTTGCTGAAACTTGTAGTACCAAACTATGTAAAACACAAATACCAAGACAATTACACAGGGTTATTTAAACATTGCAAAGTATTACCTGTTATAGCGCGCGCTGAGTATCTGTTCCTCATAGAACATTTTGATAACAGTGATATTCAAATTCCAATTAAATATGATGTGAATACACGACAAGCCAAATCAAAATCATTTCAAGTGCCACGCAAAAATAACTTTTATGGCAGGCGTACCGCTTCTTTCATAATACCCAATTTACTAAACCAAATACCTGTAGACATTAGAGACTCAATGAATAGTAAAAACATAAAGCGTAAGCTGAAAGAAAATTACATCAACTCGATTATAACGCGTTGATCAAATCTCAGGCCAT
Source organism: Xanthia icteritia (assembly GCA_949128155.2). Lineage (NCBI taxonomy): Eukaryota > Metazoa > Arthropoda > Insecta > Lepidoptera > Noctuidae > Xanthia > Xanthia icteritia. Next base: position 22,212,487 of record OX421935.2, read on the forward strand.
GGCATGCTAAGACAGACCCCAGAGGTCTAATTGTGTGCTTCGTTTATGTGTAAGGAATTTATATGTAAAAATAAATAAATAAATAAATAAATAAATAAATAAATAAATAATGTCTAACGTCAAGTAACGTGCTGTGTTACAAAGAAAATACATTTTTGTACCTATGTTTGTACTTAGAAAAAAAAAACCAGCCAAGTGCGTGTTGGATCACGTATAATGAAGTTCGGATACCGGTTGGAATGAATTTATCCTAAGAACAAACTGAACTTTGTAGTTGAAAAAATATGCCCCCATACATCGATACACTTCACGGTCAATTCTCCAACTGCAAAAATAAGTACGTGATCGCAAAAAAAGAAAAAAAAATAGATCTACAAATTAACGATTTTCGAACTTTTCCCTTTATTTGTGCTGTGAGACCTTGCTTCTTACCAAATTTACTATGAGTTTTGATTTATTTGCGAGACAGAATTAAAATACATACCTAATTATGTCAAAAAAATTGCCATATTTTTTTATTGTATTGAACTGTTGACTTAGAAGCTTGATTTTTAGTTTCAAGGCACCGTAGACCTACATATCTAATATTAATTTCAACTTGATACCTTCACGTGTTCCTGAGAAAAAGGGTCTTGACAGACAAACGGACGGACGGGCAACGAAGCGATCCTCTAAGGGTTCCGTTTTAAGGGTTTTGTACCCGAAGGTCTCAAACGGAACCCTATTACTAAGCCTCCGCTGTCTGTCCACCTGTCTGTCAGCGGGCTGTATCTCATGAAACGTCATAGGTAGTCAATTGAAATTTTCACAAATTGTGTTTTGGGGGTCCCCTTTAATTTTTAACTTTATTTATTTTTTATTCATACAAGAAACGTGTTTATTTCGGCGTTTCTTACTAAATATTGTACGTTGGTACAGAACCCTTCGTGTGTGAGTCTGACTTGCACCTGGCCGGTTTTTCCTTTGAGGTACGGAATCCTAAAAAATATAGAAAAACATATTATTTTGTTGGCGATCCAAGCCGGAGTACAGCACACTATTAAATTTATCAATTATCATCCTCATCAGCCTATAGCACTCCACAGCTACGAGTATACTTAGGGCTCTTCTAGCCCACGCCACGCTTCGACCCGTGGCTACTCACATACTGTCTTCAAAACTTTGTTCTTTTTTACTAGGGCATCTCGCAGTTGACCACTAAGGTCGTAGCTGCTTAACCGGACTTTCCTGTGGCTGCCTTAAGCTTCTACACTCAAAGCCTCTAGCCAGGAGCAAAACTAAACTAACTAAAACTAGGCGAGCGCTCGCTAAGGGCACCCTCTGTACCCTCTCAGCCGAGGTTCGTACCCCACGAACCTCGGCTTAGGGCGTCACTGGGGGGAGGACAGCAAGATGGGACAGGCTGGATCAAACATAGATTTATTAATAGGGGAATTTAAAACTACAGGCTCTGCTTCGGGGCGGGGTGGCGCTTCATCGAGCAAGGGTCGGGGGGTCAAAACTTTGTCTATTCGGTCGGCAATAAGTATATCTTGTGCACTCTGAAATGACGCGCCCCACTACTGCATTACCACATAACCGTGTGCGTAAAATGCGGTAGTGGGGCGCGTCATTTCAGAGTGGACAAGTTTTACATCGGAAATCTCCTTGATTTTGTAGGTTTACATGCACTAATCAGGGGTAACTTATTTCCATTAGGTGGACCGTTGTCGGTCTGTTTGCCTGTAGATAAAATAAAAGAATATCTGAAAAATAAGTGAAAGTTTGTCTTCAAACTAAATATTTTTATCAAATACCCGACAGATGTTGTCCTGTCCAATTTTCAATAATTTATACAAAAATCCCATTTAAAAAAGGACGTTCAGTTATTTAAAAGAAAAAAGAAGTAAGAAAAAATTTCGGGACTCTTTTCGAATTTTTATTTCCATAAAAACCTAATTTACAAACATTTTAAAACAAAAAATAGCCAAATCGGTCTAGCCGTTCTCAAGTGATGCACTTACGAAAGAATAGCATTTCAATTTTATTTATAAAAAAAAATATTTTTAACAAAGAAATTCTCAGTTTAATATTTAGAATATAAAACTGTGAATCCACCACATGCTAAAAGCTGTTAAGTGCGTTTTCCCGATTTAAGTGCTTTTGAATTTGATAAGTTTTGTTTTGTGGCCCAATATAACTTCTAAGTTTCTTATCTTGCTCTAATTCTTATTAATGCTGCTTATGTCCTACAAGACTTGGGACCGTGATAGCAATATAATTTGGTCGTCAGTTGAAATTATGAAACTGAAATTGCTGAAACTCATAGTTCTCGTTCATTCTGCTTTGTGAGATTGAAGTTTTTCATATCTTTTTATTACAACTCAACTCTGAGAACACAATTTTGAAGTCAATTATGCTTTAACTACATTCAGAAAAATCTATAATGTAAAAAACAAAGAGAGTAACCGGAAACATACAAACGAAGCAAGTTAATAGATATGAAGCTTGTAACAAAAAAGCTTGTATTTCGTTATTTTTGGAATTCAGTTTATTAAGACGAAACTTCAAGAGCGCAAAAACTGCTTTCACCAGTAGAAATGCATTTTAGAAAATGAAGTCCGGTTACCATTTTAATATCTTGTATCAGTAGTAAAATGTACTCTAAGGGTGCATTCCAAGTTACGCTGTAATCGATTTGAGCGCGCTAACTCCTGTACCGAATTAACGTGGGCGCGATAACAGTGTGTCTTCAATCATCATAGATGACGTCATGACATGCGCCATCTTGCGATAACGCCGACCGTGCCTTTTACTAATATCACCGTGAGCACTGTCAAAAATGACAGTTGTGCTGTTTTGTTTTGACTCGCATCCTATCTTTAAACTAACGTGACATTTTCGAAATTGTGCTTCTGGCTACCATTCGCCACCTAACCAAAGAAGAAGAAGAAAATTGTAGTATAAACACAAAGAAATATGATATGCAAGTTTTGACGTTGAGCGAGTACTGTGAGTGCGTTCACGAGCGTTCCGAATTATTGACAGCTCTCAGCTGTCATAATCTCGATATCTTAATCGGAACGCCAATTATCGATGTCAGCGCTGTGAGCAATCATGTTCTAATTCGGAAAGCGGTCTTAAATATACAGATAATATCCTCCAATTCTTTTCGTTCACGATTCACAGGTAGTCGTAGATATTGATTCAAACAACAAATCTTTCGCTGTGGTAATTTACACGGTCGTTGCAGACCTTACGCGCAACCGAATTAAACTTTCTACGTCAATTATGTCAATTTTGTTCTGCACAAAACATAATAAACCGTTTTTGTCGATGTTACACTTTATACACTTTATCTTTTCGAAAGACATTTTTCTGCACCCGGTCTTGTAAAGACCGCAGGAGTCCGCTGGATGCGGGGCGCACAGAATCGAAGTGGCGGTGCTTGGGGGAGGCCTATGTCCAGCAGTCGACGTCTTTCGGCTGAAATGATGAACGTTTGAACAAATTGTATTAAATATAACAGCCAGTAGTTTTCTAACTTGGGGCCAAACGCTGTTCTCAATACTCAATCATTTATTGCATTTCACAATGTGCACTTTCTCATAATTACATACGAGATAAAAAGAACTAATATTGTCCAGTTTCTGAGTTCTTGGCTTTACCAGTCACACATAATAAGCATTTTAAAGTTCCTGCTTTCGGGACTCAGGCCTCCTCCCTGCGAGAGGGAGTGGGCCATAATCCACCTCGCAGGCCCAGAGCAAGTTAGTGGGTGTCACATTCACATGTCATTTCTTCAATGATTCAAGGGCGCGCCGCACGCCATTTTCCTCACGGTGTTTTCGTTTACCTTTTCTTAGATTGATTTAGCAAGTCAGATTAGCTCACGACGGGTTTTATGCAGTGTATGAAAACCACATTTTCCTTAAACAATTTTGAAATATTTTACATTTTTTATTTATGACACCGCCAACAAAAATGTCACCTGATATGTGCCTGATACTTAAGTACCTGATTTTTATTTCCGATAGAGCCAAGTATTTCTTATTATTGAAAAGCCTGATCTATACCTAAGTGGACTATGATCGTCTGTGGTCGTCGAAGAATATAGTTGAACCCTCTTATTACAAAAAACTGCATAAGTAATGGTTTAAATCAAGACTAAAAGGTCTAGGATTTTTATGGTAATAAAGCTAGCACCAGGCTCAAAATGTGTTCCAATTACAAAACGAAGACTATTCGAAGATCAGTTACTACCAAAGAAGGTTCATGGTTCAAATAATATCCACAGATATGAAACAAAAATGTCATTCTTTCATTCACTCACGCAGGCTTTATTTTAGTTTATCTAAATGTTAATATTATAATAACACTTGAAATGCTTAAATAATTATTTATCAATACAAAAATATGTCATAAATTGTTCTTTGTTTAGGTTACAATATATTGAATAAGCATAACTTGTACTTTTGACGCGCTTTTTATAATCAAGTACTTATTATTTTTTAACAGCTCTGTTGAGGTTTCTTTTGTGAACGAAACGTTAGTTGTCAAAAAGATGCCAAGTTGACTGAATAAACGAGAGTGACGTTTCTCTTGGGAAAAACGACTCGTCTCGAATATTATCAATTCCACTAATTGAACCTGAAATATCCATTATAAAACATCGCAGATTCGGTGACGGATAGGCGCTCGTGTGATCTTCCTTGGACAACCTCTGGCGTGAAGTGGAGCACATACGGCGGCGGCGCTCGTAATTTTAGACGAACGTTTATGTTGCGTCGTTTACATATTAATAAATATATGCACTTTTTATTTGTATTATAACTGTAAAGCTCAATACACACACAAGGCGGGTGCGTGTCGGATGCGCCGGGTGCGGTACGGTAAGACGCCGTATCACCGTACCGTACCGAACGGGCGTCCAAACTACCGTTCTTGGATCGCGACGCTGTTACAAAACAGAGGTACGGTACGGACAAAAGAACATCTGGACGCAGCTTTTCGTGGTGTTTGTTCGTGAATTGAATCTAATTTATTTAAACATAGAAGGGAACAAACAAAGACAGGGGCGAAAAACCACCATCACCTTCTCCTGAGGACTTGGAAATAATGGCGATTGTTTGTGAAGTTGCCCGGATCCTGGACTTGTGCCCAGTTGATAGCAATAGCCTCGCCCCTTATTAAATGAGACTTAAACATATAACTGGCGAAATGTGGGTTAAAAGGTTAGGCAGAGGTGTACCGTATAAGTATATATGGTACACCTCTGCCTAACATGTCGGGGAAAATAGGCGTGATGTTAAATGACTACGATAGTGATGCATTGGTAAATAACATTTATTATATAGTTTGTATAACATTTCATTAAAATCCTTTTATACTAATATATAACTGACCCCATCAGCATTTAAGAAAGAAAAATAGGTTTGTTTGTCACAGAAACACGTGCATACAAAAAGACAACAAACATATAAACAACAGAAATATTCGGCAGCTACACGTCATGACTGTGACAAGAAGGCTTCCACTCAGCATAATGCTGGCTATGGGGGACCTACAGCACAGCACTGATTTTCAGTGGTCACCCTAAAAACACGTACGGAAATCATGTCAGTAAATAAATATTTTACTTATAAAATTAATATCTTACTCATATGGAAACTCACAAAAATGCATACTATCGCTTCACACTTAGAAAAAAAACCAACTATGCAAGTAGGCGGACAAAAGATAGGTGACCAAAGAAGAGCCATAGTTCAAAAGAAACTATTACTTCAGGTCACAATAGATTAGATTTATGAGGAAGTCAGAGCTGAACTACAATTAGTTCATACACAAATACAGCTCCACACTATACAGTCTAAAATACAAATTAACACACATTCCAGCCAGCGTATGAAATGGACGAACGAATATAATGAAGCAATACACAACAACTAGAAACAAATAAAACAGCCTATAAAAACAGTTACAAGAGAGATTTATAAATATATTTCCAGAATTAGCACATTTATCAGAGCAAAGACTATCTGATCAAGTAAGAACTATTATAAATAACCAATATATAAACCCCTTCAGATTAGAAGATATAAAAAATCTGGTATCTATATAATTAAGAAATAACAACACAAACAGAAACTAAAGAACACTTAAGTAATGAATATTTAAATACATAAACGCAGAATGACTCACTAAGTACTCAACATACAAATTCTCGCATCTTTGACACAACTTCAAACACCCCCACAACAAATAATATTATATTCCTAAATAATATCTCAGATAACGACGTAGTTTCTCAAACTCTTATAAATTCAGACGAAACAAATTTCTTGAACCATATAGAAATTGGGCAAATTGAACCTACGCAATCTAACTTTGATGCCGCCCCAAAAACGAACCCAGAAATAGAAGCCACCTTTCAGCAAGCTCAACAATTTTTCTCTAATACACACCCCACTAATTGTGGAGTAATAACTTTTTGAGGATTATCTGAGTGAGCGTACCCAGAGCGTCAAAATAGGAGAAAGTGTCAGTGACGAGTGCCAAGTTAATTACGGTGTGCCACAAGGCAGCGTGCTCGGTCCGACACTCTTCCTCATATATATAAACGAGCTGGGTATGCTCATTCTCCCGAAAGGCAAAGTCATAACTTTCGCAGATGATACAGCCCTCTTATTCACTGCAGACACCTGGAGTGAGGTCTTTGTGTGCGCTCAGTCAGGATTCAATATTGTATCGGACTGGCTACGTGACAATGTTCTCACTCTAAATGCGGAAAAAACAAAATACGTCACCTTCTCCATAAAACAGCATACACCGTCTCCATCCATGACGCCAAACACTATCATAGCCCACACGTGTGCATTTCCTCACTCCACTACATGCACTTGTATTCAAATCAGCAAAACCGATTGTGTTAAATACCTGGGTTTAACTATAGACAGCACACTAAAATTCCAGGACCATATCAACACCTTAAGTAAACGTCTGAGAAAACTGATATATGTTTTTAAGACCATAAGAAACGTGACTGACGATAAAATAAAAAAAATGGTATACTATGCTCTGGCTCAGTCTTTAATAACATACTGCATCACCTCTTGGGGTGGTGCTCCAAAAACTACCCTTCTGGAACTGGAAAGAGCACAGAGAGCCATTCTGAAGGTGTCTTTGTTGTTACCTTATCGCTACCCTACAGCACTATTATACCAAAAAGCGAAAGTCTTGACGGTGCGTCAACTGTTTATTCAACAAATCATCCTAAAACAGCATAGACTTCTAACGTACAATCCTTCACTCCCTCGAGCTAAGAGAAGATTTAATCCTGTTGTGAACTATCATACTTCGCCTTCAACATCTTTTTCAAAACGTTTCTTTTATCACCTTGGTCGGTATCTCTACAATAAAGTAAATAGGGTCATATCTATTTATGAACTCAATAAAATAAAGTGCAAAATGAAACTATATAGTTGGCTTCAAGAACTCAACTACGATGACACTGAAAATTTATTAACAGTCATAACATAAACATCATTATGCAAATATGCTACGATCAAAAACAAAAAAGAATTTATTCTCACAGTCACACACTCTCACAACCCCCCCCCCCCCCCCCCACGCGCACAACACCCCCACACACACATCCCCAACTACACAAACTATAGATACACGCAGTACACACTCAACCTCACTCCCACCCTGATACTAACCATACTAACAAATAAATCGCAACTATAATTAGTAAGCTTTTAAAAAAATGTTAACGTTTCCCTAATTGCATACCATTTGTACGAGTACATAACATAATTTGTTAAACTTAAATGAAGGAGTCCTGGTGACCTGAAATACAGGCCTTGAGCCTAGATTAGGCACCAGTCTCCCACAATAATACCCCTATAATATGTTACCGTAGAAATAAGGCTAGCAATTAAGAGTAATATTGTGGAGAAAATAAACTAAAAAAAAAAAAAAAAAAAATATATGAGGTTAGCCAAAATTTTCCTGTTAACTATTTTTTACTAATAGACCATATATTCCTAAGCAAAAAACTTCTAAAAAGTTCTCTGCCATCGTTAGTTACATATATAAATACCGTCATTCTCCGTAAGTATGAAAATATTGACACCGACTACTGACACTGCAAACCATAATTTATTGTGCAGCATGGACGGCAGCTACATGCAACGGAGCTAAAATTTCACACTCTACAAATCAGGTTAGAGAAGAAAATCGAAAATCTAACAGCAAACATAGGTAGGTTTTTTTTCTTTTTTTCCTTTTGTAGAGTAGGTATCATAGATACTTTCTTCACATTATAATCTAGCCAAGGTATCTAATAAGTAAATTAAATATAACTTAAACTATTATGTAAGTAAAACATATAGCAAATACAAATAATTACTGGCTCCTTACTCTGCTCTTACTACTTCTTATCTGAACAACAGAATTCAGAGGGTCGATGTTGATGCAAGATATCTGTAAGATCCGTAGGCGCGGGCTTGCGGACGGTGAGCAATGGGTAGCTCGCCGTCCGATAAGGACCAGGCCCGGGTCGACGGCGCGTTGTGTTCCTCAAAGAGATGTCAGCAAGTGAAGGGGTCCGATAGGACCGATGCCTGCCGGGGTTGCGGGAAAGTCCGAAAGGGATACCGTGGCCCCTGGCAACGTACAAGCAACGGAAGGAACACGGGTGGGTTTTAATCAGTAAGAGTCTGACACGCCCTCCCGCTCCACCCAGAGCGGGAGAAGTTATTTGATAATTTCCCACCAAAAAAGAAAAAAATGGTAGGCTGACACATTTTATTAATGGTTGTAGAAGCCAAAACTAATAACAGCAATAGATATATTTAAAATACCAAATACACGCACAACACGAAGAGTCAACACACAAATAGAATACTTTTTGGACACTTTAAAACAAAAATTAAATGCAGCATCCAGTAGACCTAAAATATATGTAACATGCACGAACCGTAAGTACAAAACACAACATTTATCAACAATGATAAAATATTTTATAGGAACCTTGCATCTAATAACAGAAATACCACTAACCAAACCCTAGAGACACCTTCATCCGAAACACTTAAAGAATTCTGTGCTAACATTTGGGAAAATCCAATTTATCATAATCATCAAGCAGATTAGGTCACCGAAGCAACAACAGCAATTCCAGAAATGGAATTTGAATTTATACCAATAGGAACATTTATAGACGTCATTAAACGCACACACAACTGGAAATCGCCAGGCACTGACAACATCCACAACTATTGGTATAAAAAAATCTCCAGGATACATCCTTACTTACATAATCATTTAAACACATTCATACAATCACCAAATTTACTTCCACCATACATAACACACGGAGTAAGTTATATGATACCTAAAGACATGAATGACACTATAAATCCAGCAAAATACCGACTAATTACTTGTATACAAAATCTTTACAGCCTCTGTAGCCGAGGTAGTATATGAGTATTTAACCAAAAATTACATTCTAGCAGAACAACAAAAGGGATGTCGTAAGAACAGCCAAGGATGTAAAGAGCAACTTACTATAGACGCGATTATTATGAACACCGCTGTTAAAAGCAAGGCAGATATTCACACAATGTTTATTGATTTCCAAAAGGTTTCGACTCAGTCCCGCACAGCTGGTTACTACAGGTTTTAAATATGTACGAAATTCACCCAACACTGACACAATTCACAACTTCCATGCAGAATTGGCAAATAGTTCTTAAAATTAATGCCTACTCCTCGACTGCAACTTTTGAAAAATTCCTCGTTTAAATTTTTCAAGGAGATGCCCTAAGTCCGCTGTGGTTTTGCATGGCACTTAACCCACTCTTATACTTATTAGATAAAACAGACACGGGATTCACACTGGCAAACAATATACGCTAACACACCTCATGTACATGGATGATATAAAGTTATATGCAGCCGACAAATACGCACTTTTCTAACTAACGGACAAGACTCAACAATTTTCTGAAGATATTTATATGTCATTCGGAGTAGATAAGTGCAAAATTGTATCAGATGTAAAAGGAAAAGTTCTAAATAATAGTTACTCGAAACAGGTGAATCCATAGATCCGATGGATGAACAGAGTACAATAAATACCTAGATTTTAAACAGTTCAGACAGATACAACAAAAGATGATAAAACAAGAATTGCTCAAAAAGTTTTCACACCGCCTCAACCTCATCTTGAAAACCCACCTTAACTCCAAAAACACAATTAAAACTATCAACACATTCGCAATACCCATTCTCAAATACTCTTTTGGAATTATATGCTAGTCAAAAACCGATATAATAAAGTTAGAACGCACTATTAATACATAATTATTTTACCAAACACAGAAAACACCATCCAAAATTAAGCATTCAACGACTAACCCTACCTCGCCAAGAAGAAGGAAGAGGATTGATTGACGTACACAATTTGCGCTACAAAAAATATTTTCACTCAGATCTTATTTCCATACCAAATCAGAACATTCATCACTACACAAACATGTAACAGACTCAGATAAAAAACTTACACCACTCAACTTACAAAATAGAAACACTCAAATTTATGAAAATTTCATAAGCACACAACAAAAAATTGCCGCATGCCCTTCACGGAAGACACCGAGCCTACCTGAGTCAGCCACACGTTGACAAAGCTAAATCGAACGAATAGCTCAAATGAGGCGAGCTGTTTTCCGAGACCGAAGGGTTCATGCTGGCGATACAGGATCAAGTAATAGCGACTCGCAACTATAGAAAATACATTATAAAAGACCCTCGTCAGCCGACACAGACATTGCAACAATGCCTCTGAGACCATACAACATATTACAGGAGCCTGCAAATCACTTGCACATACTGACTATAAGCACCGACATGACCGAGTTGCCGCAATTATCCACCAACATTTAGCATACAAATATAAATTCATAAGTGAGATGATACCGTACTATAAATAAATATAAACCCGAAATCATAGTAGAAAATAGGAACCAGAAAATCTATTGGGATTGGACGATAACAGATAAAACTATACATTTCAATAGACCAGATGTTCACGACAAGATTAATAAAGCAGTTTATCGTATAGATATAGCTATCCCTAACTCACACAACATTCAAACCTCAATATCTGAAAAGCCTATATACTTAATATATCAAGACCTCGCCATAGAAATAAAAATCCAGTGAAAAGCACAAACCGTTCACATTGTCCCTATAGTACTCTCATCTACAAAGTCACTCTACACACCCATACCCTGCACCTGATACAAAAAGCCACAATTCTCAACACCTGTCGCATCACCAGGAAGTTCCTTACTTCTTCCACAATATAATCAACGTTCTCTATTTAAATTCCTTCTCCACTTGATTCCGACCCGTGTGCAAGGTTTTTGTACTCTCTTATTAAGGAACTCGAAATAATAATAATAAATATATTTTTTTAAATATTTTTAAATGTTTTTGTTTTTATTTATTTTTATAAAATATATTTAAAATTGTGAATTATATGTATATGTTATAGGCAAACTCCGAAGCTCCGGCGCTCCTAGGTTGGACTGGTCAATCCTCAGGTCAGACTGAATGACTTAGTCAAAGCCCAAACAAATGTAAATTTTCGGCCTTTGACTAAACAATTTTCGTCAAACCTGGGAGAGACTAATTTGGTCAGGCAAACGTCAAAACACAATTTTATTAAATCGGGGTTTGACGAGTCAAACTCCGATATAGGTATGAAGTGTCTTATCTTCGTATATTTGGAAGCATTTTATCATTTAAGCAGCTTTCAAGTCTTAAGAACCGCTTAACTCTGCCAGTTCTGACACCTGATTGGTCAGCTTACGTGATTTTCACTTTTATATTTGAGATGCTTTGAGAGAATGCCGTGTGGCATTCGCGGATTCTACCTCACTGATAATCTGCTCATACAACTGTTTGTTTTTTATGTGAAATGAACACTTATTTTTATTCAAATTAGAAATTTTCTCTTTAAACTTTACTTTTAAAGCTTCTTTATCCACGTTTTTAGTAACAACAACACCGTTTGATTCACTCATCTTCAATTTTACACAATTACACGCCCGCACGCTCAATGAACGAACATGAAATGACAAAACAATCGGTCGGAACACCGCGAGAGACATTATGAACCTGTTTAAACATGTTCAGATCAACGTTTGACCGAGTTTTGCAGTCGCTTCTAGGATTGACTAGGCCAAAACCGAAACAGAATAATTTACTTTCGACGTTTGACTGAAAAGTTAGGAGCTCCTGGGTTTGACTAAAAATACTTCAGGCAAAGGGCGAAATTGAAATGTATTTCGGGGATTGCCTGATGGCTTTGGCCAAACCTAGGATAAACCAGTCCTTCCGCGAAGAGACTGTGTATCGGACTTTGACTATAACATATATATATTAAATAAAGGAAATAATATTAATAAATATTAATATATTATTTACTTTCTTTTCTCTTATATTTATAGTATTGCTAATTTTTCTTACAGTAATTGAGCCAATATAATGTGTTGAGTACATTCTATTGGCTCAATTACTGTAGGCAAAATTAGCAATAGATACTGCGGCAGTTCCTAATGCTTTTCTCCGGTTCATTTAAAGTAATAGGCATTTTTATAAATCTTCGGGACATCCGTAACAAAATAAACGCTACCGTTTTACATGTTTTGCTGACAGCTGGTTGAGACACACCATGTAAATCAGCTGTATCGTCTTGAATCTACGAATAACACAATAATACGAGTATTAGTATATTATTAGGGTTTTGTCTAATGTACCTAACATTAGACAAAATCCAAATAATATACTGCATTTACCAAGGTTAGGTACTCACGTACTTAATGGCGAGCCCAGTTGCGTAATGCGCAAACCACTTGCACTTCGACTCAATGGGCATCCTCGAGGGTCGTGGGATAAGTACTCATGTAAAACATGAGTAACACAATTTTTTCTCCAAAACGTTTTGGTAACCTACACTTATTCTAAAATCTTCGTCACTCAATTCAATACGATTCACACGATAACAATGTCTGTAAGATCGCCGAGATGTCTCCAGTATATCCAAATCTTCATCAAGTTAATATACATTTTAATCGATTTTTATGTAAATTTACAAACAATAATAATCAACGCAAACGTCAAACAAATTAGTACCAAAGATAAACTAGGGGACTCGGCGGACTAACTTTAGTACCATAAATAGTTCTAGAACTAGTGATTTATAATAACGTTTTATTTAGTCATGGTACTAAAGCTAGTACTTATCCCAGTACAAAATTTAGACCGTGTTTTGGAATAAGACGGATTGAGTTTAGTTCTGCCAACCAGAACCATCGTATTTCAAAGTTTCTCCCATTTTCCGAAGCAATTGTAATGATTTATGATGTAGTTAACATGATCATTTTTAATTCTATTATTCTAAGCATTCATTTTGGATGTATATTGAATTGATTTTGATCTCAAACTCAAACTCAAAGCATTTATTTCAAATAAACCAATTACAGGCACTTTTGAATTGTCAAGGGGTCGGTCAGTCGGAAATATGAAGCTAGTCGCCCATTCCAAAGCGTGGTACCAATGGAGAAGAACGGGCAAGAAACTCCACGGACACTCTTTTAAAGCAAAATATGGTTACATAATATTGGTTACATCATTCAAGTTGAAGTTATACATGTGAGAACGATGCAAAACTTTAAAAGCGTCCGTTAGAAATAAAAATAAAAACTAATTCAAACATTAAATTAAATAAAAATCGCCGTGGCAGATGATGTATAGTAATTAGTACTTAATATAATAGATATGGTATCTATTATATTAAGTACTAATTACTGTTTGGAATATTGTACGAGTATATGTACGTACAAGTTTGACGTAATTAACGGAATTAAAGAGAGATTGTGGGTCCTCCCGGAAAAAATATATAAAAAAGTACCAAGTTTTCAAAATGTTCTTATGATGACACTAGTATCTTTCTGATGTCTCTCCTTGCTATATATTAAAGTTAATCTCTTTGTTTAGATAATAAAATTAAATTCTATAACGGATGTAAAAATAGCCCTCACGAAAGGGACAGTCAGTTGTTCTTCCTGTTATTATGTTTTTTTTTTGTACTTGACAATAAGCCCACGTAATACTTGGACTAACTGAACCTTCTGGTTACGGAGATATTCAAAGTTTCAACTTTTTTGAAGGTTTTTTTTTTATGAAAGCAGGTTTTAAATGTTATAACTTAACTTTAATTACTCCCACGATCCCTGTACCGATGCATGCACATAAGCACAATGCTTTGCATGCGTTACGTTGCGCACTATCGTAATACCGAATTTTCGCACCAAAAATTCATTTTCCAGCATTTTTTTTTTGCACACAGTTACTTAGTTTGTTCCTACAGAGTGCGTAAATGATGGCTTTGCAAAGGGCCTGTACGTCGTAGGTATTGTCTAAAGTCCATCTAAACAGTGCTCGGCCTGCCTAATAGTTTATAGGTTTCAAATCTACAGAATTCACTAAATGCTGACAAAAAGTGCTCGTAACATTTTGATCTACCGTCTACATAGCATTACATAGCATTTTTTCTTTCATCTTGAACCAGATGGTTCCTATTGAAGATATCTATTATATTTATATGGATACTTTGGATATAAACTGTTTTTCATTGATAAAATAGGTGTATATTTGTGCTATAAAACATATATAACATATATGTTTGTGCTATAAACATATTCTTGATCTTTCTTTGATAGTTATAAAAGGTGCGAACGTAACTTGCTTAATTTTGTTTTTTTATCATTTCCTTAATGATTACCTTTATATTATATTTTTTGTAAATTGAACGTTGTTAAAGGTGTCAATATAATTACATTAAGTCCATACAATTACATTGTTATCGTCAGATTAGGGGTCCAATCCAAAGAATCAGTTGGATTATGATCGTAGATTGTAGTGAACTATTAGACATTAACAAAGTCATTGTAGCCAATGGCTACTACAGGGTTGGGGAAACTATGGCCAAGCTTAACACAAATATTCCACATGATATGAAATGTATTGTAATGTAATTTGCTTTGTTTTTCAGTATCCTTACAGGGTGCATGTATGAAACTTTTAATCTTATTCCAACCTCTGTACAACATGTTTGCAAGTAAATTCCTGTCACATAAAATATGTTTCCAATAGTAAATAAGTAATTGTTACTTCTATAGGAACCTTTTCTTGAAATCAATTCCTACTTGATGGTAGGTTTCTAGAAATATCTCGGTAATTCCTGTCACGATTTTTTGGCTCATCGGGTCGCATTGTCATCCGATTTACACATTCTTCGCGTGGTCCTGACTCGCACGCTTTTTGGGAATGTTCAAAACTGATTCGGTATTTTGTGCAGTCAAGGTTGTAATGAGCTAGGATTTTAGTAATATTTGTGGTAGCTCGAGCACTAAAAGTAATTTCCTATAAAACACTTATTACCACCTGAGTAGAGAGAAGGCATAATAGTAAATTCTATTGTGCCTTCTCTCTACTCAGTCAAATACATTGGAAAGTATCTTCCAGCAATTGAAACAACTCTTTTCGACGAATACAGCACTCGTGTTAATAACTGTTTACATATTAGTAGCATACGTCATCACATATGTCCTGAAATTAGCTTATTGTAAATTGTGAGGGGACGGCGCGTACGCAGTTCCCACTAACAAAAATTACGTATCCGAGTTATCCACATTAGGGATAATCGCAGGGGTCAACATAACCGCAGTGAAATTGGAAGGCCTCGTCCTGGGGAGTCGCCTTCTTGATCACGGTATCCCCTATGACAGGTAAGTATGATTATTTTACAGAATTTAGCGAGGGTCGTTCAACGGCGGAGAATCTTAACACCGCGATTCAGAAATGTGAAGTTACTGCATAGTGACATCTGTTGGCAAGTTAGGAGAACCCGCCTACGGCGCGACGTCTGGCGAATTCGTGCCACAATTCCAACTTTAGATAGGAGACACAAATTCCTTTTGTTACAATTTATTAGAACTCCAATATTTCTACCTGTACCTAATTATAATTCTTAATAATGTTAGACTAAGACTAAGTGATGAAAGACTGATGCACCTAGCATTAGTCTTTCATCACTAAGTCTTAAGCGAGCAAATTTACGAGCAGGTGGTTCATAGTCATCATTGAATAGAGGTTAAACGGATAAGTTCCGGGGTACTTGCCGTATTTTATTGTGAATTTCTGTAACTTCTTAGCCATGTTGTAGTTTTCCATAACTCTTTGTAAATAAATTATACTAACGTACTAATGTCAAATCAAATGTTTGTAGTTACTACATTTATTATAACTAATTGTTTGTTTTCATCTTCATTCAAAGTTAAAATTATATTATTTACACCTAAACACTTTTATCTGTTAATGCTATTTTTATTTATCACATACATCCTTCATCAGAATGTAAATCATGAAGGAATAATTATTTAAAACCAAATAAAAGAATATTGTCGACAAAGTTCTTATTCCTAATTCTGTAGATAAATATATAATACTGGCAACATAATCTAATATAGCAGCTGATGCTACAATTGCAGCTTATAAAAAAACGAGATGGTTACAGTGCCCTTAACAAACGATTTATCTGTGACAAAAGTAAACCCGGTTATAAGTAAATGAATTCAAGCCCTCAACCGTATATAATAATGATGAATTTCAAGTAGTAACTAAAGTTTTATGTGGTCCATTTATCGAATGTATTATACTCGTACATTAAGTTTAATGGACATATGACATTAGCTCAAGCGTAATAAGATGACCAAGTTTTTCAATAACTAATGATACCTGCTTACAGTACTTACTTATCACTACAAAGAAATAGATTCATTTTTAGATTGGATTGGAAGCAACCTCTCCTCAAAACAAATTCCAAACGGTCCATAAATTTTTAACAGTGGTTTGTTCCTACCTAGACTCAGCGTCTCATAGATTGACCTAGAAAATAGGTTCTTGTGGTCTGTTAGGGCAATGGCTTTAATGTACTTTAATAACTTCGAGTGCCATTTCACACTATAGCAGCTACACTGAATCATTTATTATAGTGACTTTAGTGAGTTAATACCGAAACTGATGAAATTGTGCAAAGAAATTGCAATAATATTCATTTTAACGATCTTCTCGTTTCTGACGATGTAGAATTTTCAGATATATCATCAAGTATGAAAAAGATTACATATTTTTAATTACAGTATATAAAAATCCGCTTACTAATTAAGAGCATGTTTGAACTACTTACGAGGGATCTTAATCCAATTTAATTGGATTACCTATGTTGAAGTGTGTGGAAAAATTTAATTACCACTAATCTGTACGGTAACGCTCAAAGCGTCAAAGATTATTAATATTTTATAGCATCAAGCTGTAATTTATATACTCACACATACAACGGGTACTATCGGCCAGATAAATGAGTAAGATGGAATAGAATTAGTATGAAATGTCATATAAGAACTGAGGCTTATCCGGAAGTGCCGAAATAAATAGGCTATTTGGAATCTATATCTGATGATCGTAACTGCTACTGCTGAGTATGAGGGTCCTGGGTTCAATTCCCGGGTTGGGCAAAGTGTTATTGGGTTTTTCCATCTGGAATTTGTCTGGATTTGTTGATGGCAATAGGCTCGCCCCCTATTACATGGGACTTAAATATAACTAGCGAAATATGGGTGTACGATAGGTATACCTCTGCCTAACCCCTCGGGAACACTATAGGCGTGATTTTATGTGTCATCTGAAGATATACACAATTATAATCCAATACCTAATTTTAATTAGGTAAGCATCTCATCAACATAAAAATCGATTCCAGAAACGTCAATAGGCTGGGATTGATTTCGACTAAATGATAAATTATTGACTTCTACTAAAAAAAAAATTCAGTTTAATAAAAATGGAGTTCTAATACAGAACTTACTTAAAACTGAGACAGAAACCCCAGTATTTCGTCTCCATTGGTTTAGCACCCAAATTAGTAAGGTACATGTTGACTATACGGACTCTTTTCTCGCGGAAGAGCCTTTGAACTTACTATCAAAGACCAGTGTTGATGTAAAGACAAACATTACGTCGTCAGTTACATTCTGTGTATTGTAATCTCAATAAACTTCGAATATACAGTGATACTGCATAAAACAGACATGCCTTGAACAACATACGATTTTATTCTTTTTGTAATTATCAGAATTGTATAATTATGTATAATGCATCTCCACTTTGTTTATACTTAACTAATACAGAAGACAAGTGTCAATAATATTAGTTATTGTTTTGCTGTGTGTAAGGACCCACAGGATATATTACACCCGAAGGTAATTACTGCTCCATTATAGGTAGGTGCTTCTCATAGAGGTATTTTGTTTTTGTAAAGTTTGCCAAATCGGGGTAAACGGTTATAGATTATTATTCGAATGACTTTTTTCACAATTTTTCTGAATTATAACTTGTTTTCGTAAAAAAAACGACAAACAAAGTTAGATATTTGACGTTTTATGACCCTGTATCTTACAAAAAAGTCCCTTCGATGCACAATGTGTCTAACAAACAATTTATTCTTTATCTTTCTTTGTTAAACCAACAAAGATAAAAGAATACTGCAGCAGACAATATTAGTATTGGCTGGGATTTTTTTTGAAATAATTTATTTTCTAACTCTGTTGTCATTGGCAAAGGTTTGATCTACTTTAGATAGTATCTTTAATATGTTTTTTTTTTCGGTAGCTTTTAATACGAGCTTTTATTAAAAGTAATCCTTCAAGAGTTCATCATCATCATCTTCCTGCCTTAGTCCCATGTTACTTGGGGTCAGTGCAACTCGTTTTGTTCTTCCATTCCCCTGTCAACCGTCAAGCTATCATTCGCTCCTTTTTTCATATCATTCTTCCCACAATATATCAATCTTTTAGTCACAAGCGTTTCATCCCTCCGAATCACAAGCCCGTACCAAGCCAAACAATTTCCTTTCAACTATCTGAAATCCTTCAAGAGGTTATGAGGTTAAATCACGTTGAACTATAGCAGAACTCATTACTAGTTGGACAATATAAAGTGGGTACATTTAGGTCCACTTTCTAAGGGTTAATAGGAACATTACTTACGTCCGCCGCACAATATCTTCTAAGTTACAGCTACTTTATACAAGAATTCTCATCAGTAACACGTATGTTAGGAACGATTTCATCAATCTTATTATTCTTTACGTTATCTATATCGTAGCATGTTTTTTTATGGTTGTACTTTGAGCTCACAACCTTGACGCATCTTGGTGTATAATCGATGACGTTTTAAAAGTATTTAAATCAATTTGTAAACATCAATCCTACATCACTCTTAAAAACATTCTAACTCGCATCAACCATCGGTAGACTATACAAATATTTTTGTTCAGCGAAGTCCTTATTCAACTTGCCGGGGAAAAATAAAGTTATAGCTAATAGAACATTTATGTTTTCAAATAAGTGAAAACCATACCTAAATGTCTTGTGACGTATCATGCGATTTAGTACTATGAGCGGTGCATCTATTAATTGTCACCTTGACTTGCCCTACGCCTGCAAATGATTATAGAACGGGCTCTAAAGTACCCACAATGTTTTAGGAGATACTTAACATGAAGCTCCTCGCACTAAAGCCATTAGTGTATGAAATCAATTAGGTTTGTGAACTGTTAGTGTTTCCACTTAAGACCACTTCTGTAATATTGAGATAGCATTAACGTCTCGCTTAGGGCTCGTGGTATCACTTGTCATGTACATATATTTAGTTTTTGCCGTCACAGATATAGTTCGCAATCATAATATTTGGTATTCCGGTTCAGTAACATGATTCCACAACTCAAACATTTAAAGTAAAACCTGTCTTTGACATTCTTCTTCTTCTTAGCCTGTCCATGGCAGCCTGTTTATTTATAGTCTGCCCAGAATATGGCTACAAGTTTGTCATCTTTAGTAGAGTTTATCAGCTCCTGCATCGTGCAGGAGTTATAAATTTCATAACAGAATACCACCAAGTCAACCCATCATTCCACATCAAAGTGAAAAGGTAAAGGTAAAGCAAATGATTTGAGAATAAACAGCAATGACGTGATGCGTGAATAAGACTCCTCTAAAAGAGATAAGGGAACTAGAAGGTCTTCCACGGACATGAACTGCTGGTCTAAATATGTATAAGAAGAGAAAGTGAGAGGGAAGGGACTATTACACAACTTTGTAAGCCATTTTATAAAAAAGGGTAATTATGTGTCCTCCACCATCGTGTCCCTTGAGGAAGCTAGTCACAGCTTAGTGCTACTTGTTACCTACATTATTTAAGCTGCATAATGTTATTGTAGACAAGCTTGTGGAAACTCCATGATGATATTTCATGTATTTTAAACAGACAATTTATTTCCGCGTATAAATAACTCGCTGAAATTATTGTGTGAAAAGCAGTTCGATCGTTCTGCATCAGTTGCGTAATAATCTTAACGTTTTTTAGTTTCGGTATTTATGTTATTATTTTTATGATGCATCGTAATGTCTGGTGGAATGTCTGGATTTATGTGTCTATGATTTATAAGTGTGGTGACATTTTTACATTCTTCGTCGGATTCATGGTCAGTTTGAACGTTTGGACTGCTAAACTACTGACTAGAATTTGTTTGATCTTATCAGAAAAAATCCGGTAAAGGCGAATTTTATTGTTACATTTTATAGCAGACAACTAAAACTTTTACGTCCCGTGCATTTAACGAGTATTTCTATAACATTAGCAGAATTCCACCGTGTTCTATCAATTTCACAAAGTGTAATGTGTTTGAGCATGTATAGTCATAGTGATGCAAAGCCCGTCATATTGAATGAGAACTTTTGGCGCATTTGCACGTATCCAGTGCCAAAAGTTTAGCTCGATAACGATTGTTTGGATATGTTTGTCCATTTATACTGAAAACGATTTCATATGATAATACTATGACTAGGAATGGTTGAAATTCTCATGTGCCTTTCGAAGTAAGATCATAATATTTATTTTTAACTCACCGTCCAACAGTGTTTGAGAAACCGATAAACAACTAAGATTGATTACCAATTACGTCTGTTTTTAAGAGTGCAGTCTGTGCAGTGGTTCGTCTTAAAATCACACGTTTACAAAACTGTGAAGAACCAAAACTTGACAGCTTTCCTTGGGCAGACCAAAATTCACTGTACTCTACCTACAGATACTTTTGAAAATAGATTTTTGCCGAAATAGTCGCTGGTTTTTTACAAATGCGTAATCATGTTACAACGACCAACCAGCACACGTCACAAGCGACAAATTAATTTTATGTATATAACCATTTTCTCCAATGAAACCATTATTTGAGGTTTGAAGTTTCAGATAGATTTCAATTACATGTGACTACCATATATCCAACATTTTGATTGATGCACAGTTACACTTTTGACAAAAAAACACTAAAAAGAAATTTTCTGAAAGTGTAAGTGTTCATCATTTAACCCAGCCAAATCGTGAACATTCAAGGAGTATAACGTGCAGGTGGAAGGGGCATGTACCTACTTAGGTGCATTAGTGTTGTTCAATCCCGAAATAACCATAAACCATTTACTACTTACTCACAAAACAACTTATTTTTTTTCAGATTCTAAAGATGGCTGCTCCGTCTCCTATCGCGAAAACTTGAGACTATTTACTCAAACCCATAAGTATGAAAAACTTCAACACGACTTTCGAAGTGGGGTGGAATGACACAGATGTGTGGGGTGTGCCCCAATTGGACCTGGATGTGTTCTACAGACCTGATGTGGTGATAATAGTGTTGTATGTGGTGGTGTTGACGGCGTCGCTGTCTGCGAATACGCTGCTCATCTTTATCGTGATCAAGTTTCAGTATATGAGGAGGTGAGTTTTTTTATTAGTACTACTTTTTTATGTTAATTGGAGATGGCATTCGTTTGAGAAGAAATGAGACATTACAGTCAGAGGTGAAACCAAACAATCCAATCATTTGTTTCCGAGTCCTATCGCTATATTAATATCATTATTTTATCTACTGTAGGTTTTTATGACTGTTGTTATTGTGACCTTTACTGAGAATTTGGAACAAAAATATTATTTTAATGAAGCAAGTTTGGTTTACGCAAATAAAATCAAATCGAAAACACAACATTTTGTTAGTAGAGGAACATACATGTTAGTTTAGGGTTTGCTATTGGTAAAAGTTCAACAAAGCATCATATAAAACTGGATTATTGGTAAAGATGTTTTTACGCTAATAGAGTTAAAAAATTGGTAGCTAAAAAAAACACAAAAAATTTCGCAATTGAGGTTAAATCGAAACCATATTTACAATTTATTTTTTACAATTTATAATTCTTAAAATAAATAGAAAATCTTTTTAACGCTATATGTAGCCAGCAGGACTAAGGCTAAGCCCGCACTACGAAAAAAAAATCGCGCGAAATTCTTATCACCATTCTGTAACACTGTGGTATATATTGTATACAACGCACTTGTGATTTAAAATTCACGTGGTAAAAAGTCGGTGGTTTTGATACCAATTTGATGCCGTCAAAGTCAAAGTCAAATCATTTATTTCAAATAGGCCCGTATAAGGCACTTTTGAACGTCAAAAATGTACAAAAAAAATTAATTGATGACGTGCGGTGCGACTTTAATTCGCGTGAATATTTTATGGAGCATGGGGTTGTATATCGCTTTTTGCATTGTGAAATAAAATTCGCGCGGGTGGGAGGGTGCGTGCGCTCACCGCTCTGGCCGTTTGTGGCTAAATCCAGTGTTCATGACATCTTTTGAGTCGTCTTTTACGCCGCAGTAACAAGAAAATTAAGTGTAGTAGGTATCCAGTAGTTATTTTGTTACCTACAACATATTTTCAGACAGGCAGGAGCTTCGTAACAATTTTGTAAGGGCATTTCATTTAGGTATTCTGGTAATCGATTATCAAATACCCAGATTTTAGATACCCAGACATAAAGGTATTTCAAACAAGAGTTCAAACTTGTAAAGAACTTAATAAGGGTTATACGACATTGGTCAAGTCTGATATTTGTCATAACGACCCGAATATCGTAAGGGCACGAGTTCGACTCTCTGTTATTTATATAGCTAAGAGATTGGTGTCTAGAGGTTTGTGTATTTGATTTATGTCCATAGTGACAGTTTTTATGAGATTAAAATATTTATTACTGTTAGAAAATCTTGTTATTGGGTTTCGTAAAAGTGGGTCAGAGAATGTATGGGGATAAGTACTTGAAATAGGGCGTCGAACATTGTTGATAATAAACAGAAAACCATAAAATAAATCGTTTCTAAGTTTCGACGATTGTCACTATATCACGCTTCAACGGCTAGAAGGATGAAAAACAAACACACGAATTTAATGACTATGACAAAACACTTTTGAAAAAAACATTACCCTCCTCTGAGGCAGTCCAGTAAAAAGTGGCAGTGTCACGACAAATTATTGTTTTATGAGAGCTCGAGCCCAAGCCTTTCAAATTTTCTTACGTTTTTTGCAATTTGCAGGTCAGGATCAGGTTGTATGTTGATTAAAATATGATTCGCGACCGTAACAAATATGTATTTACAGAATTATAACCATAAAAATCATGAATATAACTCTCGAGTTCAGATTACTCTTTTGAATGATTATTTCATGAAATCGTGACTTCTTAGGTCAAATCTTACGTAGAGAGTTGTATCGATGAGTTTAATGATTTTAATTCTATAAAATACACATTTGTTACGGTTGCGAATCGTATTTTTATCAACATGCAACCTGACACTGACCTGACTTTGCAAAAAAACTTAAGGCGACAATAATCGATTTTTAATGATTTTATACTGAAGATCACGTCTAAACGAGTAGTGCTAATGATTTGGAAATATTTTAAATTAGAGCATTTTTATAATAACTTTATGTGTGAATATAGTTTATATTACATAATAGTTTATATTACATGGTTTAATTAATTTGTAAAGTTATGTCTAACGCGGATAAGAAACTGAAAATCACGTAAAAACTATCAAGCGTATTTTTCTGAAACCTTCACCATTTTAAAGATAATTTAATTATTTATCTTCTAGTATAAGTGTTTTATTAAAAAAACCGATTGTTTCTTGTCTAATAAATTAATAATGCGTCTAATTTGGAATAGCGTTCCTTGATGGGCGAATCCTATTACTGGCTGGACGTACGACGCGTTGCGTGAGCTCAGCACAGAATACGCAAGCTACCCAAATCAAGGCCAGTGGCATTTTCAAAATTTGATTTTCGCGGGCTAAAGACAATCATTCGATCTCACAAGCTAGTTTTCCTACTACTCAAAATTTTTACTAGTGCCTACGTACGCTAGACAACTCCTAATTATAGGTCAGCAAACCGAAGTCTGTTTGCAGATTTGCGTTTATTAATAACTTTGCCAATTAAATTCCAACAATGCTATGTTTATTTTAAATGTTTGAGCTAACTATTCAGTTTATACAATAAATCTGCTGTTAGTATTGCTGATTGTTTAAACAATTGTAGAAATATTTGATTATTGTGTGATTTGATTGTTTGAGTATTTATCTGTTGTCAAACGTTATTATTTTAACGTAGGTAATTGTTTGTTTGTTTTAAGTTGACCTGTTTTTGGGAATAATGGTTTCACTGGATTGATATTTTAATGGAATAATTTAGTTTTTGAAACCAACATTATTGATTTTCAGTACTAATTAGATTACATTGTTCTCCGAAAGTTTTTAAGGAAAGTCGTTGTGTAAAGACGATGTTCAGCATTCTATCAAATGCGGAGGTTGCGTCCGGTCGGTTCGGTGGTGAGCATGACCCATCCGTCAATGACATGAGTTAAAGAAAGTAGGTACATTGGAGCATTAGCGTTTTCTAGGGTCTGGTATACAACAATCAATCTGCCTGCTAAGATTTCACTTCCTTGGTTGTGACTGGAAGCCAAGTCGACCCCGGTTTTTATGCAGTGTGTCCGACTTATTTATTGTTTTCTAACTCACACATACAAAAACCGACGCCTTTTTCTCATGGCGACCAACCAATTTACCAACCAATTTTTTTATGTTGTTGTGGGCGTTCGGCGGCTTAAAATATACAATTTTACCATTTTCTGCGCTGTGATTATTATATTGACAGCAGGCCTAAATAGAGAACTGTTGGCTCAACTTTTCGTGAAATTCGGGATACCAAAATTATATTCGAGAAAAACCATCTGCTCAATCAATCAACTGGGCTATCGCTATCAGCTACTGGACATTCCAAAAAGGAGGTTGTCCATTAATCTGATAATAATAATCCTTTTAGCACTTCGAATGGCTATCACGAAGAGATTAGGGGTATCCTCTGTGGGGGCGACCTATTTTTAGTTGAGGTCATAGAATTAGGACACCTTGTGAAAAAGTTTGTGCAACATGCCGCTCTTTCTCCTTCAGTCTTTTGCTCATTGCTGAGTCGTGATGAGCCCGAACTTTTTGACGATCTGCGATTTGGTTTGTTGTAAAGGGTCCCCAAAACGCTCAATTGAAATTGTCAATGTTTACGTGATTTATACACATTGCTGCGAAAATCGTCTACAAAATTAAAGTGAAGCGATTGACAATATACACTCAAAACATTGACAATTCAATTCAATTTGATCGTTTCGAGGACCCTAAATGCGTCGGAGATTTTGGGGTACTGGTGTTGCTTCCATCGTAGGTCATAGGATTGGAAAACCTTGTGAACATGTCCAAGAACAGCTAGTACAGTAGTAATCTAACGCCGATCCGCTCCGTTCTGCACGTAAGTTTTACAGGATTCTTTCCATCGGGTGAACCGTAGAGTTTGTTTAAGAATCGATAAAAATTGAACAGCACAAGTAACAACGTACCTACCTGTTGCCAGACACTGCTGCCAAAAATCTTGCGATGGTGGTAATATTTTTTCTTTTCAAGTATGAGAATGAGTACAATAATATCACTTAACGAACACGTTAAGTGAAATTTTAACGTGGCCTTATCGAGAGAAAGCTTTTCCTTATGTAGATATTATTATTTCCCAGTTACCATCATCGTGTCGATTTCATCTTTTTCTGCAATTCGTGGTTTTATGTTAATATCTAGTTTCCCTAAAACGTTGAGCAGGTTGCTCAATAAAAACATTAAAATATCCTAGCCTTGATGGACTCTTTCTTGATAGCTGTTACGGCTGAGCCGTCGCCAGATGGCGCACTACGGCAGGACTTACCACCGCCACCGTGCCTGCGTAGCCATGCCGCTGGGCCGGCCGCGCACCTCCATCTCGCGCCGCCAGGGCGCCTGTCGTCAACCCACCATCACTCAAGGACGTCGCTCGTAATCATTTTATCAAACAAACACATTCAGATCAGACCTTGTAACTTCCAAGTTTTTAATACATCATTTGTACCAGCCTACGTCCATTTATTCGAAGCCTTTCCATACACACTACACAGCGGCAGCAGCCGTAACATAGCTTTAACCTGGGAGTTAATGATTCAAAAAGTTTCGGTTCTCATCGCTTATTATCAACTAAGATAGCTTTCTGACAGAAACTTATTCAATAAACAAAAACCTAATGGTGGCCAGACACGTAACGATTTACTTGCGCGAGTAAGTTTATGTTCGTTGTCATTCCATAATTTTAAGTGTGTCATAGCCAATAGTGTCATCACAATGTCTTGTTTTCTTCCTTTTTATTTGTTTTTATATTGGCACCTTGCAGCTATTTCCTAATAGCTAATTAGTAATAATTTAATCGTCATTTTGTATGTTGTGCTGTTTTTTGTGTGCACTAAATAAATGATTTATCTATCTATCTATCTATCTAAATCGTTACATGTGTGGCTACCATTATGGTCTCTTATCAAGCTGTTATGGGCGCCATTATAATCTACCGTAGATAGCGGTCATATTCGGTAATCCTCATGAAAACTAATAAAGTGTTCCATGTGATTTAGTGGCATCTGATGTTATGACATGGATTATTGTAACGACAACGGAAATGATTCAAAACAGCTAGGGAATAACCCAATTACTAATATCGTAAGAACACTAACGTTGTTGTGGTTTTGCGATTAATTAAATAATTTATTAAAAAAAAAAAATTATTTTTTTATACAAGCGACCTTACAAACAACAACAAAATAAATTGACTTTTTATTATAAACTTACTCATAAGTTCGATTCTTGAAAAAAAATATCTACTAACCCTAAACTGCAAAACCCTTTTAGTGTTTTTGTTTTTAGTTTATTTGGAAGTACCTTCATACTATTAAATAAACTAACGTTTACCTACGTTATCATTTAATTGAAAAGCAGTGATATTGGTTTGATTACCTACTATCAAACGGGCCGCCGCTTGGCAGATAATTTTATTTGTTACGTAATTACCTAGGTTAATTTTTATTGTTATTTTCCAAGCGGTACTTTTTTCAACCATAGATTTTGTACCGCGGCACGAAAATTTAAAAATATCAACTACTAACTAGACTTACAGTTTTTCTTCTGCAATTTTGACATCTCATGCTGTTAAAATACAGTTTAAAATATCAAAATCAGATTGAAACGATACCCGCGTTTTATTTCGAGGAATTTTC
The DNA here is from genome assembly GCA_949128155.2 of Xanthia icteritia. Lineage (NCBI taxonomy): Eukaryota > Metazoa > Arthropoda > Insecta > Lepidoptera > Noctuidae > Xanthia > Xanthia icteritia. The sequence continues at coordinate 22,240,161 of OX421935.2, forward strand.
GACTATTCATATGAATAAAAATAGCTCTTAAATTGGGGAGTAACAAAACCTTTTAAAATGTTACTTACATCTGCGTTTACTACCAAATGGCTGCTATTACAATAAAAGGTCTAAATGTCAGAGAAGTTACTCCAATTCTATTTAAGGAAAAGAGTTCTGTTGTAAACAATTTTCAGTTTGCTATCGAAAATCCTGACGTTTACATGACTCAACTGAAAAACAGATACACCAAAAAACAGCTTTACTTTGACGTAAAGCTGTTTTTTATTTGCAGATAAAAAAGGTAGATTTGGAAAGAAGTTTGATCTGAGGTTGCACTCAATTTTGACGATTACGTGCGTGAAGTTATTAGCAAGGTATTGTTTTGGTCAGCTCTCAAATGTTCCGTTTAGAAATTAATTTCCAAATAAAGGAAACATGGATATAATTAGGAAATAAACATTTTTTTTTTTTTTTTTTTTAACGTTTTGAGATCTCGTATGAAATAAATTTCTCGACACCTTACAATCAAAACCGTGTAAGAGTAATTAAAACTATGTTCTATTTATTACTTTATCATTAAGCTCTTGCAAAGGTTCAATTAAAATGCTGCCAGGCCAAAAATAGGATGCAAACGTTGTACATAACGCTACTCGCGTTATATTATATTTGTTGTTTGTAACATGTTTGAAGGTACTGTAATAAAATTATAAGCTGAAAATACAGGCTAAGCCTTCGTTTCCTTAGCATGAGCAAATGTGGTCCTTTGGTACATCTTATTTAGGTATGAGCCCTTTAATTTTTTTTTTTTTTTTTTTTTTTTTTTTTTTTTTTTTTAATACTTACACCATTGCAGAATGAAATAATACATTTTTTTTTTAGTGTATGGCTATATGTGAATGAGTTTGTATGCCGCACAGCACTTCAATTGCGTAACACGCTAACGATACTTAATAGGGGCATCATTCCTGTTTAATTACCACAGATGATAATCACCGCAGACATCCTCGATAGGTTTGGCTTTACCTATTGAACAACATGTTTTATAACATATTTTAAAATTAAAATGCAAACATTAAATTATAATTAAAGGCATAGCAATTCTGCCGGGGTTGCGGGAAAGTCCGAAAGGGATACCGTGGCCCCTGGCAACGTAAAGGCAACGGAAGGAACACGGGTGGGTTTTAGTCAGTAAGAGTCTGACACGCCCTCCCGCTCCACCCAGAGCGGGAGAAGTTATTTGATAATTTCCCACCCAAAAAAAAAAAAAAAAAAAAAAAAAAAAAAAGGCATAGCAATTCTAAGTGTTTTATGCAATTGCTGTTCTAATCCATAATCAAGGGTGTGGTGTGAACCGAGAGTTCGAAACTTTGTCCCTGGGTGACTTAGGCTACCCTAATGGCATACCGTAACAGCACGAAACACTAATTGAAAGTGACTGCTTTAATTAGAGACTGTAAATGATGAAGTTCATATTAGTGCCTTGTCTGTATCAATATGCCAATCGACCTCGTTTGATACAACTGCCTGTATATACTACTACATATATGAAAAACGTGTGAATTGAATCTGTGACATAATCAAAGCTTTTTTCTACAACTTTCGCATAATATGGAGGTTCAAAACTGGTGGAACAAATTAGTGAGTTCTTTTTATTTAGACTAGTAAGACACGAGATATAAAGAAATACAAAACAGCTTGCCACTATCAACATTGTTCGATTATTCGTCCTAACTTTATAAAGTGAATGCGAAAAGTCTTCGCAACAACATTAGAGTAATTAGCGAATTACCAGCTGCTAATAATTAGTTTATAATTATATCGGAATTTGATACCCTCATTAGCGATAGTTAGGTGGATTAGTTGGAACACGGTAGCCTACGTAATTACTTCTTCAAAGTCAAAGTCAAAGTCAAGTCAAAGTCAAAGTCAAAGTCAAATCATTTATTTCAAATAGGCCCGTATAAGGCACTTTTAAACGTCAAAAATTAAAAAAAAAAAATAATTGATTCTAGTTGCCCCTTCCAAAAGGTAGTTTTCGTATGGAGAAGAATGGGCAAGAAACTCCACCGTTACTCTTTTAAAATGTTTTACAATATTTTGTATGAGTACATTAGTTATATAGTTATATGTGAGGACGATGCACCTAGAATAAAATTATTATACCACAATAGGTAAAAAGAATTAAGAATTAAAAATGAAGCAACAACAGATAGACTAATTATGTGATAGATACATGGTGCTCACATATTTACAAACATTGTAAAAGTAGACGATCCTCCAAAGATTCCACAATTAATAAGTCAGTGTGCGAGGAATTGGTCATAGAATGTAAAATCAATGTCATATAATAAAAAATAATAATAAAATATACACTTAAATTTGCAACCAGTTTGATTTTGTCTTGATTCTAAATTATCCTATGGAGCAGGACCAGCATGTTTCCAAGCATTCTTATCTTGGATATAATCCTCTAATTTGTAATATGCTTGTTTACAAAGTGTACTTTTAATATGAGCTTTAAATTTTCTTTCATTTAACTGCAAACTATCACAAGGTATTTTGTTGTAACATTTAACACAGTACCCCATAAAAGATGTATGTACTTTAGATAATCTGAAAAATGGTTGATCTATTTTATCTTTATTTTTAGTATTAAAATTATGTCTATCACTTATTTTATTAAAAAGATGTCGATTTTTTCTAACATACATAATATTTTCATAAATGAACTGGCAAGGTACCGTCATAATATTAATCCTTTTAAATAGTTCCCTGAGAGATTCGCGGTGACGTAGATTATAAATGGCTCTGACAGCTCTCTTTTGCAAAATAAAGATGGATTCAATGTCAGCAGCCCGACCCCACAGTAAAATGCCATACGACATAATACTGTGGAAGTAACTAAAATAGAGCAATCGCGCGGTTTCTACGTCTGTTAACTGTCTTATCTTTCTAACAGCATAAGCGGCTGAGCTTAGCCGCCCCGCAAGAGATGTTATGTGAGGTCCCCATTGTAATTTCTCGTCTAATGTGATTCTTCTTCGGTTCACATAGATCACTGAACACATAGGTACAATGTTAACCACGCGGTTACCTACTTTGTAAAAGTTTCCAGCCATAATAAAGCACAATATAGCAGATGACTCTGTAGGCATTGTGCTGATATAGTTTTTCGGCCATTGAACTAATAACATGAGGTCCCGGGTTTGCCTAACCTGAGTTTGGCAAAATTTTATTGTGAATTTCTCAGTAATAGCCCGGAGTTTGGATCTGTGCCCAACGTGCAACGGTTGATGGCAATAGGCTCGCCCCCTATTATTTGGGACGTAAACATAACTGGCGAAATGTGAGTACACTATAGAACTACACTTCTGCCTAACCCTTCAGGAATGACAGGCGTGATGTTATGTTATTTTGGACAGTCATGAGATTAAATCATCACCTAAGGAGGCTCTCGTTCCGGAGGACACGGTTGAGCATACGGTGGAGGTCTGTCCGGCTAGGGCAGAGCATCGCCGTGTCCTCGTGGAGGCGATCGGCGGCGGGGATCTCTCGCGTCCGGCCCTAGTCCAGGCCATGGTACGGAGCGAGAGGGCATGGGAGGCCGTCACCTCCTTCTGCGAAGCAGTAATGCTCGCGAAGGAGGAGGCAGAACGCGTGAGGGAGAGGCAAATTTCGCGCCCTCACGCCCCTAGCCGCCGCAGGAGACGCCCTGGGCGTCGGGAATCGCAGGCCGATTCCCGGCCACCGTAGGCGCGGGCTTGCGGACGGTGAGCAATGGGTAGCTCGCCGTCCGATAAGGACCAGGCCCGGGTCGACGGCGCGTTGTGTTCCACGCGCGCCTCAAAGAGATGTCAGCACAACGGAAGGGGTCCGATAGGACCGATGCCTGCCGGGGTTGCGGGAAAGTCCGAAAGGGATACCGTGGCCCCTGGCAACGTAAAGGCAACGGAAGGAACACGGGTGGGTTTTAGTCAGTAAGAGTCTGACACGCCCTCCCACTCCACCTAGAGCGGGAGAAGTTATTTGACATTTTCACATCCAAAAAAAAAAAAAGCTGCTGAGAGCATCTTATTTCTGGCGTGTTGTTGGAAGGTTCCCGTTTCTAGGCCCTTAAGTGTGGACCCTGTTACCGATGCCGAATACTGTGACTAAAGTATCGTCACTGATAGAGATTTTATAAATTACGCGAAGATAATCCATAATTTAATTAAAGTTTTTACTTAAGTATAAAAAATTGCACCAAAGCAGAGTATTATCAACTGATCTAATTTAATAATTAACAAAGACTCAAAACTCGAGTGTCAAAAACAAACACACAACTGATTACTCATAGTCTATTAAAAACTAATTAATTCACTTTTACTTATATTATAATTAGAGAATGCTTTTGATAAAGTTTACACGAAAGGAAATTCACTCTAAGTTTATTTTCTTTGTAGAAGATGATTTAGATAATTTACCTAACAGTTTATTATGAAATTAATATCCACGAGAAGTTATCTAAGTTATATAATCCATTAGAAAGTCGCTAAGGTACTCCAGAATACAGATAAACCAAGAGAGGTATTCGTTGTGTGGCTAAAATCAATGTAAAAGATAGTAGAAGTGTTTTGGAAATAAATGCTAAAAAGGAGATCAGGATCGGCAGTGCACGATTGTGTTCGGCCATCCAATGAAAAGTTTATAATCACCAATCCTGCCAGATGGGTTTGTAGTTCATACTACAAATTATCAATTTTCGGACGTTTTCCTTTACTGGTGCTGTGAGACCTTGCTTCCTGCCAAATTTCATGATTCAAGGTCAACGGGAAGTACCCTGTAGGTTTTGATTTATTTTCGAGTATCAAAATATGTCACTTAAATGGCCGTATTTTTTTATTGCGTTGACATAGAAGCTTGATTTTTTTACAGCTCCAAAAGAACATAGTTTTACGTATTGGGTATTATTATTTCAATTTGATACCTCCACGCGTTCCTTAGAAAATGGGTCTTGACAGACTGACTGACGGACAATAAAGTGATCTTATAAAGGTTCCGTTTTTTCCTTTTGAGGTACGGAACCCTAAAAAACAGTCGAGAAATCGAGAGGTGTCGCGGGACACCCAGTTTGAACGAAGTTCCTTTCGCTTTTGCACACTTGGCGAATAAGAGCTAGACCGAAAAACGTGTAACGTTATGGTCATCACGACACTTTTGTTACGTAACAAAAATGTTACACTTTTTCGGTATAACGTGCGGTATGGAACTTCGTTCTAAAAATTGGAATGTTGATCGTAAAATTAGGTCTATCATAATCAGGTGGGATGAAACAGCTTCATTTCTTCTTTAAAAATGACCTTGAGCGACGCTTCAAAGCAAGAACTTAGTAACCAAGATGTAAGTTGGAACAATCTCGGTCACAACCTCTAAATAACTTCAGTAATCCTAAAAGGTTTTTTTTCCTAAAGTATCGCGCAACCCTCTTCATTAGCACCTTTTACTGCCTTTTAGAGAGGTAACTAGTGTGGAAACTAAGACTTTTCCACTGTAAGAATTACATGTCGTTCTCCCGGTTCCTTTAGTAGAAAAGATAAATTACACGCGCGTGAGACATTTCAGTTTTGTCCCTAATACTGACTCGTATATTATCGGCAGCATTATTACTGCCATAGTATTTATTGCCAAACGAGAAGAATTAATTACAGTACTATACTATAATGATCAGATATTCGGGTTTTTCGTCTTTATGCCCAAATGTCATATTTAACACACTAACAGAGAGAACTAAGTCTTTCAGAAAGCTAAAAGCTTTTCAAGAGTACTTCACCGCGAGCGCAGCAGTTAGTGAAATGTTATAGTATTTCTTAGTAATTCAATTTAGTTTGTCAGCTGATACGTAAGATGTCTTTATCATTATAACATAATACAAAAATTGTATAAATTATTTTAAAGGATCAGGGGCTCAGACCAAATAAAAAACCAAGACAGAGCGCTGCGAACGATACAGTTAAGCATGCCAAAACTACAAAGTCATTCTGTGCATACACGCTCACACGCACATATTTACAGCCTTTTACAATGACACTACAATCACACACAGAGTGCACACATGTTTACGAAACCGGCTTCACTTCACTGTTGACAGCGCTGTGTCTTGGTATTTTATTTGGGCTAAGGTCAGGGGTAGTTTATTCTAATTGCGTAATTTAAATGCAATTAGAGTTACCTTCTCCTAATATGCTTTTATTTAAAATGTTGCTTTCGTTGTTGTCTGACTGACTGAATAAAGCTTTCCACAAACGTGCTGGGTTGATTGTGCAAGAATCTATTTTTTCTCTTACGCTATGATATTTTGAAGCGAGCCGATCTAGTAAAATACAAAATACAAAAAATATTTTATTGGGAAAATAGTAGATTACATTACATATACGTGTTTGGAGCCTCCTTTTAAGCAAACAATGCCTGTATTAGAAGGCTCCGCTCTTTCACATCAAAATAGTACAATATACCGACCGGAGCCGATATAGTGAATTAAGGATAAGTATGCAACGTAAGTATATTTTCCAGAATACAAATTTTAAACTAAAAGTATAGGATATAACTAGTGCATGCTTGTGATGATAGTGTATGAAGTTGAATGTGGTGTGTGTATGTGTGTCTGTGTGTGTGTGTGTGTGTGTATATGTGTGTGTGTGTGTGTGTATGAGTGTGTGTGTGTGTATGTTGTGTATGTGTGTGTAATTTTATATATTATGTATTAGATTTTTATTTTTTTAGCTACCCAACGTGTTCCAGGAGTGCCTCGGTTTCCTCATAGGTAAGTGTTTTTATCCAATTTTTGATACTTTGTTTACAGTCTTGATAATTTTTATTGTATACATAAATATGTTTGTTGATTTTGTTATACAACTGTGTGGAGCGTTTATTGAACTGTTTACTTGCAAATCTTGTTTTGGTCTGGGGAACTGCAACAATTAAATCTTTCCTCCTTTTTGATATAACCTTGTCTTTAGATGGTCGGGTTTTATGTACCTTTAGTATGCTTTGAATTACATAAAGTTTTCTTACTGACAGTAAATCACTAATTTGGTATAACCTATCAGTGGAGAATCTTTTATTTTTAAAATACATTACTTTTATTAATGCACGCTGCGCTCGTTCAACATTTAAAAATTTTGTTTTTGCTGCTCCGCCCCAAATTGGGATACAGTAAGATAATACTGACTGGGCAAGTGCTACATAGACTTCGTTTAAGAGATTTCTGGGACGATTCTTGCAGTTTTCTATTCTAGATGGTACAATATATCTGAGAGAAAAGTAAAAGTTTTCATGTTTCCGTTAATTTCTGTGAATTTAACGTATATATTTTCTAAGGCAAAACCTTGTAACCTATCGAACCAGCTCAAATATTTATTACTAACTTCCACCAGCGGCTTCGCCCGCGTGATATCTTTATAAATTATAGCTTATATTATTCAGTGATAATATAGCATTCTACTGGTGAAAGAATTGTTTAAATCGGTCAAGTAGTTTTTGAGTTTATTCATTTCAAACAAAAATATAAATCTTTTCTCTTTATAATATTGGTGTAGATCTACCTCTTGAGTATTTCTGTGCCTGAAAATACACAACAAAATATGGGAAAAGTTCCTGAAGGGGCTGGGGCTGACAAGGGGCTGCAGTGAAGCACAGTGCTCCACTGCAGCCCCTTCAAAAACTTTTCCGGTGCTCAGTGCTCCACGAACAGAATTAGTAAAAAAAATAATTAAAACCAAAACTAGTTTGTTCGAATAAACTCTTAAGAAACAGTTTTGAATAACTGTCTATCTTCACTTGGGACCAACACTGCGTGACAGGGTTCTCTGTATATATAAAACCACTTAATGGTAACGTTGCCCACAATTTGTCTGGACTAGTTTACGTCTAGTAGCGGCGGCTGTCGCTGGAAACCAGCGGTGGGGCTCTGTCTCGCATAGGGTCGCAGCATAATGCTGAGCAATGGCCGTTTTGCGTGGACGTGACGCATATTTTCCCCAAATTTGTTATTATCGTGTTTTGTTCTTTCTTTGCGTCATGTTTACCGCAAATAAACGTATTTTCCTTCTTCTTTCTTTCTAGTTAAGTGTAAGAGGTTCTCGGTGATAGTGTTTCTAATGCAAGTAGGTAGGCTAGGTTATTAGCTACATAATTGATTTATAATTGTAGAATATAATAATTATGTGAAAAGGAAGATTACTTCATGAAAATGCAAAGTAGCAGATTTTTATTACTCCTGATATTTGCATACACCCTTGTTATTTTATTGTAATTATGTAGTATAATGGAAAAGAAAGAAAATATCTGACCTAGGTTAAATGTAAAGAAAAATCTTATACTAAAGTGTAATAGGGCTAAGTGAGGTATGCGACGTACCTAATTAATTGAAGCTCGCTGTTCCGATATGGTAAATAACTGTTATTCAAGCTGTTGCGCATCACTGTGGTTGCTTGTTTTTATTAGCTGTTACGGTTATAGCAAAACAAAACATTATTATTATTATAAACCACCTTAATTATAGAAATATTAAATAAAGTATTGCATTTTCTGTTAAAAAGCTTCTGTGTACACTGTGTACTATCATGAATTATCTAGGTATAACGACGGTTGTCGGTTTACATTGGAAGTATAAAAAATAAAAAATTAGGGATGGCCGATTTTCACGCGACAAACAGTGAGATATTCTCACACAACCGTACCGTGGGTTGGCAAATTCAGACTTTTAATAAACAAGCCTAGACTATACCTAAAGGAAATATTATAACATTTGTCTCTTTTTGTTTATTTGATTGTATAATTGAGTAGATATAATATTTTTTTTACTTTACATGCCGTAAGGTAGAGTGTGTTGGAACTGCATTTAACATGGTTACATCTTATTTTGTACCCACAAAATAAATGATTTCTGAACATTTCTTGGTAAATCATGGGGCAACCCTCGTAAAGCTCGCTGTTATATTTTCTGCTGGAATTTGTTCTTCATTATTATAATTGAGTTGTTTCGCGGATGTTGCCTCTTGTTGAAAGTCAATATTTTCATTTGTTTATGCCAAAAATATGCCTTCAACGCCTAACTATCACGCCTATATTCTCGAAGGTTAGGCAGAGGTGTACCTATAGTACACCCAAATTTCGCCAGTTATGTTTACGTCCAGGGCCCATGTAATGGGGGGCGAGCCTATTGCCATTAATCAGGAATAAATCTAGACTCCGGGCTACTAATGGGAAATTCATGATGAAATGAAATGAAATTGTTTATTCTATAAATAGGATATTGCAGTCACTTTTACACGTCATTTAAAAAAAATAAAAAAATTGCTAGATGAGTTCGGCGTTTCCGATCTGACTACTCTGAGAAGAAAGACCGAAACAAACTCAAAGGTCACAGTCTCTTTTAAAGTCCAGACATAATCTTGGTCAGGCCATGTGAGGACCATGTAGATTAGTGTCTGAAATGGTCTTTTGAGGAAAGAACCACACAGATTTGAGTGGACCTGTCCAGTCAGTGCAAGCATTTGTCAGTAATCGTGGAGCTCAACTCAGAACTTAAGGAGCTCAATTCGACGAACAATACCAAAGAAAGGACATTTGGGTAGGTCGCATAAAGTACTCAAACTGCCAGACCATCATTTAAACTAACTGAGAAAGAAAAAAATAAAGAAAGAGGAAAAACAATAAAAATAAAATATCCACATAGTCCTCACATTCACAATAATTAAAACAATATAATACTTTACAAAGTAATCATGTTATTTTGTATATAATTTTCAACAATGTCAATATGTATAAAAAACTGGTATTTTTAATGATTTACGTAATAATTAAAATCTCTAATTTTGTGGTTTTATCACAAGGCTTAGCAGAGCGAGCAGGTCAATCCCACGCTTTTTTATCTTCTAAATAATCAGAAATTTTATAGTACCCTTTTTTACAAAGTTTGGTTTTAATACAGGTTTTAAATCGTTTAATGGGTAAGTTTCGAAGGTCAATGGGAAGTTTGTTGTAAAAGCGTATACATTGACCCATGAACGAGTTGCCTACTCTGTGGTGACGTATGCGATGTACAGCAAGGTTGTGTTTATTCCTGGTATTTAAACTATGAATATCGGTCATTTTCTTAAAATATGATATATTTTTGTACATACAGGTTTTCATATAGGTTTTCAAAAATATATTGTGAGGCTACAGTCAGAATGTTTATTTGTCTGAATTTTTCTCGAAGGGAATCTCTTGGACCTAGGTTGTAAATGGCTCGAACAGCCCTTTTCTGTATGTAGAACAAAGATAGTATTAATGTCCGCACAGTTTCCCCAGAGAAGAATCCCATAAGACATATTAAGACTATGAAAATAACCAAAATAAACAATTCTGGCTGTATCTACGTCAGTTATCTGTCTAATTTTTTTAACAGCATATGCGGCCGAACTAAGCCTTCCTGACAATTTTTCTATGTGTGGGCCCCATTGTAATTTACCGTCAATAGTTATTCCAAGAAAAACTGTTGACTCAACAGGGTCCAACTCTATTCCATTAACTTGAACATTGGTTAGCTGCCTGACATTTGGCGTTGAAAATCTAAGGAGTTTAGTTTTATCATCAACTTGTTCAAAGTTGTAAAATTCAACCCGGGAGTCAATTATAGGTCGCTTGAGACCACTTGACCAACGAGACAGTCTCATTTAATTGGCATGACTCCTCAAATTATCCATATTTCAAAGAAAAACTTCAAACTTACACTACAATTTCGAAATCAACATACCGAAGTTATACACATAGGTGTACCCACTTCTTTCACTATCGTAGAGAAATCACAACTCTGCAAATTTCCGTATTTCACCTTGTCAAAAACATTTCAATGAGAACCATCGTGTTGGAACTTCACCATTGTTTGTAGCGATCAAACAGATAGTAACCTCAATTTGTTCGGATTAAGCTGAAAACACGTGAATTTAATTTAATTTCAGGGACGTATTTAAGTTTGAACCTTGGTTGTAGAAAATCTTATTATGTTTTTGACTCCTGAAATTCTGGCTATGTTTTTGAACAGAAAATTTGCTATCAATTCTTATGAGAGGTTGAAAGGCCCCGTGTAATAAATTCCTTGATTTGGCACTCGATGTGAACTAGATATTTTTTAAACAGGCTTTATTGGTCCTTTTGTTAGATTATTTCACGAATCTAGACGATATTTTTGTTTATGGTGATTTTTGACTGACAACTTACGAAAGAACATAGATAAATTATTCCTCAATTCTCGCTATTGTAACTACCACCGTTTTGCATTACCCAAAGGTTGACTGGTAGAAAATGCCTATGGTATAAACTCCGCCTCTGTGCAGTTGTGTGCTTGAAGTATTAAATAAATCAATGCGTGTGGAGGAAGGTAAAATTAAGTAAGAGAAAAGCTAACGGAATTACGTCCGAACTCCTAATGGCCGGCGAAAAACCCAGTCTGAAGGCCCTCCAGAAGTTGTTTGTTTCCATAATACTCCAGGACAAAATGCCACAGGCATGGAAAATAGGTGTGGTGATACTTTTCTTTAAGAAGGGCGACAATGCCTTCCTTAAGAATTATATAGGCCCATCTCAATTCTGAGCTATGTCTACAAGCTGTTTTCAAGAGTCATCACAAGCCGTCTCGCGCGCAGCTTTGACGACTTCCAGTCTCCCGAACAAGCCGGATTCTGTAAAGGCTTTAGCACCGTATACTATATACATACGCTACGGCAGATTATACAGAAGACCGAAGAGTATAACCTGCCTGTCTGCTTGGTGTTTGTAAAGCCATCGATTCGATCAAGACATGAGCTGTACTGCAGTCTCTTCAACGGTGCCTTATCGACTATCGGTACTTACATCGAGGTGCTGAAGTGTTTGTATGAAAACTCTACTATGCCGACTCCAGGACCGGACCTCGAAATCTATCCTTCTGCAGCGAGGGGTGAGACAGGGAGAAGTTGTCTCTCCGAAACTGTTCACCGCTGCACTGGAGGATGTCTTCAAGGTTCTGGACTAGAAAGGGCTAGGCATCAACATCAATGGCGAGTATATCACTAACCTTCGGTTTACCGACGACATAGTTATCATGGCTGAAACCATGGAGGATCTCAATACGTAGAGAGAGAGAGAGTAGAGCTTCCGAAAGAGTGGGTCTTAAAATGAATATGGACAAGACATAGGTCATATCAAATGCCCATGTAACACTCACTCTCATGAAGATCGGAGACGCTACACTCGAAGTTGTGGACGAGTACGTTTACCTAGGATAAACTATCTAGTGAGGTAGGTCCAACTTCGAGAAAAAGGTAAATTGTCGAATCCGACTCGGTTGGGCAGCGTTAGGAAAGCTACGCAATATCTTCGCGTCTCACATACCAAAGTGTCTCAAGCCGAAAGTCTTTGACCTGCGTGTTGCCAGTAATGACCTATGGAACTAAAAGTCGACCAAAGTTTAAGAAGGTTAAAAGTCTACCAAAGGGCAATGGAGAGGGCTATGCTTGGAGTTTCCCTACGTGATTGAATCAGAAATGAAGAGGTCTGCCGGAGAACCAAGGTAACCGACATAGCCCGAGGAATTGCCAAACTTAAGTGGCAATGGGCAGGGCACATTGCTCACAGAACAGATTATTATATAATTGTTTATAATTTTACTAATTTTACTTTATTTATTGTTGACATAATCTACTCATTACAATGTTTTTTTTATGAGTTGTATTGCAATATGTGGTTAGCTAGCGACCTCGATAATTTTTTAATTTACCTCAATGGTCCTAGTTTATCAATTATAACTTCTAGTTACAGCTATATGTAAGCGGGCACGCCCTTTATGCCTGGAGGCTTTTATTTAGATATTGATTTCACTAAGTAATTTTTATTTCTGCTTGAGTATAGTTCTCGATGTTTTTGGTTGGTATATTGGCGTGTGCTAGCTGTCATAAGGCTATTAATTTTATAATTTAAATTATGTTTTGTGTTGCGTAATGTAAATATCATTTTGCATACTATTATATAGAATCTTTTTTACTGAACAGACAGCTGTGCTGCTGGGGAGTTTGTTGCGCCACTTCTTCTTCCCAGCTAAAGCACTAGGAAGTGGTGAAGGGTGGGCGTTTTGGGGGACTGTCTTACGTAATTTTGACGTTCGAAAAGTGCTGATTCTCAGCCTAGTTTGAATAAATGACTTTTGAATTTTGAATTTTTTGAGATGGCCAATGGGGCAAAAAGGTACTGGAGTAGCGACCGCGTACCGGAAGACGTAGCGTCGGTAGGCCACAGGAATCTGTTGCATGCGGGAAGCACAGAACCAGTCGAAGTGGCGGTGCTTGGGGGAGGCCTATGTCCAGCACTGGACGTCTTTGGGCTGAAATGATGAAGCTTATCCTATAATAGACATTGTGATACGTTTTCCTTGAATATTTCTGTTAAGGCTACCAAAATGTTCATTGGTCGTGTAGTCTGTTCCAAAAGTATGTGATTAAAATGTAAACAAATGGATCAGAAAAAATACCTGTGGATATTAATTTGCTGTGCTATTTATAAATTGAGTGATTTGATTCGATAATTGATTAAAAAAACCCGGAAATTCTAACTTAAATCAAATTAAAGATGTTTTCCATGTGACAATTGTGGTTAATTTTTCTGTTATAATTTAATAATCTCATGCAACAATTATTGTTGGAAAAAGTGGTGAGATACAAAGTTAAAACCTTTTAAATTCACATGAATGTGTTACTAATTCTTTTTAGTGAGTGATTGCGTAAGAATTTATCCCGAACAGCGTTTGTTTACAATTTCATCAGATTCTTTTGGAACGGACCATAGGTTCCTAATAATTGTCGAATAGTGTACATCAAAGCTCGGATAATTGCATCTAAAGGCAGACACGCATGTGCATTACGTAATTCGCCAGGGCAAAGGCACGAGCTAACTCGGTCAGTGTTTACTCGACAAACAGAAACAAATAACTCCGCTTGTCTGAACCCGCTCGAAAATACATGTTGTTGTTTATCGCGTGCCGTCTTACTGACTTTGTTTTCGTTTGTCGCATAACTGTAGAAGTCGGTATATCTGTTTGTAAAGTTACAGTTTTATTTTCATTGGGTATTGTTTTGATACTGTTGTTTTCTCATATGTAGGTATGTCCTAAAAGTAAAAAAGACTGACCCGTTTGTATTAACATTATGCCTAACAATTTATTATTTAAAATAAAATAAATAAAGGATAGGCATAAAACATCAACCTGTTTTGCACAGAAAGAAGCAATTTCTTATGTTGGTGGAAAAGTGATTAATAAATGCCAAGAACTTTACAGATTTAACAGATAATCTAGTATATAGTAGCTTTAGTATAGTCCGTAACTAAATTAAGAGTGCCCGGAATTTTTGTTGATTATCCACAAAAGTCAATAAGCACACAACCTAAAAAAAAAAGAAGAAAATGCTACCAGTATAAACATAATCAGGCTATAATGTTCACACTGCTAAATTGACACAGTCCACTCATAAATAATATCAATTGAAACCTCATTGCGAATCACTGTCTCTTAAGATACAGGATACCCTAGTTTAAGAGGCAGAGTTTAATCAATTGTGTACAGATTTCTCAGCATCCAAATGTTTTTATGTAAATGTTCTCTGTATTCTAAATCTGTATTTTTGGGAAATAAAGTTACATTTGTATTATTACATTATTATTACTGCTGGAACACGGCCTCCTCTTTGTGAGAAGGAGTGGGCTATTATCCTCCACACGAGCGATTTAGTGAATAACTTCTACTATTAACTATTTTAAAAAAATCTGCATTGCTCATTGCACGTTCGAAAGCACCAAATGTTTTCCTCAACCCTCGACAACACATTCCACGCCGACAGTATTCATCGAAATAAAACCGGATGAGGCATCGTAAACTATTTGACGCCCACTTACGTTCTCAGTCTGAATGGATGCCCGTAATATAACGTTACGATCATTGACGAGCTATGACGTCGTTTGACATACACAAAGTAATTTGTAGAAGACTAATAAATGGCAGCGGGCTTATTTTTAGCAAAGTCTTACCCTTGCAAAAACACTACAAAGTGAAAAATAACTTCAATTTCGGAAGTCGATGGCTAAAACCGAAAATTTAAAACACACACAGCCTTCCGAAATTTGGTTATTTTTCACTGAATGTAGCTATAGTGCACCGAAGTAATATTAACTTTACACTTGTTACATGATCCTTTTGTAGACCTTCTGTATCCGCAATTAGTTCATGGTGACATGTCATTTGTAAACCGTGACGTCATGCACGTCAGTTTAAGATTAATGGAGAATGAATAGTGTGAGTAATTATGATATGGGATCGAAATACGGCGACAATGTTCAATACTTGAAGTGACAGGATCATTAAGGATATTTTGTTACATTACCTGTAACAGTAATGACTTTCGAATGGCTGTTGGAACATTAATAGATAAGGGCAGATTCTGATCTGCTGATAAATAGCGTGTGTTTGAAATAGGCTGGTGTAACTTCCGGGTATCGTTAACCTATATTTAAAGTGTAGGCAGGTACATATTGCCTACCTTATTTCCGGGATCCATTTGAGACTGCCACAAGTTAATGAGACTTTTAGTTAGGAATGCAATTCAATTTTGGACATAAGCTTTGGGTATCAGAGCTGCGGTTGACGAAGCACGGACATCCGACTGTGGCTAATGAGTTTAATGAGATCGAAGGATTGTGCGGTGAACAGAACCCGTATGCGGGAATCGCAAACAATTATACGCACGTAATGTTGCCGGAAATTGCATTATAAGCTTTATTTTCATTACAAAAGGTTAATGCAAATGGGAAGTTACATTTCAATTTATTTTGGCAACGTATTGGACGTAAATCTTTGTTCTGTTTTTCTAGTGTTTTCGACTGCATTATATTTTGGTGTACAATCGAACAAGGTATTTGGTTTATAGGCAGCTAACTCGCAACTACTTTTACACAAATCACTCTCTTAAGTTAGCATACCATAAGCCTAAGAAGTTATTATGCACACAATAAAAATAAATATTGACATTGTAGTAAAACGATGAATATTTTAGCCTGTATATCTTTCAAAAAGTCGAACGGTCGTTCGACTGTACATTTATAGCCTCTATGTGTCGTGACACTAAATTGTATGGCACACTGGACACGCAGCCCATGGACCGTATTATGACGTATTAATGCCAACATTATTCCAGTGTGAGTGAGAGACGGAGCTATACAAGGCTAGCACCATCTTTTTTTCGCAGTGGAATAACGATGGCATGTATACTTCATAATAAGGCCCCTGATTTACTTTGCTCACGGTATGAGCTGAGATAAATTTCGTGTCGAGACGAGACTAAATGTCTTTCGCAATCGTAACTATAAAATATTCTAAGCATGCATGACTCTCTTAAAATGCATAATGCAGATAATTATGTAAATGAGCCCGTATAATGTATATTACATATTATATTATGCCCAAGTCGCAACAACCTCTGACCTTTGATACGGCGATCAAGTGATGTTAAAAGTCACCACACGACTGTTAGAGACAAATGCAATTATTATGTAAATGTGTTTGCCTGACGCCTATGGAGATTCCCTTTAATTTAATCTAAGTCATGACTTTGATATGACACATCGGCGACGCCATCTTTAATTATAGCTGGCCCACACTAAATAAAACCGTTTGACCGGAATCTTTAAGAGGTTAGGCGCTACATAACAGAATAACAAGCAATAGTGAATTTTGCCCATTTATTTCAAGAGGACGAGTGCTCACTTTTACGTGCCTATCACATAAATATTATTTTGTGGAATCAATTGCCGCATACAGTTTTGAAACTAATTCTAATTTTGCTTGAGTGATCAAATGCAGCCAGAGTCCCATCACTACAAACTGTATGCAGGTGCCGTTCGCGGACTGAAAATAATATTAATAAACTGTTCCACTGAACCGCACTTATCAAAATTTTGTTTCAGTGCGGTTAGTGGAAGTGCTCAGGTGCAGTTCGGACAAGTGCTGTTGAAATCAGTGCTCTGAGTGGAATACCTCCATTTGCCTACCAGCATGCATACTGTCAGGTTCCCTTTTGCAGACAACCTTTACAGTATCTACCAAGTATCTCGATATTATTATGTACTTCGCAGGTAGAAACTCGTGAGCTAAGCAACAGCAACTATCTCGTTTTCGTGTGTTATTATAATCATTGCTTAGAGACAAAAAACGCGACCTAAATCGTTTCACATTTAAATAAATTATGCAAGCACCCTAAGTGAACAAAACGTCGTCTGTGTGCGTTTTTCCACGCGTTCAAGACACGTTGCCGCGGTGCAGCGGAAAATATACGTAAAATTTCCGAGTATTTCTTGTGAAAGCCCCAGCAAGGGGAAGGCTATTGTTACTTCACTCATCTAAAGCTGCATAATAAGTGTCTTTAGAACATAAAGAAGGCTCTATATTTATAATGTTACGCCATAAGCATGTTTCAGATCAAACAAACTAGCATGCAAGTGGCAAACAATGTGTCTCTGGATTTCAAATCTAAAGCTAAATCGTTAGAAGGCAAGAGGGACTGGTTGCTACTCGTATATCTCTAGGGGTCTAGGGGATGTAGTGGCTAGAATTGAATACGATATTATGCCACAAAAAATGTGGTGCAAACGTTGTGCAAAAATATAACACCAGTAACATTTTATGGAAGTGGTTAACACGTGTTGAAATGGAAATGCTTTAAAATGTAATCTATTACCAATAGTTTCGAATTACTCTGTATCTAATGCATCTCATTTATACATATAATTTCCTTCTACAATATAAATGGCATAGCACCAATTAATTAGGGATCTTATGCTGTCAAAAAGCAATTATTATAGGTAACCAATTAAATTGTCACGATTTTAATCTTGGCTACCTTTTCACTGATTAGTGGTCCTATGTGTTAGATACGACATTAGATTGTAAACTGGAATTAGACCGACATGACTGTAATCTGAATTTGAAATGGGCTTAGAAAGGTTTTATTCGAATTTTATCGCTGATTTCGTGGTTGACGCATTTAGGCACCTGGGTAAATTTTGCAAATGACGTAAATAATCGTCAAATAAAATAGAGTACCTACCTAAACAAAGAACGCCATAGAATAATATTCCATCTCGCTATTAAGAGCTCAATAGACTAGCAATTGCCCAAGAGACACACGTGACCATCATTTCTTATTTTAAAAATTCTTTGTCGAGAAATACAGACCTATCTCTTTACTTTGGGATTTAACTAAACTATTTGAAAAACTTGTTGAATATTCACCTAAAATTTTATTCATCAACACTTAATTCCTGAACAACACGGCTTTGTCAAAAATAAATCTACTGCTACAAACTTAATGATATTTACGAATCACTTATTTAAATGAAAATAATAATATAAATAATAATAAATATATGGATGTAAGAGCTCAAACAGACGCCGTCTATACAGACTTTAAAAAAGCATTCGATAGAGTTGATCACAAAATATTACTTAACAAAATTGCATTCAACGGCATTAGAGGCAATTTGCGGCGCTGGTTTCAGTCTTATATCTATAACCACAATCAAACTGTGGTGAAAGAAAAAGAAAGAAAGAAAAATTTCATAACGGGTACCATTCTGACACCTTCCTTGCTACCTCCGGTGTCCCTCAGGAATCAATCCTTGGCCCTTTATTGTTTTTAATTTACATAAATGGCATCGGAAACTGCTTTCATAATAGTGATTTTCTGTTGTATATTGATGAACTTAAATTTTACAGGATAATTATAACGATCGATGATTGTTATGTTCTACAACAAGATTTAAATAGATTAACTGACTATTGTGATATAAATAAATTATAGCTAAGTGTAGGTATATGAATTTCCACAAAAATCAAAACATTATTAGTTTTAATTATTCTTTATGAAATGAATTACTTCCAAGAGAGACTCAGAACAGTCCTAAATCTTCACATTGATAAGATTACTGCTAAAGCATATCAAATGTATCACCTTGTGATGAGATAATCCATAGATTTTAAACGATCAGCCAGTTTCCTAAATAACTTTAATTCTTTGATTCGACCACAAATTGAATACGCCTGCATGATAAATAGGATCCATTGTATGCTAAATATAATCATGCTATAGAAAAAAAATCTGCGCAAATTCTTAAGAACAATGCAGTTTAGATGTCATATACTCGTAGAACGTAGTTTATACACTGAGTTCCTACAAGAGTATAACCTTCTAACCTTGGAATCAAGGTGTCTGTTGCATAACAATATTGACTGCTCAGAATCAGTTAATAACATATTTTATGCAGTACCCAGAACAGTTATACGACAAAAGGCACGCACGCCTTTACCCGCTATTTGCCACGACACTTTGTCGTACTGACGTGGGTGAACGGGCGCCTCTCTATAGACAAGCCAATATTTACAACAAACATTTTGTGAATTTGGATACATTCGCTTTAGATCGCCCAAAATTTAGGAAATGTTTAGTGAATAGTCTGCATTTGCGTGACGTGCAGTCTTTTTTTTTGTTATTGTTTGTTTTCTTAATAGTTATAATCAGGTAATATTTGTTTTAGTTTAAGAGAAGTACATCCTCTTTTTCTCTTCCTGTCTTCTTCTCTGTGTTTTTGTAACTTGAATATTGTGTCTTCACTGTATCTGTAACCTAGGTAATCTGTGGAAACGCCGTGGATTGTACATTTACCGACTTCCAATTATTTTGTAATCTTAGATGTAATTGTTTGTTTTCTCTAACAAAATAAATAAAGAGAACCCTAAGAGCCTAGAGTCTGAGTGCCTTCAAACATGGATTTTTTCTTAGTGTACATAAACAAAATAAGTAAATACGCAATAAATTATCCTCTATAACTTTATTTCTTCCTTTATTTGCCCTTATTGCCCATCCGCCTGTTAACACTTAAATGCCAATAACCGGCTTAGTACAATCGCACCGAAAGTTTATAGGCAACCGTTACGACGCATCCACGCCCTCTTTATTTACGAATACATTGTTTGGAATAAATTAAGGTACTGTTGAGCTCAAAACTGTTACAAACGATTAAGTTACAATCATGTCAACTCTTGAATAATTGTTAAGAAAATGGTATAATTTAAATATAAATTTTGTAGGTGTTTGAAATGAAATGAAATTGTTTATTGATGCTCAGTAGCAGGTTTTAAACAATTAAACACGAACAATAATTCATACTTAGTCTGTATTTGGGCAGAGTAACGTTCTTATTACTGGTTCATAATATAATATGATGAAATGTCAAAAAAATGATTTACCTCCCTTTTATACATTTAACCGTCATATTCAAATCAAATGTCAGTTAATTGCTCGATATGCTATGAAATACTAAATTATTGTTATAAAAATCAAATAAATGACTTATTATGGAAAACGGCTAAAGTACTTTAAGCATTGCATTGTCATTGTCACTGCCACTTGTATTTTGTTTGATTGTTGAGGTTAATTCACCGCCCTTTGTATTGATTGATCGTATTTGTTTTAGATAATTATATCAAAAGTCACTACAATGACTGAATTTACGAAAAATGAACTAGCAAATGAAAATAACTGAAAGGTAGGTTAAGTTAGGTTAGAACTGTGACCACACAACGGGCCAGGGCCGTTATGGTACAAGAGAATGTAATGTAAATAGTGTTTTACAGGGAACTAACCTCAACAATAAAAACGAAATAAAAAGTGACAGTGACTCAATGACAGTGACAATGACAATGTAATGCTTACGGCACTTTAGCCAGGTTGAGGCAGCGCCACTATTATGCCACTAGCGGCACTCTATACACTGCCAAAAAAAATCTACATGTAGTCGAAATTTCCTATCTGACTTCCTCTGAGAAGAAATGGTGAAACAAACTCAGGGGTCAAAGTCTCTTTTAAAATCCAGACATAATCTTGGGCAGGCCATATGAGGACCATGTAGATTAGTGTCTAAAATGGAAAGAATCACACAGATTTGAGTGGACCTGTGCAGTCAGGGCAAGCATTTGTCAGTTATCGTGTAGCTCAACTCAGAACTTAAGGAGCTCAACGACTCGACGAACAATACTAAAGTTAAGTTAAGTAATTTTCTTTACATTTGGGTAGGCCGTATAAAGTACTCAAACTACCAGACCATTATTGAAATTAACTAAGAAAAAAACAACATAGTCCTCAAATTCACAATAATTATTAAAGTAATAAACTACTTTACTAAGTAATCTTGTTTGAGGTATCCATTCTTAAATACACAAGAGATATGTTTGCACAGACCTGGTTTTATCAAATAAGGGACCAATATCTTTAAATTTTAATTTAATATCAATTCCAAATTAAATCGTAACATTTTGAAATAGAAATAGAAAATATGGTCCTTCGAGACTAGTATTCCATTCTAAAATACACAAATGATTATTATAGTCTGCTGAAAATAAAACAAAATGTCAACGTTGAAATGAAACCTCAAGGGTTTTCACCTGAAGGTGGTTAGGTACGTTAAGTTTCATTAAACCAAGCAATTTGCCAGTTCTATGATCCAATAAATAACAATGTTCACGACCCTAATCGACTGCAGTTACCATTTCTCAGGATCATTTGAAATAAGGTGTTGAAAGGTAACTTACTTATCTTTGGTAAAAGATATGAGAGAAATATATCATAATCGAAGGCTTTTTATAAAAATGTGGTCTGTGGAGTCGTTTTTGTTTTTCGGTAGGATAAAGGATCTTTGCAAAATATTTTACTTACTTGGAAAAGATATTTAAAGAATCATAGCACCTTGAACTTACGGCATGCTGTGCGTACAACAATGAACTTTATCTATACAACATAACTGTAATCCTAGTATATAATATTATATAGTAGGATTATACACACATCAACACGGTCTAGGGATATTTTAAAAAAAGCGAATTACTATCAATGTGTTAATTATTTATATGACATGTATATATTTAAAAGATACGTTATTTAATATTCTACCATTTTTTAATAATGGTTAAGGTACTTCGATTAAAATTTCAGGATTTTATGGAAAAAAAATGAAGCATAGACGGAAACCGTATATGAATTAACTTTTAATTTATGAGTAAAAACTGAAAAAAATAGAAAAATCATTTAATTTGTGTTTATAAACTTGAAGTTAGTAGTCTGAGAAAGCGCCCATGATGTTCATAACACATCGGCAACGATTCGGCATGCTCAGAACAAGGTTGTCAATGTCTTGCTGCGGAATATTGTCCCATGTCCTTCTGAGGTGCGCAAAAAGTTGATCTTCTGTAGCCAGATTTTCAGGAACTTCCTTCAAAGCTCTTCTTTGCAGCATATCCCACGCATGCTCAATGGGATTTAGATCTGGTGATTGAGCAGGCCAGTCTAAGGCCCTAACATTGTGTGTATGTAACCAAGCTGCTACCGTTCTCGCCGTGTGTGCCCGGGCATAGTCGTGCATGAGCAGGAAATCTTGCCCCATTTGTGTTCTGTGGGGCAAGATTACGGGCCCCAGCACCTGTTGGACGTATCGTTCTGCCGTCATATTGCCCCGCACCCAAACGAGATCCGTCCGTCGTCCAAGACGAATTCCTGCCCAAACCATAATTGTTCCTCCTTGGTATGGGTGAACTTCCTGAGGGTTCTGAAGACGGCTCCATCGTCCAGGAACTCGCCAAACACGCGTCCTTCGTGAATCTGGATGGAAGCCGAACCTGGATTCATCCGTGAACAGCACATTGGACCATTGCTCACGGCCCCAGTCCACGTGGTTCCGAACCCATTCTAATCGTCGTCCACGATTGCCTCTCCGTAAAGGTGGGACCCGGAGTGGTCTACGAGAGCGTAGATTGCTTTCATGCAATCGCCTTCTTACAGTTTGGTCACTCACAAGCACTTGGTGTTCCACTCGCAGCCTTTGGACCAATTGAGTCGCCGTTGCATTTGGTTGAGCTCGCGCAGTAATTTGCAAAAATCGATCTTGTCTGGGGGTAGTGATGCGACTTGGCCCCCGGTGCCTCTCCGCTACTTCACCTGTGGCACGATAGCGTGTCCACAATCTTGAAATTACATTTTGGTGGGTCCCTATGGCCTCAGCAACATTACGCTGAACAGACCCAGCTTCCAGCATTCCCACAGCTCGTAACATCTCCGCCCTCGTCAAATGTTGGCGTTGCATGGCTACAATACCTCAATTTTAACTTTATCTTTCGTTTAAAAATGAAAAAAACTGTAACTAAACGTAATTCGTATTGTTTTCTAAATTTCGCACAAATGAAAATTCCCTCTCCTACACATCAAGACATTTTTATGCCACCGAAACAAAAGAATTTTCAAAAATTTGAATTTGGAATGAGTCTGAGTTAAATTACAAACAAATCGGTGTATGAAAGATTACAATGCGGCCAGTACTTTTCGAGTTATTTAATTGAGTATGAAATATCCCTAGACCGTGTTGATGGGTGTATATACTTTTTTATCCGATATTCTCACGGGATCGAAACGTATGCGAGTTAAACCGCGGGGCGCTAGTACATGATAATTTAAAGTCGCTTCTCTTGTTGTCTTGACCACGTTGTTCTTTTAAACTCCTAAACATTTTGATGCAGTTTTGGCGATAGCTTAGACAATTTATTCCGGAAGCTTACATAATAATTTGTTCGCTGACCAGTAACTTTTCCGTAATACATAAAGTATAGGTTTAAAAAAAAAAAAAACTGATTTCAATTGAAATATATAACGCTTTCAGGCCTAATGAAACTAAATTGCTAAAGCAACACATACATATACATAAACTCACGACTTCTTCCTCTGGAGGTTGGCAGATACTACAGAACGCCACTTCCTACGATCCTACGATCAAACACGTACAGTACAACTATTTTCTTAATGTCCCTCGGCAAACTTCGTGTTTCGTCAGTAATCAGTTGCCCTTTGCACTTGGTGCAGAGTGGACGCTCTTAATCGACTTGGAAGAATATAGACTTGTTAATACGCTTTTAACTGAATTGAACATTGAATCAAGAGAAACTAGAATTTGTCGATTAAACTGTTTTAATGGGGATCACGCTTGACTCAGGGCTACAATGGGGTCCTCATTTAATATCTCTTCCAGGACGGCTAAGTTCAGCAGCATAAATGCTGTCAGAAAAATCCGTCAATTTAATGATGTAGATACCGCGAGGCTAGTCTATTTCAGTTATTTTCATAGTATCATATCTTATGGTATTTTGCTGTGGGGACGGGCTGCAGACATCGAGTCTATTTTTATTCTGCAGAAAAGAGCTATTAGAGCCATATATTATCTCCGCAAGCGCCATTCTCTAAGGGAACTGTTTAAGGACATTAACATCATGACGGTACTTTGTCAATATATCTATGAAAACATCATGTACGTAAGAAAAAAATTACATCTTTTTAGTAAAAGAGGTGATAGACATAATTATAGTACAAGAAATAGGGACCTATTAGGTCAATCAGGTTTCAGACTAGCTAAAATAGACTCATCCTTCATGGGGTACTGTTTAAAATGTTACAATACATTTCCTCCCCACATACTTCAACTGAATGAGACGAATTTAAAATCTTGTATAAAACGCACACTATGTAGGCAGGCATATTATAAATGGGGGGATTACATCACTGATAAAAATGCTTGGCTCATTGCTGGTCCTGCTCCACAACCACAACTAATTCAATAACATTAAAAAAAAACTTGTTGGTGCTGCTGAAGATTGTAAGACCATCTTTGTATTGTATAAACCTAATCTCCTTTGTATTATATAATTGCATAGCACAGGTGTGAGTACTATGTACTAAAGAGCTACCATTTACCAAGTGATATGTCTTTCATTGACTTGAATGTGCCCTGGCGGCTGTGAGTATGTCATGCTCACTCAGATGTCTCGCTGATGGTGGCGCGTGTGTTGGATCATTTAGCTCCCTTCAAATTGGTTGAGCTGAATGGTGCTGATCCATGCGTGGTGCGATCCCGTTCGTGAACGGGCACCGTCAGTTGGGACTGGTCAGCTCTTAGCTGCCATGGCTTATTTTAAATTTTTGAATGTTTATTTCTTTTATTACTGACGCTTTTACAAACGTGCACGTCCTTTTACATTGTTCTCACATGCATAATTTCAATATGAATGATGTAACCAATATTTTGTATCAAATTTTTTATTTAAAAGAGTGTCCGTGGAGTTTCTTGCCCATTCTTCTCCACAGGTACCTACTACGCTTTTGAATGGGCTTAGCTTCATATTTCTGACTGACCGACTTCTTGACGGTTCAAAAGTGCCTGTAAATGGTTTAATTGAAATAAATGCTTTGAGCTTGAGTTTGAACTTAATGTAATTTCTTTTAAAAATGGGAGGGAAGCTGTTTGTATTCGGAAATGCGCCGGTTTTGAGTACTACGTACCTGACCTTTCTGAAAAACATCACCGATAAGGTCACATATGCCATATGTCCTTCTAGGGCATCCCTTACCCTTTTAAATTTTTATCATCACACCAAATAAAAAAACAAAGTTTACAAATATTCCTTTGCCAAGACAAGCAATAACAAGAATTAATTAGTAAAACAAATTTTATAAAATTAAATTAAATGGTAATTGGTAAATATTTTAATACTGTGGCCTAAAAGAGCCAGAATTATTACGATCTTTAGTTTTATTGAACTTTGTTTTGTTCAAGTTAGTTTTAAAAGGCGCAGTTTAAATTTAATTTAAAGTTCCAGAACCAGGTTCTTAATTATTAATTACAATCTAGCCTGTAAGACTAACAAGCAATTTTAGTCTAACTTAATTTTTTACGTGATAATTATTTTAAAACTTAGAATCGTGTTGATTGTACTTTACACAAGTCCGTTCCAATTTCTTAGAATCAGATATAAACACTTTGCTTGTTTGTTATATTATTTGTGTCGTTGTCACTATTATTTCTACAATACACTAATTGAAAAGCTTTTTGTTCGTTTTAGTCTTCGCACTATATTTGTTTGACAGCTGAATTGCCTCGATGTTCACATGTCGGCAGAGTCGGTGTTCATGGGCCTCAGTTTTTTTTTTAATTATGTTGGTGACGGAAAAAATTAAGGAGATTAATGTAATGACTGTGCCTTCTCAGTATATTTTTGATAATCGTTTATTTGCCCATAAAAATTGTCAAAAAAATAACTATACATATCCATAATATAAATACTAGAAACAAACAAAAAAATTAGTACCTACAACAAGGCTCAACTTCCAATCTATGTACAAAATCTAAGCCTTAATAAATTCAGTATGCCAGAAAGCGTTTTATACTGTTAATGATTACGTTGAGTACAAAAAGGCTTGGGATTGAGTTGCTCCGATTTTTAATTTTTTTTTTCACCGACAGTCTTTTGTTTTTTTAATCATATGCACAATGATATATTTTTTTAATTTTTCTTAATGTGAGGATGATGTGGGTCATCTTATTTTTTTTTCTCTTTTTTTCAGTTACTTTTAATGATAATCTGGCAGTTTGAGTCCTTTATGCGGCCTACCCAAATGTCCTTTCTTTGGTATTGTTCGTAGAGCCGTTGAGCTCTTTAAATTCTGAGTTGAGCTACACGATTACTGACAAATGGCACTGACTGGACAGGTCCACTCAATTCTGTATGGTTCTTTCCTCAAAAGACCATTTCAGACCCAAATCTACATGGTCCGCAAATTATCTGACCAAGATTATTTTTGGGTTTTATATACTCATTGACATTAATGAATTTTATAACAATGACATGAATATTTACTTTGTAAAGTCTTATATTATTTTAATTATTTTGAACGTGATGACTATGTCATCACGTTCAAAATAATTAAAATAAAGAAAAAAGATTAATGGGTCATTATTTCATTAATCTTTTTTCTTTTTGTTTTTTCTTTTTTTTTCTCAGTTAATTTTTATCATGGGCGCATAAATTACTCAAGCTGCTGTCCTTTCTTTGGTATTGTTCATCGAATTGTTGAGCTCCTTAAATTCTGAGTTGAGCTGCACGGTTTTTGACAAATGCGTACACTCTGTCTGGACAGGTCCACTCAACTTGTTCTTTCCTCAGAAGACCATTTCAGACACCAATTTACATGGTCTTTACATGATCTGACCAAGATAATGTATGGACTTTAAAAGAGACTGTGATCCTGTTTGTTTCGGCCTTTCTTCTGAGATTAGTCAGATAGGAAACGCTGACCTCATCTAGTTTACAAAAATCTGAATAACGTGTAAAAGTGTTTGTACAAACCTACTTACAGAAATAAAATCATTTATCAGATGATGTGAACTTCGACAATCGACTTGACTGTTCCACTTTCGACGTTTACTTGATTATTGCCATAATGACTAGCTACTAGGTATTATTAGGTACCTACCTATTACTACGACTATTCCTTTTTATATCTAGATGTTCAATGAACCAATTGCATAGAGAACAACGTCAAAAAGTTTCTATTATTCCAACATGCACAAGGTGTTCTGTATACAGGGTTACTGGTAACTCGACGTATTCCTTGCAGGACGTCATAGTAGGGCTAAAATGCAACAAATTAAGCCACCAAATGTTCTACCGAAATTCAGTAGTTTTTGAGTTAGTTCGATTTTTAGAGTTTTTATGAATAATCCCAGATTAAATCATTTGAAACCAATTTAAAAATTATTTACGGCGCGACAGTACAGAAATTTTAAGTTATTATCGTAGTTGATGCCGTAGCAGATCTTTGTTAATAATTAAAAGTTCAAAAATGCCTTAAACCTTGGCAAATATCACTAATCAAACATTTTTTTTTTTGTAATTTTTGTTATTACTCCATACAAATTGTTGTCTAGTGCAAAAATAAAATACTACGCCTGATGTACAAATTACTAGGAAAATATCCTTGTCTTATCAGCTATTCAGAAAGGTATGATTGTCAATACTTTTGCATGTATGACAGGGTAGAGAAGAGTTTTATGGGGAGCAGGTAAAATTGTGAGACAATCAACATTTTGTTTGTTATTCGTAGAATTCGTAGTTTTACCTGAGCTTGAACTCCAAACACACGGTAAGCTTTGTGATTGGTTACTATTGTTCTCTCGGCATGACTCGGGGTGCGATTTTCTGGTCGTCAGTGTTAGTCAGTCTCAACTCTACGTCGCGCAAGCTCGTGTTTTGTTATCTGGCTATCCCTATCGCGTATCTTGCTCTCGTGCTGTGCTGTGCCTTCATAAGTGCTGACTATGGCTGCATATTCTAATCCTGAATACGCTGACATAATTTACTGTTACGGACTTTGTGACGGTAACGCTGCTGAAGCGCGGAGAGAATATGGACTTCGCTTTCCCAACCGCCGACTCCCACACGTTAGTGTCTTCGGATCGACTTATCGGCGAATATCTGAAACTGGCAGCGTCCAAAGAACCAGGCAAATTGACACTGGTCGTTCCCGGAGATACACGGCTGACGACGAAGAGCTGATTCTTCAACGTTTTATTGACGACCCCAACATATCGACAAACATCGTAGCGCGTGAGCTTGGTATGTCACAGTGGAAAGTCTGGTCTGTAGTTCACTTGTCAGGCCGACATCCATATCACTACCAACCAGTCCAGTCATTAGAAGAGGGAGATCCGCCGAGACGGCTTGAATTTTGTCGTTTCATGCTGAGTGCCGACGCCGAAGGCGAAAACTTTTTAAAAAACATTCTGTGGACCGATGAGTCATGTTTTGACCGTGATGGTATCACAAACTACCACAACTTACATTACTGGGCACCGAAAGCAGAAGCAAACCCTAAAAAACTGAAACCAACCGCATCCCAGCGTAGGTTCTCGCTTAATGTTTGGATGGGTATTATCGACGACAAATTAATCGGTCCACATTTTTTACCCCGAACACTAAATGGGGAACTTTATGAAGATTTCCTTAGAAATCATTTAACACCACTGCTCGCGGATGTACCGGAAGAAAGAAGAGCAAACATGATTTATCAACATGACGGATGTCCAGCCCACTTCCGAATCACAATTCGACAATTGCTGGATGAAAACTATCCAAACCGATGGATAGGGCGCGGTGGGCCGATTCCGTGGCCTGCGCGAAGCCCTGATCTGACGCCCCTAGACTTTTACGTCTGGGGTCATATGAAAGACCTAGTTTATGTGACCCCAGTAAATTCAATTGAAGAACTAAGGGAGAGAATAACAGATGCGGCGGACCAGATGAGGGCAACAATCACATCAAGAATCACAAAAACTGAAATGAGGAAGCGAATAAGAACATGTATTCGAAACCGAGGGCAGCACATCGAACAAGACGTGTGAAATGTATGTCATAAAAGTTATTAAATTGAAATTTATTAAAAATAATAATAACATTCACGAAATTGTTTTATTTGATTTTCCGAATAATCACCTTTTTGTGAGACGCACGTCTTCCTGTACTAAATAAAAAACGATTTTCATAATGTAGTCCATGACTTTGTATTAACATTCATACCTTTTTGGATAGCTGATAAGATAAGGATATTTTCCTAGTAATTTGTACATCAGGCGTAGTATTTTATTTTTGCACTAGACAACAATTTGTATGGAGTAATAACAAAAATTACAAAAAAAAAAATGTTTGATTAGTGATATTTGCCAAGGTTTAAGGCATTTTTGAACTTTTAATTATTAACAAAGATCTGCTACGGCATCAACTACGATAATAACTTAAAATTTCTGTACTGTCGCGCCGTAAATAATTTTTAAATTGGTTTCAAATGATTTAATCTGGGATTATTCATAAAAACTCTAAAAATCGAACTAACTCAAAAACTACTGAATTTCGGTAGAACATTTGGTGGCTTAATTTGTTGCATTTTAACCCTACTATGACGTCCTGCAAGGAATACGTCGAGTTACCAGTAACCCTGTATAGCCCATGATTGGACAATTCAATTTGGAATATTCTTGTGCGCTCGCCATACCGGCACGCTATTGGCTGCACCGAGCTGCATGTCACTACAACAACGCGATCTGCGCGCCATCTGCGTAGAACGCATAAAAAAAAGCGCGGGAACCCCGTTCGCGCCTCGTTCGAACAGCATCGAACTTTTTAGCTCCGTGAGTGAAAATTATAATACAAG
This sequence comes from Xanthia icteritia, assembly GCA_949128155.2. Lineage (NCBI taxonomy): Eukaryota > Metazoa > Arthropoda > Insecta > Lepidoptera > Noctuidae > Xanthia > Xanthia icteritia. The sequence continues at coordinate 22,270,316 of OX421935.2, forward strand.
GACAATTTGTACACTACCGTGTTTTGTGCAACGTGCCGGAATCTGTGATCATCTTTCCAATAAAGAAAATATCAAGAAGCGGCCGCAGCTGAGAAAAGGTGAGTCGTACTCGAATTTTTCTTGGTTGATTGTTCCTTGACTGGGCGAACGGGAAGAACTCAGTTCATACAGAACTTCCTCTTTTACCACTACAGCAACGTAAACTCATACAGTCCACTCCTCTATTCCACATTCTGGTCCATTCGAGCCCGGATTCTAGTTATTCCAGCCCGAATTTTTCATTTATTTTTGCTAAAACTACGCGTCCAAAATGGCGCAAGTTTTAGAAACGAAGCAAAAAATCTTATTAGTTAGAAAAGAATATTTATTTACCAAAATACAAAAACTTTATGACTCTTCAAAAAAGTTGGGAACAGATCCAGACAAATTGCAATTGTTTACGGTATTATTGTCGGAAATGGAAAGTGTCCGTAATAAGTTTGAATCCACCATTTTTGATTTGTACGAAATAGGAATACAAATTAAACCGACTACTAAAATGCCAATTAGTGAACTCGAAACATTTGACGAAATGTATAATGCATGTCAGTTAATCGCTAGGAAGCATTCAAAAACAGAAACCGAATTCCTTCCTGCGTTGGACAAAAATGATTTTGTAGTACAACCCGCGTTACCGAAGTTAACATTATTTCAATTTGACGGTGAAGTTGAAAATTGGATAACTTTTTATTATTATTATTATTATTATTATTTATTTCAGAACATTATTCCATATAAAAATTGTTAGTAAGACTTAAAACTATGTTAGTAACTTATAACTACTATTGTTTTTATTTTACATTAAAAAGGACACAACCGGAGCTGTGTACCTTATTCCAATGCCTCACTATAGGACACTCCACGTTGTCTACTATGGTGTTCAGAAGGCTGTTGGGGCTGCCCCGGACACGATGCATCAGGGAGGCCACTCTCTTGCGCACTAGAGCCCTAAAGCAGTCAATGCTGGCCTCCGCAAACATCCCTGATGCACTGCAGTATCGCGGCAACCCCATCAGCATCCTGAAACCATTATTGTAGAGGACCCGTAGGGCATTGCAAGCCTTCTGCGTATAGCGAACCCACAGGCTGCAAGTGTACAGTGACTGGCAGTACGCCTTAAACAAAGTCATTTTAATAGCTTTTGTGCACCTCGCAAACCTGCGGGCCAGCATATTGCATCTCACTGCCAACGCCCTACGTTCCCTCTCAATATCCATGTCATCAGAGAGGTCCTCAGTGACCCAATGCCCCAGGTACTTAAATTTGGTGACCCTACATAATGGGATTCCTCCAAGACTAACCGGTGGTATAGTAGTGGGTGATTTATTGCCCGCCTTAAACACAAGTAGTTCACTTTTTTTTATGTTGTACCTGAGGCCATGTGACACTGCGTACCTCTCACAGATGCCTAGGAGCAAGTTAAGGGCCTTGACAGATGGACTCAGCAGCACCATATCGTCGGCGTAGCTAATGTTATTCATACATGTGCCATCTATTGAACAGCCAACGCCGGCCCTGCTGAGCTCATCTATCAGTCCATCGATGTACAGGCTGAAGAGCCGCGGTGACGTCAGGCCTCCCTGTCTGACCCCACACTCCAACCTGTATTCTGTGGACCATGAACCCGCCCATTTTACATTATTGGTTTGATTACCATACCAATATCTCAGAATGCTGATCATGTCCCTGGGTGTGCTAGTATCTTCCCGAAGCTTATCCCACAGCACATTATAAGACACCAGGTCAAATGCCTTCGACAGGTCCAAAAAACAGCCGTAAATAGGCGTCTTTCTCGTCACATAGTACTGGATAGTATGCTTGAGTCGCAGTATAGCAGCTTCTGTCGAAAGCCCAGCTCTAAAACCGAACTGGGCATCGTGCAGATGTAAATGCTTATTTAGGTGACAATCAAGCAAACCATCCAGCACCTTGGCGATCACTGTAGCCAATGAGATGGGTCTGTAATTGTTCCCGTCGGAGGCATCACCCGTCTTATTTTTAATAACTGGAATGACAGTGGTCTTCATAAGATCCCTGGGTAAATACGAATGCCCTAAGCACAAGTTATAGAACATGACCAGCACCCTGGGCAAGTGAGAACCTGCGTGCTGCAAATGCTCGATGCTGAGGTCATCGTGCCCTGGAGACTTACCTCTAGTCATGCTCTTAATAACCTGAGTGACCTCCTTTAATTTAAATCTGAACCGCACTCCATCCTCGACCTCAGCATCCAACACCCGCCGCGCACTTGGTAAGGAAGACTCAACCTTAAAACGTTCCCTAAACAACTCAGCAATTTGCTGGGGCTCATTTCTACCCTCAACACATGCGGGCACACACAGGCCAGATTCCAGCTTTTTGGTATGCATCCAAAAGCGCTTGAAGTCTTTTTCCTTGTGATGTGTGGCTAAGATGTCCATTTTAATTTGCTCAGCGTTGTCTTGACACCACTTGAGCTTAGACTTAAAACGCCTTCTGGTTTCACACATTGTTTCATAGATATCCCCAGACTTGGGTTTACCATACAGCATCCAGGTCTGAAAGCTGCTCCGTGCTAGCAGATGAGCCTTTTGCACATGTGTATTCCAACCGATAACATGCTTTTGTTTACTGTGCTTTCTTAGCCTATTACTGCTACGCGCAGCTACCGACAACGCACTAACAATACTATTATATAGCTCATCAATTATTGCATAATGACAAACGTTATTACACACTTTATCAGCACACAAACTAAGCTCCGTCGGAAAATCAATGTCTCTTAATATGCTGTTACAGAGTTTGTTATATAACCTGATCTGTTCAGCATCTCTTGTACCCCATCTCACTTCATTGTATTTACTTTCCTTACTACAATATGACTTTCTCGGTAACATTCCAAAATTACAATAAACTACCAGCGGAAAATGATCCGACCAGTACACATCATACAATACTTTAACATCGGTCACACATTGCCAAGCTGCCTCCGTAGTCAGACAGTGATCAAGCCAACGCTTACAATTATTGTGACTTTCACTAACAAAAGTGTGCGTATCCGTTTGAGTTATTAGCTTAACCACATCGGCACAGAGCCAGCTCCGCTCCGTGCAGAAGTTACATAACTCCCTATAGAACAATTCATTTGGATGAGCGTTAAAGTCCCCGAGAATTATAGCGGATTCAATATCAGAACTCTCAATAACTGCATTTATTTCACTTAGCACTTCCGTGAATTCTAACAAGTTATCTGTACTGTCAGTCGGCATGTACACCGAAAATACCAATGAACTACGCTCACTCACACATACCTTAATAGCCGTTAGTCTCACACTACAACACGGTACCACTGCAACGGAGGAAAACACACCCTTTCTCCACATCAGCGCCACCCCACCATACGGGCGGCCGCGCAGCACACCAGTCGAGGTATCCACCGCTGACCTACTGGTGTAATCGAAGTTCTTATCGATCGATCCAATGAAGGCAGTATCATGTGGCAGTAGCCATGTTTCCTGCAATGCAATAACGTGCGCAGTTCTACATATTTCCCGTATCCCTTCCACTGACCTCGCAGCTGATTTGCAATTAAAGCTAACCATGTTAACAGTCTGATTTGTAGTATCAGCCATAATTATTGCTGTTTCTAAAAGCCTCAGTTTCAGCTGCCGTCACTCCTTCTGCAGACAGACTACTATGCATATTTTTCTCCTTGAAGTTGATAAAACGACGAAAAGAAATACCTTCAGGCCACAACTGCTCATCCAGGAATATTTGCAGCCTAGTTCTAGGAACAAAAACTTTGAAAGCCTTGTAGTCCCTTTGCCTCTTCATTTTTATCTCAGCTACTTGCACTACAACACTCGTTTTATTTAATATGTTGTCCGCAATGTCCTTGACTGATGACTCACTATTAACATTATTTACAAACAGTGGTATTTTACTCTCTGCGGCCTTAAAATTACTCGATGAATCCTTTGCCTTCCCCTGTGTTCCTATATAACGATTTTTAAGGCGTTTACTATGCACAGTATTCCATTCATCATCCTTATAGGTTTTAAATTGACCACCATTCTGTGCTATTTGCGAGTAAGTACGCCGCTCACTATGATTCACTAGCTCCGCACTAACCGGTACATCTGCACCGGTTACACGTGCCTCTGAGGCCATTAAGTGCGCACACGCAGGTGAATTGAGTGTTGTTGTCACCTGTGACGAAACCGCGGTAGGGGCCTCCACGCGCTTGCTTTTGTCGTCTTGGCCCAATGTCGTGTCATGCGCGACAAGGACAGAAGGCGAACAAGGCTTTGCGTGCGATAAGGACATGCTTCTATCGACGTTGCCTTGACCTTGCGCTGGTTTCTCGGCCAATGACTTTTTGCAAACAGCTGTTTTTGTATTTAACCGCTCCGGTGTATTTTTGCTTTCTTTCGACAAATTCATAATACCAATAGGGCCACTATTTAAATCAAAATTATCCAGACGTAACAAGTTTCTCGTACCTCTATTTATGTTAACATAGTTATCTTCTTGCTGGTAACCATCCACTAACGATGCTTGTTTTAGGTTAAGCAGCTCTGTACTCAACTTATTCACCTGCTCAACGGTCGCATACTCCTCCCTTATTACTTCCACTTGATCCTTTAGTGTTATGATGTCTTTTAACAATCTTGTGACATCAATATGGTCAAAGGTGACTGGTGGCAGTCTTCTTAGCTCTCGAGCAACAAAAATAGGAATGCACTCGGCTGCAGTACATTTTATGAGGGATATGATATCCTCCAGGTCACGCTGTACTTTCCCCTCTGTTTTACCTTTTCTTTTCACCTTCTTATCCTTTGTTTGCACTGATTGATATAACAAGTCCTTTGCAACCACTATTTCCTCAGACGAGAACGCTGTTGTACACAGTCTAACAATGCTCTCCTCGTTCATCACATCCACTTGGTTCTGTATAAACGCCAGCACTTCACTAATAACAATATTGCAATTATTACATTTCACGGTAACCGCTGCCATTTCGCCACGATAGCGCACGACATACGACACGTTTATGACACGTTCTCATCATTAGTTCACAATAGGAATTTCTCAGATATCGATAAATACCATTATTTACTTTCATGCGTTAAAGGTTCTGCTTTAAATATTGTTAAAAATCTACCTATCACGGCCGCTAATTACAAATTAGTATGGCAAAATTTAGTTGACAAATATCACGACCACAGAACGCTAGCATGTAGGTATTTCGATAAAATGTTGAACTTTTCACCGTTAACTAAAGATACTACGTCGAACTTAACTTCATTTATAGAAACCTTTGATCATTCACTTAAAGCGATTCAAGCATTAAACATAAAGAACTTAGATGATTTCTTATTGTGTCATTTGGCATTACAAAGACTTGACCCGCATACGCGTAAATTATTCGAAGAAAGCCGTGATCAAAAGTCGATACCTACATTTGCGGAACTAATTGATTTTGTAAACAAGCAAATTAAAGTTCTAGAACACACTTTTATAAACAGCTCTTCATATAACACGTTCAAATCGAGTAGTACACAAAATAAAAGCCAAACTAAATCAACGTCTAAGTCAGTTCTCAATACGATACGTACTTCGAACAATAATAAGAACAACCGTGATAATAATAATTCGAATTTTTCTTGCGTAATTTGTAAACAAAATCATATGATTTATCGATGCGATCAATTTCGTAAATTGTCGGTCGAAGAAAGAATGAACCGTGTTCATTCACTTAATCTGTGTCATAATTGTCTTAAATCTGACCATCAGTCTAATGCTTGTAAAAGTACAATGACCTGCGGGGTATGTGCATTAGCGCATCATTACTTATTACATAAAGATAATGCGACGGAAAGTGCGGGAATATCGGCCGTAGCGAATACACTGCCCGTGCATCCGTCTCTTTCGCACGCGCAGCAAGCGCTTGTGTCGTCTCACTTCGTAAGTGACACGAACTGTTCCATTCAGCAAGCATTATTTAGTGATAACTACGGATACGGAGTAGTGTTAGGTACTACTCGCGCGCATGTTATTGACTGTGTTGGTCAATTTCAAGACTGCCGTGCAGTCATCGATTCTGGGGCTCAAAGTTCTTTCATAACTACTGATTGTGCTCAGAAATTAGGATTACAACGTAAAAAATGTCCTTTCACTATTCACGGTATAGGTGGGGGAATCGTTAAAAATCAAGGCATGATTACTTGTACACTAAAACCAAGACATGCGAATAGTCCGACATTTAGCGTTAATTTAATAGTTATTTCAAAGGTGTCCGCTGATATGCCTAATGTATCTTTCACAGATAATGTCATTAACGAATATAGCACTTATGGGTTAGCGGATCCATTGTTTTTTAAGCGTTCGCGAATAGATATTTTGTTAGGTAACGACATAGTGCCAGATATAATTACAGATAAACCGCTAGTAATTAAGGATAGTATTCCGAGTGTTATTAAAACAGTTTTTGGTTATGTTATTAGCGGAAAATTATATCCACATAATAATACTAATAGTTCGCAAAATTTTAATTTATCAGTTTCATATGACGAAGAACAATCTATTGATAAATCGTTACGCGATTTTTGGGAAATTGAGGAAGTGCCGTGCACACCTTCAATAAATCCATTAGATCAGCTAGCCGAGGAAATATTCTCTAATGAACATACTCGAGAATCGAACGGGCAATACGTAGTTCCGCTGCCGTTTGCGCCTGAACACTCGCCGCTAGGTCAAACGCGTGCTGTGGCTGAGCGTCGGTTATTGTATACGGAACGTAAACTCGCGCGCACTCCTGATCTAAATAATAAGTACAAGGAATTTATGCGAGAGTATGAAGACCTCGGTCATATGGAGCTTTATCAGGGTGATCAACCTAGCAAATATATAATTCCACATCATAGTATTTTGCGACCTAGTAGTACCTCCACTCCGTTACGTGTAGTGTTCGACGCGTCTGCGAAAAGTAGCAATAACGTGTCTCTAAATGATATTCTATTAATCGGCCCTAAGTTGTATCCGGATATTGCGGCAATAATTTTGAAATTCAGACTATTTGAATATTGTCTAGTTAGTGACGTTTGTAAAATGTATCGTGCTATAGCCTTAAGAAAAGAAGATCGCCTATATCAACACATTTTATATCGGGAGTCGCCTAACGATCCAATAAAATTATACGAATTAAAAACCGTAACATACGGACTCAGTAGTTCACCGTTCTTAGCAATTCGGACGCTACTTCAATTAGCTAACGATGAAGGAAAACGTTTTTCTTTCGCTGCTCAGATCCTCCGTGAGGGTGTTTACATGGACGATGTTCTATATTCTTGTAATACTTTTGAGCAAGCTTGCTTAGTACAGGATCAATTACTTAGTATTTTTGAAAGTGCAAACTTCACTTTAAAAAAGTGGATGAGTAACAGTGAGGAGTTACTACAGCGCGTCCCATTTGAAAATAGGGAAAATTCAGTAACATTCGTTAAAGATGAAAACGACTGTACCATTAAGGTTTTAGGTCTTAAATGGATTCCAAAATCTGATAATTTTATTTTTTCGGTTAATTTAACAGACAAAGAGTTAACAAAACGATCAGTACTAAAATTACTAGCGTCGATTTACGATCCCGTGGGTTTTATCGCACCATGCACTTTTGTAGCGAAGCAGATTATGCAACAGCTGTGGAAGCTAGGCATCGGGTGGGATGAAAAGTTGCCAGATAACATTAAAAAATCGTGGCAAACTTTTATTTCTGAACTCCCCCTGTTACAAGAGTTACGTATTGAACGTCACATGCTATTACCGAGTGAAACGGAATGTGACTTAGTTGGATTCTGTGACGCGTCGTTGTGTGGCTACGCAGCATGCGTGTACGTGATCAGTCGCGACCAGAAGGGTAATGTAAAGGTTCGTTTAGTGATCTCGAAATCTAAAGTTGCACCCATAAAACCTGTAACGATTCCTCGGTTGGAGTTAATGGGTGCTGTCTTGTTGAGCAAATTAATGAAGTTCGTAGTTGACACATTTACTCGCGTCAAAATTAATAAAATAACAGCAGCCTCAGACTCGACAGTCGTACTGTCGTGGCTGCAAACGGAACCATATAAACTGAAAACCTTTGTCAGTCATCGTGTTACTCAAATTATTGAAGTTTTACCCCCTCAATTTTGGCGGCACGTGTGTAGTAAATATAATGCAGCTGACATTTGTTCTCGCGGAGCGTCTCCGGCGCAACTTGTCAGTTGTAATCAACATTGGTTACAGGGCGCTGATTGGATGTATCAAAATGATGTCGATTGGCCCATTACGGTGTTTGTTAATGAGAGTAATAATAAACTACCGGAATTAAAAGCGTCAGTTAGTTTATTGACTGAAAGTTATAATGATAAATTTAATGAATCTAAAACAGAATTTTGCGAAAGAATCTTTCAGCAGTTTTCTTCATTTTCCAAATTGCAAAGATCGTTTGCTTGGATCTTAAGATTTAGACACAAAAAGGGTGATATGAACACTCATAAGTCTGGAGTATTATCAACCTTCGAGTTAAACGAAGCTCGCGATAAATTGATAAAATTAGTTCAAAATGCTTATTTTGAAGCTGAAATTAAAATAATAAAAGATAAGAAAAACGTACCATCATTACGTAAGTTATCTCCATTTCTTGATTCCGATGGCTTCCTCAGGGTAGGGGGTCGCATCGGTCATTCCGAACTTCCTTATAATGCTAAACATCCGCGTCTTCTTCCAAAAAATAGTTTATTTACTAAACTATTGATCAATTATTTACATAAACGGTATTTACATGTAGGCCCGCGAACCTTACAAAGTATAATTAATGAGAATTTTTGGATATTGTCTGCGCGTAGCGTCATAAGATCCGTTTTATGTAAATGTAAAACGTGTTTTAAATGTAAACCGTCTTTACTACAACCCGAAATGGCACCTTTGCCACCAACTCGGTTGATACCTAATAAGGTATTTTTTAACGTCGGAGTTGACCTCGGAGGTCCATTCTTAATTAAAGAAAGCTTACGTCGTAATGCTAAAGTGACAAAAGCTTATCTAGCATTGTTTGTCTGCTTTTCAACAAAAGCAGTACATCTTGAAGTGTTATCTTCTCTCTCCGCCGACTGTTTCCTTGCGTGCTTGGACAGATTTGTAGCTCGTCGAGGCCTATGTGCTGTTCTATATTCTGACTGCGGCACCAATTTTATTGGCGCAAGTAAACATCTGTCCGAAATTCAAAGGTTCTTGGGTGAGAGTCAAAATGAAATTTTGAATGGCTGCGCTAAAAGGCAGGTCGATTGGAAATTTAATGTACCCAGTGCTCCACATATGGGTGGTCTCTGGGAGGCGGGAATAAAGTCAGCAAAATATCATTTAGTACGTAGTGTAGGGGATAAGTCCTTAACGTTTGAGGAACTTTCCACGATATTTTGTAAGGCAGAAGCCATTTTAAATTCGCGTCCCTTGTGCCCACTACCGGCTAGTGATAATCCCAACGAATTTAATGTTTTAACCGCCGGACACTTTCTCATTGGTCGAAGCTTGACATCTATACCCGAGTATGACGTTAAAGAGGTGAATGTTAATAGACTGTCACGTTGGCAGTATATACAGAAGTGTTCCCAACTTTTCTGGAAACGTTGGAGTCTCGAGTATTTAAACACGCTTCAGCAGAGAGCTAAGTGGTTTACATCCTCCTCGAACCCAAAGGTTGGAGATTTAGTAATAATAAAAACTGATAGTGTTCCCTCCTGTAATTGGCCTCTCGGTAAGATTGAAAAATTACATCCAGGTCCCGACGGAATAGTCCGGTGTGTGACGTTGCGCACCGAAAAAAGTGTCTTACAAAGACCAACCAACAAACTCTGTTTATTACCTTATACCAATTAGATTCAAATAAAACGTTTTTGTTAGATTTAGGTACTTAGCTTAGTGTTTATCTTAGGTCTCTCTTTAATGACTTAATGAGATAGGTAATAGGGTAATCTTAGTTTTCTAGAAACCATCACTATGGTTTCGGTAGGGGGTATGTTCTGTATATAGCCCATGATTGGACAATTCAATTTGGAATATTCTTGTGCGCTCGCCATACCGGCACGCTATTGGCTGCACCGAGCTGCATGTCACTACAACAACGCGATCTGCGCGCCATCTGCGTAGAACGCATAAAAAAAAGCGCGGGAACCCCGTTCGCGCCTCGTTCGAACAGCATCGAACTTTTTAGCTCCGTGAGTGAAAATTATAATACAAGGACAATTTGTACACTACCGTGTTTTGTGCAACGTGCCGGAATCTGTGATCATCTTTCCAATAAAGAAAATATCAAGAAGCGGCCGCAGCTGAGAAAAGGTGAGTCGTACTCGAATTTTTCTTGGTTGATTGTTCCTTGACTGGGTGAACGGGAAGAACTCAGTTCATACAGAACTTCCTCTTTTACCACTACAGCAACGTAAACTCATACAGTCCACTCCTCTATTCCACACAAGGCACATGTCATACAAACAAAACCACTTCATTTCAATAAACTACCCGTATAGGCGTACACCCGTAATGACTTTGTAAGACAGAACAAAACTTTACTGCCAATACAGTGCGAACTAAGCACTAAATGGTAGGTAACTGTCCCAATCCCATAAGACGTAGTTTCGGTCTCGATCGCAAACTATCAATACATTTTTACGGTTACGAGTCGAAGTGACAAATGTCAGTGACGTTGATATGCGGATTGTCAACGGGTTGAATTTCGAACGTCGTAAATCATTAGAACCGTGCTGGGTAGGTTATGGTTATTTTGTTCGGAGAGCGTAAAATTCTGATTTTCTTTGAAGGGGACAGAAAGATTTTTACTGTCCTCGTAAAAAAGCGACGAAGGGATAGGGTTTTGATCATGTACATTTATACGATTTTACTGTTAAATAAATACTAATAGTTAAAGCGAGTGGAATTACTTTTATACAGAAAATGCGTCGAAAGGAAAGTGTAATTAAATAATAATAAGCCATGATTATTATTCGTTACATAATTTATAAAATAATATAAATACCTTCCTACTTGTCTCGCTTTGTCAAAAATAGATTATTGTATCAAACTCAAAACAGCGTCAGAATGGTGAAGGTGGTATCTTAAACGCTTCGTTTTCAAAGACAATTTCCTATACTTTCATTTTTCAGCTTGTTCTTTTCTTTATAAATCTAGCTTTCTTATTCTTCTGAATGGTACAAAATCGCGATTTACAACGTCTCCACATAATTTACAGCCGTCTTAGCAAGATGGCCGCCGGCGCAACTGCAGAAACACGTAAAAGGCATTATTCCCTTGCTGTTCCAATTTTAAATGCGCCGAGATATTTTGCAGTTGAAGGAATGTCTGAGTCTTTAAAGAGTTTTGACACGATTTTAAGAATAAAACGGTCGAGTTATTTCGTTATTTCTGTTTGAAATTCGGAACAGGAAAACCATTTTGTACACTTTTTATTTTTTTCCGGTATTTGTTACACATAATATGTGTAGCAATATTATGGCTAGTAAAGATATCGACTATTAATAATAGTGGACACATAAAATTAATGTTGATTTTATTTTAATTTGAGATACGGGCGGGTGGGATTTACAGATGGCGTTCTGCAGTTTCTGCCTACCCCTATGAGAAAAAGGCGTGAGTTTATGTGTGTCTTTAGATAAGGGGTCACAAAATTTCTTTTCTTGTATATATTTTTTTAATAATTATTTATTCCTTGCAAGAATAAAAAGCAAAACATTAAAAAAATTATAATCATTTAAAAAAAAGTTAGTCTGATGTACAAAAAAACTGTTGTGGTGATACAGAACAATATAAAAAAAGTGAAAATGTATGGTACTTCCATTCATTTGAGACTTACGCCATTTAGTTTCGTGCTCGAACACGATCAAAGAGCGCACGCGATATTCAACTTTATTACTGATGTGTTAGCGTTTAACACTTGGAGTGGCAGGGTGCATGGGGGAGGAGCTTGCGTGGAAATCGTCTTTAGTACTTAAGTAGGTATGTAGATAATAATATACCCGCAAATCAAGTTATTTAGTCTACAGTAAAGTTGTAACATTGACATTGAAATTTTCCAGACGTTTTCAAGAAAACAAGGTTCGGCAATTATACAGATAAAATGCTTTTCAATTGCAAGCCAGCTGCCAAATCATTTTAACGTCGCGACGCCACGTTAATTTGATTTCGCAGCCGACTTCGCGTCCCAATTCACTAAAACAGATTCATAGCGATTCTTTTAAACACTTTCAAAGTTGCAATTTTCAAGTGAACATAATATTATCGTTGACCGTCCTTTGTTTTTCCTTTTTCAAAAGAACATTTTTACAAACGAGAAACTTCGAGCTGTTCAACAGGTTTGCTGTTGACACCGACAAAGCGACATAATAATAATATTCATTTCACAATACAGATACATCAGGTTGCAATGCTGAATGAAATACAATATCTCAGCAGAAGTCCTATGTAAAATTCTTACGTAAGTTTCTTTTCAAAGAGAAAAATGCTTTTTTTGTTATGAAAATGACGTTACGAGAAATTCCAAGCATTGCACTGCCACAAGTTAAACGTCATTACAGAAATAAGTTTTGTTAGTTAAAAAAACCGGCCATGTGCGTATCGGACCACGCACAATGAAAGATTGGGATGAATTCATCCTAAGAACAAACTTAACATTGTAGTTGAAAAACATGTTCTGCCATACATTCCAACTGCAAATGTAAGTTTTTTCGCACAATATTGAGAGATTTGCCATGTTATTTTAAAACCAAACACAGTATAGGTTTTCCTGTAATCTCAGGATGAGAGAATCGGGATGTCTCAAACGTAGTGGTACAAAGGCAAATGGGGCAAAACGGAGGTGGCCACCTATCATTAAAAAAAAAGGGATATTCTCAACAGTTATAATTTTCAAGAAATTTTACATTTTCATCTGGATTTTTCGACCCTGAACAAAATTTTCGACATAGCGAGTTTAAATCTGGCTAGAAGATGTCTTGATAGTGTAGGTACAAGATTATTTTCCTATTTACGTTCAGTGTGGCTCTGCAACGCTTCAGAATTTATTTTTACTTGTCTTTTCCAACTTTTTATTAAAACTTTAGCGAAATTTTCTAAGCCCAGATTTAAAAAAAAACATGTACCTATATACACATAGCTTTTAAAAATACATTAATTATTGATAGGTAGGCTGGAAAATTTTCATAAAGATAGGTTAATGAGAACCTTTAAAAAAAATAGGTTTCATAATAACAAAGGTTGAAAAATCCGAAAAACTTTTTGCTCTAATTTTACCAAAACATCTCTGAAAAGCGTTGAGTATTCAAATTTAAGACATTTAGACGTGACCTCAGTAACATGTTTTTTTTTTTACTTTTGCTGTGGAAATAAAATGCAATGAAATTGTTTATTATGTAAATAGGAAATGCAATCACTTTTACACGTAAAAAATATAAAAAATTAGCTAGATGAGTTCGGCGTTTTCTATCTGACTACTCTGAGAAGAAAGGCCGAAACAAACTCTGAGTTTGTTTCGGTCACAGTCTCTTTTAAAGTCCAGACATAATTTTGGTCAGGCCATATGAGCACCACGTAGATTAGTGTCTGAAATGGTCTTTTGAGGAAATAACCACTCAGATTTAAGTGGACCAGTCAGTGCAAGCATTTGTCAGTAATCGTGGAGCTCAACTCGACGAACAATACCAAAGAAAGGACATTTGGGTAGGCCACACTAACTACTCAAACTGCCAGACCATCATTAAACGTTGAAAGAAAAAAATAATGAAAGAGAAAAAAAAAACACATCGTTTGTACATTCACAATAATTAAAATAATATAATACTTTACAAAGTAATCATGTCATTTTGTATATAATTTTCAACAATGACAATGTGTATATAAAACTGGTATATTTTAATGAATTTATATAATAATTAAAAAGTCAAATTTGATGGTTTTAACGCAAGCTTTTTTATCTTCTAAATAATCTGAAATTTTATAGTATCCTTTTTTACAAAGTTTGGTTTTAATAACAGCTTTTAAATCGTGGGAAGTTAGTTGTAAAAGCGTATACATTAAAAAAAAGTACATACCCATGAACGATTGCCTACTCTGCGGAGACGTTTGCGATGTACAGCAAGGTTGTGTTTATTCCTGGTATTGAAACTAAGAATAGCGGCCATTAAAAAAAAAAAATGATATTTGCCCTGCGTATGCCTTCACAAGTTGTGTTGCAAAAGCAGATTGAACAAATAATATATTTTTAGGGTTCCGTACCTAAAGGGTGCCAAACCAAACGCTATTACTTAGCCTCCGCTGTCCGCCCGTCCGTCCGTCCGTCTGTCTGCCAGCGGGCTGTACCTCATGAACCGTAATAAATAGACAGTTGAAATTTTCACAGTTTGTATATTTCTATTGCTGCTATAAGAACAAATAAAAAATAAAAAATAAACGAAGCAATTGAACGCAATCGACAGCACACGGAGTTATTTCGAGCACTTCGGAGTCATTTCAAAACACGTTGTCATTTATGTATTTCTAAACCATTTGCAAATTTATTGTAAATTTAATCGATAATTCAGCATTTTAATAGATAGATAGATAGATCATTTATTTGTCTAAAACATAAGTATACACACACATGGCATGCAAGAAATTATATAAAATTATAGCACAGTCATGTTTTGCCTTAACGGCGTACAAATACAGAGTGGTAGGTTATTTTTAGTAGGGTTGTCCATTATTAAAAACAATTAACATATTAAATGAAAACTTAATCAATCACATTAATAAATATACTACAGAATAGTGTCATCAAAATAAAATTAGGAAGTCAAATAAAAAATAGGAAGTAATCCAAGCAGTATGTATTTTATTTTTACGCAAAATCATAGTCATTCATAACAAATACAGATTCTTGTACAGGATAACAGATCTTCTGACTACATTAAGCCCACTTTCAAGTCGAGCCCGCCGCGCACCTACTTGTAGCTTCATACCTAAAACGCGAAGTGTCACATATGTATTAATCTGTGCTTTCGCATTTATAATATTAGTTAGGATTTAAAAAAAAATTGAGACCCTCACAGTAAGCCCCTTCATTAATTGATATGTCACACGGTACAGTTTGCAAAACTTTTTTTTTAAATTATTTTCCTCTCAAAGGTGACACCCATATTCAAAATTCTTTACGTTACACGTCCGTGTTTGGGTCACAGAAATTCATATATGTGCCAAATTTCAACTGAATCGGTCCATTAGATTCGGAGCAAATAGGCTGTGACGTGTACGGGGTCTGGTTTTTTATTTGGACGTACGGAACCCTGAAAACAGCAATAACATAACATCACGCCTGTATTACACCTATTTAGTACACCCACATTTCACCAGTTATGTTTAAGTCCCATAATGTAATAGGCGAGCGAACCTATTGCAATCAACCGGACACGAATCCAGACTCCGGGTTGCTACTGAGAAACTACAGATAGAAAAACCGAATAACACTCGGGAATCGAACCCAGGACCTCATGCTCCTGTAGTAGCGCTTGCGACCACTAGAACAACGAGGCAGTTCACAACACAAATAACAGCAATAACCTAACAAAAAAAGGTTGCTACGATACCTGCGTACCCAAACACCAAACATAAACAATGATAAATAGATTTCGTGATGGTCAGTTCCTAGTATCTACATATCGACTTTTTTAATACAAATAAATACAAGCGTATAAAGGTACTGGCAAATAAAACCTTTACAAATATAAATGTGAGCGTAGCATAAAGCATTTACAGTGAAAATATAAATGTAGTTAAAAGATTTTCCGGGTTCGGAAAGCCTGATCAAATATCCACTCTATTATGCTGTCAATCCTTAAATAACTTTTCAAAATAACAAAAGATAATCTTGTAAACTGAAATGTTATTTGACATCAGATTTCCTGATTTGAGCAATTTTTCTGAAACACAAACACACAAAAACACAACATAACACCACGCCTGTAATCCCCAAAGGGTTAGGCAGAGGTGTACCCATAGTGCACCCATATTTTGCCAGTTATATTTAAGTCTCATGTAATAGGGAGCGAGCCTATTCCCATCAACCGGGCACAAATCTAGACTCCGGACTGCTACTGAGAAATTTTAGATGGAAACACTCAATCAGCGCTCAGTAGTAGCCCTTGCGACCACCTAGACCAACGAGGAAGTATTCACGAGGAGCTAGATGAACGAAAAATGTAGTAGTTAGTTGAATACAATACAAGTCTCTCGGAAAACATATTACACAACTTGTGTGCTAAGTTCTTCTTCATTGGTCACCCATTATATTCAAGTCGATTCTGTTAAAAAAAAGAACCGGCAATTACGAAAATAATATTTGTTGGATTTTAATTAGTGAGAAATGAATATCTTACGTCCTGTTCAAAGTCTCTTAAGTTGTTTTTATCGCTTTGTAAAAAACATATAATATGTACCAGGTACCTATCATGTTATAAATGCTATTGAAATGAAAGTCTGTAAATTGCTAGGTATATCTGAGGTGGTGCCGAAACCAAAAGCGTTAACTTTGAACTTGCCTGGGAATAAAAAGCGATAGCTACGCGTCGCTGATAAAAAACGCGGCTTATATAATAGCATACACATAATATTATCGGTTAATATTTTCGGGTTTCGAGGTTT
Organism: Xanthia icteritia; assembly: GCA_949128155.2. Lineage (NCBI taxonomy): Eukaryota > Metazoa > Arthropoda > Insecta > Lepidoptera > Noctuidae > Xanthia > Xanthia icteritia. The sequence goes on from OX421935.2 coordinate 22,287,053, forward strand.
AATTATTTGGGCCATTGGGTCACTGATGACTTAAAAGATAATTGTAGACATAGACAGGGAGCGTAGGTCGCTGGCTGTCCGTTGCAACATGCTAGCCCTCAGGTTTGCACGTTGTACTGAACCAGTAAAGATAACGCTTTTTAAGTCCTTCAGCCAGTCGTTTTATACGTGCAGCCTGTGGACCAAGTTTACCCAGCGGGCATACAGCGACCTGCGCGTGCAGTACAATAACGCATTCAGGGTGCTTTTGGGGTTGCCGTGGCGATGTAGCGCGTCTGGGATGTTCGCGGACCTGTGCGTCGACGGGTTCGCCGCGATCATGCTCATTTCAATTTGCATGATCAGTTCAATGGTATACGTTATTAGTTATGATGACAGCATCTTATCTAACTTCGTATAGCTTGGCGGGAAAAATAGAAATCAATGGGCTATTAATATAGAGTGGTCAGTTCGGATGTATACAACTTTTTTTAGCCACCATTCTCGCCAAATTTCGTCGTAGTGTGATACTATTAATTAATTAAAATGCAGTAAAATTTCTTATGCACGACCCATAAGACCATGAACACCGCAATACTTTCAGTAATTCTATACTGAACTTCTTAAACAGTTAAAAAAATTACCCAATGTTTCTCACAAGTCATTACGAGTAACGAATACCATTTTCATCAAAGAGAATTTCGCGGTTCATCCTAGCTTTTTTTGTGAGTTTAGCGAAAAGAACGTGTCGACGTCAATCTTGAACAGGTGAAACAGAATGTTTGTGACTTTGTTAGTGCGATACCTAAAAAGTATGCGAAAATTTGATCAAAAAAGAAAGTTAAAAACTTAAAACCTAACTACGACAAAAAACGCCAACTAAAAACGTGAAGACATCGAAAACGTTTTTTTTTTAAATAAAAAAACAACATCGGGTTTCGTATAGCCCGAGTCACACGTCATTAATAAATATTTCATGTAAAAAACGCATAAATCGTGCAGACTTCGGTTGGTTGGTCAACCTATACGTAATGTAAGTCACTTCAACTAATTCCTTTTGCCTTGCAATGAAAATAAAACAGGAAAAAAACATGAAAATCAATACAGCAATCAATTACACTCCTACGCAGATCCGTTAGTTATTATCCCCGATACCATACATTCAGTAATGACGTCACGTTTCAGGTCATTGCACACCATTCCAATTTATTAATAAATAGCTTCCGTACAGTTCAGATCCTCTAATAAATCTTAAGTTGATGCAACGAACAAATTCCATTCCGAATTTCAGAACCTTTTTTGGAGTTATTTATTTTCTACCCTTTTATGGGCTATTTATGCATTAGCATATGCCAAGAAATACCTGGACTATAAATAATAATACCAGCCTATTTATTGTCTTACTGCAGGGCAAAGGCTTTTTCTCATAAGAAGGCACGAGCATTGTACACCACGCTTGCTCAAGACGGGTTGGCGATTTCAGACTTATATTTAGTTTATGTCCAGGTTTCCTCACGATGTTTTTCCTTCAGCGATAGGTATCAGTTATGTCCAAGATAAACTCAGAAAGTCATATGAATTGAAAAAAGTCATATTGGGACTTTCCCGGATTTGAACGAACAATCTCGTCCATGAGAGGACGGGCCATCACGGCACAGAAATATCTCAATAAAAATAATAAAATAAAAATAATAACTTATCAATTCAGGCTTAGAAATCCATAGAATGACCCCGAAACCATAGCCGCGAAACCGCAGTAGTTGAATTCAATAGACTCTCGTCATTTCCGCTACCGGCGTTAAACACACAGTAAAACTTATGAAACTAGTGTTAGTAGTTTAAAAAAACACTATAAATACTTATTTCCTAATGTGGGTGACCCACCCAGTGCTGGACATAACGCGTGTCCAGTCTATCCGCAATAAAAACCAGGATGCTGTTGACGCACAATCTGCCGAGCGCCGCGGCGCGCGGCGCATCGCTTACGGAGTACGGCGTGGAAGCCGTCAACGTGTGCATCCGCGAACATGCCCGACCCACTGCTCCAGCGCGGCAGTTCCAACAACGCCCTGAACACATTGTTATATTGGACGCGCAGGGCGCTGAATGATCTTTGCGTACAATGAGCCCACAAGCAGCACGAGTATAGTGAAGAACAATGCGCACTGGACAGTGTCATTTTCACTTGAGCATTACAACGTTTAAGCCTGTGGGCTATCATGTTCGCTCTGATAGACAGCGCTGTACGCTCCCTGTCCATGTCCTCATCATCGCGTAGGAGATCAGTGACCAGTGCCCAAGATATTTAAAGCAGGTGACCACTTTCATGGATGACTTGTGTAACATTATATTTGAGGCCATGACTAGCCGCGTACGTTCCACACACATTAACAAAATTCTTAATTCCACCGACCGTTGGGCTCATTTACACAAATATTGTCTATGTGACAGCCGACACGCATGCTCCTGAGCTCAACGATTAGTGTATTTATACAGATTAAACAAATGATAATCCACCCTGTCTTACTCCACATTGTGGTCCGTAGGGATCCGATAAGATGCCAGCCCACTTTACATAATTGACCTGACTCTGATACAAATACTTTAGGATAGCAATTGTCTCACCAAGTAAATTCCTTAAGCTTATCTCAGAGTTTATCGTAATTAACAAGGTCAAAAGCTTTAGAGAGGTCTAAATAACAAGCATAAATGGGCATTTTCTTACTCGTGTAATACTCAACAGTGTGTTTTAGGCTCAGTATAGCACTCTCTGTAGAAAGTCCAGCGCGAAAACCAAACTGAGCATTATGAAGGTGTATAAATTCTGTTAACTGAGACTCCAGCACATTGTCTAGAACCTTTGCAATAACGGTGGCAGTGAGATTGGCCTATAATTAGATTTGACTGAACTATCTCCCGTCTTGTTTTTTATTATGGGAGTAACAATTGTTTTTGTTAGTTCACTATACTTCATTTGAAAGAAGATTAGACATTTAACTAAACCATTTTTACAATCCGTTCAACCGATTTTCGACTTCTATTGCATTGGTGGCATGACAAATGGCAGCTGCAGTAAACAGTTGGTATTGTAACCACTGTTTTGCTTTTAATGCCATCCTTATACCTACGGTATATTACGATTACAAAAATATAAATAAAAGTCTAGAGATATCTGGCCCTGAATTTTGTAGATGTTCGACGTTAAGCCCGTCTTGTATCTATCTTTCGTATGTCCTACATACATAACACCCACTTTTAGTCTGGGGTTTTCACACACGGGGTCAGCGTCCAGCATCCAATCGGAAGTGCCTAAAGGGGATTCTACGGTGAAGTGATCTTTAAACATGTTAGTGATCGTGATCATCTTTGCGTCGGTGACACCCTCGACACTCAAAGGTGCAACTTATTCTCTAGCAAGAATAATTTTTCGACCACCTGTTAGCTAACCACAAAAACAGTGCACATATCAGTTAAATGCAAATACCCAACAAGATATTAGCGTATTTCAACTTCCTAAAAACCTCTTTAAAATAGGTAACTCACTGTAATGTTTATTCCAACTTAAAAAAAACACAACGTAAAAACAAACCAAAACATAGAAATTTGATATTTTTACCTTATTCATAAGGCTTCTTTTCCTTTGAAGAGTTGTTGGCAGTTTTCGTGTACCGAAGTGGTTTTGAATGGCTTCGTCGCATCCAGGACCCTCTGGTGGCTTAAGTAATAAACAACTTACCTGTATTTTATTTCAGCAAAATAAACAGTCCACATTTCCAGAACATTTCTGAATAGATCTAGATCGTCATTAACTAAATTCAAGTCCAGTATAATGTTCAGCATACTATATACCGGAAAATTCTGCGGTAATTGTAGTATTACGTAGGTAAGTAAGTAGGCACGGTGAAGGAAAACATCGTGAGATAACGACATCAACTAGAACCAAAAATTCAAAGAAATGTGTCATCTACCAACCTGCACTGGGCCCGCGTGGTGGTATACGGCCCACTTCCTCTTATTGATAGGAGGCCTGTGTCCCAGGAGTGGGAGTATAGGCTGATTATGTAAGTAGGTTTAGTTTCTTGTACGTTATATAATTATGCAATTTGAACTTTATTTCATTGTCATAAAAGTGACAGAACAGGACTTCGTGAAATGAAATGAAATGAAATTTATTTGCAAGAATTGTAGTACGTTACAGTTGGTCGGGTTATTTAAAAGTTTCTAAAACAATTCGCTAAAACTAGCATGCAAACATTACATTAAATCAATGAAATTATGCTAATAAAATTGGAACATACATCATAGATAATAAATTAAGAATAAGAATGTCAATCATTTGTCAAATTATAAAAGTAAAATGTCAGTGTGAGGATTTAAAGTTTAATTACTCATTCACAGAATAGAATGACTTTTCTGTAAGCCATTTGAATAACGCTGTTTTAAACCGATTGATTGACAGTTCTCTATATGATTTTGGTAATTTATTATATATCCTTATAACCATTGGAAAGCAACTTCTGTGTTATAAGTGGCTTTTCATTGGAGGAATAATTAGTCTATCAGGATATCTTGTGTTAAACGTAACAGTGTCTCCAAGACGTTGAAATAATTCGGAGTGCATTTTAACAAATTTACAACATTCAAATATGTACATACCGGGAACAGTTAATATTTTTTAATCTTTAAATAGAGGTTTACATGAAGTCAATGGTGGCATTTCACAAAGAGCACGGATACATTGTTTTTGGGCTATAAATACCCTATTTATAAGAACAGAATTTCCCCATAGCACAATGCCGTATCTAATGTTAGACGCTACGTAACCATGATACGAAAGGGTATGACCATCATGTATGATCATTATGAATTCAGAAGGATGCTACTGTCCGTCATTGCGATAAACCTTTGTGGTAGAACAGACGTTTCAAAATAAAATTGTTTTTCCGAAGTCTTCTTTCTTCTTCTTTTTCGTGAGGTTAGAGTTTTTAGCCGCCCATGGGTCTCTGACTTGGCTTCACATGTCGTTGAGAAATATCTCTCAAGCATGTTTTCCTTCACCATTTTTGAAGCAAGTGATAAGTATAAAAATAAAAAAACAAGTTCCTCAGGACGTTCAAACCAGCCAATTTGGGATCAAAATCATGAAAGATGAATATTTAATAATAGTTTATAGTTTAGTTTATTTCTCTCAAAAAAAAGGTAAAAAATAATATTAGTTACCTATGGGATAATTTATTCCTCGTGGCAATAATTTATTTCTACCCTAGTTTCTAACCTTTGACCTTTAGGTCCAAGGGATTTCCAATAAAAAGTATTAGATTATTCTAGTAGTTTTCTCCTTGAAAGTTTATCCCTGCATCAAAATGGAAAGTCAAACAAAATGTTGCCAAAAGGCAGTATATTCAGAATTATAGACATTAAATTAGCATTTGCGAATAAAATCGGTCATTTTGAACTACGAAAAGCATTAAGGTTGGTCGCACACCTGACAGATGATGCGTCTGGAGTAACTTCGTTAACTTCCAGTTAGTACGCTCGACGCACAAACGCATCATCGGTTGAGTGTGTAAGGTTGAATTTTTTATTATCTACTCGTCCATTCTGGCGTTACGCGACCGACGATACGTGCCGCATCTTCCGTCAGATGTGTGACCACCCTATCGTGGAAACCCACTGGATTATTATTTATATCGAATAACCTAACTATCTTTGGTCCCTAAATTAATGCTAAACGTGCTTTACAATGATCTAAAATGAACGGTGAAAAGGGGAAATTATCATAAGCACACTCTAAGTAGACGGAATTTCGATCGTAGATCCATTTCATGTATTTGAATATCTTTATGTAAGGTTTTTGAACTGAAAACCTTTGTGAGTTACAAACTATTCAATCTATTATTTATTTTATACTAGCTTTTACCCGTGGCTTCACCCGCGTGGATGTCAGAAAATATCCCACGGGACGTACTACCGGGATTACATCTCAATAGCCGAGGAAAAGGTCCTTGACTCCTACCGCTGCGCCCGGTAATTTTGAATCTGTGATATCTTTTAAAGTATTAATTTTAATGATATGATGTCAAGGCATATTTTATTCTAAATTAAGTCAATTTAAATAACATATTTTATCGGATAAGGATAAATATAATACCGGTCAAAATAGCTGCTTTTTTGTTGAAATTTTTAAGATATACAATTCTGTAGAACGTACATGTATCTCTTACGGCTTACGCAGTGCACGCCAGTAAAGCTCCCAGGCGGCATGATTGTTTCCGACATCTTAGCCAATAATCGGCATATTTCAGCCAATGTATACACAACTTTAATGAATTATACAAAAAAAATTCCGCATAAATCACTCCGTCCATTGGTGAAAACCGTTTGAAAATCCGTTCGGTAGTTTTTGAGTTTATCGCGTTCAGACAGACCGACAGACGCGGCGGAGGACTTTGTTTTATAATTTATGTACGGCTATGGATGCAACGATTCGACGAAGAGAAAATATATTCGTCTGGAACCAAATAACATTGATGCTACTAAGCTTTGTCTCGTTTGTGACATTGAGCGTCATCGATATCAAAATGTATGAGTAAGCTATCTATATATTTGAAATTTTCGTCTTTAAATGAAAGGCCCTGGATTTGTGATGTATAATTTTGGTATTGAGTTCTACACTGTAATAAACATGTGATTATTAGGTATGAAAACCCCTCAAAGAAACAAAAACAACTACTCGAGGGAATCTAGATTCAAAACATTATGAACTGTGAATGTGAGTGAACTTTCCCCTTTTCGAGATCACAGACATTGCTGTTATAAGAACCTAAGTTCATGTTGACGATACTAAAAAGTTTATAGCAGTGTAGTACAGTCAGCATGCGGGTCGGTTAGCAGTGTGCAGTCTTCATGAAGGTCTACACGGTGTAAGGGACATTGACGCGCAAATTTACCATGAATTCAGCCCAAAAATGAGTAAATAACCAACCAAAAATTTCTATGCTGGGGAGTAGAAATTTTTGGTCGGTTATTTAAAAAAAAATCCGATGTCTTAAAAAAAAATATACCTACACGGTCAAACTTTATAGAATCTTGTATATTATGACAAAAAAAAAATGTGAAAAAAATGATACACACTCGCAACAAAACAGTTGACCACTGTCAAAGTTGTCAAAATATTCTTAAAAACCAGTTTTGACCAAAAACTGCTCCACCTTCGTTTTTTAGGACAAGCTTACCATTCTATGCCCAACCACTGCAACTCCTGAAAATCAGAATTAACTAAATGAAGCTCGACGAATCCCGAAGAAACGATTCCACTGTCTGTAAACTGTTCTGACTATGTCTATGATAAACAAAACATGAAAATAATTGACTGTAGTTTGCGTTGAATTTTACATAACATAGCACTACATAAATCACAATTATAGTACACCCACATTTTGCCAGTTATGTTTAAGTTCCATGGACCTAATAGGGGGCGAGCCTATTGCCATCAACCGGGTACAAATCTAGACTCCAGGCTGCTACTGAGAAATTCCTGATAGAAAAACCCAATAATACTTGAATAGAACAATTAGAATTCGAATTTTAGATACCTACTGTGTAATACTAACAGTGAAAATCAAGTTTCTTTGCCGACAGTACCTACTTATCTAAATATTCGTCGGGATCTTGTTCGGAGCACTATGAAACTTTTACAGTTTGGGTGTGAACAGTAATAATGTATCTTAATTTGCAAATTGCCTTTGTTTTATAACTTTTTTATTATTCCAAACGCTGATTGAATTGGAAGTTTATTTTCCTGCAGGTGAAAAACAAAGTAATAAAAACGTCTGACTTTGCATATTAATCTAATGCTACTTGATGTCAAGTGGTGTATTAAGATATTAAAGCTTTTTGATTTTTGTATTGACTGTAATATTAATATATAACGGTAATAAATTAGGTTCGAGTACGTAGAGTTGTTTTGTGTAGGTAGTGAATAATTATGTATTGTTGCGTGCACAGATAAAAGTATAAATTGAAAATAAACTGGAGTTCTTTATTTAATATCTACTTATTTGAATGTTTCTATTGCATTAGTTTAATTTGCGCCTTCTCTACCTTGCTTGAACAATTGTATACTGGAAGGTTTTAGCGGTTTCTCACAAAGCTCATGTTTAGTTGTAGGTTTTCACGGGCTTATATATGTTAAAAAATATCAATTTATCGTCATCACATTGTACTTTCAAGTTTGCCAAAATCTCAGGGTGAAGACAGACAATACCCAGCTATTGCAAATTTTAGGTGTTTGATTGGAAAACTTGAATTATGTTTCCCGGGCTATGTTCCTTTAAAAATTTAAAGCTTTCTGGAAAATTATTAAATTAATCAAAGGTCAGATGTAAAAGGTTTAACGAACAGCGTGTTAATTTTGATTCTGGTACTTAAAAAGGATCCAATAAAAAGGTCCAGGATATCACCCAAATCAATTAAATGGACTTTTAATTAAATTCGAATACTCGTAAAGGGTTAGGGTCATTGATTCCTCTTTTTAATACGTCCATCGTCCATCCAAAATGCTATTAACGAATGGGTTCACAGCAATTAACGTGTTGTCAACTTCAACAGAATTCATTCGACTAAGGCCGTCTCGCAACCAAAGCGATCATCGCGCTAACATGCGACCGTCGTCGCGTTCATTTTGCTGAATGCGTCGCCGAGCCGACAGCTGAGAGCGTCGTCTGATTTTCCAAGCATTTGAACGCGATGATCGCGTATTCGCACGACCGATCGGTTTCGTTGGAACGCGGGGGTACGATGACTGTTTCTTCAATAGTCAATACTTACTCAGTTATGCCTATAAAATATTCATCTTCTTCTTTTCGAGGAGATGGTAAATACATATATTTTGTTAAATTTGTTGGGCCCAATAGGTGGTAGTGTTTTTTTTTGGTAAAAAGTTTTTATTTTTCACTTTTTGGTTGTGGTACCTAAACCACACAAATTCGAATACCACTACCTGCTATGTAAATAACAGTGACAGGAACTTATCATCATATCCTCCACATAGACTAAGTGGGAAATATACGTATTATTGAAGCTAACTAAAAAACTATCCAAGCAAAGTTAATAAAATTTATTTGGGACCACCTCAAAAGCACACCATTTAAAAAACAATTATTCTAAAAAACAAGAATTCTCAAAATCGGTCCACAATTGACGGATAAATCGGCAGACATACATAAAAAATAACGTAACATACACTATTCGAAAATAGAACCTCCTCTTTTTTGGAAGTCGGCTAAAAAGTAATTAAGTAGAACATTATGTGTAAACGAGAATCTCAGCGCCACCTTTAAATAATTCTGTCATCTTATTTATGAATATTTACTTCTATCTACTCACTTTGATGTTGCAAAACATACTCAATTAAGTTAGAATAATTAACATTACGGGCTGGCGTGGGCGTGTCGTTATTTAACAGTTTGCAGAGTGTTTCAAAGATTTAGAACATTGTACTTACTTGAGGGTCTTGTGGCTCAATAATAACAGCCGCACGGGTCGATCGAAGGTTAAGCTACGCTTGCCGCGGTCGGTTCATGGAGGGGTGACCATTCATTACATTTTGAGACCTCTCCGTGCCTCGGAAAGCACGTTAAGCCGTTGGCCCCGCGTGTCATTCGTATCTTTAAATCTAACAACCAGTCTTACCAAGGAGTATCGTGTTACCCAGTTGCTGGGTTGTGTGGGTTAAATAGGCAGTCTAGGCAGCACTCTATGTAAAATACTGGTATTTTTTTGCATCTGGTTAGATTGGACCCGACCCCACATAGTTGGGAAAAGGCTAGGCAGATTGATTGTACTAACTTGAATACCGAGCGTGATAGATTAGTGATTAAGGGCAAATTTCACTAATTTCACGCGTTCAGGACATCTAAACCGCATTCTAACGCTGTCATTGTCAAAATTGCTGAGGAAAATTGACACTGACAACTGTTGAACGCAGCATAAAAATACTGATCGCGTTCAGTTTCATTGGGGAAATCCGCACTATGAAGTCACGCGAGTATTCGCGTCAGTTTGAACACCTCCATACAAGTTAGTTGACATAATCGGCGCAAGCGAATTTCGTCCCTCATCTTAGCGGCATTCGTCTCAATTTTGCCAGAGATTTATTCTGTTGAGTTGTCATCATTCATCATTTCAGCCGAATGACGTCCACTACTAGACATATGCCAGATTGAGTTGTACAATTATATAAATGTCCATTACATCTGATCATAAAAGGCAAATAAAGGTATTTACTGACGGATTGTCCAGCTCAGGACAACTGCTGTAATTGGCTGACTGAAATAGTAACAGCCAATCAGATCACTTGTCTTGAGTTTGACAATAATGTCAGCTAATATTTTTTGTAATAACTCTTTCAGAATCCGAGAGTTCATGTTACTCTAGTGTATTTCGGTCACAAAACACGGAGACGTGTCGGCGCTGCTAGAGGCGGTATCATACAGACCAAGTGTGTCAGAAGGCGTCACCGTTTAAGGCTGACGCAGAAAGGCGCGACGCGATGGCGCAACGCGATTCATGAGGAACAATTTCTAAGAAAACGGAAATTGTTCTACCGGTTAATGAAAGACATATTACCCGGTAAATGGTAGCTCTTTAGTACATTATCATTAGTCAGTCCTGAGCGTTCGTCTTTATAATACGGTACATCGGTTAATTGATATTTACACGCTGACCAAGTTTGCGCTGAAAACAAAGTTAACTAATTGGTTGCAGAATAATTTGTCTTACGACGATACAGAAGATATTATTCTAACGATAACCTCATGAATACCGATACAAATACCGATAATACTGATACATTTACTGTCACTTTAACCTGATTGCATTTAATTTATAATAATCAATGTTTGTTTGGAACTTTGGCTCCTGAGATGCAAGTATCTTTTTATTTAGTTCAGGAGCCAGCTGTTCTACTCGATTTTGACCACTTTTATCATGTTTAGTGTATGACTAACTTTGTGTATCTCTTTGCACAAACAATATATTATTTTTTTTGCGGCCTCTTCTGCCTCCTTGTTCTAGTGGTCGCAAGCGTCACTACTGGGTATGAGGTCCTGGGTTCTCAAAACTCAAACTCAAAATCAATCAATCAATCAATCAATCAATCAATCATTTATTTTGTTAAACATAGGTATGGTTACAGATAGTATATTGTCGAAAATATGTGCACTATGTTTTGCCAATATATGGCGTACAAAATTAACATAAACAAGCAATTACAATAAAAAAATACAATTTAAAATATGTCAGGTAAACAGGTCATTTCAATTTTAGATAAATAAACACATCAAACAATTTATTTCAAATAAACCAATTACAGGCACTTTTGAATTGTCAAGGGGTCGGTTAGTAAGAATGATGAAGCTAGTTGCCCATTCTAAAGCGTAGTAGGTACCTATGGAGAAGAACGGGCAAGAAACTCTACGGACACTCTTTAAATTCAAAATATTGGTTACATCATTCATGTTAAAGTTTATATACGTTCGAAAAGGTGTTATTGGGTTTTTTCTATCTGGAATCTCAATAGCAGCTCGGAGTCCGGATTTGTGCCCGGTTGATGGCTATAGGGTCACCCCCTATTACATGGGACTTAAACGCAACTAGCGAAATGAGAGTGTACTACAGGTATAACCTGTACACCCTCATTTCGCTAGTTACGTTTAACTAAGGGGGATTACAGGCGTAATATTATGTTATGTGTTTTAAAAGCAACTGGCTAAGTTTCGTGCATTAGTCTCCAGGGGGCGCGGGGCGCTGTTAGCAGTGTAGGTGTCACGTGCTTCTGATAGTCGAAGTTAGTTTAGCAAGAACAGACAGTGTCTTTAAGTGTTTAGTAAGACGTGATAATGTTTGTTTAGAAGATTTCAGTAGTAGCGTTGTGCTAACTTTCTTAATAATATCTAATATTAAAGTAGTTATACATGTGGATTTTAAGGAAATATTTGTACTGCATGACTCCACTGTTCACTATTAAATAGGTAGTTGTTTCTTTAGATGCCTAGTAGAATAATACCGATTTAGTTCAACAGTATCTGCATTTGGATACGATTCGATCTACTGCAGTTTGACATGGATTTAAACGTAAGTGGATGGCGGCACTGTTTCTGAAAGAAGACGTCAAAAACCTATCAAATCCAGTTCATTTTTATGTTAGTTCTCTGTTTCGAGATCCATGCCTCACTCTAGAGGTCGTTGCCCTCCATGTCAACATAATTATATACCGAAACCCTTACCATTGACAGGCAGTTTTTGATGATGATATCAATCATTTTCTAACAGGTCTGTTTAAAAAAAAGACGATATTTCATCATCAATGGAATGCTGGTAAACTCTGTATATCTTAATACTGATCACTCAATAACATCCGATTTCGATTTACATAAACATTGAGCATAAGAATTTACTTCCAACTCTATCAGAAACATTTTATTGGCGATTCTATTAATATCACTGCGATTTCAAACAATATCACGTGAATTTTCGCAAATATGCGTCAGAGTTGGTTTATATGTAAACTTTGCCGGTTCAACTAATTAAGTGCAATATTTTTTAGTCGCCCGCCACTCCTGTTACTATACCAAATTCCGCTTCTTTGGAAATGAAAAATCCTTTGTCAGTTCTTTGTCTCTACAAAAATATATTTTCCAAATTAATCTTTCACCTTTTACAGATGTTCTTTACCACCCTGTATTATTAATTATTCATAATTGATAAGTACACAGTCCTTTTTAAATATTTAATTATTGGACTACAAACGCTTTTTGGTAAATAAGTACACCATTTACATTGAATGCTGCATGTAAATTCCCCTTCAGTTTTGGCACATGATCTTACAAGGGGCACTATCCATACTGAATACAGTTTTTACTCAATGAATTGGATAAAATAACTTGCGAGTCTTTAAGCACGGAACGCCTACCGTACCTCTTAACAAAACGGACCTAAGTGAAGGAACAAAATTAGGGCTAATAGGCTCTCATTTTACACGAAAAATGAGTAGCCCGCTGGAATAGCTTACCCTAAGTGACCCTTCTCTCTCGGTTTCCCCCATCAATTTATTACATTTCCTATTAAATAAGTCTGTTTAAGTGTCTGTTAAGTGTGAAAGTTTTAAATGAAGTAGATATTTAAAGGAAAATGTTTTTGTAAGCCATTTTGTAAATTAAAAATTGGCAATTACTTAGTAAAACTATCCGTTTTTAGGTCAAAGTCAAATAATTTATTTCAAATAGGCACATAAAACGCACTTTTGATCGTCAGCATTTACAAGAAGATATAATTGATTCTAGTCCCTTCCAAAAAGTAGTTACGTATGGAGAAGAATGGGCAAGACACTCAACACTTACTCTTTTAAAATGTTTAAATATTCGCCGCGATCGATATTGCATGTCGAAATGAAAACATTGTCATTACAAATGTGTCAGTTTTACTTTTTTGTTTTGAACTTGGTTTAAATAATATTTCATTTAAACATTTTTTTGAAAAAACAGCTGTCAAATCTCAAGCATTATTAAAGTTTTGTTAAAAACAAGGCTGCGAAGTCAAGTGCGCTGCAGTTCTCAACAGAGCGAATATTTTTCATATTTTACCGTTCGTTTTTCTTTTTCAGTAGTTTTACGAAAATTAGGGGTGCTACACACCGTATTAAGGTCGGCCTCATACGAAACAGCCGGGAAGCAATATTTTCGGAAAAAAACCGCTTGGCTTAGCTCGAATTGTGCCGAGTCGACCCAAACATGATTTATATGCGAGGGTAGAGGGTGATCTAAGTTTCAAACGAGCCGAATGACAACCGAATAGGTGTAGTAATTGCTTCGGGTCAGCTTTTTTATTCAACAAATTACCGAATCGAATGTGCCGACCCAAACGTATGCGCAGGTGTAGCTCTCACTGGAAAAGAAAAACGGCAAAAGTTTTATTTTATTATTTTATTATCATCTACCCGATTTTATTTAATCGTGTTTTCGGTATACCTGCCCAAGTTACGGGCATGAAACCAGTTAATATAAAAAAGGAAAACCAAGACACATTTATGATGAATAAGCAGCCCGTCAGCATAAAATCTGACTACAGAAAGTATAGTCGAGAAATTAGGAAAGGTTCGAATCAATCACCGAAGTTATTCGTACATAATTATCGCCGACTCATTTGGGTTTCCAGGTCGAACTTTTCCGTACGCTTAATTGGAAAAGTTTCGTGAAGCTAAGTTTAATTGTATGCTCATGCAAGTACGAGAGAACAATTTATTGAAGAATTTGCATTATTATCAATCTAAAGACAAGAACTGTTTCTTAAGAATTTGCGTTCGCGTGACTGAGAAGATTTTTTTTTGCCCTTGTTTCACTTAATGATGCGTAATAAGTTGTTTAAAGTGCATGCCTGAATTATTTATGCATTTATGTTTTTTTTTTGACAATGAATAAAGAATTGGAATCGGACTTTATTCCAATTCCAATTTTTTTATTCATTGTCATCATTGCCTTTGTTCCAATTCTGAAAATTACTGATTTTGAATTCCAAAATAATCTCATTCAGATAGAGATTTTATAGTACCTAGGGGATAAAGTAGTGTATTATGTCACGGGCGTTATATTAAGTCCTGAGCGTAACGGAGGATCCAAGGGCTCCCGAGCGTAGCGAAGGAGATCAGAATCAATTCCTGAGGAAAGTGAGAGAGTTAAGACTACAATCCTGAGTGAAGTGAGGGAATGAAGCTCGCCCAAGACGAGACGGCTTTTATCCTCGAGGAGAATACTCTGCTTTTCCCACCTTCTGCGAGATAATAAAAAGCAATTCGATTTTCGAATAAGGTCTTATACGATATTTTTATGCCCAATATTATAATGAAATACAATACAATATTATAGCCCAGCTAGACCCCAGGGCTATAATGACTAACTTTCGGTGAGGTAGGCATGACATATAATTCGACATTATTGAGCACATGGTGTGAAAATCATTTATTAGGAATATGTAGTGAGTGAAAGTTTGTGGTAATTAGAAAATAGGACGGCACTCCTGCTTATATTATAAGTTATAATATAGGCAAGAATGCCTTCGTATTATAACAGACAATTGGATTTCGAGAACCAACAAAATCCCAGCTTCAATCTGAACTTATTTGTCCAAAATAAACAACATTACCAACTTAATTATCAAGCGTCTACAGAAATAATCCACAGACATGATGATTTAATTATGACGTAATGAAGTCGCTGTGTCTTTAATTATAAGTTTACGATCGCGTAAAACAGTCCATGAACCGGATTTACTCCAACATTTAGCGCAGTTCATAAAAAAGACCTATTATTTGTAGTTTGTACTGAGAATTGAGTCATTTCTTGTTAGTCGTGGTCTTGAACCGAAACAGAAAGTTCGATGAGTCAGTCTATGATCATTATTTATTTAAGTAAACGATGTAAATAGAAACACGTGTTGTGTTTCGTTTCATTCCATGCCATTTCCATTTGTTTCATTATGAGATAGGTATCATCTACAAAATTACGAATAACTTAGTGATAAACTAACTTCTGCTGTCTTCAGAGTGAAATTATTATATTTATCGCCTATTCAATAAAAATATTGAATGTAAAATCTTGTCTTGAAGAACGAAAAACATTGGTTTCATGTACCTCATACATATTTTCATGACCCAAAGAGTACCTATTTCTTGCAGTAATCATGATGAGAGCAGATAAATGTAAATCGATGGACAAGAAATAAGTAAATAAATACTTAATTCCTTTTATAAAATATTTTTTAAAGGTGCTCTTATAGTTACTAACAAGGAATAAAAACATTCGTTGCTCTGTGGATTACGCTTCATTCTCAATTAAAACCACAAACGTCTGGTCGAACACGAAAACTCTACAAACAGAGATTCCCAAAAAATACGCGCTAAAAACTTTTTTAATCTTGTACCAAACAACGCAACAACTATCTACTATTCAGTTCTATCCTCTCATCATAAAATATGACACAAAAAGATTTGAGTGTCCACCTTTCAAAAGCCCATATTATTAAACAGTCAGCTTTCAGACTGAAACATAAAAAGTTCTGTAAAACACCGCCTCAGCGTGAGTCGGATTTTCACACTATGGTTCCGTACCAACTTAACTTACCTTCTTTTTATTTTCATAATTTAGAGTCCTATTCATTTCAAGGGCACTAATTTTGTCGCTTATTAGTATTATCATTTTTTAGATAGAATAGAAACAAGTTTTCTATTTGTTACGTTACATTTACTTTCTAAGGATACATACAGACCTATGACTATGACTATGATTTAATAGTAGGTTCTGTTGGCTACGGGACCCTAAACGTCTTACCTACCTATATATATGTACACAGCTTTTAATATGACTGGCAAAGCAAACGTTCGAGATTTGACCTCGACCGACCTTGCCCAATTAATATTAAAACTGGCAAGGCAAGGGGATCGCGAAAATGAATGAAGTAATTTTGAAATGTGTGCGGATAAAATGGTTAATGTTGGGTTATAAATAAATTTGATTTGTTTATTAGATTTCGCATCGTGTAAACATTCGAATTGTGATTTATTTATTTGAATCGGTTCATGTAAACTCGTAAATTGTATGGTGACTAGTTACAAATTTCCTGGACAGTAAGCCCCGTTCTAACTGAACGACTGATTTATCTTAACAATCGCCTCTAAATATTATGGTTTGCTCATGCACAAAACGAATGCGATTTAAGAAAAAAAAAACTTCCAAAAACAGTATACGAAATTAAAAATAACTTTCAATTTCAGTAGTCGGTGTTTTTGGTTTTGTATTTTCGTTTTTTGCCACCGATTTCCGAAATTAAAGTTATTTTTCACTTTAAGTACTGTTCTTGAAAGAGGACTTTTAAAATGTATGTAGGTAAGCTACTTTCATAATCAGCCTATAATGTTCCCACTGCTGGGCCACCACGCGGGCCCAGTGCGGGTTGGTAAATTTGTATGACTTCGAATATTTGGTTCTAGGACGTGTCGGTTTCCTCACGCTGTTTTCCTTTAACATTTTGAGAGCAGTGGTGATGAAATAATTCACACAAAATAAAGCTCCTGCGTGGGTTCGAACTCACGACCTACAACTCGTAGGTCCCCTAAGTTACCTACAGATTTGCTCAATTTAATCTGCTATAATCTATAATCGCTGCACCTATATCGACTTAAGTGACTGGAATTTTAGCTCAGGATCAGCTTCAGTCAGATACCGCTTAAATACTTACAGCTAGTATTTTACACGACCGCTGCCCCTGCAAACCAATTACCTGGGAAAACCGATATCCTTCAGTAAAACCAGTCGTTCGCGCTGACTACTCGTAACTACTGAGATACGTACAGTTAACCGTACGTCAACGGTAAATGTTTGGCCTTTATCACTTTTGACAAAAACTCAAAGTAAATTTAAACTGCATTAGTTAAGTAGCGAGTTTAGTTTGAAAATTGGCTTACACTGATGAATACCGATGGTTCACTCCGTAAAATCATTTAAATAAGAAGCGACTCTTGCTACGACACAATAAAGTGCAATTCAGGACACACAGCGCTAATTACCTACAGTTATATTCACCTAGAAGTTGCTTCTTGCCTCTCTTTCTATCGCTTTACTCTTATATATTTTGACTACGTTACGCTCACTGAATTGGCCCGACAAGACGAACCCACCGCGTACTTGTGGCGTTATACCTAAAATGCGGATTGAACCATCTGTGTGCTTAAAATTGAAACTATGTAATTATCACTAAAGTTCTAAAGCAAAAATAGACCTTAAGGCCCAGGCAACGATGATGGAAAAGTTAAAAATGTAGGATTAACATTAACTTCCAAAAAGTTTTTGTCAATGCTATTGAAAGCCGTTGTAGCGAGCCACTTGTGTGGGTCCTCTTGACCTTTTATACCGTGTAAGTAACATTCAACCTACCCTAGGTAAAGCAATAACGAGGTCGAGGTCAGTCGAGGTCGCAGCAATAAAGGTTTTCGTAAGTCGAGTGTTGGAATAACGTGCGGTTGACTGTACCAAACGTATCGTCAGGGGTAATTACATCAAAGCCGGGAACGATAACGGATGATTTAACTTGCTCTCCGAGAAATGGAGAGATTTTGGAATTTAAAATACTTATAATACGGAATAGCTACAAATAACTGCCGCAAGCATAAATTCATGGGCTTATAAATCGTTACACGAACTTAAATTAAAATTAAAGAGTTTACGAAATATACCGAAGCTGCATTATCTGGATGGTACAATAGGTAAATAATTTAATAAAATTGAGAAGGATTACCAATTTGATTCTGTTTCATTTAGTTTAGTAATGCAATACTAATAGAAAGAAAGAAAGAAAAGAAAGAAAATAGTTTATTGTCCATACTTATAGTAAAACTTACGGTTAAGATCAGGAGGCTTCGAAGGCGGTTAGGTTTTGCATTCCGTATTGCGGTGGATCTTACTCCTTCGTACAACAGGGGACCCATGTCATCCCACTAAAATAATATTTAAGAATCCATAAATAACACTATCAAGCTGTACCAATTAGCTTATTTACTGCTTTGACCGAAAAATCATGGTTGTCTTTTACCAACACCGTGCCTCGATGCCTATCGTTATGCAAATGGCCGCCACGCCATCGAGACGCAAACAAATCGCAATTCCCATGGAACATCTAAGAAATTATGGTGTATCATACATTGATTATGGATTATTAGCAAAAAGAGGAAAACACCGTACAACACAACGTTTAAAGTAATTACTTGAAAGAAAAGAAGAAAGAAAGAAAATAAATTACTTAGTACTTATCTTAATGCTTAGTACTTATTTTATATTTTCATTGTATTATGGTCTTAGTTTATGTATTATTATTATTTCTTAAATATGTTGTATTATATGTTCAGCTGAATCACACATATTTCAGTGGAAAATAATACTTACCCGATTTATTATATCACACACGTCAATATGTCATTCCAGGTAATTGCTGAAAATCAGCGCTGTTGTTGTTAGGTTCGTCCGAAGTCATTTCGCTGAGCAATGACCTGTTCTTGCACAGATTCGACGCACAGCTTAATTTTTCAAGCCTGCTATACATGTAATAATATATCGTAGCGAAATCAGATTGTGCAGTTAAATGGAATGCCCCTAGTGTCTCCACACGCCACCGATATCAGCGTCGATCGTCAGTTCTCCGCAGAAGCTCGCGCAAGAAACAAGGCGCACTTGCGTTATTGGGCCTAAAAAAAACTTAGCAAATCGAAGTACCTTAAGCGAGGAGTATAAATCTCCTCAGTTCCTGCTTCGGAATTACACGATTTTTGTATTTTATTAAACTTTTTTTTATATGCAGTACTAAGTTTATTAATCTTCTTAACCATTATATCCCTGTTGGCTCTTGGATCGATGGCTTTTTATTTTTCGACTAGCTTCTTGTAGGCGGCGTTTTTTTTTGTTGCGATCAGAGTACTCCATTGATTTTTTCTTCCAAAGGCAAGTTTCGCTTCTATAGCTTTCTACAAACTCTTCCAGTTGTTCGCGGTGTCTACCTCTTTCTTCTTCCGACATGTTGCAAAAACTTTTATTAGTTGAATACGAGGCTTTTGGCTACTTTTGTATGTGTGTATTTAATTTTTGTCTTTTAATGTGCGTTTTTTTTGCGCAGTATAAACAATTCTTCTTTCTTTCGTTCTTTTATCTACTCAGATTCTGAGTACCTATTATATAGCTGTACAATATTCTTTTTGGTACGTGGCTAAAATGGGAACTAACGCCGAATATTGTGTTTTCAATATATTTCACAAAACAAATCCACAAATGTTTACCAACAGCGCCCCCCTGTTAACGTCATTCGAGTGCCATAAGATCCATATAGCAATGTAGGTATATTTCTTAATCCCTGATAATTAAATTCAAACCACGCAGGAATCCTATAACAACTGTTTCTGTATTAGAGATTGTCTGTTATATAGGTAGAGGTTAACCAGAACCACATGACAGATACGATCACATTCCTAAGCTTATAAACCACAATAGCTATCAAAGGTCTTAGATTTCTTCAGAGATAATAAATATTAGATACAGGAATAATCTTAGTTCCGAATGTTTGTCACCTAATAAAATACCTGTCCTTAAAATAATAATTGTCTCTGGATGTGACAGTACGGCCAAAGAAACGATGGATGGACTGTGTGAAAATTACTATATAATATATGGCTAGAAAGGGAGTTAGATTATCGAGATGACGACTAATAGAGGAGTAAGGAAGAAAAAGAAATGTTGCGTCGATCACTAATAAATTCGGATGAGGGCAGAGATACGACGAAGCATGAATGCCTGACAAAGAGGTCTCAATCTAAAATTATTTTTTTGCCCTTAATGAGGCAAAAAAACCGACCAAGTGCGTGTCGGACCACGCACAATGAAGGGTTCCGTAGTTGGGATGAATTCATCTCAAAAACAAACTTTTTTGTTGTAGTTGAAAAACGTGTTCTCATAAATCGATATTCTTCAAGGTGAAATCTCCAACCGCAAATGTAAGTTTGTAATCGCATTTTTTTTGTGAAATATACCTACAAAATCACTATTTTCGGACTTTTTTATTTACATGTGCTGTGTGAATCTTGCTTCCTGCCAAGTTCCATGATTCTTGGTCAACGGAAGGTACCCTGCAGGTTTTGATTTATTTGCGAGAATCAAAATATGTCGCATAAATGGCCGTATTTTTTATTGCAATGACCTAGAAGCTTGATTTTTACAAAGCTCCAGGGGTCTTTATACCTACGTATTTGATATTAATTTCAACTTGATACTTTCACGCGTTCCTGAGAAATAGGGTCTTGACAGACTGACGGACGGACAACGAAGTGATCCTATAAGGGTTTCGTTTTTTCCTTTTGAGGTACGGAACCCTAAAAATAGACATAAGCTTCTTTCCTTAGCAACTAGTAATTAAACATTAAATTTAAATTAATACACTCCTAAAACACACCTATATTTTTGGTGGGGTATGTTACTTAGGCAAGGAATAGGTACGGTAATACTTTCTTCAATTTAACAAACGTTTTGAGAAGAAACCCTTTCTTACCCTTGGGTATTGTAAAACACGCGCAGGAAATTGTTTTCCTTGTGACCTTATTGGTCACATACCAAGGAAAACCTTCTCATGCGCTAGGATTTCTCTTGAATCGTAGGTACGTGGTATTGCGGGCCTAATGTCATTTGTGACAGACAGATTATCTTAAGGTGTATGTTGATGGATGACTAACGTCAAAACTAATCCAAACCCAACAGGCTCAAACAACCAACTGTCTGTTTTTGGACTCAGCGGCGATTTACAGCCTGTATCAGAATTTAAGAGAGTGGTACAGACCGTCAAACTGAACAACTTTCTCCGTGGGACTGAAATCGTAATCGCGAAGAAATAATGAGCTGTCCTATACACAATTTTCAATACCTACTCGACCCAAATGCATGGGACAGCTGGTAATATTTTAATGGTTTTACTGTTTCCGGTGTGCGATACGACATTATATTTAAAAAATATTATTTTATATTACCTTGAAAACTTTATGATACTTCGTACATTGTTGTTTATTAATTTCAGTGTTTTTTTATTTTTTGTTCTAATTCTATATTTTTAAGTTATTCATTACATAATTATTATTTATTTACATATAATATCTTATATCTAATTTTATAAATTAAATTAATAAAAATTGCAAAATTATATACAAACTTAACTAAAACTATTGAAAACCTAAAATTTAAACTAAATTTAATTGTTGTGTATTTCGTTTTTGTTCCAGCCTCGACTTAAGAGAATTGAAAAAAGGAGATTGTTAAAAAGTTTTAACAAAGGTCTATAGGTACAAAAGTTTTCATTCAAAAAAATAAAACAAAAAACCGGCCAAGTGCGTGTCGGACCACACACAAGAAGTGTTCGGTAGTTGGGTTGAATCTATCCCAAAAACCAAAACATAACATTGTAATTGGAAAACATGTTCTCCCATACATCGATTTACGGCATGGTCAATTCTCCAACTGTAAATATAAGTTTGTAAACTAAATATTTTTTGTGTGATAAACAGTGATCGGAGTAGATAGAGCAATTTTGGTTCAATGACCGCTAACGATGATGTTAATATGGACATTCCCCGAAATTCTAATAAAAACTCCGGGATTCGAAAAAAATAATAGATTTTTTATTAACAAGTATAAAAGAAAGCTTGTCATAAGTATTGGCAGTGAGCGCACGACGTTGTCAAACTAACATCACCGACACGTTGCACATTTTTTGCCGCTCAAGTGTAACGCGCGACATGACTAGTGGAAACAAAAGAATACAATAGCGGGCTGTGCCACTAGAGGAACTTGATACATGTCTATACAAAATTGTTACAGAAAATAAGAAAATAAAATATTTAGGAAATACAGTTTTTAATTTCATTAACCTGAAACGTGTCCGTCTTATACTTACCCGTCGGAGGGGGGGAGGGATAAGTATTCGTTTATAATTCCTTAAGACGTGAATAGCTTTTTACAAAGTAATTTCTAACTTATTTAATAAATAATATTCAAATCCCGGGATTCCGGGAGTGTCCATATTACAACAACAACAACAACGTATCGCAAGTACAAATACTACCTACTCCGACCATTGGTGATAAAGCTACAGATTAACGATTTTCGGACTTTTTCATTTACATGTGCTGTGAGGCCTTGCTTCCTGCCAAATTTCATGATTCTAGGTCAACGGGTAGGCGTACCCTGTAGGTTTTGATTTATTTGCGAGTATCAAAATATGCCGCATAAATGGCCGTATTTTTTATTGCGTTGACTTTGAATCTTAATTGTTTTTAGAGGTCCAAGAGACCATATACTTACGTATTTGATCTTAATTTCAACTTGATACCTCCACGTGTTCCTGAGAAAAAGGGTATTGCCAGACTGACGGACGGACAACGAAGTGATCCTATAAGAGTTCCGTTTTTTCCTTTCAAGGTACGGAACCCTAAAAAAGGAACATCGAATAAGAAATTTTGATTTCATTGTTAGATTTCTAGTGAAAATTATCATTTGTCTTTGGCTAGATATTTTATAGTCACAAATTTTTCCACACCGTTTCGTTTTTACAAAGTTTCTTTAGGTACTTAGTTTTGGGTTTTAAATAAAAGGCGTAGACTGAGTCAAGATTGTCTAAACGACAGTGTTCTATATCTACAGTCAGGGAATTTTCTTAAGTTAATTGACACCCTACGTCAGTTTGACGTGGTATGGCCATTTCATAAAACTCAAAGAAAGACAATTGTAATTTGAATATACTGACAATGACTTAATAATTCATTTCTCAGACTACTAAGGCGTTACTACGCGTATTTGCTCGGGCGTTTGTCACCCATCTTAGTTTCACTTTGCTAACGAACCAATCAGGTACCATTCCCTGTTGTGTAAAACCACAGCATTCTGACCCAGGATTAACTTCACGTCAATAGTTCGGGGTCACCTACCTGCTTGTAAGCCTCAAAGCCTCTCAAAGGCTTTCAACTAAGCCTTAGCTAACACAATAGAGATTAATTTGGTGAATGGATCTGTGAATAAGGGACAAATCTTGTAGTTACTTGTGACTAGATGTCCGTTTAATACATATAAGAAATGGTTTAAGTAGTAAGTAGACACATAAAAATTGCTAATGTTTAGTTGTTACTTGGATCTTAATATATTTATTTAATATTGCGGGACGTTCTAGAAAGGTTAAACTTTATGGTACTTATTCTAGCTAATATCATGCTATCACAGTTTGTGAACCCAAACAGTGTGCTTGGTGTAAGGCAAAACATTGTCAGCGTTTTTTTTTTTCTTTTTCAATCTGTGGTAATGGCTACCAAAGCTGCAAAGACCCGAATGTAAAAAATAAGGGTTCAGGGTTCGTCATTTTATTTGTTCCACTTTCAGATTGCTTATTGTATAGATATTTCCCTATGTATTTATACTATTATTACCATTTCATACCAAACACAAAAATAATAAAAAGTTTCGATCGCGAGCAGCTCTAGAGAATTTGCTTTTCAAATTCAAATTCAAAATATTTTATTTCATATAAACCTACATGGGCACTTATGAAACATCAGAAGCTAGGTGCACGGTTCCAATTGATTGTTTCCTATAGAGAAGAGTCGGCAAGAAACTCCACGTTTACTCTTTTAAAAATAATTGGCTTTTACAATATTTTCAAATAACAGTGTTTTTAGGTATGGGAGGACAGTCTTTCAACAAGTACCAGGTACTTAACAGAATAATGATGGTCAACAAATCTACAGTCCATTAAGCCTATAGCTTTGTCAAATTTACAAAATAGAAAAGATAAATAAATTAATAAAAATAAAAACGTATTTTAAACGAAATGACGTGATTGCTATTACAACTGTAACAAATCTGAATAATTATCATGTCCACAAAAGCCACTAATAAAGAGTTGAAATTAAATTGTAGGTATTTATTGTCATTTTTGTGTTTGGATTCACATACTCACCAAACTGTTTGTTTTTGTAACTAAACATCTCGTAGGTAACGAGTGTTTGCAACAAAACCGTGGCGACATTATGTTCTTTCAAGTTTGAAAAGTTACGATCCAAAACGTGTTTATAAATATGTATATATGTATATAAAAAAATACTCTTCAAACTATTACTATTTAAAGGATGTCATACCTACCTATTGGACTATTTAGAAGACAGATCAATAGAATCAGTAATTTGTAAGTTAGATTAATTGACATCGCTGATTGTGACATTGACATTTACACGCCATGTTATGGCAGAATATGCTGAAACAAATTTACTGTAACACCTTATGTACCATATTCTAGCAAATAAATATATTTGATTAGATTTGATTGATTTAAAAATCTGTAAGCAGAATTGTTGTCCAGGAACGGAATATAATAGCAACAGAGAAGCTATCACATTTCATGCCATCCACATTTGCGGAATTGTAACTTATTGTAAATGCGGTTATTTATTCTTATCGGAAATTGGATAAGAAAGAATTTATATCTGACTTTGTATCGGACTTCAGTCATCTAAATGAAAAGCAAGACACTTTCCGAAAACCATTTGTATGAATTTAATGGGTCTCCCTTGTTTTACCGAAAAGAAATTGCCAAATTATCACTTCCCAAACAAATTTTCGCATAATTTCATTTGCCAAATTATTACTTACCAAAAAATCTCTTTACAAATAATTGTTACGAAAACCTATGTTTGGCAAGTGAACGTTTGAACAATAACTTGTTCACCAACTAGTACTTTTACCATTTTTTATCTAGTCAAATATTTCAGTTGGTATAACATATTTTACGCAAAATTAAATAAGCCAAATATTTGGTGTCGTCAATTTTAAACTTACCATTTCTGTTTAGTCGATTGCGTAGCCAATGACAAAAATTTTGCATCTATATGTTAGTTGCACAGATTATACAAATTAAATTACAATGTGTAAATAAGTGGGTAGATGGTAAATCATAAATGTCGCGCGA
Organism: Xanthia icteritia; assembly: GCA_949128155.2. Lineage (NCBI taxonomy): Eukaryota > Metazoa > Arthropoda > Insecta > Lepidoptera > Noctuidae > Xanthia > Xanthia icteritia. Next base: position 22,312,616 of record OX421935.2, read on the forward strand.
TGTGGGTAAGTCATGCAAAACACTATCACTGTGTTTTGTAGCGGAAGTTTATTGAGATTGTTACGATATATTATTTTGTAGATAATTGTTGTTAAAAGTATAACGTAAATAAAGTTTACGATGAGTGAATGTAGTGATGAGTGTGAAATTTTTAAATCTACGCGAGGTTGTGTAAAGTTGTTTCGAAACGGATTTACATATAAAAATAATAACAAAGTGAATGATACCTATTATTGGTACTGTGAGTACAGGAAAAATAAATTGTTTAAATGTACTGCATCCCAACAAACTACACTAAAAGATGGGATTCATAAGGTATTAAAGAGCAATGAAATTCACAATCATGAACCAAATCCTGGGAGAAAAATAACCAGTGACCTTATAGAAAAGATCAAAAGTGAGGTTTCATCTGGAACAAAAATATGCAAAATAATACAAAATAACAAAGCAAATGCTCCTTTGGACGTTGTAGATAACTTGCCTTCAACTTCGGCTCTAAAGCAGAGGATGTATCGACTACGAAAAAAACAAGAAGTAACAATAGAACCAACTGATGTACATTTCTAGCTAAATTTATCACAAACATCTATCAAGGGTGTAAATTTCATAATAAAAGATAAAACTTATGATGAAAATAGAAGAATATTGGTAATGTAAACACTAAGTTTAATGACCACTTTAAGTCACAGTTCATACTGGATTTTAGACGGAACCTTTAAAGTGGCACCAAATATCTTTAAACAATTATACACTATACATGGCAATGTATTATCTGATAACAATAAAACATTTCCACTTTGTTTTTGTATGTGTACCAACAAGGATAAACGTACGTATGACGTAATGTTCGAATTAATAATGCGAAAATGAAAATACGGAAATGAAAATAATATTGACATGACGCCAAAAGTCTGTATATTAGATTTCGAAAAGGCAGCCATTTCAAGCATAAGATCTAACTTTGAAGACGTTTTATTACAAGGGTGCTTTTTCCACTTGGGACAAATTCTAAACAGGTAATAATAATGTTATTATAATTATATTATTTCTCTCGATAGCCTCCTAAAAATAATCTCTTTTTTCCATATTTTTTTCTATATAATCTAGTCGTTTCTGGCACTCGCCGGCCGCTGCCGCGGCACCGCTCGCTTCACTCGCTCGGCTCGTGCGTAGGTGGTCACAGTTTTAACCTAACCTAACCTAACCATTTTTTTTAAATTAATAACCTACTGTAACTAGTTCCATAAATAACCTAATGTCTAGTAACCATAAATTTGACTTGTTTCAGACAAATTCAAGCACATAAGCTTACAAAGAAATACGCAAATGACATCAAATTTAACAAACAAGTAAAATGTTTATTGCCTTTAAGTTATTTGCCAGAAAATGAAATCATTCTATATTTTAACAAGCTAATAGAAAGTATAGAAGATTCTGATTGGAAGCAAATCACGAATTGGTTTGAAGAAAATTATGTTAGCGGATCATTGAACACGCAACCGAAGTATCCACCAAGCTTTTGGAGTTGCCATGTTGTAAACGAAAGACAAATACCTAGAACTTCAAACTCAGCTGAGGCGTGGCATCGTAGAATAAACATTCTCATTGATAAACACCACCCTGGAGTGTATCGCTTAATTAAAGAATTAATAAATGAAGTTTCTTCAAATTTAGCTGACATTGAGATTATACTATCAGGTGAATCGCCACAAAAAAAGAAAAAAAAATATGGATAAAGACGACAGAATTAATCGAGTTCTGCAACACAAGTCTGAATACTCCGATATAAATCTGCTAATGTCCATTGCAAAAAAATTAAAATTGTAAGTTACAAATATTTTGTACTAGCTTTTGCTATTTTGTACTCGCGTTAATAAATGATTACCTATATTAAAATAAAATTGCATTTTTAATAATACAATTCCCAAAAAAATCTTATTTTTGGATTTATATTTTTTGTCATAACAAATCATTTGACTAAACGTTTATTGTCTAAATATTGTTTGCTGTAATAAATCATTTGATTAAAGACCAAAAGCCTTAATGACATTATCCTTGGTAACAATCTACCAAAAAAATTATTCCAAATATTACATTGGTATAAAAAAAGGTTGCTAAAATTTGTTTGGGTAATGAAAATTTGGCAAAATCTTTTGGGCAAAACGGCAGGATCCCGAATTTAATGGCGAATGAAGACGGCATTTGAAATTGTCGCGTTTAGGGTTCCGTATAACGTAAAGTGGGGATGTCTTTTTTCTTTCGGGTCTATCCCATAGTGTGGGGTGTCGTTGGAAAGTTCGTTCAAAAATATTGTGAGTATGTGAAAACCATTTTTGTATTCAGGGGTCCGTTTGTGAAATATTAAGCTTTAAAGTGCTAATTTCTGTTAGAGTCAAGTGTCCCGCCCCTGTCAGCTAAATGGTTGGCAATAAATATGTGAAAAAATACGGGAAAAACTCATAACGTGGGGCAAAAAGATTTTAGATAATCAGCGGCGTTGGTAACTGAACTGATAGCACGGGGGTAGGCATCGTTGTAATGTAGGTAACTACAAAATTGCTGGTCTTGGGCCTTTTAATTACCGGTATAATGAATGTAGATAATTATTTGCATAATAGCCACGTTTGGCAGACGGATCAGTATCGCATTTTGTATATAATATAATAGTTGATAGTTAAGTCACCTTTTAACCGTAAATCCGCAAAATTGGACATAACTTCGTACAGTAAGCCGCACCTCAGCTACACGTCAGTGATATGATAACTAAACTAGTATAACCTGCCCTCTCACTATATTGTAACTCCGTTTTTGAGCTAGCCTAGCGACGTGCTGTTTACTGTACGTTACACCGCACATTAACATGATGATCATTTTCATGATCAAATTAATTTAGTTGAAATACCATAAAATCACATTATTCAGTTCGCAAATTATTGAGAACCCTATTACAGCGATCAATGACCTAATCTTAAATCGTATTAATTTCACATGAACCCAATAATCCTTGAAATTGAACTCATACCCTCGCTGATCAGAAATTAATATTCTTATTAAGTGCAAGTTAACAGCGTATCTTGCAAAATTAAATTAAGCCAGAATTAGGTTAATAAAGGATGATAGGCGAGGGCCTCCCGATACGGTTTTTATAAGCCAATTAAATCCTTGTTTTGGCAACCTAATCTTCAGTAATCAGAAAGTTTGTTTGATATTAAATCTGATGAGACTGTTTTGCCTTATGATGTTTTAAGGCTGTTTTGACACGCACTTCCGACGTTTGGCTCCCAGACTGGAGCGGGCCGGGGCTGCTTTGAAGCGGCTCCTGCCCAATCTAGGGGGTCCAAACGCCTCCTGCCGGAGGCTATACGCGGGGGTCGTGCGGTCCATGGCCCTTTACGGGGCACCGGTTTGGGCGCGTTCATTGAGGCGGCGGCCAGCCCGCCGGTTGAACGCGTCCCAGAGGGTCATGGCCACCCGGCTGGTCCGGGGATACCGCACGGTCTCCGGTGAGGCGGCGAGCCTCCTTGCCGGATTACCGCCATGGGATCTGGAGGCAAAAGTCCTCGCGCACATTTGGGAGTGGCGCGAGGAGGCGAAACGCCGGGGCGTAATTCCGCTGCCGCGAGAAATCGCGGCACAGCGGACAAAGCTCCGGCGAGATCTCATGGCGTCATGGAGAGTGCGATTGTCGCAACCCAGTGCTGGGCACGCCACTATTGCGGCGATAAGTCCCCTCTTTGAGGAGTGGCTAGAGAGGCGCCACGGCGTACTCACCTTCCGCCTAACGCAGGTCCTCACCGGACACGGTTGTTTCGGGAGGTTCCTGTTCCGTATCAGGCGGGAGGAAACGCCCGGGTGTCATCACTGCGTGGATCGCCCGGAGGACACGGTTGAGCATACGGTGGAGGTCTGTCCGGCTTGGGCAGAGCATCGCCGTGTCCTCGTGGAGGCGATCGGCGGCGGGGATCTCTCGCGTCCGGCCCTAGTCCAGGCCATGGTACGGAGCGAGAGGGCATGGGAGGCCGTCACCTCCTTCTGCGAAGCAGTAATGCTCGCGAAGGAGGAGGCAGAACGCGTGAGGGAGAGGCAAATTTCGCGCCCTCACGCCCCTAGCCGCCGCAGGAGACGCCCTGGGCGTCGGGAATCGCAGGCCGATTCCCGGCCACCGTAGGCGCGGGCTTGCGGACGGTGAGCAATGGGTAGCTCGCCGTCCGATAAGGACCAGGCCCGGGTCGACGGCGCGTTGTGTTCCACGCGCGCCTCAAAGAGATGTCAGCAAGTGAAGGGGTCCGATAGGACCAATGCCTGCCGGGGTTGCGGGAAAGTCCGAAAGGGATACCGTGGCCCCTGGCAATGTTCAGGCAACGGAAGGAACACGGGTGGGTTTTAGTCAGTAAGAGTCTGACACGCCCTCCCGCTCCACCCAGAGCGGGAGAAGTTATTTGATAATTTCCCACCCAAAAAAAAAAAAAAAAAAAAAAAAGGCTGTTTTGACACAAAAAATCAGTACAGAACGAAATTAGTAGGTAGTCATTAATTCTGGATCAAAGACTTTACTAAGGTTATAAAAATTCTATATAATGCATAAAAAAACGTGTGCGGTCGGGGGATCCCCGTCAGGAACGAAGTTTCTTCCCACGTATGATTTAAAACAAAAACAATTTTTTTGCAGCCGCCATCTTGGACTTACATTTTGACTTCACTATCGTTCTTAGGACCCTCGAAAACTATGAAAACGACACCCATGATGAAAAATTTGTAAATTTTCGCGGCCGCCATCTTGGATTTACATTTTGACCTTACTATCGGCTTTAGTACCCTCGAAAACTATGAAAACGACACCCATGACGAAAAATTTTGAAACTTGCAGAGCCGCCATCTTGGATTTACATTTTGACCCCACGATCGGCTTTAACACCTTCAAAAACTATGAAAACGACACATATGACAAAAAAAAAAAATCGCAGCCGCCATATTGGAATTTCATTTTCACAAAATGAGTGTACATTTTGTGAAAATGAAATTCCAATATGGCGGCTGCGATTTTTTTTTTTTGTCATATGTGTCGTTGTGATTCTCTCTCTCTTTCCGGTATGCAGTGTACTCGGGCATCGGCCCGAGTACAATTTTGTCCCACGACACTGTAATCGCTTTAATCTTTTCTTTTGTTTGTTTCTGCCGGCGTTATCTCTGTCTGTCTCGCTTTCTTTCTCTTTGAATTAGAAGAAGAAATTAGCAAGTATTAACACTTAGCGTGACGATTTCTGAAAGTTTACAATCCGCGAAAAGTTTACAATTCAATAAAGAATTAGAATTCCCCGAAACAAAAATTGTTGAATTAAAGCTCTTTTGTAAACATACTCCTGGAGCCACGGTGCAATACACATAAATTATTCTCAAAGGGTCGTATTACAGGCCGGTTTCATCAAAATTTGCATGCATGATCAAATCCAATAAAATCCTTATTTATGGAGATAACAAAGTTTATGCCTGTAGTATTAGGGACCAGGGTCTTTGATAACTGACGCGTGAAATCAAACCGACTTATTTAGATTTTTCTACTTTTTTTTGGTACAATGTTAATTAAGCGGAGCTGTCAAAAACAGTGGTGTTTTGTTGTATTCGAACAATGGGAGCTTGTTGTTTATTGTTGTAGAATAATGACCTGTTGTGAGACAAGTCAATGATAAGGGTGGTTTGTTCTGAGACTTCTCATCCGGATCCTAATGGTGAATAGTGTAGATTAAAACTATATTTTTTGATGAATTGGGATTTGTATTTCATTATTTACTCACCATATTTTTTTTAAATATTGCCTGAAAACAATGCAATCCCTAACATCTAACATGTCAGATGGTTCAGTTTCTTTAAAAAAATAAAATTTAATACTATATTTATAGGACCTCTATAGTTTTGCTGGACCCTTTCCAGCGGGTTCAAGTAACCGAGGTTTTCTCGGACAAATTGTGTGATACCTACGAGTAAGTAAGCAAATATTAGAACTATAACTCACAAACTCACTATAATACCCATTAATTGTGCCATTATCGCCAGCAAACAACACTGTTTATGACTGGCAAGCTGAGAACACTTATTACGTCGTCGTATTCCGTTTGATTAGCACAACGAGCGCAGCATTGAAACTATGTTGATACAACAGCTATTCCTCGGAAATGTTGCAGATTGGATGCATTAATGCAATTTAATGCATTTTAGTGTAACGTCTATGTGTCTCATAAATAATAGTTTTGTAAAATATTGCTGTTTCGTACATTGCTTAGACTACGTGTAGACAATTTTGATGATGTTTGTCTCTTGGACTATTTTGTTGGTCCGTTCATACTCTTATTTATAATTGGAATAGGAAAGTATTTTATTAATAAATTCACTTCCTAACTACCAATTTTAAACATATAATAACAAAGATTTCAAAGTGCAAAATAAGTGTTTTAATAGTTAGAAACATTTTTTTTTTAATTTCTCCGTTCACGCTGTTATAAAATACAAATTAATTAAAATGCTATCCAACTCGTTATTTGATTGTTTATGAGCCATTCATAAAACATGTTTTTGTATTGGCCACATTACTAACATTTTGGGGACGCTTAAATAACCAATAGGTAATTTTTAACCTCTGGTACTTGGTAATGATTGTGATGTGAATAGTTCAAACGGGTAGGTTTTGAAATCACGACCTAACATTTGCCAGTTCAATAGCACTGGGAAATGACCCTTAACCGACTTTTAATGATTTTATACTGAAGATAATGTCCAAACGAGTAGTGTTAATGATTTGGAAAAATATTTTTAAATAAGAGCATTTTCTTAATAACTGAATATAGAAATATTTTAATGATTATGTAACATAGTGAAATTAATTTGTAAAGTTATGTCTAACGCGGATAAAAAACTGTGAATCACGCAAAATCTATCAAGCATATTTTTCTAAAACTTTCACCATTTTAAAGAAAATTTAAATATTGATCTTTTAGTAACACCATTCCCCCTCTAAAAAGCTTATTTTATTCACTGAAAACAGTGAATAAAAAGTATTTATATATATATTTTTTTAATCACTGTTTTAGTGTTTTAATTTAGAACACACCGATACTCCTTGTGCAAATAATACTCGACATACAAACTCCTTGTGCAAATAACTCCACGAGATTTGATTGGTCGACATTTTTGACAAGGCAAGACAAGACATTTTTTAGCATGAGAATTAAAACTGTTTTGTGTTTTTTGCTGTCATTAGTAATTTGGCGCTAGGTATTTTGGAATACTGTAAGTTGTACGAACACAAATTGTTCCAATTTTAATGTGCATTTTAATTAATTAAAGCTTCCTTTTTTCTTCATTAAATGTATATTTTCGCTTAAATCTTTCTTTTTGTCGTAGTCATGGTATAAAGTATAGTATGCAACTCTTTAATAAAACGGATTTATATCGAGGGCCATGAATCACTTGCGTCGCTCAGGATTCTAACAATCAATCATCATCCTTTATTCACTAGTTGCATAATATACTGTTGTTTTATGTATAATAAATTAATAATGCTTCTAATTTGGGACAGCGCTACTTGATGGGCGAGTCCTATTACTGGCTGGACTTGCAACGCGTTGCGTGAGCTCAGGACAGAACACGCAAGCTAACCACTGAAGGTCACTGGCATATATCGGCGTCTTAAACTTGTAATATATTACAGAGGACTATTCATTAGGGTAATCTAGGAAATCTTAGCAGAACCGACTCACATAAATGATTGTTTCTAATTTATATATTTCCCAATTTCGCAGGCTAACATAGTCACTTTTAATTAACTCAGTCGATAATTATAAAATTACTAATAAACCTTTCCTTATAAAGCGATTATAATTATTATTATACTATTAAGGTCTTGTTTATTTTTACCTCAATTACTCACGGAAGACGATCCAAGTTTATTATTTAACTTCAATACATTAACTTAATCGTAATATAAAAACTAACGTTTAAATCAACCTCAAATTATGATATTTATTTACCCGTAATAAGTGTGCTTCAAGTTTATTCAAATACTAAACCAGTGAAGTAGAAATACAAAATCATAAATAGATACTATCGTGAAATAACTTTTCTCTCGAGATATAAGAGGCTATAATTCTGATCGAGTGGCCACCGAGGCCTTTAATATAATATCTCTAAAAAGATTTTAGGGATTCTAAGTGGATACAAGACAGAAGTAACATTGGCGTTTTATAAGTAGTACCTATCGCGAAAGTGACCATAAAATTAAAGTTGACGAATACAAATAATGGGCAATGCACTAGTGTTTTTCCAGTTAGTACACGGTTTTTAGAAATTCAACCGACACTGATCTTTGTAAATTGATAATCACGAAGAAAAATACACATGAATTGTTTCAGCTCATAAAAATCCATTGCTGACTAATTATTGTGATCTTTTGATTAAAATTAAAAAAATATTTCAGTTTTTAAGAAATTAATATTATCATAATCAAAACTCGATACTACTGATAATATTGATAAAATAGATACTATCAAAAATTAAAAGTCATTTATTCAAACTAGGCTGAGAATCAGTACTTTTCGAAAGTCAAAATTACATAAGATAGTCCCCCAAAACGCGCGAACTTCACCACTTCCTAGTGCTTCAGCTGGGAAGAAGTAGCGCAAGAAACTCCAGCAGCACAGCTGTCTGTTCAGTTAGAAAATCTTGATTCTATACAATAGTATGATAACACTTCCACGAAGTCACTAATCACTAATCACACAGTTACCTAATAATATAGTCTCAGCAATTTCACTGTCTTGGAGACCTGGAGGGTAAAATATAATAAAAATATATACAATAAAGTCTTTCCCTGAATCAAGTCTTTAAATTATTGTGTCGTGCTAAATTCCATTTCCTTCGATAGCTCTACCGATTATTTTAGTGAACTTTTGTACATTTTCTTCTATATTTTATTAGCGTTGTCAACTTAATCCAGCTACAGGTGCACCTTAATGAAATTTCTGTAAATTTTTGTTCTTAATGGAATTTGTGTTCGTATTTGAAATGAAAACTTCTTTAGGCATGTTTTTGGGTGAACAAAAATCATGGAACTCACATCATCGTCACCGAACGCTTTCCATGAGCTATATGTATACTGTGCATATATGTGTACTTTTTGGGTGAACAAAAAGCGTGAAACTCGCGTCATCGTCACCGCACGCTAGTTTTCACTTCTATCGGCAGTCACCAAAGACTCCCCGCTTGTATTTTATTTTTCTGTTTTTTTTTTAACTTATTTCAATTTATATTGAGCCGTAATTCCGTACTCATTTCAAACTTCTATCACCCCACATTTTAAATTATGATAGGAATATTGCTGTGAATATCATTGCCTACTTTTTATAGGAATATAATATATCGATTTGTTAATGAGGTCGTATCCTATAACAATTTATAGCTTTTTCATGGATTATGTAACCTTTTTTTGGCTCAATATGAGAACATTGTCTAGACACCTATCAGTACCATGTTGTAAAGGTTGCCGCTCTATGGACACCAATGAATACTGAACGAGTGGATACAGTTTTTTGTTACCGAGGTTCAAAAAGTTCTAAGTATTTGTAAGGTCAATGTTTAAGTTATATTTAAAGTTTTTCGGCTGATTTATTATAGTGATCATCTACCATCTATCTATCTTGGCCTCAAGATAGGCCAACTTTTAACACAAGTACTAAAAGTCATATCAAAGTAAAGACTAACATTAAAATAATAGATAGATCTTCTCCGTGGAAAGAAAAATTATTTCGACAGCAAGATCCTTTGTAAAAAACTCTTTCTAAGAATACCGAATTATCTGTAAAATGCTACCCACATAAACTTTAACCCCCTTATTCATAAACGCTGCTTAAATATAAGTAATGATAAGCACCTGTTTAATCAAACATTTTTGACGTTTAAACGTCACTTAACTTTAAACAACGTTTATGAATAAGAGCGATAGTTCGGTAGACAAAACTGTCGTTTTACCGAGAAATAAGTAAAAATAATAAGTAAAAAAAAATGTATTTACATTTCTTTTTAATGCGAAAATGGTTAATGCAAAAATATTGAAAGATTAATGAGTCAATTCGGCCATTTTAGTTTGTTGAATACATAAGCTGCCTATTTTCAATTATTCAACTAGTAGCTTGGATGAAAACGAAAATATTCTCTAAAGGACAAATTCTCAAAAGTCGTACTCTCTGCCACTTAAAATATATATTGCTGCTACAGAAAGACTTTTGAAAATAAATATTAAATTTTTCTTTCTTGAAGAATGTCTTAAGTTGGTTCCGAACTTGGGAGTAAAACGTAAAAAAGTAAAACGTAGGTAGGTCTTTTTACGATTTAAATATTGGTAAGTACGTACATACCTACGCAATAACCTTTGTAATCTTATGACTCATAAAAGCTAATTTGGTATTATTGTTTACATAAACTTAACCTTATGTTACGTTATAACTTTTTATGAGTTTCGACGATTTTTGCAACCCTTTTGTTGTTTATGAACTTTTTTGATGAATTGCGTAATTTTTCTTGCGCTAAGGAGACCCTAAGCCTAGATTCGCACGCCGTATTTTTATCGCGGCGATTTTTTTTCGCGTGTTGGATTTTCGACGCTCTGCTTAGCGCCGAGAGTTGAATATCCAACAGTGTGTTTTCTTGACGCGCTAGGATACGCGCTGGATGCGCTCTGGTGGATTCTCAATGCTCAGCTCAATACAGAGAGTTAAAAATCCAGTGTAAAAAAAAAAATCGCCGCGATAAAAATACGTCCGTGCGAATCTGGGCTTATTGCGTGAAGGCACTCAGTTGGTAATAAATCAGATTTTAAATGTTAATTTGGGTAAAAAAATATCTCACTTTGTCTCTGTCTGACGCGTGTCGGCGAAACAAGGGGTTAGGCGTTTTTGCAGTGGGTGGGCTGCAATAATTTTAATATGCATTTGCAATTATCTCTGTCTAAGTCGAAAAACGGGTGTTAAAAAAAATAGGAATAAAAAAGATTCATTAGCTAAACTATTGTCCATGTCAAAATAAAGGACATTTGGAAGATTCTACTAGGAGATATACCCATGCTCTCCGTGCTTTTCTTTTTATTGTTTGTTAATTAAGGAACAAAACTAAATCCAAACAGAAACATCACAAAAACCTCAATAGCTTTTTCCTGATGTTGAAACACTTAACACACTGCTTTATTATCTGTTGGTAAATAACAATTACTGGAACACAATTACACCTATTCTTCTTCTTAGCGTGTCGATGGCAATCTAAATAGACTCGGCCCAAAATTCGGCTACGTGTTTGGCGCCATTACTAGCATCCATCAGTTCCTGTAACGACACACGCACCGTGTGTACACCTGTTTATGGTGATAGTTCATCACCGAAGCACTAGTATATCACAAGAAAGCCTGGCTCTGGTTACAAAACAATCACAACAATATAAGGCGCAATCACATAACTGACAGACGCAACATTGTTTATTTCCTTTAATATAAATGCAAATAATTCCAACCACCACCGCTCTAAACCGTTCCAAACCGGTGTGAACTGGTTCAAACCACTTTAAATTGGATTTTCACCTGTGAGCTGTGTATTTTACATACGCTAACAGTTTTACGGAGCTTTAAAGTGGTAATATAAAGTATGAAAGTCTTTGGTTCACGTAAAAAAATATATTATTTTTAGAAAAGGTCAGGTACCTTTATTTTTATTTTGGTACTGGTAAATCTCGAAGTGGTACTTAAAGGGATTTCCTATCGCCTAGTTAGCTTTGCTACTTTTCGGTAAGAAAGATATATCTATCTATGCATTAATATATCTATGCGGGTAGGTACCACTGCTGAAAAAAGCCGAATTTAAAGTATTATGTCCCTTTCATTTGGTTTCTAAGGCCAGAACAGCCTTTTGTATTACAGTTAAATCCACAGATAGCGGTAACTACTATCCCTCGGGAGGGTTTTCGCCAATCTTCAAAATATTTATCTTTTTCAAGTATTTTTTTTTTCAATATAGCTTTATGTAAACTTTGTGCCTCTGGAGACAACATGAATAAGTCTGATTGATTAATGTGTGTATCCTAAGGTTTTTTTGATAAATTATTGAACATTCTATTCAGATTTCTTTGGAAGCACTTTTTTGCTTTCAAATATTATGTTCAATTTAGCTAAGAATATACATATAGGTTTGCCGGAAACGTGATGGTGGCATGGAAAGCCATCATCGTACGTACGTCGCACGGACGGACATGGTGGCATGCTGAGAGATATTTCTCGAAGGCATGTGAAGCCAAGTCAGAGACCAATGGGCGGCTTTAAAACTCTGACACCAGGTTAATCACTAACCACACGAAAAAAAGAAGAAGAAGTAAAATATGTATCTTAATTCCCTGCAAACACGAGATAACATACAGTTGAATGACAGACGAGTTGTTGAATGACAGATGTGATAAGAATATACGGACAATTAAGTAGGTAGTCAATTTACTGAACTAAAAATCCCTGACAATACTATTAAATGGGACTTAAACATAACAATAATGTCAGATGGGCAGACAGCCTCTCCGAAGTGTACGGGTTGGAGTGCGGCACGAGGCAAGGTGGTTTGACCTCCCCTAAGCTCTTTAACCTGTACATTAACGACCTGCTAGCTGAGCTCAGCAGCACTCATGTCGGTTGCTCAATAATTGATAATGTTTGCATGAATAATATTAGCTACGCGGATGACATGGTCCGGCTGAGCCCAGCTGTCAGTGCAATAAGGCGGCTCTTACAGGTCTGTGAAAAGTATGCCCATGAACATGGTCTTTTGTACAACTGTAAAAAAGTGAGTTGTTGGTCTTCAGGGCCTCTGGCAAGTGTCCGCCTAGTGTGCCCGCCATAAAATTGAAAGGTGTTAAGCTAAAACGGGTCTACCAGTTCAAATAACTAGGGCACTATGTCACTAAGGATCTTGATGACCAAGAAAGACATTGAAAGGGAGTGCAGGGAACTGGCGGTTAAAAGTAATATGCTGGCAAGCAGGTTCGCTCGCTGCAGTAAACAGGTAAAGGTTACACTTTTTAAAGCTTACTGCCAAACTTTTTACACGAGTAGCCTGTGGGTCAGCTGTACTCAAAGGTCGATCAATGCCTTGCGGGTGCAGTATAATAATGGATTCAGGATGCTACTAGGGCTGCACCGCTTTTGTAGCGCTTCGGGTATGTTTGTGGAGGCTCGGGTTGATGGCTTCCATGCTAGAATGCGCAAGTGAACCGCCTCCCTATTAAGCAGAGTGCGGAGCAGCACTAACAGTATCCTTCAAGTAATTGCTGAGAAGTATGACTCGACAGTCATGAATGCTTTCGTTCGGATTCTGGTCTGAACCCGAGTGAGAGGTTTCATGACTACTCACTTTTAATGTACCTACCGTTGTAATATGTCTGTACTAACATAGTTTGTAAGATATTTTTTTGTGACTAACAATTATGGACTTTGTCTGAATAAATAAATAAATAATAATAATAACTGGTAAAATGTGGGTGTTACTCTATACCTACACCTCTGCCCAACTCTTCGAGGAGTACAGGCGTGTTGTTATTGTGCTATAATTGCATAATTTGTTTGGTTGCACAATGTTTTAAAAATGTTGGCACAAAAATAGTAGTCAATTCTCTTTGGTCCCGTTATTGTGGATATTTCATCGTGATAACCTGTCAGGACCCATTTGATCATTTCAAGCCACTATTTTCGTCGCTGAAAGCTTCTCGAAAAATATACTCGAAAAAATAAATTTTTCAGTGTATGCATACAAACCTAACTTTTCACGTCAACCCTTATCAAAAGGGAGTAGAAAACTTAAAAAATGCTTTCAATAGAAACTTAATTATTTCATTAACTTTGTACTTAGCATAGCAAATGGGGAAATAGGAAGACCTCGGACACTACAGTGTGAGTCAAAGTGAGGTAAATTATGCTTAATTTTATCAACAAAATAAATATTTAAATACATCTAAAAAAGTATATATTTTCTAATGAGAAATTATAAGTGCAGCAACAAAAGTTTTCTTCAGCACCTGTAACCAAATTTTCATTTTTTGTTCGTAGGATACGAGTTAATAGAACAGCTTCTATTATATTCATTCATCATCTTTACTATTCCAACAGAATATAAAAAAAACCAGCGTCAATTTACAAACGTAAATTAATATGACTCAGAGCTACCGATAAATATATTTACTTCTGAATTGATAACTCAGCGACTAATGTTGTAAGTGGGCTACTTTATATATTTTAAACATTCAACAATATCAATCTGTCTGCTAATAAAATCAAATTCAGGCTCAAAATTACCCATCACACTTTTTTATTCAACAACTAAATTAATTAATCATATTCTTTTTTCATGAAAATTATTAGCAACACAAGCGAGTGAGTGTAACTAACGCTTGCTGGGAATGAGAGTGGCGCGACCGGCCATTTGCGTCAATGAGCAAGCTCTATTCCGGTTCCGGTACCGGTTCCGATTCCGATCAATCAATTTTAAAACCACTGATTCCGGTTCCGTAAAACGACTTCTCAAAAATCGAAAAAATCCTAAAGAAATTTTCATAGGTAGGAATAGGCAGGTAAAAATTACTATTATGTTAGACGTGCGAAAAATTGGCTAAACGTGTAAACCCGGGGTGAAATCAACGCCTAATGAGTTTGTGAGTTAGTAAAAATTCCTCGGTTCTGTGAAACCGATTAGGGAAAATAATTTGAAGGAAATTAAAACCTTTTGTGAATAAGGTAGGCAAGAGAATACCGAGGATGACTGGCGTCTGTTGTGGCCTACAAGGCTAGGCAGTCTATTGTTTTAGTACATTGTAAATTTGTGTTTTCTTATAACTTGTACACCAAGTCATAGTTTGAGAACAAAGACTGTATTTGTAAGTTAAAAGGTTCTATGTCAATGGTTCTATGTGGTAGTCCCTGTAATATTGTTAGGAAAGGTCTAGCTCAAAATATTCAATAATATATTGGAAAAGGGCTTTTTTTAAAGAGCCCATGAAATTATTTGTCCATTCTTCTTAATTAGAAACTGTGCATGAAATTTCATAATTATCTTTTCTTTTTAGATTTTTAACTTTCAAGTACCTATTTAATTAATAAGTATTTAATTTACAAATAATAATTTAGTTCAAATGAATGATTTGACTTTAGTAAGTTACATTAATGTCAGATGGCGAAGTCAAGGCTATGTATTATTCTATTGAGAATTTGTTTTATTAGGTCCAATAAATAATTCTAATCGCAGTTTCCCGATAGTCTCAAATTCGTAGACCGCAACGTTTTGTCAATTAAGATAACGTCTCGTTGTGGAGAGATAGATATTCTAATAAAGGCCCCTAAGGACGTTGAAATGTTGGCAGAATTTATAGCGAAATAATCTTCTTGAATATAATAATCTTCTTTACTTCTACTTACAAAAATCTTCTAGATTGGAGTTTACTTCGCAATAGTTTTAATTTCAAACTGTTTTTGAAGCTATTTAATCAATCATTTAGTTGGACAGCCTAGCCAAATTTTTTATCAAATTTGGAACTAATTGGCTAAAGCTAAACTAGAGTTTTCTAATAACGTGTTTAATGACTTTACTTAGAAAGACTCGTGACTGTTTTCTATACCTACGAGCCATTTATCTTATGTGACACATGATAAAACTTAATCGGATTTATCAGTTTCTTACCGGATACTATTGTCATGTTTTTGTCTACTAAAGATTTTTAACTGAAATAGTTTAAAAATCTTAGTAGACAAAAACATCGGACTAAACACTCAGACTATAGGCGTGCTACACACTTGTTCAGGTTAGCATTAATCGGCACTGCCGGGCGGCAAAATCGTACATAATTATGTATTAATTGTTCCGGCGCCAGTGGGGTAATTGCGAAACACATTTACAGTAACAATGGCTTTCATTTTGAACTTTCAACTTATTTACGTTGTTGAGGAATCAAATTTTTCGAACATATTTATGAAGCAATGGATTAGCAATATCCTTCAAATAAATTCAGATTGTGATTGAAAATGTGTGACACAGTTAGGGTGGTCTTTTTGTTCTTTAACTACCTCATCATTATTTCTACTAAATCTACCATATTTCTACAGAAATTGGACGCCGTAGGTAATATAAGATATATTAATTTGCTCAAACATGACGTACAGAAATAAAAACGTACATGCAGGATAACAGAAAAAAATACAGGTTCAGACATATTTGCCACATATTATGGCGTGCAAATATTAATAATTATTGTTAATAATTTAGGTAGTCAAGTCAATAATATAATATATATAATTCTAGGCTACCTCTATAATAAAATTAATAAAGTTCGCAAAATCTTCCCACTCACAAAACACCTGTGTATAAAAGGACTTAATGGATGGCTTATGACTTTGAACTATGAGGCAACCGAAAATCTACTTTCTATCCCAAAATAGTCACCGTATTCCGTATAAGTTTGTCTTTACCGCAGGCACATACTAATATGGCACTCAAACAGTTTAACACGCACCAACTTCTCCATCACCCACACGCTCACACACCCACACACTCACAGTCTCACACACCCACTCACTCCACACGAACACTCCTTCCTATAAGTCAAATATTTTATTATTGTCTGGTTATCTCTTAGCTGCCATGGCTTATTTTAATTTATTTTAATTTTTTTAATGGTTATTTCTTTTTTTCTTTTTATTACGGACACTTTTACAAACGTGCACGTCTTTCTACATTGTTCTCACATGCATAATTTCAACATGAATGATGTAACCAATATTTTGTATACAAATTTTTGATTTTTTTGTCTTATACAAATCAGATTGAGTTTATACAATATAAGATGGTCTTACAATCTTCAGCAGCTCCAGCAGTATTTTCAAAATGTTATTCAATTAGTTATAGTTGTGGAGCAGGACCAGCAATGAGCCAAGCATTTTTATCAGTGATGTAATGCCCCAACTTATAATATGCCTGCCTACATAGTGTGCGTTTTATACAAGATTTGAATTTCGTCTCATTCAGTTGAAGTATATTTAACTTTGGCATCTCTTTTGTGCTTTAAATGTAACTTCTTTGTTAATTGAGTTACCCCAAAAGATAACACCGTATCTGAGAACAGATTCAGCGAGCCCGTAGTAAGCTGTTAGTAACGCATCTATGATAACAGTGCGTGACAGAAGGTACAATGCGTACGCACTACTGCTTATTTTTTTAGTCAGGGTCTTTACATGCGCCTTCCAATTAAATTGCGATCTATTGTAATTTCTACAAACTTATTGTATTCAATGTGTCAATTGTAATGTCATTATATGTTATGTCAAGATTGGAAAGTGACAATGCGCGCTGGCTAAAATGCATTATTAGTCTTATTTAAATTTAGTTTTGAATTATTATTGTCTAACCATTCTATAGTTTCTTTTAATGTATTATTTATGTCCTCTTATGAAAACATTTGTATAAAAAAAAACAACCGACTTCAAAAAAACCACTAGAAAATGAAAAATAACTTATAAGTTATTTTTCCGTAATTATGCATTTTAGCTAGCGTGCATTGGCTCTTTCCAATCTTGACATAACATATAATGACATTACAATTGCCACATTTAATACAACTAAGTTTATTTTTGTAAAAAAAAACATGCGGGGCAGTCTTTGGGGACTGCCGATTGAAGTGAAAACTAGCGTGCGGTGACGATGACGCGAGTTTCGCGCTTTTTGTTCACCTAAAAAGTACACATATATACACAGTATACATATAGCTCATGGAAAGCGTTCGGTGACGATGACGCAAGTTCCATGATTTTTGTTCACCCAAAAAATGCTCAAAACATTGGATGGGTATCTAGTTTGTAACTGATGACGACGAACTTTGTGTAATTTATGTATGTTGTAGAACTGCAGTGCTATTCTGTAACCATCTCACCGTGAAAACTTAGGTGAAGTGAGCTCGGAGTGAGCTGTCAGTCCCTAGGCCGGTCTATTCTGTAATAATCTCACTTTGAAAACTTAGGTGAAGTGCTCACTTCACCTAAGTTTTCACGGTGAGATGGTTACAGAATAGCAGTCCCAGTTCTCAAGTAGGTAAGTGATATGTATATGTCTTTATTGAGAATAAGGTTTCTTTAATCCCGATTGACACACTCCGTAAATTTTCCGTATTATATACCATTTCATACAAATGATAAAGAAGCGGTTGTGGTCAATTTGCTGAACACGTTAATTTCCCTGACCTTACTTTCAAAATTTCTACATTCTTGAGGTACTAATCTTTTTTGTAGCCTAATCTGTTCCACTTTTGGGCAAAGGCTGTTCCTCCCCGCTTTCCATCTTTCACGACCCCGCACTTGGAAAAAAAGAAACGACAAATATGATAAATCATGTAATTCACCACTTTATAAGAAAAATGATCATATTTTAGTTAAGAATGAATGTGCTCGTAAATTAGACTTTTTTTTTTTTTTTTAATATAATTCACAAAACTGATGTACAATCACAAATGCAATAAAAAAGTTACAAAACAATATTTCTGATTGACATCTACTAGATGTGAATCCTGCATGCATTTTTTATGTAAAACACTTACCTTATATTAAAGTTATTCTTGTTTCTTTATCTTTCTGTTCCCTATTCTTCTTGTTCCTATGTTTCACTGGTCGTTATTACCTGTAGTGTAGGTAAACTACTTACTTATCCAGGTCGGGCAGTGTTATTGGGTTTTTGCCCGGTTGATGGCAATAGTCTCGCCCCTATAACATGGTTCCCCATAACTGGCGAAATGTGGGTGTACTGTAGGTAAACCTCTGTGTAACCCTCCGGGGAAGAACAGGCGTGATGTTCTGTTATTCTTTTAAATTTCCGGCATTATGTAAAGTTTTAGCTTTGTCATTGTTTAAAGTTTTACTCATGCTCTTTAAGCTTAAATTCACCGACTCGCCATGCCACGTATCTCTCATGAATAGAGTCTCATTTAAGGCAAAAGCGTCTGGGTAACTCGAGAAATTCAAATCTTCTTTTACTTTTTTGTAATTTGCAGGTCAGGTATCAGTTTTGCGATGCCTGCCGGGGTTGCGGGAAAGTCCGAAAGGGATACCATGGCCCCTGGCAACGTACAGGCAACGGAAGGAACACGGGTGGGTTTTAGTCAGTAAGAGTCTGACACGCCCTCCCGCTCTTCCCAGAGCGGGAGAAGTTATTTGATAAATTCCCACACAAAAAAAAAAAAAAAAGGTGTCAGTTTGTACATAAGTTGATCTAAATATGATTTGCGGCAACGTAAGCAAATTTCTAATTCGCGGGCTACCTTAGCGCATCCCTCTTAAGTTCGAAACTTGTTGATAAATCCAGACACAAACAATTATAAAACAATTATAATATACAACAATTATAATTATAAAACAATTATAAACAATTATAAAAAATATTCATCAATACTGAAAAAATGTATCTTTAAATCCAAAAAAAATTCAAACATTAAGTATATAAATAACAGTCAAAATAAATGCAGAGCAACGTGGTCAGTCATCAACCGCGAAATTGGAAATACAAAATGTGACAATGATATTTCTCAACTAGAATTAGATAAGAGAATACTGACTAATCCCTCGGACATAGCAAATGCTTTTAATGATTATTTTATTGATTCGACTAACACTGTGACATTTAATAATTTACATGATAATGACGAGCCCAAAAAAACCATGACAATACCTAATTCTATGTTTCTTAGCCCTATGACTGAAGACGAGATTAAGAAAGAAATAATAACTTTAAATAACACTAAATCAGAGGGTTACGATGGAATTAGTACAAAACTAATTAAAACTTGCAGTATAGAATTAATTCCTATTTTAACTTATTTCATAAATTTTTCATTTTCATCTGGAACTTTTCCTGATGCGCTAAAATTATCAGTCGTTAAGCCTCTGTACAAAAAAAAACGATAAAAATGATGTTAAAAACTATCGTCCGATAACCCTTATACCCATAGTGTCTAAATTATTTGAAAAATGTATGCAAAAGAGACTTTCCGACTTCTGTAGCAAATACAATATCATAACGAAAGAACAGTATGGATTTCAAAAGCACAAGTCAACAACACTAGCGATTGCTGATCTTTTGGGGCATATTCATAATTATTCCCTAAATAAAAATTATTTAACGACAGGACTATTTTTCGACCTGTCACAAGCCTTCGACTTTGTGGCGCATGACATCTTGTTGAAAAACTTAGAAAAAAGTGGAATAAGAGGTTTAGCACTGCAGTGGATAGCGTCTTATCTAAGCAACCGAAAGCAATACGTTGTTATTAATAAAGTTAATGAAAATGTATTAACCTCGTATTCATCTGACTATAGAGTTAAAAATTGCGGCGTCCCCCAAGGGAGTGTATTAGGACCCTTATTGTTTCTATTATACATAAACGACTTACCGCTAGTGACTAATCATAAATTTGTATTATTTGCAGACGACATTTCAATTATTGTGACATCTGACAAAAAATGTAAAACTAAATCTGATCATGAGATTGACCTTAATAACACTATTGACGAAATTATAAAATGGTTACAGGCAAATACATTGAAAATTAATTTAGATAAATCAAATTATATACAGTTTAATAAATCAATACATACTAAATACAATTTCAAACTTCATATTGACAGGTTAAAAGAAGTTCCACAAACTAAATTCTTAGGAGTACTCATAGATCAAGATCTGAATTGGAAAGTACATGTGGATAGTTTGTGCAGTAGGATTAATAAGTTTGTTTATGCTCTTAGACAAATAAAGAACATAACCAACAAAGAAACAGCAATTACAGCATATCATGCCTATATAGAATCCATCTTAAGATACGGGCTTATTCTTTGGGGTAACAGTACAGATAAACACAGAGCATTTATTGCGCAAAAGAAATGCATCAGAGCCATTTGTGGTATCCGTCCTGACGAGTCATGTAAACCTTTCTTTAAAAAGCTAGGTATATTACCACTCCCGTCACTGTACTTCTTTGAAATTTGTAATTATGTTTATAATAATAAGGGATTGTTCAAGAAAGCCTACCAATTGAACTCTCGAAATAGAGATCCATGCAGACTTGCATTGCAGGAGACTCCTAAATCAGCCAAGTATGCGAAAAGTTTTCTAGTCATGTGTATACGCATTTATAACAACATTCCCAAAGAAATAAAATTGTTATCTAATAGTAACTCATTTAAAAACAAATTACTGAAATGGTTGAAAGAACACATGTTTTATGACATTAAATATTTTCTCAACAATAAATTATACCTTCCTGGACTTTCGTAATTGCATATTATAATGCTGAGAGAAAACTATTATTATTGTAATTGACTCTGTATCTGCGACATTGAACTTTAAATTTACTAATAATTATTATTTTGCATGCAATTGATACATATCCTGTATAGCTAAACATGCGGACTTTAGATTAATATCTGACTGTAACAACTTTATACCATGTTTAAGGCAAATAAAGACTTATCTTATCTTATCTTATCTAGAGTAAAAATGACAGTACCTACTTAATTATAATAAAAAAACCATAACATTTATAATTTAATTAAAACTAAATACATTCAGTAGATGCAAATATTGGAAGAATACTTCACTTTTCGAAACTTTAAAAAAGTAATTGTATGTACCTATATTGTTTCTGATTCACTGATTAATAGTCGATACAATGAGAGAAAAATTATAGGCTGAATATGCTTATTATGCTTAGAAATAGCTATTTTAAATAAATAATTGTAATTATTTTCATAGGCACTATATAGCGTACTTTACAGCCTTGTCACGTCAGGTCACAGAGCATCGCATTTCGATACAAATTAAAATCATCACCCTCCTTTGGCTTTGCCGTAGTCGGGTAAAAAGTGCAGTGCTACCCGTTTACCCGTTTGTAGTCTGCAATGGTTCATACGAAATGTGCGAAAGTGATACCTACTTGTAGGAGGATTTTTCCAATGCGGTGCGGCTCGCACAAAGTCAAAGTCAAAGTCAAATAATTTATTTCAATTAGGCACACAAAAGGCGTACATAAAAGGCATTCTGAACGTCAAACTGTACAAAAATATATGTAATATATAATTGATTCTAGTCGCCCCTTTCCAAAGGTAGTTTTTGTATGGAGAAGAATGAGCAAGAAACTCCACCGTTACTCTTTTAAAATGTTTAACAATATTTTGTATAAGTACATTGATTATTATAATTATATGTAAAGATGCACCTAGAATACAATTACTATACCACAATAGGTAAAAAGAATTCAAAATAAAGCAATGAAAGGTAAACTAATTATGTGATAGATACATGGTGCTCACATATTTACAAACATTGTAAAAATAGTCGATTTTCCTAAAGTTTTACAATTAATAATTCAGTGTGTGAGGAAGTAATCACAGAATGTACAATCAATGTCATATAATTAAAAAAAAGTAAATTATACAATTAAGGTAACAATCAGTTTGATTTTGTCTGAACTCTAAATTGTCCTATGGAGCAGAACCCGCATATTTCTAAGCATTCTTATCTTGGATATAATAATCCTCTAATTTGTTATATGCTTGTTTACAAAGTGAACTTTTTATATGAGTTTTAAATTGTATTTCATTTAATTGTAATAATATAACAATTAAATGAAATACAATTATAAATGAAATACAATTATCTTCTGATATATTATATCAGAAGATATTTTGTTGTAACATTTGTCCCAGTACCCCATAAAAGATGTATGTACTTTAGATAATCTAAAAAATGGCTGTCAAATATGCGTTAGTCTTATTAGACCTGAACGAGGTATGATTTATAAGTACAGTACAACTATTTTCTTTCTCTCGAGAATCATTGTATTTCCGAACACAAACAGCATTCCACGCAAATTTAAATACGATTTTTTTTTATAGTACCTACTACAAGCAAAAATGTATAAAGCGTTTTTTTTTCCTTAAATTACACGATTAAATATATTAATCCTATGGTATCCAACTAAATTAAACATATTGTACCAGTGCAAGATATTATTACGTTTTTTTGCAGTAGCGGTTCAGGCAAAAATGTAACAGAATTAAATTTAGTTAACTTTTATTGATAGGCTCTATCTCACTAAATTACAAGAAAATTAAACGCATTAAAGTGAAATGTTATATATTAAAAATATGTATATATATAATTTACTATAATTTTACATACGGACACGTTAAATGAAAAAAATCGCTATTTTAATTTAATGCAAAGTTTGCCTAAAATGCGGCGTAAATACCCCGGGCTAAATTTAAACTCTTGCTTGAAGTCAAGGTCAGGGACCAAAGAGAATATAGATTGCTTGATATGTGTTACGAACAAACAAACAATCAAAACAAAAACAAAATGCCGATTGCAGAGTGGTAAAATAACTAATTTAACTTACTGCTTATGTTTATATCACAACACCAGCTATTTTTGTGAAGGCCTAATTATTTATCAGGTATTCATTAAACCAAAACTACGTACTAAAATTATATTTCCGTCCTACTTAAATTCTAATGGTAAGCCTAACATTTTATGACTCTGTTAGGCTAAGATATGGCCTCTTTATTGTTAGTAAATAATTAGTGGTGAAGTCATTATCACAGTTTGCGTTCTTATTTAGTATTATTGTTGAAATAGAAATATACATTGGTCGGAGGTTTTAGTACTTATGTGTTACCGAACATAAAAACACCACCTCGTTAGTCTAGAGGTCGCGACCACGACTGCTAATCATGGGGTCCTAAGTTTTTCCATTAGGAATTCATCAGTAGCAACCTGCGCCCGGAGTTAAGGTTAATTGCAATTAGCGCGCCCCCTATTACGTAGGTCTTAAATAATACGGGTGAAATGTGGGTGTACAGGAGATTAGGGAGATAAGGAGAGTGAGAGGATATGCTGACAAGATTTATGGTGGTAAATTAAAATTAATGATTGAATTCTTTCTAGTAACATCCCTGAGTGTGGCTGTAAAACTCTCTTATATTTGAAATCTCATGAATGCATAAACAAAAACCCCTTTCTTATCCATACGGGCATCAAACTGTGTTATGTTAATAACGTAAGTAATAAAGGAACTAAAACGCCAATGTTACAAGTAAAATGTTGCAATATCTCGTTGGTCACGTCCATCCACAATATTGTCAAATAAAGGCAGAAGTGAAAAATCTGACGCCCTAATTCACGTTCTTAGCCGTAATTTCACAGCCATGGAGGGCCATGAAATTACGGCTCTGTCGACGAATCTTTACAAACAGGGACACAGCTGTTCGTCATTATTTATTTCTAGACTACTAGAAATAAATAATGACGAACTCTTTTCGAGTACAACACGAGTTTACATCGGCTACGTCCTTCACAGGTAGGTTTTTTTGCTAACAATTTTCAAAACCCTAATGACTGTTTATCTAGTAGTGGCTTCGCCCGCGTGAATGTCGGAAAATATCCCACAGAACGTACTACCGGGATTAAAAGTACGGTATGTGTTAATCCAGGTTATAAACTATCTGTGAGCCAAATTTCATCCAAATCAGTTTAGCCGTTTTTGCGCAATCCGGAACATACATCCAGACTCGTTCCCAGACCTCGTAACAATATATTTTTAATATTCAATGTACAGTTTTGATTTTGTTACTATTTAGACTATGATTCTACTCATCTGTCAAATATGACATAAATTGACACATAATACTGTCATTAGCATTACTGTCAATCAATTGACAGTAACACGTGTCAATCTTGACAAGTTTCCTGTTTATTGGGGTGTGTTCACTTTATTAACCAATTAGAAAGGTTTGTTTAGGAGACTAAAATAAAATAAAACGGCCAAGTGCGAGTCGGACTCGCACACGAAGGATTCCGTACCCCCGTACATTATTTAGCAAATAAATGAATCAATGAATGAATGAAAATAATACATACATTTTTATTGATACATTTTTATTTCACAATGATACAATGAATTACAAAGTTATTGTCACCCATGTTTAAATAAATACCTTATGAATCAGCGTTTTTAGTATTTACTGATTATAAATAGTATATGGTACCATGATATACAGACGATTCAAATTCCTAACTTGTTTCGTACAAAAATGGTCTAAAACTGACAAAATTTGCGGAACCTTATTTCATCACATTAGACGAAAAAAAAAATGTTCTCTCGATGAGCTCTAGACAATGACATCCCACATGCAAGGGATAGATTTTTTTTCAAAATCAAAAGTTTATCGTATGGAGACCCCCTTTAATTTTTAATTTAATTCTTATTATTTGTTGTTCTAGCGACAATAGAAATGCATAATCTGTGAAATTTTCAACTATCTACCTATTACGGTTCATGAGACAGCTCGTTGACAGACAGACGGACAGACGGACAGCGGAGGCTTAGTAATAGGGTTCCGTTTGGTACCCGCCGGGTACGGAACCCTGAAATCGAGTCTTCTCAAAATTGGTCTTTAAAAATGTATGATATAGTTAGAACCACTAGTTTTTGGGATGTCTATCCAAATATATTTAACTTAACCTGCTATCAAATTACACAGCACATTTTCGTAGACGATTACGACTAATCTGTTTCATTTTGATAGTTCAGCAACATTCATTGCGTTATTTACGTTGTTGAGCAGATTTTTTTTTCGAACTAATGATGCAATGGATTAGCAATCTGTTTCGAAACGATTCAGATTCTGATTGATCGTGAATTACACAATTAGGGTAGTAACTGGTTAGAATGATTGAATAATAAAAAAACATTTTTGGATATGTCCTTTTGCACAAGAGTTCCTATTATCAAAAGTGAGCCAAGCAAGCATTTTTGAAAATTCATCCCTAAGAGATAAATAGACGATTAAACATTGTATGGCACATTGCCCTGACAGGAAAGTCCGGTTAAGCAGTGTGCAGCCGACAAACTACTAGGTTGACCTGCGAGATGCAATACACAAAAAAAAAAACTGGCACATTGTCATTTTTGCCGATGGGAAATCCCGTCGGGCGCACAGCTGGTTTCACAATAATTGTCTTCACAAATCATTTGTCTGTCAAAGTGAAACAACACTCGTTCCCAATTTGCGTGAGTTCTTTGTGAAGAATGGCCTACAAACGGTTAACTTGTTGAGCAATTAACTTCGTTATCTTACTCAGATTGTCTAGAAACTCAATTAAAGATAACGATTGTTCTCTTTAAGAATACTGAGTGTTTAACATTTAGAATTCGTGACATATTTTATTCATCAGAATTAAATATGAAAAGTCGTTTTAAACCATAAAAAAACATCTTTTTTTTTGTATAGGTACTTACTGTCTTACCGACTACAAAACCAAATTCCGGGCAGTTACTGCTACTATAAATCCTGATGATAATAACCAGACCTGGGTATCGAACACATCGCACTTGCTACCCTTAGACTAACAAAATAAATGTAGTCAAAGTCGAGATAGTACTTCCATTAGATATTAACTTCAGATCTGTTAGAAGATTGAATCTCCTTACATTCCAACTTAAAAGTCTTCCTTTTATGTGCAGAATACTTTACTCAAAAGATCTAAGTAGATTGCTGAGTCCATTGCTGACTTATTAAACAGCGTGTATCTAGTTGAAAAGCCGGAGCTTGGAACTTTTCCTTGCTTTCTAAATCCCAGCACTTTGCTACATTTAAAACAACACTGAAGAACGTCTTAAACTTAATCATTATAATATTTTCAAAGTTATCAATAGAATATGCGTGTTTATATTCAGTTTGGGAACGGAAACACCTAAATGAATTATCGCACAATAACGTAAACTTTTACTTCGTTTCAAAATGTTTAAGAATAATTAATATCTTAGAAATTGGCATTGACAAAGCTGCACCACAGTACATGCTAAACAAACTGAACGTGGGACGTCGAACAGCGGATCACCTTTGCTACAATACCACCGCATTGAGATCAATATTTGTACAACTTGCGAATGTTTGTATGACCCGTAGGTTTTCCTACGATCCGTAGATATAAGAATATCTACGGACTCAATTCAGTATTCGGTATACGGGTCTTGAAACGAACCAAATGCTACGGTAAGAACTTACTTACTTAATGGTAAGAACTTACATTGGTAGCTTTGGTTCGTTGCAAGACCCATATCGACATTTGTGTTACAACGAGGAGTCTTCTTAATTGAATTGATTGCATAGATAAAGGAGATATTTATCTTTATATGTGTATAGTGGATAAAGTTTGTTTAGTTGTTTTGTTAATTGATGCATCAGTTTAATTTTAGATAGGTACAAGATTTTCACTACGTATGTTTGAACTCTTTCAAAAATGGTACAAGCAATAGAAAAGTGTATATAAGTACGGGTTTGTTTTTACTACCAGCCCCTGCTTGGCACGGTTTTATATGACTTAACAAAACATCGAGATTTCTTTATTAAATGGATATTTAACATTAATGATACCTACACATAAACCTTCCGAAATTAATTTTCTAAATGATCGAGAAAACCGCTTCTAAACCCATTGTTGAAGAACGAAGCGGCCACTGGTCTGCTGTAGACATGTCCCTGTAACTTCCTTTTTTTCAGCAACTTATTGGTAAAGAAAATATGACCCTCTCAAAATTACAAAAATGCCCCATTTTTACCGCCGCCACACAAATTCGAAGTTTTTAACATAAAAGAAAATTATAGAAACCTAGACATACTCTTTCTTAAAATTTTAATGTAAAAAAAATATTGAATCGGCTCAGTTTTCGAGGAGAAAAAAAGGGAATACGAAACGTCGATCTCGTAATTTTTTTTGTGATATAATCAGGCAGCCAGACTTTAGCTAAGACGACGACAATAATATCTTCAAATACCTATTTTCAAATTCCCTTGCAGGCCCTGTTCCCTCTTAAAGGTAGATATAGATTTTCACATGACTTTCTATAGGATAACGTAACAGCAAAATCAGATGTGACGTATGTTTACAGATCGGATCGGTTTTTGATCTATAATCCATCATCAAAGTTCAGCGTGCTAATTAATTAATCCTTTAAGCAAGGGATTTTCAAACTTGATTGGTCTGTTTATTCAAAACGTAAGACGCCAAGTCAACGCCATTGGTTGATATTGAAAATGGATGGGCAGTAATTGGACTATTTTGATTTAAGTGGTTGTCTTCCAATTTTAAAATTATGTTGTAGAAAATTTTTTTTTTTTCTGTCCTTTGAATCGAGATTAACGTATTTCACGTCGAGCGAGTTAAGAACTGGAAACAATAGATTTTTCTTCATGTGTACATGTGTGTGTGTGTGTGGCATTCAATGGCTCAAACAGGTTGTAAAGCTTTTGTGTAGGTATGACTACTATCTGTACGTTCTTTTCAAAGGGATGTGCTAGATAGGCCCTATTGCAATAAAAATCACGTACAGTTCGCGCGCGACTGCTAGTCAACGGGGAGGGGACGGGGGACTGAGAATGAGTTAGCTTGGCCTTTGTCTACCTCCCCCGTCTCACCGCTCACATACCTCAGGCGGTGACTAACAGTCGCGCGCGGACTCGAATTTAAAACATCGTTTGTTTCTGTCAATCGTTTGAAGAGTATGGAATCAGAATTATTTTTAAAGACGTTAAGCGTTAAATGTATTATTTTAGTGATTTGCGGTGCATGCTTGCCTAAGCCTCATATACACGGTGCAAGTTTTTTGCTGCTGGCTTAAATACAATTCAGATGTAACAAATTATTTGCATTGTTTAAGTAGTGTTTAGACGATGCAACTTTTAGTGTTGCTTCAAATTGTGGTATGCCATAAATCGCACCGTGTAAATCAGGCTTTAGAATAAATACCCGTATACACCCAGATATTCAGCCGCTCAAGTAACTATTATCTAATCTGTGGCCACTCTGGTACCATCCTGACTAGGGGATATTTTTACTATGACATATGTAGCTATTCTAAGACTATTGATAGGTACTTTTACGATCTGTCGGGTGCGAAATTGTGAAATGAAACCCTTTACATGGGTATAACAAATATACTTAGTTTCTTTAAACCATAAACAAATCATTAAAGTTTCCAACATATTACTTAATTTAATTTAAAATAGACTGTATTTAAATAACTTGGTCCTAAATCCCACCTCTAATACACACATACCTAGATAGATACTTTATTGAATAAATAAGTAAAAGGCATCCACAGTCACACGGTTCGTTACAAATAATTGAATTTACAAAACTGGTCAAGTGCGTCACGACCACGCACAATTAAGGGTTTCGTAGTTGGGATGAATTTATCCCAAGAACAAACTTAACATTTGAAAAACATGTTGTCCCATACATTTCAACTGCCAATGTAAGTTTGTACGCACAATATTGAGAGATTTGCCATGTTTGTTTTTAAAACCATAAACCTTTTATTGGTCTTTTTGTTTTTCTTGTGGTTTACTATTTTCTGTATTTTTTTCAAAATTTTAGGCTCAGTAGTTTCGAAGATAAGGGCGGGGGTGGTCAGTGGTCAATTTTCCTCAATTTTCTTAAATAACTTTAAAACATTTTTTTTTATTTGAGACCCCCAAAGTAAGTCCTTTCATTTGACATGCCACACGGTACAGATAGCAAAACTTTTTTTTTCAATTTTCTTATTTGACCTCTAAAAGTGCCCCTTATATTCAAAATGTATTTATTTACACGATGGATGTGTAATCCGTCCGTGTTACACAAATTCATAATTATGTGTTTCAAATTTCAACTTAATCGGTCCATTACTTTCGGAGCAAATTGGCTGTGACAGTCGGACAGACAGACACACGAGTGATCCTATAATAAGGGTTCTATGTTTGCATTCGGCCGTACGGAACCCTAAAAAGGTTCGAATACTCCATACTCTATTCTGTTATTCCATTGGTCTGCGTATTTATTTAGGTTTGTAATCAATGTGAATTCCACGATTTATTCGAGTTATTGCTTTAATAGCTAGGACACGTCCTCACGTAAACATTGGCCAATATTACGGGCCGACATATGGGCCAATGTTTGGAAAGGGTGAATCAAGGGTCGCAGCTGAATATTGCCACATTCACAACTTTCGGCAAATAGATTGGTGATCTCTGTAGGTTACTATTACAAAAATGATGCTTCTGCCTATTGTATCTAATAAAATAATAATGATAGGAAGAGTGGTGGATCATATGTTGTAACAAAACCAAAAATGGAAAACTTGAGAATATTCCCAACCTCCATGAAGTGGTAGGATATGTCGCCTCAGTATCTTTTACCGAAAATATAAATGAGTTCCAAAAGCAGGGATATTAAAAGGATCAGGATATTTAAATCCACAGTTATTTGTGACATCGTTTCCATATTATGTCCTTTAAGCTGCATAACATGCCTCTGACTGAATTCAAATTCAAAATATTTTATTCATAAGTGTCCTTGTAGGCACTTATGAAACGTCAGAAGCTAGGTGCACGGTTCCAATTGGTTGTTTCATATGGAGAAGAGCCGGCAAGAATCTCCATGGTTACTCTTTTAAAAATAATTGGCTTTTACAATATTTTAACATAACAGTGTTATTAGGTATGGGAGGACAGTGTAGGTCTTTCAACAAGTACCAGGTACTTAACAAAATGATGATGGTCAATAAATCTACAGTCCACTAAGCCTACAGCGTTCTCACATTCACAAAATAGAAAATAATCTATATAAAGATAAATTAATTAATAAAAATAAAAACCTATTTTAATCTTAATTACATATTTGCTATTACAACTGTAACAAATCTGAATAATTATCATGTCCACAAAAGCCACTAATAAAGAGTTGAAATTAAATTGTAGCTATATAATGTCAAATAATATGATGATTACGTCAAAGAAGAATGTAAAAAATATAACCATTTGGGAGCAGTTCTCAAATAATTTTCCGTTAATGAGGTACCAGGGAAGCCACATGTGCAGAAGGAATTTTTGCCAAACTTCCTTGTCTTCAATGTAGTCTTTTATTTGATAATAAGCTTTCTTGATAAGGACACTTTGATGTTTGTTTTGAACTTCCCATCGTTAAGTTCTGTAACTGGACGGATATTTAGGTATATGACTCGTTGTGTTGTATTTGTATATGACTTCAAATGAAGTCGAGTACGCCCTACTTATTTCTAGTCTACAATTACAATGCAAAGGTCTGTCTAGGTTGTCTTTTTTATTATTTATGTCTGAATCTAGGTAAGGTTTCAAGTAAGAAACTGTTTCCTAATTGGATGTTGACATAGGGAAGCAATTAAACTGACACGGTAACGGAATACGGACAATTGTTATGAGGTCTCCATTCTGTCTCCTAGGTAGTTTATGTAACCGATGGCTACCAGGAAATCAATCGAGACCAAGCTCTACTTCGCATGGTTTCACAAAACATCGAGACTTTTTATTATATTTAAGTTAAATATGAATGTATAAACCTATTAATTTTCCAAAATCATCAAAATCCGTTGCGGAGTGTAGAAGTACAACGCGGTCATACAGACACAAAAAGCTACTTTAATTTATAATCGTTGCAGATTTTTTTATGATCAATTTACAGCGGTTGTAAGTCTCTGTGGCGCATTTATTAAAAATTCCCAAAGTCGGCGAAAAAACTGATATTAACTGATTGTTTGTACCTAAATAAAGAATATTATGTTTTAGAAGCAAGCAAACACTGCTGTTAATACACATACATTATATAAACTCAGGTTATATAAACTCCCTTGGGAAGAAGACGATGAAATGAAACGAAATTGTTTATCTTATAAATAGGTTAACGGAATCACTTTTACACGTCATATTAAAAAAAAAATACGCAACATTTGTTCGGAATTTCTTATCTGACTACTCTGAGAAGAAAGGCCGAAACAAACTCAGAGGTCGCAGTCTCTTTTAAAGTCCAGATATAATCTTGGTCAGGCCATATGAGGACCATGTAGATTAGTGTCTGAAATGGTCATTTGGGGAAAGAACACAAGCTCCACTCAAATATGTGTGGATTTGAGTGGACCTGTCCAGTCAGTGCAAGCTTTTGTCAGTAATCGTGGAGCTCAACTCAGAACTTAAGGAGCTCAACGACTCGATGAACAATACCAAAGAAAGGATCCCTACATACTCCCTTTCCTTCGTTCATACGTTCATACATCTGCTCAAACACGTTCGCCGAAGTTCGGTGAAGGGTGGGCGTTTTGGGGGACTGTCTTATGTAATTTTGACGTTCAAAAAGTGCTGATTCTCAGCCTAGTTTGAATAAATGACTTTTGAATTTTGAATTTTGCCGATGCGAGTTCTACGCACCTGACCTTTCTAAAGAACATCACCAATAAGTGATAAAGTTTTCAAAATTTACCCTTATATACAAACCTTGTAAAGCGTTACCACCAATATTAAATATGAAGTCGTACCTAATAGTGTGAACTAGCTAGGTCTTATGTGTGTAAATATGTAATTTTAAAAGTTGTAATATGAAACCTTTCTAGTTATTGCGTGCAAATATGAGACAGCCTGCAAGATTTTATATTAATACAGAAATTTTTAACAAGTGGAGTCTCACTTGTTCCAATTTCTGTATTAATATAACTTCGTATTAAAAAACTTTAGATTGCACAATCTTATTGGTCCCTAACAAGCAGACATAATAAAATCCGCAAAAAAATACTTTTAGGAGAAAGGTAGGTGTGTTTGAATACGTACCTACCTATACATGCGACTAAACATGCCAATGTATTTTTTTCAATATCATAATCCTCCGCTGTAAAAATTGAAATAATGTATTGTGTAGAAAAAAATAGATTGACCTACACACAGGTATTATATTCAGAGAATAAATAAATGAGTAATACTAATAACATAAATAAATATAATTACTAATAGTGCTGCAAAACAAAAAGATAAAATAAATTGACGGATAGGATTTAATTTAAATATTTGGTAATAAGCTTCCCATTTATTTATTTTTTTTGGATGGGAAATTATCAAATAACTTCTCCCGCTCTGGGTAAGCGGGAGGGCGTGTCAGACTCTTACTGACTAAAACCCACCCGTGTTCCTTCCGTTGCCTGTACGT
The DNA here is from genome assembly GCA_949128155.2 of Xanthia icteritia. Lineage (NCBI taxonomy): Eukaryota > Metazoa > Arthropoda > Insecta > Lepidoptera > Noctuidae > Xanthia > Xanthia icteritia. The sequence goes on from OX421935.2 coordinate 22,345,756, forward strand.
TGCCAGGGGCCACGGTATCCCTTTCGGGCTTTCCCGCAACCCCGGCAGGCATCGGTCCTATCGGACCCCTTAATTTGCTGACATCTCTTTGAGGCACGCGTGGAACTCAACGCGCCGTCGACCCAGGCCTGGTCCTTATCGGACGGCGAGCTACCCATTGCTCACCGTCCGCAAGCCCGCGCCTACGGTGGCCGGGAATCGGCCTGCGATACCCGACGCCCAGGGCGTCTCCTGCGGCGGCTAGGGGCGTGAGGGCGCGAAATTTTCCTCTCCCTCACGCGTCCCGCCTCCTCCTTTGCGAGCATTACTGCTTCGCAGAAGGAGGTGACGGCCTCCTATGCCCTCTAGCTTCGTACCATGTTCTGGACCAGGGCCGGAAATAAGCTTCCCCTCATCTACATATTTAAAATTTTGCTGTGTCCAACAGGGTCCATGATTGTTTCAATTTATTTATTCCTACTACCTTTATGTTTACATTATGGATTCCAATAAAGATAAATTAATTTGAAATTACGAAGTGTATTTCTTCAGTTACATGCTTGTAGGTATCCCGGTACCACTCGCACCACCTAATTCAATAGTAATTTCAATAAAGCTATTAAAAAAACATCAATTTGGAACTTGGCCATTGTCATGTCAGCGTGGGCGTTGCTTTGACACGTTGCTGTTAGCTTTTACAATAACATGAATGACTTTTATATAATAAAATGTGATGACGTCACCATGCAATAAAACGTCGAATATTCAAGTGATGCTTTGTTTATATTGTGGCATTATGGAATAATGTTGGTCATCATGATTTAACTATTTTGTTTTCGTAGTATGGTACGTGCATTTGCAAGTCTACTACTAAAGGTCGAATTAAGACTAAAATAAAAGAAAGTAAGAAAAAGTTTAGAAGCATCCGGAGCTCAGAAAACAAACTGCAAACTAAGATTATTCTTTACTCTTAGTTCGAGTTGAAGTTGATTTTACTTCGAATCAAAGTCACTGGATCGCAGACTTCCTCTCAGTGAAAGTCAGTGGCACAAATAAAACCAAGTATTGCTGGCCCAATATTTCACAATTCGCACGGAATTTCGTTAGCTGGGCTATCGCACGGTGGATACGATATACCTATGAGATCACACCGTGTACGTATTTTGACTTAATTAAGGCAGAAAACAATGTTTCGAAAAAGTTCAAACCCCATTCGGTAAAATTGTGTTAGACTTGTAGATCAAAAAGGAAGTATTGAGCAAAAATGACGGTAGGATGACTTATTAATTAACATTGTACGTAATATTAGTTGCTATCAGACCTATCACGTTTTTCAGTGTCATATTCTGCTTTAGGAACCTCAAAAGACAAAAAACAGTAATTGTGTAGCCAGTTTTGTGGATTTTTAAATTGGAGCTGGTGGATAACATGGAATTACAAGGCAACAGACTTGCTCGTATTTAAAAATACTTGATGTATTTTTACATCGAGTATTTTATTATTTGATTTAAGCTCCTTCACATGTAATAAATGGCCACAAAGGGGATGTTTGAATGTAATCTCAAATACCCCAGAGGAGTCGCTTATCTTTTGTGGATTCCGCTAAAAAAGGTTCATAAATACTCACGAAAATTTCATGTCAATAACCCCTAGCAAATAAGTGCAATGACCTACCAAAAATGGCGTTCAAGAGCATTTTATTAAATTAATGATATGAGCGTGTTTCGGGAAATATCATCAATCTTTGTACTGAATTCTTCACATGAAGTGTCGTCACAAAATGTACAGTAACCATTTATCTTAATTATTTGGTTCTCATGTTTCGTATCGTGTGTTATTTGCGATTAATAAGGAAAATGATCGGGTGAAAAATGTTTGTGGCCTAATTTGCTTGACTTTGACGGAAAGCTTACTAAGAAATGCTTTAGGTCTTTTTATTGATAATCTGTGTTTTTGGGCTATTTAAAATAAACAATTGAATTAGTTACTAATAATTATTAACTAATCAAATTACTATTAATGGGGTGACTACCGAGATGACGACTAAAGAAAATGAAAGAAAAATATATGTTACGCCGACCACAAATAAATTGGGACCAGCGCTAGAGAATGATGATGATTAATTATTATTATTTTTACTGATTTATTCCACGTTTTTTTTCGTGTGGTTAGTGAACCTGGTGTCAGAGCTTTAAAGCCGCCCATTCTCTGACTTGGCTTCACATGCCGTCGAGAAATATCTCTCAGGCATGCCGGCTACCTCACGATGTTTTTTTTCACCGTTATTGAAGCAATTAATGATAAGTATACAATACGCACATGAGTCCGAAAAGTCAGAGGTGCGTGCCTTGGGTTCGAACTCGAGACCTACACCACTACCGACGATATCACTGCTTTTTAGTTAGCACACTGTTTATAGAGTGAGTTTGTACACTATAAACTATTGTTACTTTTCAATAGGTACATATTAGATTTGTACAAGGATCCTTAAATTCGGTTCAGTAGGTACGAGTACTGTAGAGATTATTATAACCTACTTGGTGCTTCCATGCAACCTCTGCGAGTTGGTGATAAGTTGATAGCATAATAATTATGAGACAAGCTCTATTTTGTATTAAAAATAGAAAAAAATATATTAGGGGTCAGCTTGTAAAATAATATAAATTAATTTTATTGATTTAAATAATTACGCTTTATAAGTAGCTAAATAGTCTTTCATTCTTCGAAGTACCTCTTCCACAGTACCTACGTTGTGTATTGTATGCTAACACCACAACATACATACTGTATTATTCATATTGGCGAGGAGGATTTCAGGAAAACGCATAATTATATAGAACTAGTTACGTTTACTCGTGAAAAATTACAAACATTAAGCCACACTAATTTTATTATAATGTCTACCAACTTTTAAGTATATGGAAAACAGTAATATTATGTATAACAGCCGTATAGATACTTTCAATAACTTAATTTACATGGATGCAGAGACACATAAATATGCGTACATACTGGACTCCAATCTCAACCTGTCATATACCTATGACACTTATAGCCATCGTTATGGGAGTTTAAATAACAAAGGCATTAAGATTATAATATCAGATTTGCAAGACCTTATCCTAAACCTATGCACGATTAATGCCACTCACTTAGAAGTTGATTGTTCCCAAAAAAACCCAACGGAGCAGGTAACTGATATACAATCACATAAAAATGATCAGTTTTTTCTATAGTAAGTACCTTAATATTCTTCATCAAAATATTGCAGGACTTATGAATAAATCGGATTTACTGACAATTAAGTTAGATGATCTTTTTAATAGAGGAACCAATATAGATGTGATATGCATCACTGAACATTTTGTTGAGACAGGTTACGAGAGCCTACTGCATCTACCTAATTTTTACCTAGCTGCCTTCTACTCGAGAAATATTAAACGAGGAGGAACCTGTATATTTGTTCGAATAGGATTAAATTGTAGAGAATTAGCGGATGTAGCTAAACAGTCTGTGACCGGTGTTTTCGAGTGCTGTGGTATAGAACTGATATCTCATAATATTATTATTGTCTGCGTTTATAGAATACCTAAGTTTAACTATAACGTGTTTTATGACCGACTAGACAATGTATTGCGAAAAATTGGTTCACTTGCAAATAAGAACATCATTATAACAGGAGACTTCAATATCGATGTACTAAAAAGAAACAAAAGTACACTAGAATTTGAAAATTTTGCAGCTGAACACCAGTATTTTACATGGAGCGACTGCCTATCTGACCTCCACAACCTAGTTACTGGGTAACACGATACCCCTTGGTAAAACTGGTTGTCAGACTTTCGGGCTTTTGATGACCCGTAACGACTGTCAAAGATCCACAAATGGCAGACGGCAGCAATGGCTTAACGTGCTTTCCGAGGCACAGAGGGGTCTTGTAAAGATGGTAACCCATCCAAGGACTAACTACGGCAAGCGTAGTTTAACGCTCGAGTGCGGCTGTTATTACTTAGCCATAAGCCCCCAAAAATATTTCTTTTGAACACAATAAAACACAAAATTTACTACTTTATTTACAAAAGTGCCGATTGTAAGTTATAAATCTACAAGCTACTATTCAATAAAACATAAAACGTTGAATATATTACTTCTAAAAAACATTTTTCATGACGCGAAATTCTTCCATAAATTATATCGGCAAATCAGCTTTAAGCCCCGTGCAGACTGGCGCGACGCGACACCGGTAATTGTTCTACCGTGAAGTTTTCTTAGAAATTGTTTTGTTAGAGTTGTATCGCACTGTCGCGTCGCGCCAGTCTGCACGAAGCTTTATACATTCAGAATCTACACATATTTTACTGAATGTAACATACATTGGAAAAAAAAAACTAGGTAAATATATCCAATATTTCTCATGAGAATTTTATCACTATGAAGTTCTTTCATATAGATATATAATAAAAATGGACACGTTATTGACCTCAAGGAAGGCAATAAACTGTCTTTTACGATAGAAATATCTTCATTGACACACAAATAGCATCGATCATTCGCCGGTCACTGACATGACCAATCATCTCTACTTACTCCCGAAGGGACATTTGCTTCATTACTTTGTTTCTAAATTTTTTGTTTGACCTCTCTACATCTCTTTGGTCGACCTCTTTATATTTGATCTTCGAACCAAACGCACCTTTGGGTCTACTTTGCGTCTATTCTTTTCTTTTTAAATCCATCTTTGTTGGTTTGCTGTTGCCATGTAATCCTTGGCTTTACCATTGAGGCTAGAAACCGAAAAAGATGAATTGATGTTTTGACGTTTGAATAAAAATATACTTGGTACGGTCAGCGGGAAAAGTAGTTATTACTCTTACACATTATTTAATTTGACACAAAATTATTCGATACATTGTTTTTCAGCATACTTTTGTAAAATAGCTAAGAGTTAATATTATTTTACTTTTATAATTTCTGTTCCGATTTTAATTGAATATTCAGCTTAATATTTAGGATTTAAAAAATTGAAGTGTTATTCGACTTTTGTCGGTAACTGCCTAAAAGAAAGAAGTGCTGCTGGCTTTAAAAAAAGAAGAAGTGGTGCTTTATTTTAGGTACAGTCGAATAGTACTGACCTGTTTTTCAATACTTCATACTGCGGGAACGGAATCATTCTTACCTACTGATGTGGCAACATGTCAAAACATCGAGGTATCTGTGCTATAACTAAGTAAAAGTAAATAATACACATAAACCTGCCGGAATAAACTTCCTAAATGATGTTGAAAATCACATCAAAACCCATATGGAGTTTGAAAAACACTAAGCTATCACACAGACACACGAAAATCTAGTTTAATTTAGTAAAAAAGAATTTTCTATGTTGCTCTAAGAAACCACTCGTTTATCCCCTATTAGATAATCCTATTAGACATTGAAGTCACTCTGCGCTAAATGAAAGCTTTCTCACGCGGCGCATAGGATATTTTGTCATTATCTTTGCTGTAAGTAATAACAAAAACGAAAATTATTCATCGTGTCGTTAAAATAGCCATCAGCTTTGCTAATTATGCTGGGGACCCACAAGATGAAGATTAGCTTTTTCACTCGATGTTTCAGTAATTAAAAAAATGCTCTCAAAAGATAAGGGTCGAGGCAAAAATTTAATCTGGCGGATTTTGCTCATGTTGTTGTTTTTTTTATAATTAACTGAAATAGAGTAGGTACCTAATTACCTACCACATTTTAATGATATCAAAGTACAAGAAATACATCAGTATCTATTACTTAATATAAAATAATTAAAGTCTATTTTCGTGTTTTTTTGTGTGACCGCATTGTTCTTCGAAACTACACAATTATGATGCGGTTTTGACTAGTATTTAGAGAAATTACCTATTCTAGAAAGTTTATGTCTAATAATACATTAACATTATATTATTACACTTACATAATTACATTAAAGAAATGTCAATGTTTTCTCAAGTCATAAAAACCGTGCAAAGCAGGAGCGGGTCTCAAATTGAAAGTGTCGATAAGTTTTAGTTTAAATCAGAGGGTCGCTAGTCTAAACTAAAACTTATAGACACTTTTGAATTCAAATTCATTTATTAATCTTACACATAGTTCACAAACATACAAGTAACAGCATGAAATTCTAACCAACAGAAAACTTAGACAGATTTAACAGCGGGTCCCAAACTAGGCACAGCCTGTATCTTGGTGACCCAAACGATGTATCTTGGTCACAACGCTAATCTAATATCAGTCTTGCGTAAAATTCCATTCACAATGTAGTGTTGCAGTTGTCTAGCATGAACACTCATGACCAATAACTCAAAATGAAAGATTCAAACCAAGAAGGCTTTTAAAAATTGGTAAAAGGTACACACTTTCACACACACACAACATACACATACACACACACACACACACACGAACACACACACATACAAAGACACACACACACATAAAACACACATTATAATTATGTGAACTAACCAACGCATGCTCCATAATTTATTATTGTTCTACACACATAACATCACGCTTGCATTTCCCGAAAGGTTTGGCAGAGGTTTACATATAGTACACCCACTTGTCACCGGTTATGTTTAAGTCCCATGTAATTTCAGAATAAACTTTTACCAATACCTAAACAAATTCATTACGATTAATTTAGTCTTTCGGGAATTTACCTTAAAAGTTCCTGGAAACCTTAAGTAAAATCTCAAGGGGTAGATTTGCTAAAGTTTATTTTCTGGGTTTCAATTAATTAGTTACCTTAATTAAGGAATCGTGTTTCCCTGTTGTTTTGTTTGTTCTGATATATTAAGGTAGGGCTTGAGTAGGAAACAGGAAAACCTATTTTCTTGGTGAGTCAAACTTATAGAATTAGCTGCTCCCCGCGGTTTCATCTGGAATTTCATCCGAACCCGTTCAGCCGTTTGAGCGTGACAGAGTAAGAAACAAACAAATAAGCAAACAAACTTACTTTCGCATTTATAATATTAGTTAGAATTGTAAGTCAATTAGTTTGATAGATTGGACTTGTGCAGGTTTCTGAGTTTAGGTATCAGGTGAGTCAAATATCAACGTTCTGTATCTAAAAAGAAACATTTTAGTTTGTATTAATAGTTTTAGTTAGGTTAGGATGTTATATTTTTAGTTTTGGAAGTAACGTAGTATTTTCTTTCTTATTTATTTCCATCAATAAAGTATAAAGCAGGGCAAAAAAAAAAAGAAAAAAAAACAAGAATTACTCATATTTGATTGAAAGCTAATAAAGTTGTGGATGGGTGTTATGTATATTCTATTTTTCTAGTATCTGCGTACCCGTGCGTACGTATGTGGGCAGGAAAAATAAATAGCTTTCAAGCCCTAAATATCCGTGATTTGCTTAAAAAAAAACTTATTTAAAGCATTTATTATTCATCTAGGTACCTATTGGAGGAATATAAGGCATTTAAGGCGGTAGCACAGTCGACCGCACGTCAGTGCTAACACTTTGGCTTTGAGCTGGCCTATCGTAGTACGGAGTTTCAATAAAATAAGAGGCCGGCCTATACTGGTTATATTACCACTGACGTGTGGCCTACGGTACGTTATTAATAATATGGCACTCTAAATACATATCTTGAATCATTAATGCGATGAAATTATCGAAGATCAGAATCTCAAGAGGTTCATTGGTTGATATTTAATTCATTTATCCATATCAGCTAGTAACCAGTATCCCTTTTGAATAATTTAATACTTGATACTTAGACAGATCCTAAATAAAAGCGGTTTATAGATATACTAGCGACCCGCCCCTGGGGGTCTACGCCCTATGCGAAGTCCGTAGTTTCGGTCGAAGTTACGGACGCTTCGCGCTTACTTACGGTATGTCCGTGTGTCAGACGGAGCGAAAAGCGTCCGTAACTTCGGCTGAAACTACGGATTTCACTTAGGGAGTAGACCCCCTGCTTCGCGCGGTTTTAAAACTTGACGCAACATCGTTTTTTTTTATTGTATGTTTAACATTAATGTATTGTAAGTACACATAAATGTTCTGGAATAAATTCTCTGAATTGTGGTGAAAACCGCGTCAATTATTTTTGAACTGAGTAGTCACACAGACAGACACGATAAGCGACTTCATTTTATACAATTATTAAACAGTATTGGCTCAGGAGATGCAAGCGCAGTCCCGGAGTAAGGCTTTTGAGAAAATAAATGAGTAATAATAACTGTCGGGCAAAGTGTTATAGGGTTTTATGATTTTTGATTTTAATAGTTTCTTGCAAGCTTCTTTTATCATCTGGAATTTCTCAGTAGCAGCCCGGAGTCTGGATTTGTGCCCGGTTGATGGCTCGCCTGCTACTACATGCGAAATGTGGGTGTAGTGTGGGTGTTGCTGCACCTCTGCTTATGAATAATAGATTTTTATTATCCCTAATGACATTATGAAATCGACTTGAGATGAATTGCTATAAGAACGTTAAGCCCTGAACGCTTTAAGTAGGTAGGTAAACATCTTAAATGTCATGAAAACATTATAAATCACGCAATCAATCAATCGGAAACATTACATCAATTTGTCATTTCCAATCGATTTCAACTCGAACAAAAAACGAAGATTCAATGGAATGGAAATTAATCATCGAGTCGTTTGTCTTTTCATTTTATCATAACACTAGGACAGTTATTTAGGTTTTTTGACTTTGACTTTGATTAACTGTACCTCTACCATAAGCTGTCATCGAAAACTTACTCGCTAGTGCTAGCGTATTAACACGTTCAGTGCCGGGAGCCCTCCTGGAGGGTTCACCTAGTCGCATATGGGATGCCGGGAGCCCTCGCGACGAGCTCATTTTGAATGTACGTTTTTCAAATTCAAATTCAAATTCTTTATTGCTAACTATGTGTACATAAATAAAGTTCTTAACAGAGGATATCAGTTCTTAGAACATAGTGGCCCTGTTAGGGCATTGCAATTTCATTATGCATAATATATATGCTTATAATTGTAACAGTAACAGTTGAACATGCATTATTTACATTCATTAATTAAAAAGAAAAAAGTTATAAATATTAAATTTTATATAGGACATCGTTTTAATTACATTATATAATTTTATCATTTACATCATATTAATTATAAATTATTAAAGTCTTAGCGAATAAATATCGTATCACATAAAAATACAAAATTTTCGTCTCTTGAGTAAGAAATTAGACAAGTTTTGCACTTGTTTTTATACATACAAAAACTCACGCGTTCTTCCAATGGGGGTAGGCAGAACCTAGAGAACGCCACCTGCTACGCTCTTTACATGCTCTTTCGCTTCGTTTACGTTCATACGAGTATATCTGGTCATCCACTCACGCTGGTTGCGAACTAGAACAAAACTAAAGAAAAAAGTTAATGGAGGAAGAAATATTACCTACATGAATATGTAAAATGTCGGGTAACTGTGTAGTAAAAGCTTTTTTATTTACTTTAAACGGAACAAATATACCTACACAATGGATGAATATATTTTTTTGGAACGAAGGTCTTTAACGCGGCTTGCGATAGGAGTAAACTGGTGTAAATCGTCACTTCACGAAAAAGCGTTATGTCCGAATAAGTCAGTTTCAAGTGTCAAGTTTTTAGTAAGCTAAAAACGTATACTAGATGGCTTTGTATAAAAAAACAAAATCTTTTGACACTTGAAACTTGAGACCGTACTAGATGTCTCTATATAAAATACAGCGAAAAGGAATTTCGTTCCAACGACTCCTCCAGACTTTTTTGTAATTTAAATTATACCTACAGATTATACTTACTTAACTATTATAATTTAATATGCAAAGAAACTATAAACCTAAGGTCTTCAGAAATAAAGTGATTAACATTAAAATTACAGTGACTTTTTCAAAAATAAGCTCAGTTGAGTTAATTTTAAAGTACAAAATAAATCTAGCATTTTACTTTGCTACAAGAAAAATATATGTACCTATTAGTATAGTGAGCGTGTTTCATTTCATGAAGCTTTTTGTTTGAACTTAAAAGCAAAACGTATGTATTTTTTTTTTGTTTTTTTTTTATGTTTTAGGTAAAGGTACATAAGAAAGTGTATTTAGTTAAAAGTAAGATTTCCCAAACAATTGAACTAAAACTAAAATATTTTTATTACAGGTGCAAGTAATGATGGGTCGGCATTACAATGTTAGGTAGCGACCCGCCCGATCTAGGTTAATTCAAACCTGTGTTTCAGGCCATCACTTTACATTTCAATTAAATTGGAACACTAAAATTTAAAGTTAATGATATAAAATAATCTATTAACAACTATGAGAAAAAGTATATTGGTACATTAATATCTAAAACTAAACCTATGTAAATATATAAAAGTAAATACTTACGAGGGAATAAATTATCATCATGTCAACATTTCTAGAAGTTTTTCTGTGTCTGTGTAATTGAGTATCGTATTTAGACAAAATTTTACAAAAAAAAATAATCCTAAAATCACGTAAAATCAGTTAGCAAACGCATGTCTAATTTGACGCTTTATGCAAACCAAGTCCTTCCTTATATTACATGCTGGCTGATATGTGAAGTAGAACCTAAATTTAGGTAGATGGTAAAATCAAACTGAGGTAAAGGCATAGGCATACCCACATCAATAAGCCATATCAATCCAAAATAAAACAAAAATAAAAGCTACTGACAAAAACGCACACAATGTTCCCGAAAAAAAATCAAATGATGTTTATCCGGTTGAAATACAGTCCCAATTTGTTTTACTTTGTGCACCAAAATCCGACGGTTGGAAATGCAGACAAATAGTGTAATTGTCCTAACTGATGGCAGCATTTTAACAAATATTTAATTTCGCAAAATGCTGAAGTTTTTAGGGTTTCGTACCGAAAGGGTACCAACAGGGCGCTATAATTTAAGCCTGCGCGCCGTATCTGTCGATCACAGGACTGTATTGTAGCTGAGTAAAATATTCACAGAGACTTGAAATATCAAATCAAATAGGTTCAATCATACAAAAACATACGAAAAAGTATGCATTTTTAAAAGTATTTTGTTCATCCTCTATCTTATTAATAGTATGGAACCTTAACTGCGTGAACCCGACTCGCACTTCGCTGTTTTTTTACAATTTGTTAAAGGACTAGTGGAATTAAAAAGAACCTACCCAGAGGTCAAAGCAGTTCTAGTTTCAAAGTCTAGTTTCCATAACTCTAACTTACAGAGACGTAATTATTAAACGGAATTACTGTAGAACTTCTGAAACTTCTGTAAATGACAGACACAAGATATAGATCGGTACTGATATCAAGTCTACAAGTAAATGAACTTGGAACCGTATCTTAGCCTGTTTTACACGGTGAGATTAATTGCCTGTGGCATACCATAAGTTCAAGAAATAATAACAGTTGCGTCATCTAAACAGTTTTTAGACGATGTAAGTCATTTGTTGCTTCAATTTTTTTGCATGCCGCAGGCAGGAAACATGCATACTGTAAATGGGAAAAAAAATAGTTAGTTAAAAAAAATCTTTTTGAAATTAACTCTGTTCTGCTCTATGTTCTGGAAAATAATGCACATATTTATTTATGCCTGTGTTGTGCCACTGTAGGGCAAAGACCTCACTTCCTCCTGTCCACTCCTCTCTGTCTTGAGCTAGTGTGGACCAATCCTATCTGTAGGCGTTAACCTCATCTCGCCATCTTGTCCTGGGTCTGCCCCGATGTCGTTTTCTTGGACCCGCAAGGTGATAGATTTGGCCCATGACTCATTCGACATGGTAGCTTGTAAATCAGACTTGCATAGGCTTGCAAGACTATTCACTCTTTTTGTTGTTTTTGGTAACTATTTCATAAGCAATTGTTCTAATTGATCAATACTTTCAAGTAGCGCCGTAATATTCAATTAGAAATCGACATTTAAAACTTTTTTGGTTCGGAAACCACACTATCCTTGGCCGTAGGTGCGACGCTGTTTTTTTGTGTGAATAGTTGGACAGTAAAAGCCTTATAAGAGCTTAAAGTCTTATAGCCATTCCCCACAAAACCGTTAACCTATACATCTTGACTTACGAGTACGTTACCGCCTTCAGTTAATTAAAGTCGATTCACTACATTGAGTCTACACAACACTTTGAAATCGATAACGAATCTTGTAACCTTAACACAAGGGTATAAAATCCTTTGCTTGAATTAATCGATCAACAAATCCCTTTGGAGTCTGTGACTGACATCTTTAAGACGAAGGGACCAAATTAATTAAACGCTTACCATTATTTTGTAACGAAAATTTGTCGGTTTTTGTAGTTTTTACCCGACTATGAGGGTTATGATTTTGACCGGTATGTATGATATGTTCATCTGTTCCCTCTTAATTCTAAACTACTCATCATAATTTGACAAATGATCTTGATCGTCCGCTGTTTATACGGTATGTGACGCCACATTTAATATGAATATGGCGCCCTCTAGAGGACATAAAGTAAAGAACTATTTTTTTATTTTAATTTTGCCATGTTGAGTATCAAATGAACCTAATTAGCAAATTTCAAAAACATATATAACTAGCTGTTGCCTTTTTTTTTTTTTTTTTTTTTGGTTGGGAAATTATCAAATAACTTCTCCCGCTCTGGGTGGAGCGGGAGGGCGTGTCAGACTCTTACTGACTAAAACCCACCCGTGTTCCTTCCGTTGCCTGTACATTGCCAGGGGCCACGGTATCCCTTTCGGACTTTCCCGCAACCCCGGCAGGCATTGGTCCTATCGGACCCCTTCACTTGCTGACATCTCTTTGAGGCGCGCGTGGAACACAACGCGCCGTCGACCCGGGCCTGGTCCTTATCGGACGGCGAGCTACCCATTGCTCACCGTCCGCAAGCCCGCGCCTACGGTGGCCGGGAATCGGCCTGCGATTCCCGACGCCCAGGGCGTCTCCTGCGGCGGCTAGGGGCGTGAGGGCGCGAAATTTGCCTCTCCCTCACGCGTTCTGCCTCCTCCTTCGCGAGCATTACTGCTTCGCAGAAGGAGGTGACGGCCTCCCATGCCCTCTCGCTCCGTACCATGGCCTGGACTAGGGCCGGAACTAGCTGTTGCCTGACTTCATCTGCGATCCAGGATAAAAAGTAGCCTATGTCCTTTTCCAGGTCTAGGTCTATCCCTGTGCCAAATGTCATCCAAACAAACAAACTCACTTTCGCATTTATACTACTAGCTTTTTCCCGCGGCTTCGCCCGCGTAAGGTCGGAAAATATCCCACAGGAACGTACTACATGAGTTACGACAAAGATACTCTGAATCCCGATTCAGAGTATCTTTGTACTAACTCATGTACTGGCCTATCAATTAGCGATGGTATTAGCCAATTCATCTAAATCCGTTCAGCCATTACGTCATGAAAAGGTAACAGCTGTATTGCGGTTGCATAACTCAAAAAAATAATTGAAACCTGCAAATGATGACTTTGTTGTCTGTCGAGGCCCTTTTTCTCAGAAACGCGTGAAGGCATCAAGTTAAAATATATATCAAAAACTAGATCTACGATCTGTTACGAAATTCAGTCAACGCAATAAAAAAATATGGCTATTTATACCGCATATTTTGACACTCGCAAATAAACCATAGCCTATTTGGTACTTCCCGTTGGCCCAGCAGCATGAATTATATCGAGAATCAAGGTCGAGTAAAGAGGAAAATCCGAAAATTGGTAATTTATAGTTTTATAGGGTGACTGGTAATTAGTGACCGATACTTAAACACGTGATGTGAAGAGCTCGTGGGTAAGTAATAATAGCCGCACGGGTCGATTCATCTTCCCGTGGTTGGTCTGTGGATGGGTGACCATCTTTACATACCGAGACTCCTCCGAGCCTCGGAAAGCACGTAAAGCCGTTGGTCCCGGCTGTCATTCGTGGATCTTTGACAGTCGTTACGGGTCGTCAGAAGCCTGAAAGTCTGACAACCAGTCTTACCAAGGGGTATCGTATTACCCAGTTACTGGGCAGTCGCTCGATGTAAAATACTGGTTCAGTTGCATCCGGTTAGACTGGAAGCCGACCCTAATATAGTTGGGTAAAGTCTAGGCAGATTGATTGACTAAAACACGTGTTCTCTCGTGACTCTTCAGTATGAATAACTTGGAACAGCAGCAGATTTTTTTTTCATGATGCAGCAGAATGTTTTTATTTATGCTTCAGTTTATAAAAAGGGTTTTGTGTTTGGAGCCTCCTTTTAATCAAACAATGCCTGTGTCAGGAGACTCCGCTCTTCCATAGCACAGCATAATTACTTAATCTATTCAAACAAATCCGTAGGTACTTAAAAAATGTCAAATAAAAATTAGTGAGAGTATGATCGAGTGTGAATACCTGTGCGTAGTGTATGAGAGAGTGTAAGTGAGAGTGTATGTGTGAGTGCTACTTTATGTTCTCCAAAAGTGCCTCCGTTTCATCATTTATGTAAGTGTCTTTATCCAATTGGTTATTGTTTACTTAGATTCATAACTTTTTTTTGTGTATAAGTAAATATGTTTATCTATTAAATATCGGTCACTAATTATAAGTCACTCTTTAAATGAACTGCAAAGTTAAGTTTGTTCTTCAATCTGGGATCAAAAATTCATAGGCCGTGTCGTTAAATAACATTTAGTCTGAATTTCATTAAAATCGGTACTCTTCTCTTTATTAAAAGTTCTTTTTCAATTGAAAAGTTAAGTTTGTCCTTCAATCCGGATTTAGAAATGCGGGCAGTCGAGAAAGCACAGCTTTGAGACGGAACCCTCAGGGCGCAAAAACTACTCAAACTCGTCTAACTAAAAAAAAAAAAAACTGGGTTTCCCATACAAACTTTCATCCCCTGTATCACCCCCTTTAGGAATATTTTTGAGACAAAAAGTACTCTATGTCCTTCTCCAGAATGCCATCTATCTCTTTGCCAAATTTTATCGAAATCCATTCAGTGGTTTTGCCGTAAAAAGGTACACAACATACAGACAGACAAAGAGTTACTTTCGAATTTCTAATATTAGTATGGATTAGTTAGGACTATTTTATCCCCAAAATAATAAAAATAAAAGTTATAAAAACCTAAAGCGACGTGTGACTTCGGATGTTTAGTGTCTTTCTGTGATGTCTTGTTTAAATACCTTTTTAGCTGGCTTTTTTGTCGTAGTTGGGTGTTTCAACATTAAACGTGGACACCTATTACTTGTCCCAAATAGTAAAGAAAAGAAAAAGTTGTTAAATTTTATGATATTACATACATAAACTCACGCCTTCTATCATGGAAGTAGACAGAGACAGAACGCCACCTCCTACCCTCTATCTTTATATAGGTACGAGTACTCCATTTGATTCATTTACGTTCATACGTCTGGTCATACAAGCACGCCGTTTGCGAGTGCTACGCACCTGACCTTTCTGAAAATATCAAATATAATGACTAAACTATGTCCTTCTAGGGCGTCCTCTTCTGGCGTTTCGACTCACCTTTTGTTAGTCGCCTTTGCAAACCATCTAAGCGTACTCTTTTTAATTTGGTCACTACATCTTCTTTTAAACCACAACGTTGCCTTATCAGATAATATCCATCCAATAAAATAAAAAATAAAATATATAATCATAATAAAAGCATGTATTAATCCTTTGCGGTCAGTTTAAAATTATCTAAGCTTACAATTTCCTCAAGAAATTAACGACATGAGTATACCTACCTACTTATAATTAGTTTGGGTACGTAGGTACTATTGATAATAATATAATATGTAAATGCTAAATTAATTTACCTAAACATAAAACCTACCCTAGTTCAAGGTGTACATAATAACATGTAGCCTAAAACGTGATAAACCGCGTCCTCGGGGTCAGTTTATGTGACCCGGTGCTAACTTAGAGGCCACTTGGCCAATATTCACTTTCATAATACTGTTGACTTGGAAACTTACATGTTGGCTTGGTTTGTGTTCCGTGAAACAATATGGTGTTTTTTCGTGATTAGGTGTATTTTTTATTTGTGTAAGGTAGGTACAGATCCACCTGGTCCATTTTGTAAAAATCTCACGTGCTAAGGTGAATTGTGCTTGAAGTGAGCTGTCATTCCACCAGGGATTGACACTTTTCCGCCTGACGCAGGTCTTCAACGGACATGATTGTTTCGGGAGGTTCCTGTTTCGTATCAGGCGGGAGGAAACGCCCGGGTGTCATCACTGCGTAGATCGCCCGGAGGACACGGTGTTGCATACGGTGGAGGTCTGCCCGGCTTGGGCAGAGCATCGCTGTGTCCTTGTGGAGGCGATCGGTGGCGGGGATCTCTTGCGTCCGGCCCTGGTCCAGGCCATGGTACGGAGCGAGAGGGCATGAAATGAAATGAAATGAAATGAAATGAAATGAAATGAAATTGTTTATTCTGTAAATAGGATATTGCAATCACTTTTACACGTCATATTAAAAAAAAAATAAGAAGAAAATGCTAGATGAGTTCGGCGTTTCCTATCTGACTACTCTGAGAAGAAAGACCGAAACAAACTCAGAGGTCACAGTCTCTTTTAAAGTCCAGACATAATCTTGGTCAGGCCATATGAGGACCATGTAGATTAGTGTCTGAAATGGTCTTTTGAGGAAAGAACCACACAGATTTGAGTGGACCTGTCCAGTCAGTGCAAGCATTTGTCAGTAATCGTAGAGCTCAACTCAGAACTTAAGGAGCTCAACTCGACGAACAATACCAAAGAAAGGACATTTGGGTAGGTCGCATAAAGTACTCAAACTGCCAGACCATCATTTAAACTAACTGAGAAAGAAAAAATTAAAGAAAGGAAAAACAATAAAAATAAAATATCCACATAGTCCTCACATTCACAATAATTAAAACAATATAATACTTTACAAAGTAATCATGTTATTTTGTATATAAATTTCAACAATGTCAATATGTATATAAAAAACTGGTATTTTTAATGATTTACATAATAATTAAAATGTCAAATTTTATAGTTTTATCACAAAGCTTAGCAGAGCGAGCAGCTCAATCCCACGCTTTTTTATCTTCTAAATAATCTGAAATTTTATAGTACCCTTTTTTACAAAGTTTGGTTTTTATACCATGGGAGGCCGTCACCTCCTTCTGTGAAGCAGTAATGCTTGCGAAGGAGGAGGCAGAACGCGTGAGGGAGAGGCAAATTTCGCGCCCTCACGCTCCTAGCTGCCGCAGGAGACGCCCTTGGCATCGGGAATCGCAGACCGATTCCCGGCCACCGTAGGCGCGGGCTTGCGGACGGTGAGCAATGGGTAACTCGCCGTCCGATAAGGACCAGGCCCGGGTCGACGGCGCGTTGTGTTCCACGCGTTAGTCAGTAAGAGTCTGACATACTCTCCCACTCCCCCAGAGCGGGAAAAGTTATTTGATAATTTTCCACCCAAAAAAAAGTGTGTTTCACAGTGTACGTTCAAAACTAAAAATTATATCAATTTCTCTTTTCATTATCTATCCTTGTATGGAAGCAGAATTGGACAAAAAATATTGGATTGGAAGTTATGAGCGTTGAAACTTCCATATTTCAATCATTTTCTAATTTTATTTAAAATTAAATAAATAAAACTAAATATATAAATAATTAGACTAAATTATTATTGTGCATATTAGTCACGCCCAGCAACGAGTTCGAGCTGTCGACTAGTGCACCCTGAAGCTCACTTCATCATAGTGTTCACGTTGAGATTTGTATAGTCAATTCCATCAGCTGGAGTTTAGTATTTATAGTAGGTAGTATCTAATCTATTAAAAGCCCAGTTTGAACTTGGATTTTATATCTTAAATGGTTAATCATTTAAAGGGATTTATTTAACCTATTTCTTGGAAGTTTGTCTGGCTTTTTGTGTATTGTGTAAGTACTTAAAAAAATAAAAGAACAATTTTATTCTTAAATCACAAACGAAATAAAGAAGAAAATTTGTTAAAGAATGAAAACAAATAACTTCTCATTAGTTTTGAGTGAGTGAGCAATTCTGTGATAAAACCCTTTTATTAATAGTATTATAACAATGACTTGAACATTTTCAAATTGCAATAAGAATTATTTAAGTGACATATAAATGGTTTTAATATTAAAACGATTTGGTGAGTTTTCTATTCAATTTAATATTTTGTCTGTGATATGATAATAGATAAAAAGCGACTCAAAAAGCCTTGAGATTCCTAGAAATGTTGTATTTATACTTTGTTCCAAAATAATTTGATGATAATGTAAACAAATGGATTAGAAAACGTACCTGTCGATGTCAATTTCTAGTGACACTTACAAATTGAGTGATATGATTTGATTATTTGAATACCCAACACTCTAATTTGAAATCACCTTGAACCTTGTTTTTCATTTGAAAATGGAGGTTATGTTTGTAATATTTTTCGTCGACTATTTTTCAATTAGATATAATTTAATAATCGTATCCAAACAATATTTGCTGGATAATGTGATGAAATATAAAGTTACCTAAATATATATTAATGTGTTACTTCTTTCTTTCCTTTTTGTATGGTTAGTGACGAACCTGGTATCAGAGTTTTAAAGCCGCTCATGGGCCTCTGACTTGGCTTCACATGTCGTCGAGAAATATCTCTCAAGCATGCCGGTTTCATCACGATGTTTTCCTTCACCGTTTTTGAAGCAAGTGATAATTATACAATACGCACATGAATCCGAAAAATCAGAGGTGCGTGCCTTGGGTTCGAACTCGAGACCCATAGGTCTCGAGTTGTCATAACTTGGCTGTCAGATGATCACACCACTAGGCTATCACTGCTTTAATGTATTATGTTATGAGTGATTTGCGTAAGAATTTAACCTGAGTAGGTGTGTTTACACTTTCATTAAAACGTTTGCGTACAGATTATAGTTACAAGGCACCTATTAGTAGTAGCTGGATTATTAAATACATAGATGTTTCATTATTTGACTGAGGTAATTATTACTTTAAATTTTATTATTGTGATAATTAAGTAATACATTGTTGAAACATCATACGCTCAACATTAAGGCGATGTTTTCTTGAAACTATTAATAATTATGCCTGTGACACAAAAAATTAAATCGTCTCTAATTAAGTAATATCTATTCACTGTAACTTTATCTGACAGACGATATAACATGACTTGAGTAACGTCTGCTAAGCGAGTTTTATTTCGTGCAAGTCTACTTACCACTAAGCTTTTTATTCGGATGAAATCTCATAAAAACTTAAGTATATTGTATTTGATTTCTAAGAAAAAATATAATGTAGAAAGATGTAGGTATTCACATGAATGAGCTCGATAATCCAATTACTTATACTTTCGGAACAGTAAAACAACGGCAAATATGATAAGGAATTCAACATTGTTTTGTGGTTGACATGTCTTTATTAACTTAGTTGTTGTTAAGGCTTTATTTTGTATTTAACGCATCTCTCTGAGTACGCCGATGACACTGCAACATACACCTCTTCTGACGACCTAGACCTAGTCATTCAACGACTGCAACTTTCGCTTGATCTTCTCCTAGACTACTTCACTAAATGGAAGCATAAAGTGAATTCCACTAAAACGTAGATTATTATCTTCTCAAGAAAGCGATCACTTCACGATTTGTTAAAATTGAAGGCTATGACGTTCCATGTCTGGAGTAGTATTAGTGACACTAACCACAAAAACTTCAGGTCGTTCAAAACAAATCGCTCAAAATAGCATTCAACACACCTCTCTACAAAAACCTTAAACAACTTCATAATGATATCAAGTTTCCAACTCTAAAGGATTTTGTTCTGAAAACATCCCGAAAATTCTACCTCTTTAATAATCCACGTCATCGCAGTACTCTGGTCTCACACATTGGTAAGAGTAGATTACCTTATGCCAGACTTATAACAAGTACCTATCACCATTTCCTGGTGGTTAGTTCACTTACCACCTGTCCAGCGTGATTGCTGTCACCTAACTCAGTAATATGTACATTAAATTATGTTTACGAGTATAGGCTTTTATTTTGTCTTACAATCATTTAAATATATACTACTTACTCAATAATGTTACAATTTAATAATTTCAATATAATTTAAAACCCGTGGGTAAGTTAAATTTAAAAATATGGGTCTGCAAACCCACATAACAGCACAATCTTATATATGTATCTATTAAATTAGCAGTTACACTAACAATCATACATGTTGTTAGTGGGACTACTAATCATAAGTTGATAATGGAGGTGATTTAGCCTATTTAACATTGCTTGGATTATGTAATATTTTGATTTTTAATGCTGGTAAATGACTTTAGAAAGACTTCCTTCAATATTAAATGCTGTAAGTTATTATATCTAATTAATTAATAAAAATAGCAAAATTATAAACTATTGAAAAACTAAAATATAGTATCGAAAAATTCATCCGCATCGCTGTCGACTAGTAATCAACCCAAGAGACTGGTCACATCGCCACGTTGTATGGCAATGCTTAGCCTCTTTCGAAGGTAAAAACCAGCCCTTGGGTCACGGGAAGTGTCAAATAGCCGTTTTGATATTTCATTGAAGAGGCCGTGAGCACTCGGACCGCACGGCCCGAGGGTTTCAACCCCAAACGGCTCGAAAATATAATTACCTGTAAGGTTATTATACTTACGACGCTTGAGGTTTTCTGCAGCCGCAGCGGCAGCACCAGCACAGCACGCCGAGCCAGGATTATGTTAGTTTACATTTAGAATAAGATCTTTTTGTAAACTTGTATTAACCATTTTCTGTTAATAAAGAACTTTAAAAATCAATCAGTAGTTGTTAAGGTTGAAAGATTTTTGTATAACATTGTCAAAGTCATACTATTGAAATATCAAGCCCATACAGGACGACTCCTCTGTGACTGACAATAGATGCAGGCACTGAGTGAGCCTAACATTTACGCAGTGCAAGTTTCTGGAACAATCGAGAGCAATAATTGCATGCCTTATAAGCACGTTCAATTATTGCCATTCAAGAATAGCATGCAAGTGTTTACACGTGTGCGATATTCCATAAAATGGCATACAATATTTGAATGCAAGTTTTGCTAATCAATAATTGCATGCGATTCAAGGTGATTGTTGCGTGCAAGTTTTGCTAAACACAGAGTTGCAAGTTCCTGTACAATTGGTTCAAGTCTTTAATGCGTTTTTAATGCACGTGAAATTTTATTGTACGTGCTGTTTACACCTGTAACAGTTTTGAACAGAAACTAATTTGCCCGTATCGTGCGACAGTTGTACGTGTTGTTTAGACTGTGCCAGTCAATTGTTGCTCTAATTTTATGGTATGCTACAGGCAATAAACTTACACCATGTAAATGGGCTTTATTTCCATTCTTGCTAACCTAACCTTTTGAATACGACATTTACTACTTTTCGTTTAATTACTGATGACGATACGGATGAAGAAGAATGTACGGCAAAGATAATACTATATATTTAGAAGTGCTGTGTGTGTGTTTGAGTGTCAATGGGTATTCAATCCGGAATTTCTCAGCAGCATCTTGTCTCCGATTTATATTTTCAAACAACAATGCCAATAGGCTCTCCTCCTATTACATGAGACAAACATAACTAGCGAAATGTGTATAAAAAAAAAGTCTAATTTCAAAATATTTTATTTCACATAAACCTACAAGGGCAATTATGAAACGTCTGAAGCTAGGTGCACGGTTCCAATTGGTCGTTTCCTATGGAGAAGAGCCAGGCAAGAAACTCCACGGTTACTCTTTAAAAAGTAAATGGTATTTACAATGTTTTCAAATTACAGTGTTAATAGGTATGAGAGGACAGTGTGTGCTATAACTGCCTATCTCTTTGGCAATTATAGGCGTGATCATATGCTATCAATCTTACAAGGCAACCAATCTTACCCAAATCTGTGATGTAACACGGCTTCAACCAAATGTTCTTCATCACAGCTCCGACATATTGTTCTTCTATTTATAATACGGGAAGACGAGGCGCCCATTACAGTTTTATGTTTCACTCATTAAATAAACGAATCTCAGTAATGTATGAGTTGTTTCTGGGAAACTAACTGAAAACGTTTTGGTCTACATTTCGGCCTGTAAATAGTTTCCGGTACGGAATATCCAAGTGCTCCTTATAATTTAGTTTTAATTAGAATAGTTTTTTGCTCCTAGCTGGAGGCTTTGAGTGTAGAAGCTTAAGGCTCCTTATAAAAAGTACTTTTAAGAAAGTAGGCAGCATACAAAATAAAAACACATTACCTGAAGAAATCATCATATGCCAGTTCAGAATGTAACTAGATTTTTATAATATCCTCAATTTCTTTTTTACCGACAAAAAAAACATTTAATGTAATCATTACTACAAGCCATTATGACTTAAACTGCTGTGGGTGTAAAACTTATAATTGCTTGAATTTAAGCTCATATTTATCACGCGCGTTGCTTCGTTAGTGAAGTAATTAAAATAAAACGCCAGCACTTTACAAAATCGTTTAAAATGTGTTTTTGTTTAATTAATTTTGTGGTTATGTGTAAATTACGTACCTACACGTGCAAAATCTCCTAATTATCAAATATAATAAGGAGATTTTACACTAGACACTTTCTTTTTCTAAGGTATTTATTATGTTTAAAAAGTTACCCAGATATTTCTACGTTCGGTTTCCTAAGCAGGCAGGTGTTGAATATGAAAAGCCGAAAAGCAGTGTGCCGAATAATTTTGGGTCAATTTAGATTTACATTTAAAAGAATCAGTGTTAATAATTTTGCTTTCGTTGCTAACTGTACAACTAGAAAGCATCCGCAGGGAAATTATAGCCATTTTATACAACTGTCAATTTGCCGTGTTATAGCCATTTTATACAACTGTCAATTTGCCGTGTTATAGCCATTTTATACAACTGTCAATTTGCCGTGTTATAGCCATTTTATACAACTGTCCATTTGCCGTCTTATAGCCATTTGATACAACTGTCAATTTGCCGTGTTATAGCCATTTCATACAACTGTCAATTTGCCGTGTTATAGCCATTTCATACAACTGTCAATTTGCCGTGTTATAGCCATTTCATACAACTGTCAATTTGCCGTATTATAGCCATTTCATACAACTGTCAAAGAACGACAGTTGTGATTTGAATACACAGTCAAATTAAATTAGCTAGCGAAACTCCGCCGACGTGATGAGTATCGATATCTCATCATCATCATCATTTCAGCCGAAAGACGTCCACTGCTGGACATAGGCCTCCCCCAAGCACCGCCACTTCGACCGATTCTGTGCCTCCCGCATCCAGCGGATTCCTGCGGCCTTTGCAAGGTCATCGGTCTACCTTGTGGGAGGCCTTCCATCACTACGTCTTCCGGTACGCGGTCGCCACTCCAGAACCTTTCAGCCCCATCGGCCAATTCTGCGAGCAATGTGCCCTGCCTATTGCCACTTCAGTTTGTCAATTCTTCGGGCTATGTCGGTTACCTTGGTTCTCCTGCGGATCTCTTCATTTCTGATTCGATCACGTAGGGAAACTCCAAGCATAGCCCTCTCCATTGCCCTTTGGGTGACTTTTAGTCTACTAATAAGGCCCATTGTGAGCGACCACGTTTCAGTGCCATAGGTCATCACTGGCAACACGCACTGGTCAAAAACTTCGTCTTGAGACACTGGTATGTCGGACGAGAAGATATATAGCGATATCTAAACGTGAGAAAAACGAAAAAAAAAGAGAAAATACGTTATTTTTTGAAAAATACGAGATTGGTATCAAAATCTAAACAGGATAACACCAAAAATACTTTTCTAAACTCATACTGCGGTCGATGACCCCAAAAAAACATTAGTTATATTTTTTTTTTCGTTTCATCATCTTTAGCTGACCGATTTCGCTGACCGATATATTTTGACCTCGTATACGGACCATTTAAGTTGGCAGTCAATTGACTGCCAACTGCAGCAATGAACCCTGACTTTACCTAACTGCAGTCTATTTCACCATACAGATGAGACACTCCGCAAAATCATTCAAATAAAAATCTACTCTTGTTACGACACAATAAGTGCAATTCAGGTCGCACAGCGCTAATTACCTTCAGTTGTATTCATCTAGAAGTTGCCTCTCTTTTTATCGCGTAACTCTTAGTTCTTCTGACTACGTTAAACTCACTGGATTGGCCCAGCAAGACGGGCTCACCGCGTACTTTTATCTTCATACCTAAACTGCGGAGTGGCCCATCTGTATTAATCTGTGACTTCACTAACGTGTGTCGCCTTACAACACAATTTCCCGATGGAAATGCGACTGTAATTTCTACTTACCTAACAATTCAGTACCCAAGGTTCCACCTGCTTCTGTGCATGTGGCTTCAAGCCAAGAATGCCAAGACTTAAGATAACAATCCCTCTTGACACTTGATTTAATACAAGGCAACTCCATTTGTATTGTTTTTATTACAAAGAATATTTGAAGGGTGAATTGCTATTGTTAGGTTTTAAATAATCTTAATAAATCGTTAGTCGATTATTGGGATATTTTACTTGTTACACTGGCAACACTGGTATGAACGAATGACGGTTTGCGATGACGGGGGACGACTCGGGGATTTTGGCGCGGGACAGCATCGAATGCGGACGAGTTCTAGAAGTGTTATCGGGATAAGAAATATAACTACCTTCCAGTATTGACGTGAGTTTTATTATATTTCAGAAGTGGGATTAACCTACTTATTGCTTACTTAAATTTTGTAAAAGCTTAGTTTTAACAGTTAATTTTAAAAGAATAAACGTGTGTGTATGATTATTGATTTTTCAAGGTTAATCTTTAAAAGGTCATTCTTCAAGGTTATACTAGTTGATATATAGTGTAGTGCCATCCTATCTGGGGGTGCAAGGGGGGCCAAAATTTCGTTATTTTTGAGCTGCGAGGCCTCGTTTAAGAGATATTTCATAAATTTAAAAAAATACCGCCTTTATAATAAATTAGTGTGTTAATGTGTTAAATTGAGTAGTTACATTGCGTACTTTTACAAGTTCCAGAACAACGATGCCACGTGCGAGTGAATCTTCTCTACGTCGGCGTTTAAGGACGCCCACCAGTAGAGAGGCTGTTCGGAGTGAAGATTTGGGTAGACGGAGTCGCAGTCGAACACGCCGAGAAGGCGACAGCTATCGCAGTCGCAGTCGTGTGTGCACTCCGGATCCTAAGCAGGGTCGTGATGATGTTCGAAAATTGGAACATGAGCTGGAACATCATCGCGAGCGACTCCGCGCTTTGGAGAGTGAACTCAGCCGGGAACGCAGCCTTAGACGGCGGCGACGCCGGTCTACACCGAAGGACAACGAACCGGAGCGGTTGCGGGCTCGAGATAGAAGCTCACCTCGGGAACACAGCCCTAGACGGAGGCGACGCCGGTCTACACCGAAAGACAACGAGCTGGAGCAGTTGCGGGTTCGAGATAGAAGCTCACCTCGAGAACGCAGCCCTACAGCGCGGAGATCCCGTGAAGTACGTGATGCTGTTGACAACGCACCGCCGCCGCCGATACCACGGAATAAACGGTCAGACAGTCCAACTTTTACCTCTAAAGATATAGTGAACTTGATAAATTCAATTAATGATATTAAGTCTCAATCTCGGCCGTTAACAGTGGCTTCTCCGTTACAGAATAACAGTAATAATAATAATATTAACCACAAAAATATTTTGCCCGATTTTGACCCTTCTTCAAAGAGTCAGCGCATCGATATTTGGCTAAAAAAGGTTAATGAGTGTGCCACTGTTTACGGTTGGGACAAAAGAACCATCATACACTTTGCCATGCAGAAATTGCAAGGATTAGCCAAAACGTGGTATGAGAGTTTGAACTCTATACTATTTAATTGGAGCGAATGGCAACAAAAATTGACGAGTGCTTTTCCGTTTGAACAAAATTATGGCCAATCCTTGGAAGACATGCTTAGGAGAAGAAGTAGATTTAATGAACCTCTTGAGGTTTATTATTATGAAAAATTGGCACTCTTGAACCGTTGTGACATCGAAGGCAAGCGTGCAGTGGAATGCATAATCTACGGTTTGAGCGACAAAACAATGAGATCTAGTGCTAACGCTATACGTTGTACCCAACCCGATCAATTATTACAATTTCTCATGAGTAACAAGGAGATATCACAATCTTCTGACCGCTTCAGTTTTAAAGGACAATCTTCCTCCGTGTCTGAGTCGGCAATTAATAAAAATAACACGAATCATTATTCAAAGACCAATAGTAATCACACTCGTACCGAATTATTTTGTTTTAATTGCAAAGAGAAAGGACACCCTTACCTTAAGTGTCCCAAGCCCTTAATTCAATGCGAGAAATGTCGTAGGTTCGGTCATAAAGCAGAGAATTGCGCGATTAAAATTGCAAACTACACAAAGCCTGAGAGTATACAAAAGACAATGCGTATAATAACGTCGGAATCAAATTCAAAGTTTATTAAAGACTGTAGGATAAATAACGTTCCGATGAAATCTTTCATAGATTTTGGTAGTGAGGTCACGCTCGTTACGCAGTCCGCAGCTTTAACTTTAGGCCTAATATACACTAGTCCTCCCATACCCCTGAGAGGTTTTGGTAATGACATAATACAATCCAAGGGTGGTGTGGATGTGGAATTATGTATTGATGGTGTTAGAGGTCGTGTTTCGTGCCAAGTAGTAGAGAATAGCCTTCTTGATTTGCCCTTGCTGGTAGCACAGTCGTTCACGGAACAGCCTCATGTTATCGTGTATAAAAATGCGGAGAAATTAAAGTTCTTTGATGGTGATAGTGAATTTGGATTTCCTCGGTTAGATATAGATGACAATACGTCGGCCACCGTATTAGTCGCTTCTGATGTTGACATTTATGGTCCAGCTGCAGTTAAAGCTTGCGTAAATACGATTAAAGATGGAGATATTATGCTAAGTGGAAAAGTTATAGGTAAACCCAAGCAACAGTTTATTGTTAATGGAGGAGTGTATCGGGTCAAAAACAATTTATTTTATATTTATATAACGCCGTTGTCAAAGCTCTGTCAACTGCGAGAGGCGGTCGCAATAGGAAGGGGCACTAAGATCCGGGTAGTTAGTCGTATATACACATCAGCAGATTCTCCCGTAGTCGAGCCGGGTATGATAGATGTTAGTCAAGTAAAAATAGGTACCACAATCGAGGAGTCCCAACGACAACAATTGATGGATCTACTTATTAGGTATAAACATTGCTTTGCCACGTCTATGAAGGAACTAGGGTGTACGAGCGTCGCTGAGATGAAGATTGAACTGAGTAGTAACCGTCCCGTTGTGTATCGACCCTACAGATTAGCACATAAAGAACGAGAGCAAGTGAGGGAGATGATAGGGGAAATGTTAGTCTGGGATCGTGAGGGAATCGGTTTCGGAATACGCGAGTCCGATTATATTAGTGCGGAAAAAGGACGGTAAGCAGAGATTGTGCGTTGATTATAGGTTTTTAAATTCTATAACAGTGAAGGAACGGTACCCAATGCCGGTTATTGAGGACGAGATTGCTCGACTATCAGGGCAAGCGTATTACATCACTCTGGATATGGCTTCCGGTTACTACCAAGTGCCAATCTCTGAAGATTCGAAATCGTTAACGTCATTCGTAACCCCGGACGGCCAGTACGAATTTAATCGTATGCCTTTTGGGTTGGCAAATGCTCCTGCTGTGTTCCAGCGGATGATGAACAGAGTTTTAGGGTCTGCTAGGTTTACAGAGGCTATGGTCTATATCGATGATGTCCTTATTTATGGAAAAACTGTAGAAGAATGCTTGAAAAGGTTCGAAGGAGTGATGCAGTTATTAGAAAAGGCGAATTTAACCCTTAACTTATCGAAATGTGATTTTCTCCAAAATAAAATTATTTATTTAGGATATTAAATAGGTGCTGCGGGTGTTCGTCCGGGTAATAAGAAAGTTCAGTCTGTTCAGGATTTTCCTTGTCCAACCAATTCACATTCTGTACGACAGTTTCTGGGATTGGTCGGCTATTTTAGAAAGTTTATTAAGAACTTTGCGACTTTAGCACACCCACTGAATAAGCTGCTTAGGAAAGGTGAGGATTGGGTTTGGACCGAGGATCAAGAAGCTGCTTTTGGGGCTCTTAAGGACAGGTTAGTTGATAGGCCGATACTAGCGATTTACGATCCGACCGCTGAGACAGAATTGCACACTGATGCAAGCAAAGTAGGAATAGGAGGTATTTTGCTTCAGCGTACACATACTGGGAATTTTCAGCCTGTGGCATACTACAGCCGGCAGACTTCTCCGGAGGAGAAGAATTTTCATGCCTTTGAGCTTGAGACTCTGGCTGTAGTGTGTTCACTAAAGAAATTTCGAGTTTACTTATTGGGCCAAAGTTTTAAGATTGTAACGGACTGTAGCGCCTTGCGTTCAACATTTTCCAAACGCGACATGATTCCACGTATAGCTCGTTGGTGGCTTCTGCTACAGGAATTTCAATGTACTGTAGAGTACCGTGCTGGTTCTAAGATGGCACACGTGGATGCTCTGTCGCGAAATCCTGTCGAATTGGTAGATGACACAGTCGAAATAGATCAGTACCCAAGTATTATGTTAATTAGTAGCGATGACTGGTTACATACCTTGCAAATGGGAGATTCGGAACTCCGCCGAACTCGTGATATACTTACTACTAATATGGACGCTGATAGTTTAAAACATATAAAGGATAACTATCTGATTAAAGATAACAAACTTTATAAATGCTTAAACGGGGATAGAAATAATTTACGCTGGGTAGTACCAAAGGGCGCAAGGTGGCAACTCTGCCGCATGAATCATGACGATATCGGACATTTTGGTGTTGAAAAGACCTTAGAACGCATCAAGAAAACGTATTGGTTCCCTAAAATGTCTCGATTTATTAAGAAATACGTTCAAGCGTGTCTTGAACGTGCATACTCAAAAAAAACTGCTGCTAATGAAGGCCATTTATATCCAATCACTAAAATAGAAACGCCTTTTCACACCATTCATGTTGACCACCTTGGGCCCTTTGTTCGTTCAAAATTGGGGAATTCTTACCTTTTAGTGATAGTGGACGCGTTTACAAAGTTCACTTTCATTAGACCAGTGCGAAATACCAAGACGCAAATGGCTATAAAAGTTCTTGAAGACATTTTCTATACGTTTAGGATTCCCGACCGTATCATTAGTGACCGTGGAACATGTTTTACATCCCACGCATTTAAACGTTTTTGTTTAAATAAAGGCATACGGCATATTTTGAATGCGGTCGCTAGTCCGAGATCTAACGGGCAGGTAGAGCGGTATAACCGTACCATTCTAAACTCATTGACTGCCCAGAATCTCAATTTCGATGAGAGGAATTGGGATGATAAAGTAGGGTCCAATGGGGTATGAATAATACTCGTCAAAAAACCACAGGCAGGACGCCGGCTGAAGTTATGTTCGGACTGAATATGAACGCAGAGATTAATCCTAGGCTTAATGAACTAGTAAGGGAAAGTAGGGAGAACTTAGATACAGAAATTTTACGAGAATCGGTTAAAGATAGAATTGACGTAGAACAGGAAAAACAAAAATCCACACATGACAAAAACCGGCTTCCTGCGCGTGTATACGGTGAGGGCGATCTAGTAAAAATTACAAGAACTTCGTTTGCAAATGATGGCAAAAGTAAAAAATTAATTTCACCTTACGTTGGACCTTATCGTGTGATTACTGTCTTGGGCAACGACCGTTATAGATTAGCTGCCATACCCGGGTTATCTAGTACCAAAAATAAGCGCAAAACCACTGTAGCTGCCGATCGCATGTTACCATGGGTTCACGTAGCCGCCTTGGATGTGAATGAGGATAATGATGATGAGGATGACGATACGAATAGCTTTAATGAGGAAGAAACAGATGCGTAAATTCATTGATTATAATGATTATTTATTGATTTTACATAAATATTACATCATCATCGTTATCCACATGCTAAGATGGAAATAGATTATTATGCGAATTTAAACTTATTTATAATTGTTACTAAATATTAACCATTTAATTAATAGTAATCACCAGATAGATGTATAGATGTAAGACAATTAAGTATTGATGAATGTTAAAAGTTAAAACAAATAAATGATAGTAAAATTGTATACTGTATGAGATTAAAATACTCCATATTTTATTGATTTAAAGACATAGAAAATAAGCTGGGCAACATGTTTATGATTAACAAATTATCTGTTTACAATTACTATTTGATAATTATAAATTTATATGTGAAGTGATTGGGCTGAAATTTAAAATTATATCCTGAACTATGTGGAATGTATAATTTTCATGAATCATTATTTTATTTACTTTACTTGTGAGAAGGATGGTTCACAAGTTTAGAAATGTAACCATGGTTTGTGAGAAGGAGGATTCACTACCGCCGTGACGTTGGAATAATGTATTTTATCCTATTTATATATTTATTGCTTGTGAGAAGGAGGGTTCACAAGCTTAATAATATCACCATGGTTTGTGAGAAGGAGGGTTCACTACCACCGTGACTTTGGAATAATGTATTTTATACTATTTATGTATTTATTGCTTGTGAGAAGGAGGGTTCACAAGCTTAGTAATGTCACCATGGTTTGTGAGAAGGAGGGTTCACTACCACCGTGACTTTTAAATTATGTATTTTATTCTATTTATTGCTTGTGAGAAGGAAGGTTCACAAGTAACGTCACCATTGTTTGTGAGAAGGAGGGTTCACAACCATCACGATTGTTAGATATTTTTATATATATATATTTTTTTTTCTTACTTTCATTTGTGTTTTATTTCATATTCTTGCAAGAAGGATGGTTTGCAAATAGTATATATAAGACTTAAAAATTGTAACGTGTAAATAATTGTGAGCCCGGATTCGATGCTGTTACCGTGTTGGCCGAGTGTTAGGTTAAATAATTAATTTGCTTGTGCATGAGGACATGCACAACGTCAGGATGGTCGAGTGTTAGGTTTTAAATAATCTTAATAAATCGTTAGTCGATTATTGGGATATTTTACTTGTTACACTGGCAACACTGGTATGAACGAATGACGGTTTGCGATGACGGGGGACGACTCGGGGATTTTGGCGCGGGACAGCATCGAATGCGGACGAGTTCTAGAAGTGTTATCGGGATAAGAAATATAACTACCTTCCAGTATTGACGTGAGTTTTATTATACTATGCATAATGCATTTGATCTGATACTGGGAAAGTGTGAAGTTTGTTGTTTTTAAAAGGTTTCTAGTAATGGAATATAATGTTAAGCTTTATTATTCCTATAAGTAAAATTATACATTTTTACCACTGCCACTCGAAAAAGGGCATTTGATGCATCGATAACAGTGAATAAATAGTAGATTGTTTGCCTAGGGAGCAAACAACTATTTAGGCGAGAGTGTCACTTTGAATCCAAAGCGGAGCGAAGGATTCTAAAGTAGAGATTCTGAGTGCAGCGAGGGATTCAAAGTAGAGATCCTGAGCGCAGCGAGGGATTCAAAGTAGAGATGCTGAGCGCAGCGAGGGATTCAAAGTACGTCACTCGAGCTTAAAATAGTGTTGCTCCCGAGGTGAACACTCTACTTTTTACCACCCTCTGTCAGAAAACAAAACCAGTGCGGTCCGACCCCCATCATGAACGAAGTTCCTTCTCTCGTGTGATTTAAAACAAAAATAAAATTTTCACTATCGGCTTTAGCACCCTCATAAACTATGAAAACGACACACATAACGAAAAAATTTAAATTTTTGCTGCCGCCATCTTGGATTTAAATTTTGACCGCACTGTTGGCTTTACCACCCTCGAAAACTAGGAAAACGATACCAATCACGAAGAATGTAAAAAACATCGTCATCTTGGATTTCACACTTTCTCTCTCTTTTGCCAGTTTGTTACTTATTCATACAATGTTTGTGATTGATCTCTTTGGTGATTGGAACTTTTACTAACAATATCCAGATTCCAAATTCAAATGAATTTTAGTCCCTAGGGATTAAAAAGCTATTTCGTAGTAAGTCCCTGTTTACGAAGAATAAACTAGCTCGTTTTGAATATTTGGTTTATTTGTTCAATTATTATTTCAATTAAAAAGTATAGAATGATTATACAATATCTTATATCTAATTGATTAATAAAAATAGCAAAATTATTTATATTAACTTAACTAAAACTATTGAAAAACTAAAATATAGCATCGAAAAATTCATCCGCATCGCTGTCGACTGGTAATCTACCCAAGAGACTGGCCGCATCGCCACGTTGTATAGCAAAATTCAAAATTCAAAAGTCATTTATTCAAACTAGGCTGAGAATCAGCACTTTTCGAACGTCAAAATTACATAAGACAGTCCCCCAAAACGCCCAACCTTCACCACTTCCTAGTGCTTTAGCTGGGAAGAAGAAGTGGCGCAACAAACTCCCCAGCAGCACAGCTGTCTGTTCAGTAAAAAAGATTCTATATAATAGTATGCAAAATGATATTTACATTACGCAACACAAAACATAATTTAAATTATAAAATTAATAGCCATATGACAGCTAGCACACGCCAATATACCAACCAAAAACATCGAGAACTATACTCAAGCAGAAATAAAAATAACTTAACGAAAACAATATCTAAATAAAAGCCTCCAGACATAAAGGGCGTGCCCGCTTACATATAGCTGTAACTAGAAGTTATAATTGATAAACTAGGACCATTGAGGTAAAGTAAAAAATTATCGAGGTCGCTAGCTAACCACATATTGCAATACAACTCATAAAAAAAAACATTGTAATGAGTAGATTATGTCAACAATAAATAAAGTAAAATTAGTAAAATTATAAACAATTATATAAACTCATATAACCTGTCAGTAAGTAAGCTAATTCTGGAGAAAGAACATTTAAACATTGTCTTGAGTTAATCACAGCGACCAACTATTCTTATCATTTAAGTAGTCGTTGATAGAATAGTATGCCTTTGAAGAGAGGTTGGATTTTACTTTAGTTTTGAACGCATTAAAAGGCAAATCTAGCAAAGAAGAAGGTAGCTTGTTATAAAAGGTTATACCAAGCCCAACAAATGAGTTATGAACCTTATGAAGCCGGTGAAAGGGAGTACGTAGTTTGTCCTTATTTCTAGTGTTAACATTGTGAATATCACTGTTTTTAGTATATAAGTGTATATTTTGCCTAATATATAATATGTTGGCGAAAATGAATTGTGATGCCACTGTGAGGATACCGATATCTTTGAAAAAATCTCTCAGAGAAACTCTGGCACCGAGCTGGTAAATTGCTCGAACAGCTCGTTTTTGAAGGACAAATATATTTTGAATATCAGCAGCTTTGCCCCACAGCAGAATACCGTAGGACATAACGCTATGAAAATAACTAAAATAGACTAACCGAGCTGTATCAACGTCAGTGTATTGTCTTACTTTCCTGACGGCGTAGGCGGCCGAACTGAGCCTTCCCGCTAGGCTCGATATATGTTGGCCCCACTGAAGTTTGGCATCTACTGTTATGCCCAGAAAAACTGCCGTGTTTACAGTTTCAAGTGACTCTTTATCTAAGACGATGTTGGGTCCTAGATTTCTAACATTTGGAAGGGCGAACTTTACACATTTGGTTTTCTTGCTATTGAGAACTAGGTTATTTGACGAAAACCAATCCGTAACCATTGAGAGTGCACTGTTAGCAATGCTTAGCCTCTGCCGAAGGTAAAAACCAGCCCTTGGGTCACGGGAAGTGTCAAATAGCCGTTTTGAGATTTACATTTGCACTCGGACCCCATGGCCCGAGGGTTTCAACCCCAAACGGCTCGTAAATATAATGACCTGTAAGGTCGGCTCGTGAATAGATGTGATAAAAACTCTTTTTTTAGTCACTGAGTGAATAAAATCGTTTTGAATTTGGAACAAGCACGAATTATACGAATTATGTACAAAAAAATAATAAAACACGCTGAAAGTTAAAGGGCTAGCTGTACTATTCCATAGAGTTATACAATTCTATTTAGGAAAAAAATCCGCAAATTTTTGTTATTTTCTATCTGTTATCGTGGGTGTTTTATGTCATTGGAAAACACAATACATAATAATTATAATACTACTATTTATTGTCTCGCAGTCAATGGTAAAAAGTAGAGTACACAACTCGTGAAAAAATTAGTCTCAGTCCTTGTATCGCTCCACTGAGGATTCTAAAATAAAATCCCTCGCTACGCTCGAGATTCTACTCTAGAAGCCTTCGCTGCCCTTTTTTTTTTTTTCTTTTTTTTTTTTTTTTTTTTGTTTTGGGTGGGAAATTATCAAATAACTTAGGGCGTGTCAGACTCTTACTGACTAAAACCCACCCGTGTTCCTTCCGTTGCCTGTACGTTGCCAGGGGCCACGGTATCCCTTTCGGACTTTCCCGCAACCCCGGCAGGCATCGGTCCTAACGGACCCCTTCACTTCTGCTGACATCTCTTTGAGGCGCGCGTGGAACACAACGCGCCGTCGACCCGGGCCTGCAGTGCTATTCTGTAACCATCTCACCGTGAAAACTTAGATGAAGTGAGCTCGGAGTGAGCTGTCAGTCCCTAGCAGCAGGTGGAATGACAGCTCACTTCACGCTCACTTCACCCAAGCTTTCACCGTGAGATTTTTACAGAATAGATCGGCAGGTCCTTATCGGACGGTGAGCTACCCATTGCTCACCGTCCGCAAGCCCGCGCCTACGGTGGCCGGGAATCGGCCTGCGATTCCCGACGCCCGGGGCGTCTCCTGCGGCGGCTAGGGGCGTGAGGGCGCGAAATTTGCCTCTCCCTCACGCGTTCTGCCTCCTCCTTCGCGAGCATTACTGCTTCGCAGAAGGAGGTGACGGCCTCCCATGCCCTCTCGCTCCGTACCATGGCCTGGACTAGGGCCGGACGCGAGAGATACCCGCCACCGATCGCCTCCACGAGGACACGGCGATGCTCTGCCCAAGCCGGACAGACCTCCACCGTATGCTCAACCGTGTCCTCCGGGCGATCCACGCAGTGATGACACCCGGGCGTTTCCTCCCGCCTGATACGAAACAGGAACCTCCCGAAACAACCATGTCCGGTGAGGACCTGCGTCAGGCGGAAGGTGAGGACGCCGTGGCGCCTCTCTAGCCACTCCTCAAAGAGGGGACTTATCGCCGCAATAGTGGCGTGCCCAGCACTGGGTTGCGACAATCGCACTCTCCATGACGCCATGAGATCCCGCCGGAGCTCTGTCCGCTGTGCCGCGATTTCTCGCGGAAATGGAGTTACGCCCCGGCGTTTCGACTCCTCGCCCAAACCGGTGCCCCGTAAAGGGCCATGGACCGCACGACCCCCGCGTATAGCCTCCGGAGCCTTCGCTGCCCTCGGTATCCAACTTAGTCCCTCGAATTAAATTACCTTTTTTTTCACTTGTTGTATAATCTACTATTATAACTTTTTGAACGTTGGGCTAATTCAAAACATTTTACCAAACCCTAGAATAGCGTTTGCAAAGAGGTTGTGTGGCCTGGTGAACAGTATGCCTAGTCAATGATTTAATTTCTGTAACAGCAAATATGGTTATAGTTGTAGTTACTTTAATTAAAGATAATTAGTTGATTAGGTACGATGGGGTTGGCATATCTGTATGGACAAATGCCCCTTTAGTTAATAAAGAAAATAAAACATTTATAGAACACTGTTATTTAAAATATTTTTGACGGATACCGGACAGTGTTGATGACTTCTGTCACATTCAAATTACGTTGTCAACAATAAAATTTCAAACATACTTCGATGATAGCTACAGTAAAACTTATCCAATTCTGATACCCATTACCAGAAGTAAAGCAGAATGCAGCAGAAGGTTGTTGAAGTAAAAGTTTTTTTCGGTGCGTCGAACGATTTTTGGTAGAGGAAGATCTTTTGGGTTGGCGTCACCGACATGCTGATTTTAATATTAATAGTAAACGTTAGCTAAGAGTATGGCGTGTTACGCTTGGCCTGCTGTGAAAAAAACATTGTTATTTCATAGTCTTAAGTTTTCACAATGGGCACAATGGCCACAAACTAGCTTCATATTACTGACTGACCCCTTGACAATTCAAAAGTGCCTGTAAATGGTTTAATTGAAATAAATGCTTTGAGTTTGAATTTGAGTTTGAGTTTTGAGTTCACTTCCGTCGGCAGTCCCTATGACTGAGACCTGAGACTGCTTGTGTTTTTCTTTAATTAGCACTGATAATTTAACTCAGGGTTCAATCAAAATACCTCGAATCTGAAAAAAATAAGTACCTGACCTTATTTTTTAACCAAAAGCAGACAGGCTCAACGCGACACCTGTAGAACGATTTCTAGAAATTGTTCCACCAGAGTCACGTCGCACTTAGCCTTTAATATAGCTTTCATAGCTCCTAGTTTCTTAAATTGACTGTTTTTGCACTTCATTTCGCACCTTCGCGAGGAGCCTTTATTATAGTTTTCACAGCTCCTTTAAACTGACCGTTTCTTTCTCTGTGACATAAAATGTATTGCAATTACTGAACCTAGCTTGCAACTGACATTTTCTTTTACGATACTACTACGTAGCTTTATTTAAAATGTTTTCTTCTACAGTATAAAAGTGACTTATGCTCAGTTCTGTTATGAAGTGTTATGTCTAAGCTGGATAAAACGATCAATAAGTTGTGAGCAGTGAAATTTCGACCTACTTATTATCTGCTCAAATAAATTATACCGCTACCGCTGAGCATGAGGTTCTGGATTCAATTCCCGGGTCGGGTAAATTGTTATTAGGTTTTTCTATCTGGAATTTTTCCTCTAGTTCAGTAGCAGCCCGGACTCTAGATTTGTGCCTGGTTAGATAGCAATAGGCTCACCCCCTATTACATGGGACTTGAACATAACTGGCGAATTGTGGGTGTACTATTAATAGGTACACCTCTGCCTAACCCTTCGGGGAATATAGACATGACGTTATTTTATGATGTTATGTTATGTAAATTACAACGCTAAGGTGACCGCACGTCGGTCGGTGGTAACACTTGACCTTGAGTCCTGTCCTAGCGTAGTACGGAGTTTCAATAGAATAAAGTGGGTGATAGACGTGCGAACTTAAAGTACGAGGTATTTAAGTTCGCGAACTTACTTGGCTCGCCGTTGAAACACATAAAGCTTGCTCACACTATATAGCGATATCGTCGACAAAGGAAACTTTGTGTTATTTAGGATTATGAAATGAAATGCGTTTTTTCGTGCATCATTTCCAATACATTATTGCAAGCTTGAAACTTCATATTTTTTGTCTTTATAATCATTGCTTTTAATTTGCTAAAGACAAGATTATTTTGCAAACATTAAATCAATTCTGTTATTCTAGTTAAAATGAGTTATTTCCGGACTTATTCGCATGAACTGTTAAGAATTTTCTGAACCAAACTAAACAAACATTAAACAAATGTTATGATGAAACAAAATGGCGGCTCGCCATTCGCGGCGATGACAGACGTACGAGCCAAAGCGGGCTACGAGAAAAAATACAAACCTGTTGGATCGCCAACGAACTTACTCAGCGGTTTTTAAAGTACGCGTACATAGCATGATACACGGGCGAGAAAGGTCGTTGAGCTATAAGTACGCGTACTTACAGGTTCGTCACCCCTTTTATAGGCCTATACTAGTTTTGTTACCACTGACATGCAGCCTACTCTACTAACAATACTTTAGCAATATAATTTTATATGCATTAATTTATTTTCACGTTCATAAGTACTATTTATTTCAAAAGGATCTAATTGCGTATAAAAAGTTTACCTATGTTTAACATTTTTCATAGACAAAAACGTACTTAAGATAAAAATAAACAGTAATATCCTACTTAAGGTGTTCATCAATCATATTTTGATCAAGATACAACCTGACACTGACCTGAAAATTGCAAAAAACGTAAGAAAATTTTAATTTCACGGACTACCACTGCGGATCCACTTTAATACAATTATGCAAATCGAAAACAGCAACATAAAAATATCGTCAAACATAGGTAATGCCTGCCATTTTGAAGAGAATTTCAGGTCGTTACTGTAAATCGGACCTAAAGACCTGCAAAATAGAGTTTTTTTCAAAATGCTGGATTTCTGATCAGATCCGAATCGAATGTTTCGGCTGATTTGATCCAAAAAGTTAGGATTTGCCAGTAAGTATTAAAGCTCGTTCCCTGTATGTGTTCAGAAAGTTAGGTACTTAGTCTTGTTTACTGAGGTATTTTACGCGTAAATCTGTATTAGGTAAAATTTTCTCAGGTGGGATTGTGAGATCTCCAACGGAAAATAGATTACCAGGTATTTGTTGTTTCAATTCTAAGTAAGTCCTTCAAGCTGGGTTTGAGTGTATAGACCAATTTTATATAAGACTGAACACCTAGCCTTATCTATAGGTACTTTTCGTGTTTGTCTGTGATCTTCTAAAGTACACAATGGATTTTGATGCGGTTTGCACCGACATTTAGAGCATTTTCATTCAGGAAGGTTTATGTATATTATAAGTACCTGGGCGACCAAGGTCTGCTCTGGTGAAAATATATAGATTTAATACCATAGGAAAGTTCATACTAATTCCATGTATAGTACATACTAATTACATGCTGCCATGATAGTAGGTACTTTTTTTTTTACCTTCTATCATGGCAGCATGTGATTAGTAAGTACTTACTATCATGGCTGTAATTCCATGCTGCCATGATAGTAAGTAGATACTTACTGATTCTATGCTGCCATGTCATTATTCTAAGATGACTACCATCTTGTTTTAAACTTTGGGCGACCGAGATCTGCTCGGGTAAAAATACGTAATATATTTAATAGTGTAGGATACATTGATATTGAACTTAGAGCCCTATTACACTATCATAGAAATAGGATCAGAGATGTATGAGTAATTTTTATATGAAGAACCTATTACGGTATATTGACTACATAATGATTCATATTGTCTATGATCATAGTTATGGGATCCTATTTGATGGCAAGCGTAAAAATATGATCATAATTATCCGTCTAACATCAAAAATGACTCAAACACCGATAAATCGTTACGTAACCACCATCTTGATTAAGTATAACGTTTATATGATCATATAAGTGTAATATGTAAAAATGAAGAACAGCATCTCGGTTCGGCCCCGCGGACGCGCGGTTTACGTCACTTTTCACTGCTATATAGCCATTATTTGGCTATAATGTTATGCTATAACGTCTATGGGCTATTTTAACCTATGATCTGATGGATATTCTCGTCTACTAGACCAAAAATTCTCGATAAAAAAATGACAGGTAACACCGAAAAATTCTGAAAAATGTTTAAAGTGAAACCGCGCGTCAATGTGAAAACTGTATGTTAATAGACTTTGACAGATATGAAATCATTTTTGTATGATAAATATATGATAGTGTTATTGGGGCCTTAGCTATGTCACAGAAAATTCTGAAAAATGTTTAAAGTGAAACCGCGCGTCAATGTGAAAACTGTATGTTAATAGACTTTGACAGATATGAAATCATTTTTGTATGATAAATATATGATAGTGTAATTGGGGCCTTAGCTATGTCACAGAAATGTCGATGTTTTGACATATCGCCATTGCACGTGCGAAGCAGGAGCAGGCCACTAGCAATATTTATTCTGAATTGCAGGATTTGCTGATGGTGCTGGTAAATATTTCTTCTCCTATGAGACAAGTAAAAAAATATAGAACCTTTATCAATTTAGCACCTTTTAAAGTCATCATCATAATTCTCCTACCCTTATCCCAATTTATTTGTGGTCAGCGCAACATGTCTTTTTTACATACTTCTCTCTTAGTTGTCATCTCGGTAGTCACCCCTATTCTATCCACATCATCTTTCACACAGTCCATCCATCGTTTCTTGGATCTTCCCCTACTCTTATAGCCTTAATTCCATACTCAAAACCTTCTTCACGATATTTTCATATGCCCTTACCATGACAATTACTGATTTCCACACAACTTTTCAGTCACCGTTGCCACTTTCAAACTTCCTCTTTCGCACTCATTTCTTATTCTATCTATTCACGTAACACCACACATCCATCTTAGCATTCTCATTTCAGCTGCATGCAATTGCCCTTCATTCATCCCTTTTGTGGCCAAACATTCTGACAAGACAGCAGGTCTAACCATTGTTTTATAAATCTTCCCCATCAGTTTAAGGGTATGCGGGAGTCGCACTGCCGCCATTTTATCCACCCAGTGATAATAGGTAATTCTGCGTTTTTATTTTTATTATCCACTTTTAATTCTGCTTTTGTATTTCTAGTATTTAATAATAGGTACCCTT
Organism: Xanthia icteritia; assembly: GCA_949128155.2. Classification (NCBI taxonomy): domain Eukaryota; kingdom Metazoa; phylum Arthropoda; class Insecta; order Lepidoptera; family Noctuidae; genus Xanthia; species Xanthia icteritia. The sequence continues at coordinate 22,386,122 of OX421935.2, forward strand.
AGAGAACAAGTATGAGTCAAAATTAACTTTCAAATTCTTTGCGACAACTGGTTCGAATTCAATCTTACAAAAAATAGTAATAGTTATTATTTTCTAGTTTATTCCTAACTACAACCGTGAAAGCAGGTGATAAAATTAATTGATTTATCAAGGTAACTTTCAGGTTCAGCACAAGTGCCAACTTTCCAAGAAACTCGAAGACTAATAGGGTAACAAGGTGCGATAACTTTCTTAGGATTACGATTCGTTTTCGCCCACGCAGCACCATTGGTAGGCGATACGCCTACGATTGAGTATTTCAACATAATTGTACCTAGGCGTTCACATTTATTATTAGTGTAGACCAGATGGGTCTCAGGTTCAAGTTGAAGCTGACATATTTAATAAATGCGACGATATAAATTGACTAACAATACCATCTTTCAAACTTACTAAGTATTGTTTAAAGACTTAGAGCCAACTTCATAGTCTTTGGATTGGCAGTTAGGTATCCAACCAAGGTAAAAAGCATGAATTGATTGCCTTGTACCCGTTGGTGTAGTGATCGCAGGTATTACTGCTGAGAGTATACACGGTATAAGGGATATCGAAGCACAAACTCTCACTATAGATTCTTACATGTGGGTATAAAATCATGTGCTGAATTCATAGTAAAAGTTTATGCGTCTATGTCCCTTACACCGAGTATTATACCTACTTACAAACACCGCTTTCGATCCCTATAGAGAATACTGGCGAAGGATTATGTTATGTTAACTGTTAGATAACTTAAAGATTAACTTAGAGAATTAAGATCACTAGTTTCGCAACGTCCAGATACGTATCTGGAGGTTGAGAAACAGACCATTAGAGACCTTAATTAATTACGAACTGTTCAAGCATTCAAGGAGGTCTGTCTTACATAGTCAATTAGTTCTCAATAAGTTAAATCATTCCGAAGTTCTCAGTTCACGTGTCGACTATGAGCTAAAGGTAATTTATTAAGGGAGTGTAGTGAGTGAATGCAATGCTTACGGCACTTTAGCCTAGGCAGCGCCACTATTATGCCGCTAGTGGCACTATACACTGCCAATTATTAAACCCTACTTCATACCCTCACATTATGACGTTATTAATGGTGCCCATAAATCACAATGGAACTTATTCAATTTGCATTTTTGCTTGCTCATCGGCGAAAGTTAAATAAAAATGGCGTAGAGTCGGATATAATTCTATCGGTATCACTGAGTCTCGAAGTTATTCTCATCTCCATAACTTTTCCAAAAATATTGGATATATGTAAATATTTTTTAAATCTAAACTAAACCTATATGAATAAGTTGTTAGTTCGAAAACTGTCGTTCTCGTCTACAATCAGCACAAAAGCATGCTAACTTCAAGCAGATCGTACTTTTTTTTTTTTTTTTTTTTTCGGGGGGAAATCCTCATGGATGTCCTCCACCCTGGGGAGGGCGGAGGGGTCTGTCAGACTCTTACTGACTAAAACCACCACGGTGTTCCGTCTCACACTTGCACCGGGGATCACGGGATCTAATGCGACTTCCGCGATCCCCGGCCAGTGCCGGCCCGCCTCTGCGGGCCACCTCGAGTTAGGGGGGAGTGAGGTGTTAAACTCCCCCCTTACGTCATAGAGAGGCGCGCGTGGAACACTACGCGCCACCATCTCGGGTCCTAAGGAGTGGGGGGCGACGGATTTCCCCAGATCCGTCGCCCCTGGACCCATTTAGGGGGGCTGGAAGAGGGCATTATCCGCCCTCCGCCGACGCCCGGTGCGTCTGCTGCGGATTGGGTTAGCGGAAGCAATCTCCCGCTCCCTTTCCGCAGTCTCCTTCTGCGAAATAACTGTTTCGCAGAAGGATACCACCGCGTCCCAGGACTCCTCGCTGCCGACCATTGAGTTGACAACGGCCGGCAGCGACAGGTCACTGCCGACACCTGAGATGAGGGCACGGCGCGGCTCCTCCCAAGCGGCACACTCTGCCAGCGTGTGCCGAGCCGTGTCCTCCCGACAGTCGACGCAGTGGTGACACCGAGCGTCCGGCTCCCTGTTTATGCGACACAGGTACTTCCCGAAGCAACCATGCCTCGAGAGCACCTGCGTCACCCGAAACGACAGGGAGCCGTGCCTCCTCCCGAGCCAGCGCTCGAGCACCGGCCGGACCGCTCCGATGGTGACGGGGCCGGCTGTAGGGCGTGAAAGCCTGTCCCGCCATTCCGCCACCAGGGCTGCGCGAAGCTGTGACCGACGCAACTCCAAATGTCGCTGCGTCAGCGTCTCGCCTCGCGCCCTCGAGTCCTCGCGCCATCGATACAGTGACGCGAGTACCTTCGCCTCGAGGTCCCAGGGCGGGGAGCAGATCATACCTAGCACAATAAATTAGCTTGTGTCTAAGAAAAGAGCACTATGACCGTTTTTCACAATCGGAGAGCATGCTATTAATAGCATGTGTATTTCAGACTTTGTTACATAAGGTCTACCAAAATACATATATTAAATGATAATATATTTTGTTCTGTCCTGTCCCTTGTTCATTTCAAGGAATTACATGGCCACTACATGGTATTTATTCCCCTTAGTGGCCATGTGATAGGCATGTTGAAAAAAATATTTTTGTCCGTCGGATAGATTATTAAAAAATATTGGACACGTATTTTTTTTTTTTTTACGTAATCAAAAGATTACGGCAATACATTGAGTTAAAATGTAGCATGACGTCACTCCCCGGTAGATTTTGTACCGACTTGTGACATAGCGAGCCCCCCACTCCCCAACTTTAATGCGTTTTATCTAAATCAGTTTTTATTAATATGATAAAATTAAATTAATACGTGTCTAATATTTTTTTACTATCTGACTGACAGACTAAATAGTGTTTTTATTTTCCCCAGTCAATATCCCTATTCCTTGGAGTCACCAAAGTAGATGCATATAATTTCACTATCCTCCAGTATAGGCAGCTCATCGTCGTTAGAACATAAGCCAGCTAGCAAGGTTGGCTGACTGCCCAGGATGCGCCGGACGTATTTAAGTATCGTTAGTTCTTGGTGGAAGCTCTTTTGTGTCATACAATGCTCATCAATTTAATGAACATTTCTTACATACGTAACTTATAACATGCAACGTCCTCGCTGCTGCTGAGAGTGAAGTCTGCGTTCGCAATTTAGTTTTCAAAAATGTAAACTAATTATATGTGTACTTGGCAAAAGTAACTTTAATATTCACCTACACATATCTACATTTCATTTTGGACGACTTCAACAAATTTTTGACGTTTTCAATAGTACTTTCATTCTAAAATCAACTTAATTTACAATAACATAAAATTGATAAGTATTTGTTTTAAGTGGAAATAAAATCAATTGGAAACAAGTATTTGAATAGGCTTTCGTTCGATTTCCATGCTTGCAACGAATTATTAGGCTTTTCTGTCAAAAATATTCTCACGTAGCCTAAGTTTTTAAACTGTTACTTTAACTAAAATCGCAGTAATCACGACTCTAATTACAAATAATTTATAAAAACTACTGCTTCCCGACTGCCTTCTCTGCCTACTCTTTTTGTATGTTTATGTCGTTGTTTATAGAGTGTTTTCTTTGATTCCAGCGTGACGAACATATTCCTGGTGAACCTGTCAGTAGCAGACCTGCTGGTGACTCTGTTCTGCATGCCGGTTCAGATCGCCAAGTCGGTCACGTTGCTGTGGTACTTCGGCGAGGTCATGTGCAAGACTGTTAACTTCTTGCAAGGTAAGCTCTCGACAATTTTTCCTTTAAAATGACCTATGTTGTTGTAACCCATGCCGATTTCGAAAACGGTGACTGTTTCTGTTACTAACGACCTATTGTAGATGTTGTTACAGCAACATTGTCTCAAGGTACCTCCTAAATAATTATCAGGAAAAAAATATATAAAAAAGAGATCGGAGGCAGTAGTAGTTGTAGGTAGAGTTATCGCGGTAACACAGTTTTTGTAAATCTCTCACTGAATCGACAAGTCACAATTACGGAAACAGTCTATTAGTCAGTCAACTTCTAAATTCTAAAACTAGGTTGAAAAACCTTACTATATTTTTGTCTTATAACGCAACCTTCATAGATCGTTTTTTAACAGAAAATATAAAAAGCGCTATGTATAAACTTTTAAGCAGCATTTTTTTTATTTATGAGTGTTCTAACATAAAAATTTAGTTCTCATCGGTAGATTATCCTTACGTTATTTAATTAATTTTTACGTTAGTTAATTTTATAATTTAAATAATGTTTTGTGTTGCGTAATGTAAATATCATTTTGCATACTATTATATAGATTCATTTTTTTCTAACTGAACAGACAGCTGTGCTGCTGGGGAGTTTGTTGCGCCACTTCTTCTTCCCAGCTAAAGCACTAGGAAGTGGTGAAGGGTGGGCGTTTTGGGGGACTGTCTTATGTAATTTTGACGTTCGAGAAGTGCTGATTCTCAGCCTAATTTGAATAAATGACTTTTGAATTTTGAATTTTGTTAAAAAAATGCCCTAAAAGTTTGACACTATCTGAGCATCAAACATCTGAAACCTATTTCCCAAACCCGACAGTATCAAAATGAATCTAAAAATAGAAAATAGAGAACCTTTTAAAATACCGTTACTTTGAAGGTAAAACACGAACAAAGTAATGAGCAATTTTCTTGCCAGAACAAAGACTTTGACTTGGGAGCTGTCAGCTTTGAGCGCAAGACTAGAAACACAGCGTACTATCGCGACCTGGCCAATTATAATAATTGCTCGTACATTGTTGCACATCAATTTATATTCCGCAAATATTGCACTGCGTTGTTGGGGGCTATTTACGGAATAGCTATCTACCGGTGAAATTTCGTGGAATGGAAACAATTCAATTCAATTTCTCAGTAATAGCCCGGAGTTGTGTCTGGTTAAAGGCAATAGGCTCTCTTTCCCCTATTATATGGGACTTAACTACATCTAGCGAAATGTGTGTGTGACTATAGGTACACTTCTGCCTAACCCTTCGGGAATTCCAGGCGTGGTGGTTGTGCATTTAACACTGTGCCGAATACAATTTCATAACCATTTGTAACAATCTGAAACACAGAACACTTTTAAAAGGTGGCAACCAGTTTTGATAGTAAAAATTACGTCAGAATCAATAATAGGTATTCATAAAAAGTACAAGTTCTGACTCACTGATGGACTCATCAACGCCCAGCTCAAACCTTGGACCAAAGTTCCCTTATGATGTAAACAAGGCTTTAATTTCATACAGGATAGGGAATATAGTTCGGACAAAGTCGCTGGCGAAGTACATAATATTAATCAACTAATTGGCAGATGTGCATAAATTGGATAGTTTCTTCTATTGGAGGAGATAGCGTTACCTTCACTCATCTCCTCTTCTCCTTCGGAGTACACCTAATTGATATCTGATACTGCTCTTTAGTTATGTGTAATGTATTGTGTATATCTTTTGTTGGCGATCCTAAATAAACTAGTAGTTCTGCGAACAGTAGACCTCGCGAGCACAGACTTTTTGGCAAAAACTAACCTTTAGCTAGTTGCGCCAAAATAATCACACTGTTAGTCGCGTGGGGTCTGTGCGGACCCCAGAGTTTAGTTGTCAAAAGAAACACATAAAATAAGGGCAAATATTTATTTTATATAGGAACTGTACACCATAACAAAAATATAAAGCTTCTAGAAAATAACATAATATAAACTCGTAAAACAGTATTGAAATATTCTTATCAATTAATTGGCACAATACATGAATCACAAAGTTTACTGTGGTGTTCATTACACATAAATTTGTTGCATTTACCACACTTGGTTTTCGTTTTTCTAGTATTAGACGTCGCACACACGATTAAAATTGTGTTTTTTTTTATTCATGTTAACTCATTTAACAAAATTATACTACACTATAAGTCGCGCGGGGTCCATTGGACTCCAAGCACCTCAGTGCAGCACGTGTAGTCCACGATGCGGCTAGCAGAACGTTGAGAATGGAGCGGCGCGTGACTTATATTGGCTAAAATATAATACAAATAAAGTCTCGTGGGGTCCAATGGACCCCGTGTCAGCTTAAAATCTTATAATAAATATATCTATCCAACTTAAAAAAAACCTGACTGCGGCTTTAGTTTACTTATAAAATTCATAAAATTAGCTCAGGTAAATAATACTTAGTCTAAGTAAATTTAAAGCTGGCGGGCGGAATGGAGTCGGTTGGCAGGGTAATGGCAGTACACTGATACTGATCTGAGATATCGCGGGCAAGGACCTCTTGGAACGGCCGTGGTAGTTCGACAGCTGCATTGACAGTATAAAATAGTAGTTCTATTGTGTAAATAAAATATATATATACTTTAATATTTTCTTAAAAGCTTGAGGCTTACCTTTAAGTGAAAGAACGACGGTCACGCCTCAAGATTTTAAGAAAACATTAGTTCTATGTTTACGTAAGTTTTGTTAAGTACTTTTTAGTTCAATAAAAGCTTGTTTTTTCTTTTTTTGTTCTTTTTAAAAAAAAGTATTTTACTTGTATTTTATTCTAGCATTAGAATTTGATAAAATATGTGTTCTATCACCTTCACTTGTAAGGTACCTACTTGTCAAGACAAATCCAACGAGTCCAACACATCAGGGCTGCCGTGTAAAGTTGAGGTGTCCCTATGGCAATCTTCCGGCACTATCATCAGACCTTAGACTACACCGTGTCAATCCACCTACATGTCTAACAAATCGAAATAGCCTAAACACAACGGGGCTATCTTGTCTAGTTAAGGAGTTCCTATAGTGACCTTTCAGATCAATCATGAGGCCCTGGACTACACCTTGTGGCAAGACAAAACCAATGACCACAAAAACAACAGGGCTATCCTGTTTAATTGAGGAGTTCTGATGGATCTGGGCAGCACCTAGTGTAAAAAAGTCTGTCAATACGTAGTCCAGCGAGTCCAAAAACGATATTTTTAAATTGTTTGGTTGATAAGTTCCTATGCCCACCTTCCGGATCCATCATCAGACCCTGAACACTACCATTTATTCTTAGATCAGGCCCCAAACTAATCTTATCTCTGTAGGTGATAAGGAGTAGGAATCGCCCGTAACTTAGGTTGAATCTTTGGATTTTGTGTTTAGGGAGTAGACCTGCAGCAAGAAACCATGAACGATGACTTGTAGTTTTAGCGTTCGAAAATATTATAAGCTACCAACGCTCTTGTATGATTTCACGGCGATGACCTACTTTTTTTTCCTATAAAAAACATGACATCGTTCAATACGTCAAATTCAAATTTAAAAACCGGTACGTGGACCACGCACAATGAAGGGTTCCGTAGTTGGGATGAATCTATACCAAGAATAAAGTTTAAACATTGTCGTTGAAAAACATTTTCTCCCATACATTCCAACTGCAAATGTAAGTTGGTCCATTATTACTCGTTAACTCTTGTAAGCCATACTTAGATGTGATAGTTTTCCTTTTAACTTCGTTATATTTATATTCTACTGCCGTGATTTTTTTCACATTTCCAAAAACAACTATTTAGCTGGTAGGGACATTTAACTCTAACAAAAATATTTCGCAAACGGATCCCTGAATCGATAATAGTTTTCACACATCCACACGACATCTCACAAGATGGGATAGACGAGAAATAAAAATCATCCCCACTTTACGTGCAGGGAGGGGAGGTACCCTAAAAAAATAAATTATCATGATTTTATTTTACCACTTTGTCGGTGTGATTAATATGTAACTAAAGGCCCATGCCCAATTACACCTTTCTAGTACTAAGATTCTCTGAGCTAAGCCGCGGATAGACTGACATGGCGAAACTATATCGGTTCCTTGTTGACTGCAGAACCCTAAAACCAGAAAAAATATTAGTGAAAATATGTAGGTCAGCTAGAAAAATTAACTAATATGTTTTAATAAATAGTGAGCAATTTACTTCATTTTGAGGAGCTATTCTGCTTATCATGCCGAAGATCCTCATCAGATCTTCACCATTTTTTTTCTAAACCAACTTAAAGGTACTACCTAAACGATAAACGAAAAAAAAAAAACATTGAAACATTGAAATCTCATAATGTGGAGATATCCAGTAGCCACCTTTTGCCCCAATTTGGAGGAAAAACCCCTCCAATCAAAAATCCCCAAACGAAAAAAAAATACCAAAAATATCGTAAGACCTGTATGCCAAGTTTCGGTTGTAAAATACGACCTGTAGAGGAGTACGTACAAACTGACACACGAAAACAAATTTTGCCAGACTTGATGCAGAGACGCTTCGCTTACTCGGTCAATAAAGATTCCGATACAACAACATACACGCAATTTAGTTGCTAAGACAGATTTGACAAGGTACATTACGCCCATGTAACAATTTCAATCCTTGTCGTGAAACACGGTTGAGCGAAACATGTTTCACAGCAAACTATTAAAATTGAATCGGTTAGACGACAATAGTGAATAATTAAATAAACAAATACCTAAATACCAGACATACTTGAACGATTAACTAAATAATACAGACACACATAGCCTCGCTCACAGACATTATACACAAATAGAGTTAATTAATTATAAGAATGTGCATGCGTCAAAATGTTATGACTTAAATTGTTAGATTTAATCCTACTTAATGATAGAAGATAATTATGAATTTCATTGTGTCGTATAGTTTAAATGTTTGCTAGTTAGCCCTCAAGTTTGCGATGCCTGGAAAAGGCCGCTAAGTTGTAAGTACCTGCATTTGTAAACAACACCAAAATGTACACTTAGTATGCAAATAAATCTTTGACTTTGACTTTGACTACCTTTTCTTTGCCGAATGTGATTTCATCGAAACACGATTTAGACGGCTTCATTCGCCTAAAATACTGTTTCGAATTTCTATGAAAAAAGCAAAGTCGGTAAACGTGTTTCGTTTAAACGTATTTTCGTCTCCTACAAAATTTCTACGACACAACTGCTAAAAGTACCTATCGATGAATAGAAGATGATAGCGCCAGAATCTATTGCGGTTTTGTAAGAAAACTCAATTCAGTGGTACAATTTAGTCTTAAATTACAGCAATTCAGGACCAAATTGCACGGTAACATTAAATTGAGTTTTCTAAATAATCACTAGATTACTGAGATACAAGATGATATTTGTGTTATTTGAATGGGATTATAAAATCATTTACCCGTGTAAAAAGAAACTCACTTTGTTTGTTATGACAACTGTTGTTTCTTTCGTTATATACAAGCAAAGCTTACTCCTACGATCTTAGATTTATGTGATATCAAACTAAATGCTTGTTGTTTCATTACAATGCTAGTATGGTAGTAAATTCCGGTTTGGGTCGACACTGGTATCACTATGTTCAATTCGTTACTATAGCTAGAAACAGTATGTTTTTCGAGTTTTTCCGCCATATCACGGCCAAATTATCAGTAAGTTTCCGTATCTGTAATAATATGAAACTACTAGGATTACTTCCGTCAATTCGTATGTACTGCCTTGGTTTAACCCACGGAAATGGTGTCTATATATGGAAAATATGGTATTCATGAAAGCCTTCCAAGATTATATATATATAGTATCTAGGTACTGCGACCTCAAAAAAGCAGGATCTAAATCGACTAAGAGAACATTTAGAAGTAATGACTTATAAATAAATAATTTTCACTCGATGAATTTTTAGACCTGGTAGTCTAGGTAGGCAGAGTCTACTCGCTTACCCTTGGAAAAATAATAGTGTTGAAAAAAGAAACACTCCGGCTGTTAGGGCTCATAAACAAAGATTTATGTACCACGTGACTGGGTCTATACGATCGGCCCGTAGTGTAAAAGAGTTTTATCTCCTCGAAATTAAACTTGCTCAGACGGTTCAGACATACTTTGGTATAATCGCATTCGGAATTTCTGATTGAAAATTTAAACTTTCATTAGTTTAACATTTATTCCAATTCAGTAAGTTTAGGCACGTGAAATATAAATTAAGGAGTAAACTTGAGATCTGTCAACAGTTCTGAATGGAAAATTTATGTGTCAGAAACAGTTATTGAGAAACGCTTTCAATTCAATTTTAGTACCTACTTTATTATTGCCAGCTGAAAACATCATTCATTAGGGGCAATAAGGGCAGGAACCCTTATCCATATTAATTAGTGTTTGGCGCAACATGTCCCTTTCTTCCATACTTCTCTATTAGTCGTTATCTCGATAGTCACCCCCTTTCAAGACATATAATCTTTGCTGCTCTGCTAGCTGACATAATTATGAGAAATAATTAAATTTAATGTTTTATATTGCGTAATGTACGTAATACAAAACATTCAACATACACAACACACACACGTTTTTACCCGGCTGAACCGATTTTGATGAATGATATGTCATTAGAGTCGACTTTATTACGCGAGTGTCACTGAGTATATTAAAATGGCGGATTTTTGGTGGCCCCGGAGATATATGTCTGCCCCATAAACCAAAACGTCCGTATGTCACTGCAGGGATTCAGCAGAATATCAGCGTCAGGTGTATTTGCCTGGCACATGCTGAGCTGGACTCCCATTTGGTACAACCTTGAGACGCACACCGCACTTTTTTATGTTCGTTGATCCATTATTTTAAAGTGTTTTATAGCCAATGGTGTCATCACAATGTCTTGTTTTCTTCCTTTTTAATTTTTATTTGTTTGTATATCGGCACCTTGCAGCTATTTCCTAACAGCTAATTAGTTATTATTTAATCGTGCTTTTGTATATTGTGCTATCTTTTGTATGCACTAAATAAACGATTTATCTATCTATCTATCAACAATCTTGCCGGGTGGGTCGCGCCACCAGTAGACACGGCTAAGGATAGACACAAATTATGCATCTTTCTCACAAGTAAATTATCCTATTATAAGGTGAACTGTTTTGTCTCATAACCGCGCGTGCCGCGCTGACGTAACGACGCCCTTGGAATTTTGTGTATTTCCCGCCAAAAAACACGACGACGTGTAAGTAATTAGCCGCGCGCCACCTGCAATAATTATACAGGAGCTCTAGTGCGAAGGCCACATCGCTGAAGGCCAAATACTGTCGTGGAGAAACCAGACTCTGTTTTGGATTATAATAATGCGGAAAAGGGGATAGATATTTCAGATCAGATGACTTCGTACTATTCCAGCCTTAAAAAAAGCCCGAAAGTGGTATCGCAAGCTAATCATTGAGATTGCCTGTGGCACAATGTTAGGAAATGCTTGGGTTATTCACCAATCATTTGGAGCAGGAAAAAAACTAAGTATTTTAGAATTTCAGGAACAAATTATAAAAGAGATGATTAGCAAGCATAGCTCTGTTAATCAACCCGATGACGCTGCAGACGAGGGTGGATCCAATGTACAACGAAAGTCAAAATAAATTAGAGAAAACGGAAGGAAAGCTCAGAAATACCCGAAAGAAATGCATACCTTGTTACGACCGTTTTACAACAACCGAATCTGCAGCTATGGTAGAAAAAAACGAAACGCGTAAATACATTTTGTTCTGCATGTATAAACCATTGTGTTTGGAATGTTTCAATGTAGCTCATAGAAAATAATTTTCATTTTATACCATTTTGAATTAGTTTGCTAATGAATACATTTTCTCAACGTAATTCATCATAAATAATTTGCATTTCGTACAATTTATATCGTGATCATGTCAACTTTTTTTCTAATTAGTAAATTTTTTCAACATTGATGTTTTTTTCAATTCGGTTATATTTTTTTTTTTTTTAATGTATGTTACCTCATACCTCCGTCATTTATGAACCGATTTTAAATTTTTTTTTTTTTACATTTCGAAATAATATCCATCTCCTGAGCTACACCATGAAAATGTTTCGGTTTAACTAGGCGGGAACAAGAAGTACTGTACAAAGTCTAGTGTGACGTGGCCACCGGTGGTACACCCCGCCATGACAGCAAATACTCCATGCTCCACCGGTGGTACACATGAACGTGTTAAAAATTTCATGCAGAGGCAATAAGTCTTTATTGTTAAATTAAAGAAGATGACTCCGATTGCATGAGTTTGTTTATAAATAATATTAAGTGGGATTGGAGACAGATATAGGTCATCTTGTTTCCATCTTTTTAAAGTTCACTTTTTACGCAGTCGGGTTTTTGCATACAATTGTATACTATAATCAAGTTTTTCTAACTGAACAGAAAGCTGTGCTGCAGCCCTGCAGGTTAGTTTATTGCGCCACTTATTTTTACCAGCTAAAGCACTAGGAAGTGGTGTGGGGCGGGCGTTTTGGGGGACTGTCTTATGTAGTTTTAAAGTGCTGATTCTCAGCCTAGTTTGAATAAAACTACTTTTGATTTTGAAACTTTTGATCTCAAAAGGGTATAAGACTAGGGGAAGATCAAAGAAATGATGGATGAACTGTATGAAAAATTATATGGCTAGAAGGGGAGTGACTACCTACAGCTAAGATGAAGACTAGAGACGGCAAGAGAATGATGATGCTGATGAATCATGATGTAACCCAGCAGCATAAAGCTACCAATTTTTATAACGAAGGTATCTATTCTTTTACCTTTACCAGCAAAACTTCAATAAATTCTGCCAAAAAAAGTTTATTTACAGAATTAATTTCAAATCAGCGGCAGCGGCTCTAGAATTGAATGCCCGATCCCAGGATTCAATCAAGTCGTCAATTATTATTGTTCTCATCTCAAACGGAGCAAGCTGACAAGAACGGTTTAATTAAAATTAACGGTTCACTCCTCCGCTTTGGTAGAATGTAAATATGATGAAGAGAAGGTCAATCACTTTTCTGACGTAGAGATACAAGTTAATGATAAGTAAGTATGCGTTTCAAGGGAGAGCCTTCGGGGTGAGAATGAAAGTTCGTGCTTAACTTCGTAAATGTTGTAACTTGGTTTGAATTGTTCCCCAGTGCATCCACATTGAGTTGTGTCATTGTAGTATAATGAGTGAAGTCTCCATTGCGTAATAATGACTTATTTTATAGCGTTGTAAGGTTTTCATGACGTAGTGCAGTCTCTATTAAGTTTTAAAATCTTCATACTTAAATGAAAATTTTCAGAGCATAGAGTAGGTAGTTCCATTATGTAGACTTCAACTGAAAATAGCCGGTAAGCAACAAAAAACCAAGTACCTAAAAAATAAAAACATTACCCTCCTTCTGAGGCAGTCGGGTAAAAACAAACACGCAATTGTTGAAGGAACAAGGACTTGGGTCATTTAACTACGAGTAGGTACTATGGAAGAACTTCATATCTAAGCAGTTTGAAAATGATAGTAATGATTAATAATGATAGCATGTTAAATTAATTAAAACCTGTCGCCTATACATTGCTGTGCCCTAGCAGGGTTCATTGTTTGGAACTATCATAATGTAACAACCTGTAAACAACATGAAATGCAATAAATGAATATGAATATTAATATGAAAACAAAATCCCGTGAACACGATGACCACATCTGTTACCACCCCGGTTCTATAGCGGCCGAGCGCTGCAAGCAGAAATAGTCCTTACGTGTATAGATATGAACTCGATGGACGATGAACGTACTCGATGGTACACGTATAACATAAAATAAAACAAGTAATTATTTTTGGATACAATGACCGCATATAAAGTTTTGGGTACCACCAATTATCTGCTATTGAGACAAACCTTTTTGAAGTGGTCCTTCTGAACCCCAAAATTTGCGGTATTAGAGTTTTAACTTGTATAATATCGGCTCAAGTACAAGACAGTAGGATGCTGATAACAGACTGGAGGAAAGAGAAGCTTGATTAAATTTTATAGATTCAACTTCGTTCATAAGCTGATTCGTAAATTTGAGAAACTTTGGGGTATTGCCTGGTTGATTGGTTTTGTTTTTTCAGGCTTATACGGATTGTAATTTCTCAAAATTTCGTTTGGATTATTTATTTATAATGGGGAGAGCGCTGTATGTGAGCGGAGTAGGTAAGTATGTACGTATGTGTTATAGCCATTTCATACTTGCAACTGGCAAAGAATGAAATAAATAAATCGGTAATCAATTTGCTTCACAATAAATTTCCCTGACTTTACTTATGCGCTTTTCTTTTATATTCTGTCTTGTCATACTTTCTGTGTCCATTAATAGATTTTATACCATTCCCCCTCCAAAAAGAGTATTTTATTCACTGAAAACAGTAAATAAAAAGCACTTTTAATCACTATTTTGGTGTTTGAATTTAGAACACACCAATACATTCGACCTCCATCTTAACGCTATACTCGTATAACCTCTTTGCGAAAAAATACTCGATACAAACTTCTTGTGCAAATGTTCTGACCATCGAAAGGAAATAAATATCGCTTCACAAGTTGACCATCCTAATAATACACACATCAACAAGGTCTAGGGATATTTTTAAAAAAGCGAATTACTATCAATGTGTTAATTATTTATATGAAATGTATACTATATTTAAAAGATACGTTATTTAATATTCTACCATTTTTTAATAATGGTTAAGGTACTTCGATTAAAATTTCAGGATTTTATGGAAAAAAATGAAGCATAGACGGAAACCGTATATGAATTAACTTTTAATTTATGAGTAAAAACTGAAAAAAATTGAAAAATCATTTAATTCGTGTTTATAAACTTGAAGTTAGTAGTCTGAGAAAGCGCCCATGATGTTCATAACACATCGGCAACGATTCGGCATGCTCAGAACAAGGTTGTCAATGTCTTGCTGCGGAATATTGTCCCATGTCCTTCTGAGGTGCGCAAAAAGTTCTGTTGCCAGATTTTCAGGTACTTCCTTCAGAGCTCTTCTTTGCAGCATATCCCACGCATGCTCAATGGGATTTAGATCTGGCGATTGAGCAGGCCAGTCTAAGGCCCTAACATTGTGTGTATGTAACCAAGCTGCTACCGTTCTCGCCGTGTGTGCCCGGGCATTGTCGTGTCATTGTCGGCATTGTCGTGCATGAGCAGGAAATCTTGCCCCATTTGTGTTCTGTGGGGCAAGAGGCCCCAGCACCTGTTGGACGTATCGTTCTGCCGTCATATTGCCCCGCACCCAAACGAGATCCGTCCGTCCTCCAAGACGAATTCCTGCCCAAACCATAATTGTTCCTCCTTGGTATGGGTGAACTTCCTGAGGGTTCTGAAGACGGCTCCATCGTCCAGGAACTCGCCAAACACGCGTCCTTCGTGAATCTGGATGAAAGCCGAACCTGGATTCATCCGTGAACAGCACATTGGACCATTGCTCACGGCCCCAGTCCACGTGGTTCCGAACCCATTCTAATCGTCGTCCATGATTGCCTCTCCGTAAAGGCGGGACCCGGAGTGGTCTACGAGAGCGTAGATTGCTTTCATGCAGTCGCCTTCTTACAGTTTGGTCATTCACAAGCACTTGGTGTTCCACTCGCAGCCTTTGGACCAATTGAGTCGCCGTTGCATTTGGTTGAGCTCGCGCAGTAATTTGCAAAAATCGATCTTGTCTGGGGGTAGTGATGCGACTTGGCCCCTGGTGCCTCTCCGCTACTTCACCTGTGGCACGATAGCGTGTCCACAATCTTGAAATTACATTTTGGTGGGTCCCTATGACCTCAGCAACATTACGCTGAACAGACCCAGCTTTCAGCATTACCACAGCTCGTAACATCTCCGCCCTCGTCAAATGTTGGCGTTGCATGGCTACAATACCTCAATTTTAACTTTATCTTTCGTTTAAAAATTAAAAAAAACTGTAACTAAACGTAATTCGTATTGTTTTCTAAATTTCGCACAAATGAAAATTCCCTCTCCTACACATCAAGGCATTTTTATGCCACCGAAACAAAAGAAAATCAAAAATTTGAATTTGGAATTAGTCTGAGATAAATTACAAACAAATCGGTGTATGAAAGATTACAATGCGGCCAGTACTTTTCGAGTTATTTAATTGAGTATGAAATATCCCTAGACCGTGTTAATGTGTGTAATATGAAAATTACTCTTAATTTTAGTAATTGTTCCAATTTTAATGTGCATTTTAATTAATTTAACCTTCCTTTTTTCTTCATTAAATGTCTATTTTCGCTTAAATCTTTCTTTTTCTCGTAGTCATGGTATAAAGTATAGTATGCAACTCTTGAATAAAATGGATTTATATCGAGGGCCATGAATCACTCGCGTCGCTCAGGATTCTAACAGGATCATCATGAATCACTCCCTACAGTCGTGATTCAGTCGTTACAATCCTTCACTTGCTCGTGTTTCATCTATGGCCCTCGCTTTAAATCTGTCGTTTATTCACTATTGTATTCATTTTTTCTATTACTTTTATTAGAAGAATACTAGTTACCTTTTCTAACAACGTAAATCAAGTAAGTTTGTTTGCAATATAAATGGGCTTCCGTTCCATAGTCGATCGGACACCGCACCTAAACTGTAACAATTTTGTTTTGTTTTTCTTTTCAATTTAAAGAAGTTCTACAATTTCTTAAGTCTCTTTTAAAATTTGGTGTAATTGACTTCAAATTGCTTGTAATCGCGAATGTGCAGTTTTATAATTTCTAACGCCACGATATTATCTCAGATGTCCACGTACACGTTCATATAAAGTATGGAAATACGTGCACGTAACGTTATACCGTGCACGTTATTCCATACATTTTATCGTAGACGGAAATTTAAAGGCGTTTTCATATATTTCTATACATTTTATTTCCCTGTGATATCGTGATACTGTGACGTGGACGTGGACGTCCACGATAAAATCGTCACGTAAGAAATGATTAAAGCGCACAATGATTCAATGCAGACACAACGTAACGATAGTAAATATAAGTAGCCCAGCCTAGAACAGTGAAACTGGAATACAGGGTCAAATTAAATTACCTAGCGAAACTCTGCAGACGTGATCGATACCAATTACGTTTGTGAAGTTTACACAATTACATTTCCTACCGTAACTTGTTAATACGTAACGATACTCCATGAATATATAATACTCTTCTGCTGAGAGTAGTACCGTGTCACTATTTGAAGATTGGTGAATACAAGCGTTTGGTTTTGTTTATTCTTTATAAAAGGCCGGTTTTGGCTCCACCTACCGCCTAAGCCTCCAACGCCAGGGCTCCGCGCATTGCCAGATCCTGCGCTATCGCCGACTGCGCGGAATCAGGTGCCGCGTTCTGACGCCTCTGTGGCGAGATGGTCGGTTTGGCAGAGTTAGCCACGTCAGCTAGCTCTTCCCAACGTCTCCCTCTGATGCAGGCAACTGACAAGCGGTACCACAACATATCACCTTTTCTTTAATTTTGTATTACCACCGGCTTAGTTGTTTTTCGTTGTAATTACTAGCCAAGCTTAGGTTTCTTCACTTTATAGGGTCGTGGGTTCATCGCGTCGAATTTTAAACTACGGTCTTAAACACGGATATAGACGGGAGCTTTTGAAAGCGTTGGCCGTCGTTTGTTCGCACGAGTCGTGCTAAGAAAAACCGAGGTAACTCACGTATGCCGATGGGTCTAGCGTGCTTTGCCGAAAAAGATAACCACTAATTAGTAATCATCTAATGTTTCAGTAATAGGCTTTCAAGGCATAAGATATGATAAGATTTTACAATTTATTTTGTAAAAAACGACGCTGACGGCTATTTTTTAATGCATATGTTTTTAGCTTTTTTTTATAATCATCGGAATATACATTGTGTTCTTTACCTGGATTCTGCGTTTTATTGTTGTATCTATGTCGTCTCGGGTTCGAGTCCCAGCCGACTTAAATTAGCGATTTTTTTTTTTGCTACTTTTAGTGTTATATTTTTAGTTTAGCATCGTCGCAGGTGAGACTAATAGCTATATAATATATTTTTTATTATTTGTGGATAATAAATTTCAGCACTGTTATAGAATTTCGTTGGCAACATTCCATATTTTTGCTACAGATGTTTTTCCAATGTCTCTCATTTGGGTGCTGGAGATAAATATAAATATTGCTGTATTCATCTTACCGATGACACAAAAATAATCGGACCCGTTAAATTAAATTAAATTAAAACTTTTGAACAAGTTTAGACCATCCGTCTGAAATTCAGAACTTTGTTTTGCCTATGCGCAAAGGAAGCCCGTATCAGGTTATAATTATGTACTTACAGAATAATAATTATAAAATCATTAATACAACTCTCTTAGTTCTAATTAACCTATTGAATGACTTTTCATGATTTCATGACATTTGAGATCAATTCTAAATTAGAGAAATGTATTGATAGTTCTTATGGTTAAAATTATGTAAATAGATAATTATTTTTAGGAATATAGCTATACCTCAATTACGTGTTGCGGCTGGTCGTTTCAACTCCGGAACTTGGGCACACATATTTTACAAACGGGAGTTATGATTTTCCTTAAAAATGAATGAGAACCGTAGTTTAACCAGCATTGTTGTAAAGCTATGGTTTAAAATTTGTGAATATTGTCGAAAAATTTAATTGTCAGTAAGGATTGTAACAGGTGGCGTTCAGTAGTTTCTACCCTAATGGTAAAAGGCGTGAACGTGTGAACCTTGTGTAGGTATGTTCCTATTCGAATTGAAATACTCACTAGTGTGGTTTGATATTGGCGGAGAAAGTAGTCTTTACTGGCTTAGAATTGTTAGTGACTGTGCCAAACCACAGAATGAGTCCATACATAATATTAAGGGTCATGTTGTTACGGTTTATTGCCAAAAGATAGAAGCAATGTTTGGTTAATGTTGTGATTACGTTAAGTGTAAGTAGTAAGTAGAGTACTCATAAGTATATTAATATGATACTCAATGCTAAGCTTATTTAATAATAATGTTATACACATCACTCGTATGGCTTATCTGCCTCCCCTTGAGACTTTTACCCTTTTATTCTATACCGTGAATGAATCAAAATTGATATTTTTTTTGTCTATTTTTATTATTCTTACCTTAACCTTGATTATCGTTAGTACCACGTTCTGGGAACTCATATGAAGTTTTAATGCCATCATGATTCCAATTCGAAAAAGGGATGGTGCTATCGGTCATGCATAGCTCCGTCTCTCTCAGATATTAAAACATCATAATAACCCGTATCTATCCTATAAAGGAGTTTTATTAAGTGCTAGCTGCACCCCGCGGTTTAATGCATATGTCTCCGGCCCAGAATATTGAGATAAAAAGTATTCTTCACACATCAAAAAACTTTGTGATCACTAGCAAAAGCTGATATATTTTTAAAATGTAACTTTATCAAAAATAATAATAATTACAAAAATTGAGTAATTCAATCCTAATGTATGCCGGAGCCTAGCCCACTGCAATCTCCGTCGCTGACGTTGCAGTGAGTTCAAAGGTGTTCGCCAAGACCTCCGTGCTCGTAGTCCAGATGTAAGCAATTTCGAATGGTCTGAGTGCTAACTTCAAGTCCAGAGGCGGCCCGCACTTCTACTTTTATTGTAGTTGTGTTGATTGTTGGGCCACGGGCTGCAATCTGATATATCGCTATTCGTGCTATTTCTCTCGTGGAATATCCTTCTTCCCTCAAAGTTACAATTCTTGCTCGTAAAACTATCCTCTATGGATAATCCTCTTGGCATTTTATCAATAACAACTTTCCTCGAAAAAATATTTTAAATCCGTTAAAATTGAATAAGTCAGATTTCTGAATGAGCGTAAGCTTGGATTGAATTTCTTTTTATATGGAAAACGATTACTTTATTTTAAGTAGAGAGGCGTCACGGCGTCCTCACCTTCCGCCTGACGCAGATCCTCACCGGACACGGTTGCTTCAGAAGGTTCCTGTTCCGGATAAGGCGGGAGGAAACGACCGGGTGTCACCACTATGTGGATCACCCGGAGGACACGATAGAGCATACGGTGGAGGTCTGCCCGGCTTGGGCGGAGCACCGCCGTTTTCTCGTGGAGGCGATCGGCGGCGGTGATCTCTCGCGTCCGGCCCTGGTTCAGACCATGGTATGGAGCGAGAGGACATGGGAAGCCGTCACCTCCTCCTGCGAAGCACTAATGCTCGCAAAGAAGGAGGTGGAACGCGTGAGGGAGAGGCAAACTTTGCGCCCTCACGCCCCTAGTCGCCGCAGGAGACGCCCTGGGCGTCGGGAATCGCAGGCCGATTCCCGGCCACCGTAGGCGCGGGCTTGCGGACGGTGAGCAATAGGTAGCTCGCCGTCCGATATAGACCAGGCCCGGGCTATGGGTGGCTCAAAGAGATGTCAGTACAGCTGACGGGGTCCGCTAGGGCCGATGCCTGTCAGGGTCACGGGAAAGTACGAAAGAGATACCATGGCCCCTGGCAACACACAGGAAACTGAAGGAACACGGGTGGGTTTTAGTCAGTAAGAATCCAACACGCCCTCCTGCTCCGCCCAGATCAGGAGCAGTTATTTGATAATTTCCCGCCAAAAAAAAAAAAACATAATCTTGGTCAGGCCATATGAGGACCATGTAGATTAGTGTCTGAAATAGCCTTTTGAGGAAAGAACCACACAGATTTGAGCGGACCTGTCCAGTCAGTGCAAGCATTTGTCAGTAATCGTGTAGCTTAGAACTTAAGGAGCTCAACGACTCTAGGAACAATACCAAAGAAAGGACATTTGGGTAGGCCGCATAAACTACTCAAACTGCCAGATCATCATTAAAACTGAGAAAGAAAAAATAAATGATAAAAATAATGAATGACAATTATTCATTATTTTTATCATTTATTTTTTCTTGATATTCACAACACTTAATTAAAATAATATAATAATAAATATAAAGTAATATATATAAAGTAATCATTTAATTTTGTTTAAATAAAATGATTACTTTGTAAAGTATTCAACACAAATATTCAATAATGTCAATGTGTATATAAAACTGGTATATTTTGATGATTTTACTGAATAATAATGTCAAGTTTTATGGTTTTATCACAAGGCTTATCAGAGCAAGCAGCTCAATCCCAAGCTTTTTTATTTTCTAAATAATCTGAAATTTTATAGTATCCTTTATTACAATGTTTGGTTTTAATACAGCTTTTAAATCGTTTATTGGGTAAGTTTCGAATGATGATGGGAAGTTTGTTGCAAAAGCGTACAAATTGACCCATGAATCAGTTGCCTACTCTGTGGAGACGAGTACAGCAAGGTTGTGTTTATTCCTGGTATTTAAACTATGAATATCGGACATTTTCTCATTAGTTTAGACTAGCTTTCGCCAGCAGATTCGCCCGCGTTATATCTTTATAACCTATAGCCCGTGTTGCTCAGTGATAATATAGCATTCTACTGGTAAATGATTTTTTATAATGGGTTCAGTAGTTTTTGAGTATATTCATTACAAACAAAAATACAAATCTTTTCTCTTTAGTGTAGGATGTTTTATGTTTTATTTCATCAACACCCTAGTAAAATGGTGGCAAAATGACTACCTATGTTTCAAATCGACCTATCTTAACACCTTTTTTTTCATTTCCCTGCAGGTGTGGCAGTAGCCTCCAGCGTGTTTACAATCACAGCGATGTCGGTGGACCGTTACCTGGCCATCACACAGTCTCTCCGGCAACCCTGGATGCCGTCAAGGCGAGGTGCTTGCAGCCTCCTTGCAGGACTGTGGCTGGTGGCCTTCGCCATCTTTGCGCCGTTGCTGGCAGTAGCCACGGTAGAGAGAGAATATGTCCCTTCGCTTTCAAGGACGAGAAACGGATCAGTGAGTTTTTAAATGTTTTATTATTTGCATAATAATATATGTAACTGGCTGTGCCCGTGGCTTCGCACATGTAACTATGTATTCTATTGGCGTTAGGTTTAAGTTAATATATGCCATAATAATGCCACATGATACATAATATTGGCCAGTTTACTATTGCTTTGAAGATCATGACGTTGATTAACGACATGATTCATAGAGTAATTGGCTGTCACTTTTACGAGCTTATACAGGCTGTTTACGTGATAATTGTATTTAAGGTCAATAGAAATTCCAGGCAGGGGGTTATTTTTCTATCATAAGGAGATCAACTATTTTGCTGTGCCCGACAAAGTCCACAATGATCTCATTAAATTTTAAGTTTCCACCGTAGTAAACATTTTAGTATGCAATAAATGCTTGAGTAACATGTACCTACTTTGAAGGAAATTGGTGTACCTATTGAAATTATTGTTCTGGACCTAAATGCTAAGTACATACTTATTTTTCATGAAAAGGTTTCACATAGACGTAAGAGTATTCAACACTTAAGAATGTAGACTACACTTCAATATTGGTACACGAACGAGAGTGCTAGCTGTCATCAAAAGCCATTCGCAGCATCTAGTCTGAATATCAATTTCCACATGTTGCTTCAACATCTAATGTTTACTTTTACCAAGCAATATCTGCATTATATAGAGCTCAAATTTCGCGGATAGTGGTTGAGATGCCTGAATATTAAACCGATTCATCTCGGTAAGTTCATTCAACTAATACAGTCACTTCCATGGAAACAATTTAACTTTGACAGCGCCTTTGTGTCGTAGCAGTAAGGGTGGCTTTCGTAGTTGAATTGTTACTACGCGCGTTTGACTGTACTGAGACGTTTTTCTATTAACTATACTAAGTGTGTCCTAAGTGTAGGTAGTACTTATCAAAAATTTCTCAGAACAAAAAAAACTTTATTTACTCAATTTTAAGTTTGCTTTTGCTATAACCGTAATACTAAATAGATACTTAGTGTATTATACTACGCTAAGGAGACCAAGCTTCATTCGTTTGTTACATCTACGAGGCGGTTAACCAATATGGCGTCGTTAAGGTCCTAAACCAACACAATAAGTAACTTAAGTTAAAGTCAGTGTCGTTAAGTTATCTTAGTGGAACTCTTACCACAGTAATTACACCTTTGTAACTTGCAGATAAGTATGGTTATCTCATAAGAATTACGTTCAAATTAAGATAAGTATTACGAGAAGATCTTTTATTGTAGTCTGTGTTGAAGTTCGTCCCGGGAACTATCGCCATATATTATATTTTTCTACTGCCAAATAAGATTTCTATATGCCGATTTGAAGATTGTAGGTTATACTAGCCATTTCTCCACTGACTCTTAGATGGAGAAGCACTTTCAATGGCTCTGGCACTGCAGACGGTCATAAACGTGGTGGTAACTATTTACAAAAAATTATGATATCGTACCAAAGACCTATGGAAATTACAAATTGTACATGTGT
Organism: Xanthia icteritia; assembly: GCA_949128155.2. Lineage (NCBI taxonomy): Eukaryota > Metazoa > Arthropoda > Insecta > Lepidoptera > Noctuidae > Xanthia > Xanthia icteritia. The sequence continues at coordinate 22,409,311 of OX421935.2, forward strand.
GCAAATAAACAAATAAAGAACCAACCTATAACATATGCTACTCAATGGTAAAAATGTTACATTTTACACATACATACATAAACTCACGGCTTCTTCATATTACATTTTATGGACATTATTTCACAAAGCCATGTTCCTCTTCAAATCTACGGCCCAGTTTCAACGCTCTTGGAGTACTAAAACGGGTCAGATCGCAAATCATCCGACCATCTTAGTGTTTTCTGAGTGTTTTGGGTAGCCCTTTAATATTTCAGTTACTACGGTAATGTAAGCACTTACTTTAAGCCCTGAAAAGTTAAGCTTCGTGCAGACAAGCGCGACGCTACAGCGCGACGCGACACCGGTTATTGTTATACCGGGGAGTTTTCTTGGAAATTGTATTGTTCAAGTCGCGTCGCGCCGTCGCGTCGCGCTAGTCTGCACGAGGCTTAAATTGGTTTCTTGGATTTAGTACTTAGATACGGACAAAAAGGATGTTTTTCGTTTGTACTTTTTTGGAGTAAAATCTAAAACAGCCACTTTTTGTTAACTTTTTTTTACGATAACAACTTTTTTGTCTCATAGAGTAAATAAAATATAGTAGAAAGTCTTCAGATGCTATGGCTGTTACATATTAAAGTAAAATAAAAAATACGTTTTACAATATTACGAGCCGCTCTGAAGACATAGCAGTTTTCTGAATTGCCTTAAATTAGATAAAGATCTACATTTGCCGAGGAATAAAAGTACAATACCATGTACCTAACCTAACCTTTTTTTTTTTATTACGGATTACGGGGGGAAGTCCTCATGGATGTCCTCCGCCCTGGGGAGGGCGGAGGGGTCTGTCAGACTCTTACTGACTAAAACCACCCCGGTGTTCCATCTCACACCTACGCCGGGGTCGCGGGAACGTTCAAATCTTCCGCGACCCCGACTGGTGCCAGCCCGCCTCTGCGGGCTCCCACTACGCGCCGCCACCTCGGGTCCAGATGTATGGGGGGCGACGGACTTCCCCGGGTCCGTCGCCCCTGGACCCATTTAGGGGGGCTGGAAGAGGGCGTTGTCCGCCCTCCGCCGACGCCCGGTGCGCCTGCTGCGGGCCGGGTGAGAGGATGAAATCTCTCTCTCCCGTTCCGCAGCCTCCTTCTGCGAGATTACTACTTCGCAGAAGGATACCACCGCGTCCCAGGACTCCTCGCTGCATTCACAACGGCCGACAGCGACAGGTCACTGCCTACTCCTGAGATGAGGGCACGGCGCGGCTCCTCCCAAGCGGCACACTCTGCCAGCGTATGCCGCGCCGTGTCCTCCCGGCAGTCGACGCAGTGGTGACACCGGGCGTCCGGCTCCCTGTTTATGCGACACAGGTACTTCCCGAAGCAACCATGCCCCGAGAGCACCTGTGTCACCCGAAATGACAGTGAGCCGTGCCTCCTCCCGAGCCAGAGGTCGAGCACTGGCCGGACCGCCTCGATGGTGACGAGGCCGGCGGTAGGGCGTGAAAGCCTGTCCCGCCATTCCGCCACCAGGAAACCTAACCTAACCTAACCTGACTTTCATACATTTCGTACCTAATTTTTAGGGTTCCGTATCCGTATCTGCTGTTGCTTCATTTTTAATTATTTTTTACCTATTGTGGTATAGTAATTTTATTCTAGGTGCATCGTCTTCACATATAATTATATAACTAATGTTGTTAAACCTATACAAAATATTGTTAAACATTTTAAAAGAGTAACGGTGGAGTTTCTTGACCCATTCTTCTCCATGCGAAAACTACTCTTTGGAAGGGGTGACTAGAATCATTTTTTTTTTTTGTAAATGTTGACGTTCTAAAGTTCCTTATAAGGGCCTATTTGAAATAAATGATTTGACTGTGACTTTGAAGGGTGCCAAACGGAACCCTATTACTAAGCCTCCGTTGTCCGTCCGTTTGTATGTCCGTCTGTCTGTCAGCGAGCTGTATCATGAACCGTAATAGGTAGACAGTTGAAATTTGCACAGATTATGTTTCTATAGCCGCTATATTGACAAATAACAAAAATAAAATAAAGTTAAACCAAACTAAAAAAATACGAACCCTTTAATTAACTTTGCAAATAAATGCACGCTCGCCGTGACGTCATTTTCACTGAAAGAATGAGCGAGCGAGCATCCGTTCGCCCGAGTCCAACCGATCATCACTGAACAAACATGTTCGCTCGCTCAAGTGTTTTTATTTACCGCGCGAACAAATGCTTGCTCGCTCAGAACTGTTCAGAACTCTGGAAACGCAATTTTAGTTGAATACGTGAGTGACTATTGAGCATTACTGTTCCAAAATTAATAATGAAAATTATTAAACACTGTTTCACCCTCAACTAACATTGTCAACGCTGTTGCCTATCACCGACATCGTTTCACATAACTGTCGATGTGATATTAAATGGTAAATTAATAACTTGACAAAGTTCTTGTAATATTGTGAGAGTGGAAATCGTACATGTAATAGGTATTTAAAGGGCTGTCAAAATCACTATTATCCAAAAAAACATGATGCAATGAGAAGGTCACACTAGGTAGGGTGCATACGTGATTATTTCAGGTTTGCCCTTTCATTATGACTAGCGACATTGCCGTACCGGTCTAGCCAAGGTGTATCGTGTTAACCAGTCACTGGGCTGTGGAGCTCTGATAGGCAGTCGCTCAATGTAAAACACTGGTATTATCTGCATCGATAGACTCAAAGCCGATCCCAACATAGATGGAAAAAGGCTAGGCAGATGATGAAATTGCCGTCCGTTCGAGTTTGAAACTAGTCGGGCACGCGTGAAATAAACATGTAACTAAAAAAAAAACATGAAAATTATAAAAGGAACAATATCGACGCGATGCAACTTACTAACGTGTTATTAACTATAGTTTGTGATCAGTTGCATGGTGTACGGAGCGCCATTGAAATTGTACATTCTAGCTATTTGGTACATTCTGATTTGAGATTGTAACTGGTTACTTTAGGCTAGCTTCCTGGACGATAGGACTCTAAGATTTATAAATGAAGAACCTAAATGTTCCACTAAATGATTAAATACATCAATTGACTGACACAGATAAAGATGATGAGACATACGAGCATTAAAAAGTAAAATAAGTCATTTAAAGCTTTCGTATTCACTTGAAACCTTTGTGTAAATAACAAAATTTCCGGGAAAGTGGAAGTAGCAAGAATCTTGGACCATTCCGCATAAGAGAACTTTTGTGAAAGTATTTTTCTTGGAAGAATTTTTGTTATATTTAATTTAACTGTTTTTTGGGCACGTTTTCGGATGACAGCGATGCGAAAAACAAAAGCACAGTCGTACTTATGCCTAAGTGTCTTTTTGTTTTTGTATTTATTTGTATAGTTAGTCAGTCATTTTATTTAGTACCTAGTGTACATAGTTCGTTGTGTTAAATATTATTTACTTATACCACTTATTTTACTTTCACTATCTCCGATGTGATTGGAAAATATCTAAACAATAACAGAAAAATTGTTATTAGTATCAGTATTAGATGTGATAGTGTCAGTATTAGACTAACATAAGAAGTTTTCTTATTTAATATTTAATATTAGTAGTGATTCCAATTCGTCATCTTCAGTAACTTCAAAGATACGCCTGAGAAGTCCAGGGTCACAGATAGTTATGTTTATTGCCAACCCTACTTTATCTGTGCAAAATTGATTAAACTCTATATTGTGCCTCAAGTACGTACTCACTTACAAATTAGTTTTCCTGTTAAGATACCCACCTTAACAGGAAAACTTGAACAGATTGGTTCAACGTGATTCTGCGAAAGGAAAATATTAGTTGGTAACAATATAACATAACAATTCGTCGTGAGTTATTGTATTGTCACTATACGATATACGATATATACGAGACTCGATAGTCTCGTATTACCAATATAACCCAGAAATTGAAAAGAAATGAACAGATTTTTTATGAAGTGGAAAAACTTGTAAGAGGTTTTCCGCGGAACTTAAGGGAAAATTAAAAACGAAATTGATAAGTTACGAAGCAAACCAAGTAAGTTGTCGAGTAAGTGTTCTAAAAAGTTCTTCCAAGCAGTTGAGATCGTGGATGAAAAGACAGTGTAAAAAGTTTGTAAGGTTTTTGCATTTTGTCATAATACAGTACTCTCTCGCTAATCCGCCACAACAAAATCCCAACCATCGGCGGATTACTGAAAACGGCGTATAGGAACAACAAATTACGAACTAAAAAAATGCTGCTTACAACCGTACTTACTACATAATTAAAATAATCATTAAAGGTAACCTTTTTTTTCTCACTTTTTTCAAAACATATGCAACCTAAAGAGGTATAACTAAAAATTAATGTTAAATGAAAACAACAACAAAATGCTACTTATACAGGAATGTCAAAGGTCACAACTCGTTTCAAGAACAGAAAACATAAAATATGTATCTTTTGCATTTATTTAAAAGCTTCTTTAAATATTTATGTATTCATGCACAATTTATTACTTTAAGTATATGTTGATATTACAATGTATAAGCCCGCCAGTATCTAACAGTCATGTATATAAATAAAGTCAGTGTAACCGAAACACACATCTCAATTTGAATAGGTACCAAAAACTTTGAAGTTCACGTCTTTTTGCTTCTTATTTACTTTACGCAAGTTTCTTAGCGTTTGTTCAGGCTTTGAGAGAATATTTTTTAGAAGAAACTTCGGTCATTCAAAAGATACATAAAACTGAAAGGGTTTGAGGTTTGCTTAAGATATGCCAAGTACCTATGCATTTATTAATAAATAAATCGGCTTATAGGTTTTTTATACGCATAATCACTGTTCTCAAACATTTTAATCAGTTATTGTAGCGGGTCTCAGGCCGAGATCTATAAACGTTAGTTAGCACGAACTTTGGCTAAACATTATTTCTGTGACTGTCGTACATGTGTTAAACTACAAGACAGTGACGGGGACAGGTCTAAGCACTCGCCAAGTAACGTTTATCTCCCTACATCATAGATTGCCTAACAATCGTGCACAGAGACGTTACTAGAAAAAAATCAATAATTCATTTTAATTTACCAGTATCTTACCCGTACATGTCAACCAAATTGAAATGTTTTCAAGCTATCCTGTTTCCTGCACGTAACAGGAACCGATCGACGCTAGAGATAGCTTCAAATACGTAGCTGAATTGTGGACCGATTCCATTTAGATTGCCATCGACACGCTTAGAAGAAGAAACTGGTATAATTTTGACTGACTGCGTTCAAAATGTTCAATTAAAATGAATGATTGGGTTACTGGCCTCTTTTATTGAACAGAGCCCAAGAGTTTAAACTAAAATGCTTTGTGTATGCTTACATCCATCCTTGAAGCATCAAGTAAAAATGGTTAAGTAACTGATATATCGAGCTGTTGCCAAGCTCCATCTAGATACAATTCAACATTATGTTAGCTACGCTAACGTAGCAAAAATTCGAATAATAATGATTCACGCGATTATACGAGTATTATGTATTATTCAGTGATATATTCGACATTTCAGAACAAAAAATAAATTGATAAAATAAGTCGAACGTTAATACCTAGCCATTCTTTATTATGTACTTATTTATGTATTGTTTTAAAGGTACCATCATTTTATAACAGAAACTCGTATGAGTGAAAATTTTGTAATATTTAAACATTTTGGGGCTTTGGTGAAAAGTTTGTTTCAGTTCGGAAAATTAAAATTTGAATTATAAACGTAACGTAACTCTGCAGTTCGCGGTATTTTAAAGGTTTTTAAGGGAACGGTTCAGGAAACTGTTTTAGCGCATAATTTCTTATAATTATTACAAAGAATGAACAAGTAAGTACTATTATCATTATTACTTATTACTATTGAGCTTAAGGCCGCACACTATGCGACATGCGACTGCGAAAACTCGGCGACTAGAGGCAACGCCAGGCCGACGATTTTCATATTTTTGTTCAAGTCACCGACAGGCTTTGGGGGTCACACGCTCTCGCTACTTGTCCACAGGGACTAGATGCACGGTGCAAGCGCACACCTGACCACAGTCGCCTGCGACAGGTCGCAAACCACAGCTCTGCGTCTAGTTGCAGCGACTAGACGCAGCTACAAGACGCACAGTTTGCACTGCCACTAAGTCTTTTAAAATACTTTCATGAAATTATAGTTAAACCTTAATAACGCTCAATTTGGTTTTCGTGCTGAGCATGCAACTGACACTGCCTTAAAGAAAACTGTTAAATATTATTTAGACAGAAAAACAAATGTAAACGCATGTTTCCTAGATTTAAGTCGCGTATTTGATATATTATAACACGTTATGGGATAAAAGGTTCAAACCCGGTATATCACATGACATTGTTTACATCAAGAAGTATGAGGGCCAAGCTAACGCTGTAAAATGGGGGGAGGCCTTGTCTAGCGATTATGTTCTCCGAACGGGCGTAAGACAAGGCGGATTAACATCACCCATTTTATTTAATCTATACGTCGATGACCTGATAAAGGAGCTGAGTAGAGCCGGAGTACCTGTGAATAATCTTAGTTTCGCCGACGATATGGGTTTGCTCAGCCCGTCCGTCACGGCAATGCAAAAGTTGATAGGAATATGTGAGGTATATGCGGATAAGCATGGTCTTAAGTATAATGTTAAAAAGCGCCAAACAATGTTTTCTTTAAGACAATACATTACATATACTGGACATATTTCTATGCAGCACTAAGTTATCTGTCAAATGATCTACATTTTTTTTTTTCAATTTTTTTTATATTTATTTATTTTGTGATGTGTGTCATAAACTGACTGAGAAACTTAAAGATGACGAGGACATTGAGACACAAGACGTTCGCTCGCTGCTAAGAGTATGTAATTCAAATTCAAATACAAATTCAAATTAAAATATATTTATTTTGGGATAACTAGATCCAAGGGTTACTACAGTATCAATGAATTCCTAGATGACATATGACATTGTACCTTATGATTGATTTTATTACTTTGAAATTTAATATGTATTTGAATTTTTAATTAACTGTTATTGTTTTATTGATGTTTCTAAATGTATTTAATGAATTTTATTTTAATTGCAATTGTATAATGTTATTTTTTAAATTTTCAACACAATGTAATTATATTGTTATGAAATAAATTACTTATGACTTACTTATGACTTATGACTTAGTGATACAAAAAACTTAGAAACTTTTAATATGCTGGCACGATGATTTTTGAAGTGTTCAAATCAAGTGAAAATCACTCTGTTTTACCCATACTGCTGGGACCTTTACACCTGTGCCCTATGGTAAAAATACACGCAGCGTGCTTACAACACGTTGCGTGTTCAATATAATAACGCATTCAGATGCATACTGGGTCTGCCTTGGCAGTGTAGTGCGTCCGACATGTTTGCCGAAAGCAGGGTGGATGACTTTTACGAAGTCATGAGAAAGTCACAGGCCTCCTTTATGAACCGAATACATATATCTGACAATGGAATATTGAGGGCCATATACGAGGTTAATTATTTCTTCGCTTATGGCAATTAACCCTAGCTCACTAACCTTAATTTCGACTAACGTTATCACTAACCATTCGTAACTTATACGACGGATTCAAACATCAATATTTATTTAATCGACTTCATATAAGACACAAAATGACCTTAACTAGCAGTCTTAGTTTTCTATTTGTTCAATAATATAATTTGTTTTAGAAAAACCTACATTGAACAATGATTGCTCATAGACACAATATGCTCTCTGCAAATCGCTTTTTTCAGCCCTTGCAGAAATTCGTGGTCATACGACGTTTTTTTTACAGCTGCAAGTTTTGCGAGTTCTGGGAACGTTTTGACTAGGACCTTCGTGATCTAGTCTACAATTTTCAGGATCTCCGCGATGATTTACTTCGAATTTCGTTGCAAAATTAGTCTGAAATTTTACGACGATCATACGATATATCCCGATCTAAAAAACGTGCATCCGTAATGAGTCATTGCGGATCACTAATGATGCGAATCAGGAAGGTATTAGAAACGGCAATGGTGGCGGAAGTCGCAATCTAATCAAAACACTATGTGCAACGTACGCGTCGTCATTTTTACGAATGGTTAGTAATCCAGGGTTAATATTGCAGCTAAAATAGTAATTGCTTTGTTGTATATTGATTGTTTTGTAATCATTTATAATGAATTAATTGAATGAATTTCTGTTTTACTGATTAATCTAACACTGTTCTATGGTTCAGTATACCGAAAGGCAAAGTTTACCTTTAAATTAATAGACATACGTGTGGCATACGTATTTAGCTTTAAAGAAAATGTTAGCACTGCATTTTCTGCCGTCGTATTTCCTTCTGACACCGCACATTGGCGCCGGTCCAGAACAATGCTCAGGAGAAAATAATCCTATTAAACCTCTTAGCCAATATATTGGCTAACCAACTGGGAATACGCTATTGAGCTAACGAATATTACCTATATAGACAGTATTTTTTTTTCTCATTACAAAAATTATTGACAGGCTATTCTGTAAAGTTTTCTTCAAACTTCATTCAAGTAACCGCAAGAAATCGAAATCATTTGTTTTCAAAGCAAATTATCGCAGATTCAAACGTCGATCATAGAAGAGCGGTGGCCGCCACATAGTGCCTACAATTTACCAGCGAATAACGTCGCTAACACGTTTTTTTATGAAAGTAAGTTGGTGTGTTTTCCTAGAGAGCTTTTACAGACACCGTAAAGTCAAAACAACACACAGCGCTACCATACAGCACTGCATATACTAATAAAAGACGTAGAGATATAGTTTGTCCACAAAATTCAACAAAACATGCTTTTGTATCCAAATTTTATCTATACCTCGGTCCTCTTCTCTATAATAGACTAAACTCGAAAGCAAACATTTATTCCCTGAACTACACAAATTGTAAGAGAATTCTCAAGGATGCTCTCCAAAGTATGTCTTACGAAGATACAGAGAATTTACTAACTGTACTACAGTGAATATTATGTACAAATTTCACCTATGTTAAGTATTTATCAAATTTAGAAACTAAGTTAAGCTACTCAACATATAATTAGTGATCTATTGTCAACCTTTTGATTATTTATTTATTTTATAAGTCTATTTAAGCTCTTCCCGCCTGAAACACAGGATTACCTAGTTCAGGCACGTAAGTCTTAGGAATATAATTTACATTTAAGCAAATCTGTAAAAAATGATGCCTTGTAATTTTTTGAATAAATATTATTATATTATTATTAAACCAACGCCGTAAAGTCATGGCAGCAGGCCATCATTTTTATATGGCGGCTGCCGCTCTTCTACGAAGCCGTAGCCTTAGAAACCGGTACCGAATAATCGAATTTCAAAGTGATTTTTAAGAGAATATTACATCTACCTTCAGCTTGACATATTTTCTAAAGCACATAGAGGTGTTAAAGTGTAAAGAATGATCACTCATCTATGGACTAACCGCTTCTAGATTGATCGATCCCCGCAATTCATACTTAGCAACACAGGTCTCCTAGGTGCTTACTTAATAATTCCTTCAGAGTTTACCTATTCTGGGTCTAAACCTTCGTTAACAGGACATAATATGAGTAAATACGAAGCAATTTGTAAACCTACTTGACCGATTACTTGAACTAAATGGTTCTTAACTAGTTGGGTTCACTTACAAATTGGATTTTTATGGAAATAAATCGGATTTATAACTTTAAAATGTTCAGTTTTGATTAGATTTGAGATTTAAAAAAAAACAGTAGTCCCTAAGTAATTATCTGGTTAGATGAACACTAACATAAAGATGAAATTTTAATTTGTAAAGAAAACAAACTTAAAATACTGCCATTGCAAAGACATTTCAGTCCAGTATATTGGTAATACAATCATTGTTTTTTTATACAATCGGTGTTGAACTAGTCCTACGCAATTCACTTCAGTAGAGGGTATTTCGAGACTTTGTGAGTCTCTTTCGAGCTTTATCTTTATCAACAAACACATTTCTTCTAATAGCTTGCTATCTTTTATACCTATAATAACAATCTTAAATTCATCTATTATCTGACAAATAACGTACAGTTGAAACCACTAGGGCTTAAAGGATGAAATTTTGCACAAGAGTTTGAATAACCAACGAAAGTAAGGACTAAGGAAAGTTTTTTGAAAAACCATTTACCCTAAAAGGTTAAATAGGGGGTGTATGTTTTCAAAGTCAAAGTCAAATAATTTATTTCAATTAGGCACTTTTGAACGTCAACGTTTACAGAAAAATAATAATTGATTCTAGTCGCCCCTTCCAAAAGGTAGTTTTCGTATGGAGAAGAATGGGCAAGAAACTCCACCGTTACTCTTTTAAAATGTTTTCACAATATCTTGTATACATCAATATATATAATTATATAAGAAGACGATGCACCTAGAATAAGATTACTATACTAGCTTGTATGGGAGTTCGTCATTTCTACCGATGGGAAATACCATCGGGCACACGGCTTGTCACTTATACAAGGTGGAGACGACATTATGACGATAAATTAAACTGCGTATACCTAATGACGTCTGCATACGAAAATTCAATCAAATATATCCTATAGTTTAGTCACTAAACTACCGTTTTTTTTTTTTTTTTGATTGGAAATTATCAAATAACTTCTTCCGCTCTGGGTGGAGCGGGAGGGCGTGTCAGACTCTTACTGACTAAAACCCACCCGTGTTCCTTCAGGTGCCTGTACGTTGCCAGGGGCCACGGTATCCCTTTTGGACTTTCCCGCAACTATAGCTAGTCTAAGATTGCCAAAACCCATAGTCGGCCCATCACTACTATTTAGTTTATTTGAAAAAAAATCATTTTTTAATTTCGGTGCTAGGATTTATTTGATGATTTCAAAATACTCTTATGCATTAGTATTGCCAGTGGTTTCATTTATTGTTGTACTGTTGTCTCCACATTGTATATAGCATCGCAACTTTAGCCTAAATAATTGCATCTCACGAAGACTTAGCTTCGTACCAAAACGTTTAAGTGCACTGCACTTAGGCAGAATCCCTATTAGCAGAGATTATGGCTTAATATTGACACTGACACAAAGTATCTCGCATTACTATGACAATTTTTCCACTGAAGCGTCCTATAAACAAAGCTAAACACAACTTAATTTAAATAATTGTGAAACATTTTGTAGAAAAACAATCCTAAATTCTACACAAATACCCTTCGTAACCCTTCTCAATATGACTCTTACATAATAATTTAATTATTATTTAATAGCCAAATATTAACATAAACCCTCTGGAGAAATCTTAGATTTAAGTGGGTCTCGTATTTTGAGATAAACCGCAATGCTCTTGGGGAGAAGTGTAATAGTTTGATACATAAATCTTTTGGAGTGACAGAATGTATAAAATGATACGCTGGCACGAAAAAGTTGGAGAAATTGGGTTTGTGTTCACAATTTCTGTCCTCACCCTCGTTTGGTTGTCAAGATTTTGATTTTCTGGGATTAAAATTGAATGCAGTGAATTGTCCAGTCTTGGGTCGGCGAAAACTGTTAACGTTGCACACTCATTTTAATTATTGTGATGAATGCTCATGACGACATTCTGTTTTTGTTGTTTTTTTTCATAACGGGGTAAATGTAGGTGTGCTATAGGTACACGTCTGTCTAAACCTTCGGGGACACAGGTGTGACGCTATCTCTACGTTTGGTTACGCTTCGTGCTTGATATTGCAGGTGTTTATTCGCGGTAAAAGTTACCCCCCGAACAGTGGACTTCTCTATTGAAATAGCTTGCTTTTCTATGTTCTTACAACTTTATATTCTGTAAACTGGATACACAACATCCTAATATTAGATTAGTTTTCGTACGAAGACAGTGCGACCTTCCAAATGTCGACTTGATTTAGAGATAACATGGGGACGGCTGTTTCGTCTACAGATATATGAAAATAATTTGTATGACACGCATTTTGTAATTTAATTTTGCTGAGAGCTTACTAAGCCAGTCTTGTAATAGATCTTTTGGTAGGCTCGAGTTTAATCTCTTAGTGTATTTTTTTTGTAAAACTGTATTTACGGAATATTTGAAGAGAGAAAGAGTCTATAGAAGAGAGAGAGAGAGAGAGAAGAGGAAGGAGAGTATATAGAGTGTATACATAAAAAACGCAAACGATACTGCTGAGCATGAGGTGAGGAGGGTTTTTTTTTCCAGGTCGGGAAAAGCGTAATTGGGTTTTCCATTAGGAATTTCTCAGTAGCAACCCGGAGTTGCCCAGTTGATGACAATGGACTCGACTCTTATTACATAAGACTTAGATTAACTTAAATGACAAAATGTGGGTGTATTATAAGTAGTACACCTCTGCCTAACCTTTCGAGGAATACAAGCGTTATGTTATGTATCTGAAGATATATTCAAGACATATACAAGAATATACAAGTCTTTAATACGACTATAGGTACCTAGTTTTGTTACCTCATAATGTCTTTGGCATTTCCAAACAAAAGATCCATTTAGTAATGACGTCCTCTATCGTCGTAAACATTATCGTACTGTCTTCAGAAAACAGAAAAAATCCCATACAAACGGCATCACAATAACATTTTATCTCTCAAAAAAAAAAAATACAATAGACGACGTATATCCTAACCTAATCCGCTTAACTGTTCTTAAAGAGTCATAAAGAACCCTGGTAACAGTTTTCGCGTCAGTTGTCCCTGCCACCCTGTATTCAGATCATGTAGATCGGAGGCTCGAATTCTATGGTGTGTGATTTTCTATTCAAACTTGTTGAAGCTTAACCTTTTGGGGATGTGTGTGGATTTTAATATTCTTGGGACGTGGAAGTATCATGGAATATATGTTTTTGACTGTGGTTAATTTTGTATGGAATATACACAAAGGTAGTTTGTGTTTGTCAATAGAGCGTTCCAAGAAGGTCATGACGAATAATACGAATAACGCGTTGTAGTAGAATAATAGTAAAAACGAGCATTATAAATATTAAACCTCTAGAATTGTTTGAAATAGATTTATTTTGCTAGTGTTTGCCATATGAAAAATGTGTTTGAATAAAGTGATGTGAAAGAATAATATTTTTGAAACCATCATTCAACAAACAGCTGTAGAAAGCATTGCCAAAAATAGGTGTAACTAGTGACCCGCCCTTGCTTCGCACGGGTGCAACCTTGTATGTAATATGGTGACACGTCAAAACATCTTAACACTTTTCTGTGCTATATTTTAGAGGCATGAGGAACAGGGTGTAAAGTTCACTCATCCTCTGTAGAAAAGGGAGGATCCTCCGACCAGACGGGTGTCGTGTCTAGCTACTAAGCACTGTCTAAGCACTAGGAAGTGGTGAAGGGCGGGCGTTTTTGGGGGACTGTCTTATGTAATTTTGACGTTCGAAAAGTGCTGATTTTTAGCCTAGTTTGAATAAATGACTTTTGAATTTGAATTTGAATTTAGTGGGCGACTGCCCAACGATTGGTGTCGGGATGTCATAATTATGTTGATTGCGCGGTAAACTCTGCTTGAGCGATGCAGGATTTGTGTGACGTCAGGTCTTTGATGCGTAGTTCGCATGTGGCATTATTATCTAAGTTAAATATTGATATTTTATAAGCCTTCCGGATAAAATTCTATAAATAGAGGTGAAAACAGGTCACAACAACAGAGAGGAAAACGGTACGGAACAAAGGAAATTGCTTCAAAAAAAATCATTGCTTGGGATAAAACAAACGCACCCGCGCTCATACGCAAAATTCTTAAAGGAAGGTTGAACCAGTTCGTTAGTCGCGGAAACAAGATGTAACAGGTTGATAATACGAATTAATTTCACTTAAAGCTACTGTAACGAAGTAGATAATTGCATAATCACAAGCCTGCATGAATTTGCTATACTTCAGGGATGTGTCAGTAACTTCGGTAAGGTCTTATAAAGATTTCTTTGTTCTAAATCTTGTCACGTAGAGAAGCTCTGAGCATCGCCCTATAAGTACATGCTAGCTCGTATAGTGTTGAATCTGTGCTGTGTATACCTTGAAACTTTATTGAGTAAAAAAAATATTATTTGGATATTTCATGTTCCTTAAGAAACGCAAACTAAAATCGGTTCTCAAAAATAGTAGCTGTAGCCAGTGTTTATTTTGTCCACTTTGATTTTTAGGCGTTGTATTCTTCTCAAAACCATCCACATAATCGAAACGTTAAAAAAAGTCTAAATATATTTAAGTAAGATTGTTGCAAAATTCTGCTTACAAAACGATATTGTAATACAATCATGAATCCAACCAGTTTTTGTCGAGAGAGTTATCCATAAGCCTTGGTTTGCTCGGGTGGGATTAGGAAGATAACAAGGATTTTGTTTTTCGTTCCAAGTTCTTCAGAGACTGGGTAGGTCAACCCAAAATTGAGTCTGAACATTAAATATTTCTAAATATTTAAATCGTTAGATATGCCCCAATTTTTTTTTTTCGTTATTTTGCATGAGAAAGTGTTCATACTGAGAAGAATGAATGAGAATTTTTCTACTGTCAATGAAACAGAAACATTACCATCTTTTGACGTGATCGAGAGCAAAATTCGCCCAATCTAACAATTGAAATCTTTGGTTTAAGAGTATACCTAAAATATCTCAAATTGCAATACACCAGCATTAATTTTGAAATAAATAAGTCGTAAAGTTGAGGATTAATGTTAAGTACTATGGTTGATGAAAACACGATTCCATAAAATTTTCTCGATAGAAAAAAAATACAAAATTATCTCCAAACCGAACAATAAACCGCTAGTATTAAAAAAATACTTCAAATTAGATCATGAAACTTTGGCCAGTAACTGAACTAGAACTAAATATAAAGCAGTAGGTTTGTTTTTTTCAATTAGCGTTATTTTCGCCATAAAAAGAAATTACTTAAACTATTGGCGCCTTGGAGCCTTCTCCTTAGTCCGCGAGAAGTATCGTGCGAGTGAGATAAGTAGTGAATTTTAGCTGAGGTTTTATGGACTCCAACCAACATACTTTCATGATTTGAATATTTTACGTACTAGAAAAATATTTTCATATCAGTAATAATAATTAATTACTAATTTGTTATTTTAAAACTATCAGTACTCTTAAAATCAACAATTACAAAATATTAAAGTTGTACTTTAGCTTTAAAATTAAATTGTAGATAATAAAACGTTAAGCTGAGTCTACCTTAACATTTTGTGATCTGCAAAGTTAGCACTTAGATTAAAGTAATACCTACTGCTTTATTACTTTGTAAAATTAATGTTAGCAGGGTAAAATGAAACTCCAATTTACAATAGAAACGTTGCTTCACTTTCAAATGGTTGTACTTTCAGACATAATAGACGAGCGATACAAAAAAGCTACTAACTTATCATGAAATATTTCCGAAACCACGCAGGATAGCTTCTTGAAGTAAAAAGCAACATTCAAGTGTATTTAATAACGCATAAAAACACCTATATGACGGAGAGAGTAGGTATCTCTTTCGTTATTATCAGCCATATTTTAACTACTGTGGGCGTACTGTGGGTAGTGTTGGTTATTGCGTAATAGAAAAACCGTTTGTAGTTCAGAACAAATTATAATTTACGATCAAATTGATCGCACTAGCAATTCACACACTGTAAGTACAAACGACTATTCGGAATGCATGACAGTTTCTAAACGATGAACCTCTGCTTAGCTCCGGCCGGTGCGAGCTTTATGTTGTAGACTCTGTCGAGCGCTGCTAGGCGGCACTGGCATCCCGATTTGTCAACTCAGTAACGTACGAGTATATAAAATACTGCTTCCAATTCTTTTTTTTTTTCGTGTAGCTAGCTAACTTGTGTGGTTTATATTGGCTCTTTTATATTCCTCGTCAGTGTATTATGTTACTTAAAGAAATCAAAATAAACTGTATGAGAACACGATGACTTTGTTTCTGGTTGTACTTTCATAAGGTAATTCCCAAAGCACGAGTAAAAAATCCATAGTAACTGCGAAAAAAAGTTTGAACACATTTTCAGTCAAAAAGCATTGAATATACGGTTTTTCCTTTACATAACTCAGTTTTGCAGCACACGATATTGTAGTACTTATAATAAATATTTGGCTCCAGCATTTTGGGGGAACTTTCAAAATTTATAGCTGAATCGGCAGTCGTAAACGAAGTTGTCCGCAGTCCGGACGATCTGGATAAAATGTGGACTAGCGAATTTAAAGTAATACTAAAATGTTAGAAATGGTGTATCACAGGATTTGAGTTACACGATTTATTTAATAAACTCTTTAACAGTAAGCTAACTTTATAGATGAATATGGATTCTTTCATCAAGTGATTACTTAATTCCTTCTGAATAGGTAGAAGATAAAAATAATTAGTATGTGGTGGTATGTTCTAATGGAGTCCAGGCACAACTTATTTTGATTATTTTCTGGTATCGCCACAAGAAGAGACCTCGCCATAGTAAAAGTATTAGCCAGTCAGCGTGACTCGTTCGTGGAGACCATTTTAACACCCACGTACTGTTGATATCAGCTTCAGGATAGTATTGGTGTTTGATGCAGAAAAAAAGAAGCAGCGAAGTCTAATAAAAATGTAATTGAAAAGTGAAATAATAATAATTGTATTAAGTAATGTATAAATTGTATTATGTAATGTATATTTAACTGGTCAGAAATTCAATCAACATCATGTACCTAAATAAGCAAAGCAAAACATAAGAACTGAACGAACAAATGATGAATGAACTAATCCCAGGAGCCGTCACACTGTTGTTAGGTCCTAAACAAGTTGGGAACGGAAAGGGCGAGGAAAAAGTTTTTCTTTGCGAACAATTTTATTTATTTGCAAACTGGGATCTTGAGTTAGAAATAGCGATGTGTCGTGGAGAGTTTTTTGAATAAGTAATAAGTATAATTTGTTTTCTGCAGAAGTAAGCATATCATCATTAGGTATAGCCACTCTTGTAATTTCTTTACCGACTTAAGGTTTAATGTTATTCGCAAGGTCTTTTTGTTTATGTGTCAGTTAGAGAGTTTCAACCTTGGTGAAGTTTACTTCTGTAAATAGCTGTCAAAAGTAATACAGCATTTACGAGGTCGACTATACACAGCACAGTAATGCTTGTTTCCTAAACAGTCGTTAGTAGTACTTTAGGTATTATTTTCTGCAATATTATTTCGTATCACAAAGGCTTGTTTTACATCTGTCACCTTGGTAATTAATTATCAAGGAAATGTCAATGTGTGTTTATTGAAAACAGGATTAGGTTATTTCGAACAAAATAGAGTTTTAATAAAATATAACAATAATTTATTTCGGCTTACAAAGTATGTATTATTAATTATATGGAGTACACACAAATTGTTTTGTGAAGCGTTGCTGTCCTAGCTAGATCGCTGAGTAATCTGTTTGTAATTGTGCATTGAGGACAAGGTGATTAAGAGAGAGACAGGTCTATAAGATTTTATGTTCCAGCAAAGCCTTCCTGTGAGTCAGGTAAACGAAGTTGCACAGAATAAACCCCATCGTCCACGACGCTACTCAAAAGTAACCAGTTACAAACTCAAATCATCAATGAGTAGCCCGAATTGTCACAGCACTACTTTAATTTCGGTCCGGGTACTAGCGCCGTGTAATTTTCACCAGTATTTGATATTAAGGTGTCAGAAAACGCTCTGTGTTTGGACAACCGTTATTGTGTGACCGTTCACCGCTTTCTTAGGAAACGAAAGCTTAACTACATACTAATAACAAAAACCCAACTCCATCAGCCAAACGCTGTGGCGTTTATATGATAGAGTGAAGGATGGCATTTACTTCTCAAACTTTTTCTTGTAGCTGTTTCTGTAAGGCGTATGTTTAGAAGTGGACAGTTCACAATCAGACAGTTATCTACGACGCTAGTCAAAATTAACGTGTTACAAACTCAAATCATCAATCAGTAGCCATGAATGTCACAAATAACCAATAATAAACTAGTTAATAACACATTAGTAAGTCGCGTCGTATTCGGACGGCCATTAAAATACTAGTGCTATGACATTCTGGCTACTAATTGGTGATTTAAGTTTGTTTGATTTAAGTGTGACGTTACTTTTGAATAGCATCGTAGATGATCGGCCTTAGTTCACATAAGCAACAATTAGAGCACCTTACCGTACCTACATTTATGGTCTTATATATTATTTAAAATAATCTTCGTAGACAAAAATAATATAATCGATAACAGCAATAAAACTTTCAGAAATAAGCTTTCATGAATGAAAGTATTTTACATTATATGAAACAGTCACAGGGCTTTTCTCTTTATGCATAAGCTTTTTTTTATTAAGCTGCACACAGAAAAAAAAGAATAAACAAAGACTTTAATAAATATGACTTTCAAAACGCATTTATTTGCAATATCTTAACTCAGAACCTGGGACGGTAGCTATGGAGTTACCATACTCACCAGAATATGGTATTTCTATAATTGCTAATTAGCAGGATCTTGGTGGTGGTGGTTTCACCGTTTAAACTATTAAAAAACTTTTACTACCTCTTTTTTTAGAGGAGTATTACAGGACAAGACGTTCATTATTATTGATAACTCGGTTTTGTTCCATCAAATCTAAGACATTTTGGAGGACCAGCATTCTGTCCCTTGAAACACCAGAGTATTATTTTAAGCTGTGGAGCCAGTACCTATTTGTTTTTGCAACATGTTTTACTTAATAAACTTAATTTACTTATTAGCTAGCTTGGCTAGATTAAAATGTGAATAAAGTATCTATGATACACTACAAAAGAAAAAAAAAAGTTTTATACTTAAATATGTATTTACTTATTGTGTATGACAGTTAAATTAATCCACTATGTATACGTTTTTTGGAGAATTTAGCTTCCATGGCAACATTAAAATCTATTGATGTCACCTTCAAATCAGAAATGTCTTAATTGTCATATTTTAATGCCATTAATCTGTTTTGTCTTGATGCGTCGTTGTAAATATTTGTGGATTAGTTTGCTTACCTACTAGTTTTATTTGTGTTGTGGTGAAGTACAGAATACGAGAATTATACGAAATCCAGGTGTGTAGAGATGATCGAGTCTAATGTGGTTACAGTTGATGCTAGTATGTGTGATGAGCATCGTATGGTGATGCTGAAGACAAGCATGACGACCGCGCCAGCTAATCAGTTATTAGAAAAAGTTCTTCTCAGATTAGAATCTAATAATATAGTAAAAATGCTTTATTTAATTACCAAATAAATGTTTTATTTTTGCATAATGCATAATAGGTAGGAATAAGCCGACCACGATAGTAAGACAACATGAGATGGGATGCGCGGCCTCCCCAGCCTGAATATCTTCACGGGTCTTAAATTCTAGATTCGCCTTTGAACCTTGCATAAATATAATAAGATATTAGGTATTGGCAAAGATATTTTTAAATACCAAGCCTAGTACCTAATATTGAAACTAGTTGTAAATGACATCACGACTGACAGTAACTTGTGAGTTGTCCAATTAAGCCCACTGACAAGTATAGTCAGTGATAAAGCCACACATTCACTGGGCAAAAATGTCCCGCAGCACCAGTTGTTCGAAACGTCGGGCGATGTCAACCAACGACTCTAGATATCTTGCCTCCAAAAGCGTTATTTTCATTGATTTGCCTTTATATTATACTATCAATGACGCGCAACTTCGTCTGCGATCCAGGATGCAAAGTATAGCCTATGACCTTACCCAGGGCATAGTTTATTTGTGTGCCATCAGAATTCGTTCAGCAGTTTTAGCGTGAAAGCGTGTCAAACAAACAAACAAACTCACTTGCGCATTTATAATATTAGTTTGGAGGACGTTCACATTAGTAGTAATGACAAAAGATATTTTGTCAATCCTAACGTAATTATTACTACCTGCTCTGCATTTAAGTGTATAGAGTACAATATGACATGACGCTCTACTAGAGGTCCAATGTGTAGAGGGCTTAATATACAAAGTCAGATACTAGTGCCCCGTGCTAGTGCCACTTTTCCCTTCAGTAGCCATTATTGGAACTATTCATTTCCGCCATCTTTGAATGTCATATACTGTTTACTCGTTGGTTTACTGCATATTAAACTCTTTGGTTTACTGTCATGGGGTCTGTTTATGCGGAGCCACTTGCTTTTTAATCAACGTGTTTCTAAAAAAATCCAATATAAAAAATATATGCTATGATTACCTTTTATCTTAATTTGACTGAGATCTATCTTTTGAAACTATTTTTACAAATGTACGCGAAGTCTAAGTGCGACACCCAAATTACATGGAGTGCTGTTTTTCTTCGTTCAGCTCTCGTAAAAGTTCTTCAACTTCAAGTAAATTCCAATCAACGTAGTTGAATTCTAAAACATAATATGGAGCAACAAAACTTCTCTTTCAAATATCCTGGAACATTCAATTTACTAGAGAACCCGGAACTTCTGGAACGAACTATAAAAATAATGTTATCTTTCAAGTTTAAAAAGATATACTATCGAGAATTTTCCGTATTTTGTCAGTACCAACGTTTTGAGAGTCTGGGAGTTTGAAATGTGCTGGCACTTGCAATATTAAGTTCAGAAATCTGAGCTAAGAGATATGAACTAGTTGTGAACAGAAAGGGGAATTTTAAAATATAGCGAGTGTTCCAATACACCCAGTATTGGAACACTCGCTATATTTTAAAATTGTATATATATGTATTATAAATGGGATGAGTTTGAAACTTTGAAAGACCAAGAATAGTAAAATAGTACCTACTGAACTATTGGGTTTTCCAATCAGGAATTTCTCAGTAGCAGCCCGAAGTCTGGATTCGTTCTTGGTTTATGACAAAAGGATCGCCTCCTATTAGATACAGGGGATTTAAATATGACTGGTGAAATGTGGGGTTATACAGTGGCGTAGGTGCCTATTGTACAGCGTACAGCCATATTTCGCAAGTCAAAGTCAAATCATTTATTTCAAATAGGCCCTTATAAGGCACTTATGAGCGTCATAAATAACAAAAAAATAAAAAATCTAGTCGCCCGCCTAGTAGTTCCAAAAGGTAGTTCTCGCATGGAGAAGAATGGGCATGAAACTCCACCGTTATTCTTTTAAAATGTTTTACAATATTTTGTATAGGTACATTAGCTACCTATATAATTATAAGTGAAGAAAATGCACCTAGAATAAAATTATTATACCGCAATAGGTAAAAATAATGAAAAATGAAGCCACAACAGTATCTGTTAGATACATGGTGCTCACAGTTACAAACATTGTAAAAGTAGACAATTTTCCTAAAATTTTACAATTAATAAGATAGTGTGAGGAAGTAATCACAGAATGTAAAATCAATTTAATTTAATATTTAAAAAGAATATTATGAATTATAAAACTTTATTTACACGATTTAAAAACTGACAGACTTAAAATAATAATAATAATTATATACAAGTATATAAAAAACGAGGGGGGGGGGAAATTATACAATTAAATTAGCAATCATTTTGATTTTGTTTAGATTCTAGATTATCCTATGGAGCAGGACCAGCTTGTTTCCAAGCGTTCTTATCTTAGATATAATCCTCTAATTTGTAATATGCTTGTTTACAAAGTGTACTTTTAATATGAGTTTTAAATTTACTTTCATTTAATTGCAATGTATCACAAGGTATTTTGATTTTAAGTATAAAAGATTTATGTACTTTAGATAATCTGAATTATGTTTAAGTCCCCTGCAATGCCGTAACTGGCCTTTTATGCGCCCTTGAAGAATGTTTTAATCTTACCCGGCTCTGACAATAAAATGGACAAAGTCTGAAGTTCCTAGATACTAATTTGAGAGGTGCAAATACTCGTTAAGCTACGGTTTCCTTGAAAAGCGGTGGCCACACTTGACGGCCGCAGTGACGGCTGTCATTAAAATGATGACAGCGGCAAAGATCGTTAGATTCGCCATACCGCGTCTAAGAAAAAGAAAGATAGTCGCGGTTTTGTTTAGTTTTGACACCTGTGACATACAATGACGCAGTGACTACACTCATTTGTCATGGAAACGCTATTAATAAAGTGTGAGCTCACTCTTCTTACTATGGTCACTTTTTCTTGTGACTTACTACGATGAGGGCAAATCGAACGATTTAAATCTTTGGATTGGGTTTGCTTTATGGTGTCAGCAACGCTGTCTGGGAAACCACACCAACTTACTTTCATAATCAACGTTTCAGTGACGTCATTCACCCGTGAATTGCAGACGCTACGTGAGCGGTCACCACTCTTCTAGGAAACTGTAGCTTTAGTAGAGATACCTTGTTAAGTAAGACCCACAACAAACCGTAAAGGCAATGAAAAAAAACTACGTATCTATTTAAACATTTCCTTTACCTTTTTTTACCTCATTGCAAAGTCCTTGGTTACATTTTAATACGACGACAAAATAGCTAGACCAGACAATTTTTTTTGGCCTCCTTGGCCCATCATCATAGAGCGAAGGTACATCTTTGTCAATTTGAGCTTACTGAATGATATCTTGCAGGACAGGAAGCTACAGTAACTCAGTGGCGTACTACGCCTGTCTGAGGCTATTCAGAAGTTAGAGAAGCAAGAGAATGGAGTTTGCAAGAGCGAGCGTAGCAAGCTCGCAAATTTTACCACCCCCGTTCGGTTTTTTTTTTCTTTTGAGCATTAATCAAACATTAGGATTTATGTCGTAACGTTTTGCGTATTTCGAACATATGATGGTAGAGCGATATCGAAATTTTTTGCACGGCGGCCTCGGAAATGTTAGTTTATCTCTTCACAATTATAAAAAGAATAATAAATAGAAAGAAATAATATTTTGTCAACTTATGAATTTGAATATTAGAAAAACATAGGGATGGCAGAGCAGAGCAAGCTCGAAAACTTTAGCACACCGCCTCCAATAGGTAAGGTTTTCTTTTGACCATTCATTTAGAAATAGGAATTACTTTGTCGACTTATGCAAAAAAGTATGAGAAACAATAGACCTTAGGTTACAAGAGAGCGAGCGAAGCGAGTTCGAAAATTTGCGCCCTGGGCACTGCTGGCACCGCCCTAGGTACGGCACTGGTCTCCTGTACCTAGGGGCGAGTCTATTGCCATCAACCGGGCTACTACTGAGAAATTTCTAATGGAAAAACTCAATTACACTGCCTGACCTTGGAATCTAACCCAAGACTTCATGCTTAACAGTAGCGCTTTCGACAACTAGACCAACGACGACCGCAATGAAATCGTTAAATGTCCAAATTTACATCTAACTTAAAATAAATACATTCTAACACATAGATAACGTAATGAACATAAACAGTAGGTACAATACAACATTACACAAAAACGAAGTCTTCTGCAATTTTGCGAAAGCCAGTCTTTACCTTCAACTAATGTTGGCGTTCGTAGAAAATCTTCCAAAACTAAACAACACAAGTTAACTAAAGTTAATCCTTCATGAGAAATAAGGCCATTGTATAGCTTATGCCACATAAACTATTTTTATATTGCGCCAGTTCTGAAAGCTATCTGAGTGTTATCTTCCCACGCAACATATAAAAGTCAATTTCGTGAGATATGACGTACGTTCTGAGATAAAGTCACGTTGTATCGTGCCTGCATGGAGGTTCTAGGATAGAAGTTATGTGATTTAGAAGAAAAACGTGCGGAAGCTGTACTAAAATATATAGTGGTGAATTTGATAAAGGTCAACTGATTATATGAAATGCAAATTCAGCGGCTTATTTTTTCTTAATATTAATTTATCTCTCGCTACCGGCGTGCGTGTATAAACAGCAGCAGTGCTATTCTGTAACCATCTCACCGTGAAAACATAGGTGAAATGAGCTCGGAGTGAGCTGTCAGTCCCTAGCAGCAACAGTGCTATTCTGTAACCATCTCACCGTGAGAACTTAGGTGAAGTGAGCACGGAGTGAGCTGTCAGTGCCTAGCAGCAAGTGGAATGACAGCTCACTTCACGCTCACTTCACCCAAGTTTTCACCGTGAGATTTTTACAGAATAGATTGGCAGATGTATGAACGTAAACGAAGGGAAAGGAGTATGTAAGGATCGGAGCAGGTGGCGTTCTGTAGTTTCTGCCCTTGGGAAGAAGGCGTGAGTTTATGTATGTAATCATTTCGGAAGTCTTACTACCAAAGATATGCCAGTCCGATTACTTATTTTGAATAATAAAGAACATAATTATTATCTCAATCCTATCCCGAGAGAAGGTTTTCTTTGTAATTAAAGGCCATTTTAGCGGAGTTACTTGTTTTCTAGCTGTATTATTTTTCCCGGTAGTTTTTCCAATGAAAGATTTGTCGGTATTTCAAAACATGAAGGTTTGAAACAAAATATTTAGTTGAGCGGGAGAATGAAAATATTTGGCGAGATTAACAAGAATGCCTTTTTAGCTTACTTGTGTTTTTCTTGCTAAGAAAAAGGCTCGCCACTAAGTTCTACATAAAGACCTTAGTACAAGACAACTTAGTCGTTAAGTTAAACTCCAACTTAGAGGAAGTTGCTTAGATTACAACAGTTGCAGCTTATACTTTCCTATACCTTATTCTTTCCTAACAGCTTAGAACCTCTGTTGATTTAGTTTCGTGTTGCTGCCAAGATTTATAAAATATATTTATATACTGAAATAAATATTTGAAATAAGTGACTGTGAGTTTTGCTACGGCGTACAGCACTACGAAATAAATGAGACGTAACCGATTAACATGATTAATTATTTCTAACAGCTGGTAGGTAAAAACAATAGAACGAAAACGCTACTCCTTAATATAGTAGAGTAGATGCGCGAACATCTTTTCCCGTAAGTCAGCTTTTAAAATAGAAGTTTAAAACTCAAACTAAATTCTTTATTATGTATCATACAGTTTTTTTTTTGATGCAAGTAGTTGCTACAGCGTCGATTTGCCACGTAGTTTGTAAGTTTCTATAATTATTATTAAAAAATATATAAATATTCTTACTATTGACTATACTAAAAAATACTTGGAAAACATACGGAAAGTTAAATGAAGTAGAACTGCAGAATCTTTCAGACGACGCAAAAAGACACAACACGCCCGTAATCCCCGAAAAACTATAAGGTATACGACGCAAAAATGGCTGACTAATGTCTGATTCATAATAGTAGGTGTCAACTTCATACGTAAATGTTTGTCATAAGCAGTGTCGTAACGGCTTAATCGCTTGGAGTACCGGCAGGATTCCAAGACATTAGTGAACTCTGTATTACAAAGGAGCGATATTTGGACATAAGTGGTTATTTTGAGATGGTTTCATTAGGTGAAGTAATTATATAGATGTATGAATCTATGAATAGTAAAGAATAAAGTCGCGTTTCGTGTCTATCTGCGTGTCCGCGTTGTTGTTCGAACCTACGCAACAGATTTTGATGCGGGTTTCTCCATTATTAAACTTACATTTAATAATGAAATCTCGATGTTTTGACAAACCGTAAAAACTGTGCCAAGCAAGGGCGGGTTGCTAGTTTCCCATTTCACATTAAACGTTAACCTTTACGCTAATTTATACAAATGGGCGAAGTAAGAAATTCAATCAACTTAACAATTTTCTGTGTTTAGCTTGCATTCAACCTTTGACATACTTTTTTATGAAAATCTATTCAAACCACCAAGGTACCAACCAAGCTACTTTCTTGATTAATACATTATGTAGTCATGCTAAGAGTTATTTTAACTAGATAACCCTTTGAAGTGTAGTTGGACCCTAACTTTAAGAATTATTTTTTTAAGTTTATACTTATAGCGCCGCGCTGTCATAGAAAATAATTGAATTAGAGAATTTCTTATTAGAATTGTGGATTTTTAAACGCTTTGTGATACACTACACTAGCTAGGATAAGAGACATTGCCCGTGTACAATTTTGAAATTTACCTTATTTTAAGTATATAATTACTATGTCTTTGTGACGAATTTCAATTTGACTCGTGTAATATTAAGCTCTGATCAAACTGAAATGAGTCCCGCGCGGGATGCATGTCTCACTAAAACAGCGCAGTCGACACGCGCAGTCGAATCCCGCATAACGCCTCATTTTTTTTTTCAATTATATTTTTGATAATAACTTGACTTGTTGTTGCTTATTACCACGTCATTCTCATTTGATTGATCAACCTTTTTTCCCAGAAGGTAGTCAGAAGTCACAAAACATCTAACTTACATAACGTCATACACGTCACGTGCTTTTAATATTCCCTACATACTTTTTTCACATTTTTTCCCGAATTTTATCTAGGTAAGTAGAATAAATCTTGAAGCAAAAAGCTTTATACACTTTTTATTATAAATAACCGTTGCTAAAAGCTGTAGGTACGTCAAGTCGACCGATAAGTGTATAGAAATAGAAGAAATGTATTATTATAAGGAACAATTCCCGAAATGTACCGATTCGATAGAAAGCGAACTACATATATAAATACAATACTTCTTGGATTTGATTCGTACTTTTCACTTAACTTCTCCGAATATTGCTTAGTCCCATACTTTTGTTTGATAAATCCAATTCAAGGACTCAATGGTTTATGAAATGGTATAAAAATAAAATGTATACACTATTTCTCGCTGCGGTTTTGGGAAGCCCCTGGACCGTAGCGTAGCGTAGTGTAAGAAAAAGAAAATTTAAATAATGATTGTGTTTTTTCTTTAGACACTATTATTTCTACTTTCACTGATATGGCGTTGAATGATAAAAAGTACAACATAATATTGTTTTTTTACGTCATAATGTCGTAACGCCTAGATAGACGTTTCATCAGGCAATGCTCTTGCTGCCTATGTATAACAACTAATTTCTTGTACCACCACGACCTATTACAAGAATAGATTAAGACGTGGTAAAAAGATTTGCCCGTCAGCAAGGTTGTCTGCCGTCGAACGTACCGTGGGGGTTATTTGAATGCACTCTAATACCTAATCAATTAAGTATTGACATAAAAATCGTTCAGCGTAGTAGACACCGAACAAATATTTTTAGACCACTCAAATAATTGTTACTCTTTGCTAAACTTCTGTCCAGACCTTCAACTATTAAATGCGAAACGACGCTGCTTACTATGTTATAGAGAGGATTGGTGGTAGTATAAAGTTAGGTACACACTGTTTCAGTTTACTACCTCAACGAGCTAGTCTGCATTTTCCTTAGGTGACTGTTATTTCCATACCCATCTGCATACGTAATATTATGCTGCCCCGTTGGTCTCGTGGTCGCAAGCGCGACTGCTGAGCGTGGGGTCCTGGGTTCGATTCCCGGGTCGGGCAAAGTGTTATTGGGTTTTTCCATTAGGAATTTCTTAGTAACAGCCCGGAGTTTGGAAGTCGGCGGTGTGATACCGCCGTGCCGCGGAAAGCACGTTAAGCCGTTGGTCCTGTACCTGATCTCTCTCCGGTCGTGTCGGATTGCCGTCCCATCGCACTATGAGAGTGTGGTAAGAGAGAGTGCACACTTGTCCACTATAATTATCTCCCGCGCCGAAGGCTAGTCTCAGTTGAGATTGGCCGCCGTGGCCGAAATACGGTCTGGAGGACTGTATTATGCTTTAAGGTTGCAAATGGCGGCAATGGCACTATGGCTTTATGTTGTCAAAACTAATATATATAGTTTGGTCCAAAATTAACTAATAAATGTAAACAGATGACGTAGACAAATGAATAAATAAAGTAGGCAAATGGAATGGATGGAACAAATAAAAATATACCTGTGGATGCCAATTTATGGTGCCACTTACAAACTGAGTGCTTCGAATTGATTATTTAAATTCTTAAACCCGAAATTTTAATTTTAAATCACTGTACAGATGTTTTTCATTTGACATTATTGTGGTTGTGGTGGCGTCTACATCGCCACATGCGAACTACGCATCAAAGATCTGACGTCACACAAATCCTGCATCGCGCAATTAGAGTTTTCGAATTTACCTTATTATTTATTATATTTATTAATATTATATTATATATATTACTATCCGACATCAACCGTAGATGATTTAGATGACGTAGATGACCGTTTTCGCAGATGATTTATTAATTACAATTTAATCTTGTTTTTTCAAACAATAATTGTTGGAAAAACTGGTGAGATATAAAATTGAGACCTTCTAAATACAGATGAATGTGTTACTAATTCCCTTCAGTGAGTGGTTGCGTAAGAATTTAACTTTAACAACCTTGGCTTACACTTCTACAGGCTATGCCTAATTCAGTTACAGACGCTAATCTCTTTACTTTCATTGAAATTGTTGCCACATTGCCATTGTAAAGTAGTACTGAGTTTTTAGGAATAAATAAACTATAAACTGTTTAAATGGTCTTTAGTATACATATTTTACACAAAACACACTTTGTAAACAAGCATATTACAAATTAGAGGATTATATCCAAGATAAAAATGATTGGAAACAGCTGGTCCTGCTCCATAGGACAATTTAGAATCTAGACAAAACCTAACTGGTTGCTAATTTAATTGTATATTATTTTAATTTTTTTTAAATATTGATTATACATTCTGTAATTATTTGAACCCACACACTGACTTATTAGTACCTATTACTTGTAAAAATGTTAGGAATATCGTATAATTTTACAATGTTTATAAATATGTGAACACCATGCATCTATCACATAATTAATTTATCTTTCATTCCTTAATCATTCATTATTTTGACCTATCGTGGTATAGTAATGTTATTCTAGGTGCATCGTCTTCACATATATTTTTTTTTTTAAACTTTGCCCCACACTAGGAATTTCTCCTGTGTCGTGGGTGCGTTTACAAACATTTACAAACTGACATATACAAACAGCCCAACAACAACAGAGTCAACAGTGAATTATATAATTGATGTATACAAGATATTGTGAAAACATTTTAAAAGAGTAACGGTGTAGTTTCTTGCCCATTCTTCTCCATACAAAAACTACCTTTTTGGAAAGGGCGACTAGAATCAATTATTATTTTTCTGTAAATGTTAACGTTCAAAAGTGCATTTTTTGTGTCTAATTGAAATAAATTATTTGACGTTTTTTTGACTTTTGTATGTTTTAACTTTCATCTCATGGAATATAGGTACCTTACCTATATTCATAATGAACAATGGGGTTATGCACTTGCAGGTAGGTACTTTTCACGTCTCTATGGTAACTATGACGTTTCTTTGTCGTATAACTATAAGATAAGCATCAGCGGAAGCTGATTTCGGCTCAGGCTCCCTTATGCTTCAAAATTGTATACAAGCGGCTATTTGAGCATAACACATTGACTCACTTTTATTAGAAAACAGAATATTATAGTTAAGATTTATATATTGATATGGGATCGAAAATAGATCAAAAATCAGTCCAACAGTGTCAATTTTTCGTTGTGAAGTGTCACGTTATAAAAATATAAATCACCCAAGGGTGATTTATATTTTACCTCAAGAGGTACATTCATGTTTTACCTGCAAGTAAAAAATCATATTGTTAGAGCAGTTAGTAGTTAGTTGTTAGGGTAGTTACTGCTCTACAACTTTGTAGTTAACTACAGAGTTATTTCTAGCTTAGCTAATGTATTACTTCAAGAAGCCGTGCAATTATAAGAATTAAAACTTATTACTCTCATAATACCTTGAGAGTTCTACGAAAGTGTTCTTTTGATTAAGAAAGTACGGTACCGATTATAAATATCTTACATTCACGCAAAAAAAATACAAAACCGATTGCAATCTTAAGAAAAGGCGTATTTCATAATACATAGTATGGTTTCGAAAATCCTACGTTCGTAACACCATAACACTTATGTAAATCTTTAGGAAGAAATCGCTTTTCAATCTTGCGTAAAATATTTTTTCCTTATTTCTAATCTTGGGAAGTGTTTAAACTAAAAAAAAAATCGTACAAAAAATATACAAGTGAAACTATATTAAAATTTAAAATTGACCCCCGACATAAACATTTCCTCATTTCTCTTTCCTACTCCATCACCAGACCCTGTTCATGAGCCCAAACACGATACCTGTGCTGTAAGTTGGTAAGGGAGTTGGGTATCCTGCAAATTCCAGGTGATGCTGTCATGTCATGTCATGCATCATTTCAAGGTTATTATGTTCTTCTAATATCATTGAAGTAACAGAATAACAAATTTAAAATCGATCAGACCTGTAAAAGGCGTTTACATCCATTCATCAACTATTAAAGAGCTGATAATGATCAAACGGCTGAAGAGATTTTGATAAAACATGTCTAAGAACCATCACTAGAAACTTGCTTTCAAATAAAAAAAAACGCATTCAAATCGGTTCACCTGTTTAATAGCTACGGTGCCACAGACACATACATGGTGGTCAAACTTTTACCACCCCTCTTTTTGCGTCTGGGGTTAAAAAATCAAAATAATTCATATAGGTTATTATAATTATCATTTGTTTATACAGTTTAATAAAAATAATTATTAATGCTCATGACTGTACCTAATTACCTCATACTTACTAATGTGACAGATACACATAAGTAAGTTATAAGCTCCTTTCTATTTACATTTTCCTCGTAGTCAAAGAGCACACACATCTGAAGGACAATCTCTGAACGTTTGCACTCTAACCTCAGTCTCAATCAGTCAAAAAAAACTTGACTTATATTTTTTTCAATTTTGTGACATTGATTGTCGCTGAAATGAGATTGCGACTAAAATTTGAACATTTTTTAAATACGAGCATTGAAGAAAATATAAATATTTTTTAACTGCATACATTTCTATTACTAAACCACCACTTCATTTCCACAGGTCTGGATCGAGCGCAGCATCGAGTTCTGCACAGAGAAATGGCCGGACTCGATAAAAAAGGAATTGTTCGGCGCGTTCAGCTTCGTCCTAGTATATGCGGTGCCCGGTGAGTGTTTTTAATATTAAAGCGGTTCCACGGTCCTTCTGTGTTTGACAGATTGCATACTTTTGAAGGACGCTTGGTTTTCGGAAGCGAGTTATTTTTTTAAAGATATGGAAGTAATACGGTTATTGGTTGGTAGTTTGTGTTTAGTAAGTTTTAGAAAAGCAACATCATTACTAGAGAATGTGTCGTAACGTAAAAATAACAAAAATATTTGCTGTTTTTATGTTATGGAACACATTCCATTCACGCGCCTCTTACTCATAAAATTAACGAACATTGATCACCACATCGCTTCCGAGTGCATTGCCATTAAGTCCAGCACCCTCATTGTGTTACACACACGATCAATCACAATCTGAATAATTTTGAATAAAATTGCTAATCCATTGCTTCATATGTTCGTAAATAACGCAATGAATGTTGTTGAACTGTCAAAATGAAACAGATTGTTCTTGATCGTGTGTTACGCAATTAGGTTGCAGGTTTCCTCACAATTATTTAGAAATAAGGCACCAATGGCATCGCATCAATACCTTTAGTACTGAAAATCCTTCTTTATTTTTTTAAGTCTAGTTTAAGAAATCGCAACCGCAAATAGTCGGGTTAAAAGTTTAATCCTTCGAATCACCGCAATAACTTGACCTTGGCAACAGTAAAGGGTTACATTAAGCGTAAGAGCTTGAGAAAAAAGGGATCCACGTATTATAGCTATGTTTAACTGAAAACCAATTAGGCGTATAAGGAAAACAGCGCAATAGTGTAACCCTTGTATTTTTCCGCCAACGTGATGGGGAAAGGATACCACCGCAAAGTTAAATAAATAAATACGTAAATATACTTCTTTCAGACCTTTCCGTCCATATGATGTTAGATTATACACACTACTTATAAGCTATGTTAGAAACAAATGTAATACAAAATTTTAATGCATAAATCTGTTACACTCACTAGACGTACCGGGTAAGCACCATAATGGTGGAACACGGCTTATCAGTTATCACTAATGACCTTCCGAATGCCGTTGACGCTCTCACGCACACTGCGCATCACGGACGCAATCCTTTTTTTTTGGGTATTTTTATCAGTAATTGGGTAAATTTATACAGTAAACTCACATTAAAAGATTATGTCTAAAAATAAATATACAGACATTCCGAGATTTACTAACATCATACTAAAAAAAAAGTTTTTAGGTTACATAAACTTGTGTAACTTCTTCGTTTTCAAATTGAAAAACTATTTCATTTAAACAAATCAATTTTTAAATGAGCCGTTTAAGATCTTCTATTTTAAGTTTCCATTAAATTTAAAAGTTGTATTATGATTTTGAAGTTCTATTGCATATATTTCGTTTGACAATACAATTGTTTATTTGACTGCTAAGCGTGTCGAAATCGTGTTATGGATTTTGAAAAAGTTGATAAGTATAGAAAACTTAACGTCTGGCAAAAATCGGATTGAAGATAAACCTTATACTGATGCTTTAAAAATATATATATCATAAGAAATGTGCAAGCATTGCCGTATTTTGAAACTTTAAGAAGTCACCAAAACTTAAATAAAGTTTTGAAAAATTTCTGAACTTTCAGAAAATTTCCGAACTTTTTATTTAAAAAGAAGTTAGTTTATATCTACAATGTTTATACTAAATCCAATTTTTTCAGTGACTGGTGAAACTCTTCAGCTAGCCAGACGTTTTTCTTTGTGGCTACTAATGACAATATACAATAGGTAGCTACTAAATCAAAAAAGGAAGTATACTTACATACATATAAATTCAAAATGACACATCGCTGTCTTCCGGACACGTGTTGATGAATATGATCTTTTTGTCAAACTTCTTCTTTGACAAAAAATATGTAAATCTAAGCTGCTATATTTGTGACTAGACTAGAACGATAACTTATTTAATATCACCAGTGAGACACCCTTCAAAACATGGGAAAAACCTTCATTCTTCTTGTAGGTAACTGCCCAAAACACCTCAATTCAAAGCTCAAGGGGCATCTACCGGAAAAAATTAAGTCCTTTCATCGTTCTCCTACGAAAAAATTGGCCTTTAGAAGGGACAAGAAAGGGCCATTTGTCACACGTTATTATTTCACGGACTACCGGCTCAGAATCGTAGGAAAAGTCCTGTGTGTGAAGGAAGGCGTTACTCTATTATGAGTGACGATTTTTCCATCTCGATTGGTCTATTTAGAAACGTAGAACTGTGTTTTTTTTCTAGGAGTAGGTTATTGTAGCTATTGCATAAATTTTGGTTTATTTTTGAAAACTTTGCACTAATTATGAATGTAAATAGCCGTACTAATTTCTCTTTTTGATTTTTGGATATCTTGGGGACTTTTTTTAGACCCAAATCTAACAAATTCAGCCTATAATGTTCCCACTGCTGGGACGCAGGCCTCCTCTCTTCCAGAAGGAGTGGACTGTGATCTAACTCAAACTCAAAACATTTATTTCAATTAAACTATTTACAGGCACTTTTGAACTGTCAAGAAGTCGGTCAATCAGAAATATGAAGCTAGTTGCCCATTCCAAAGCGTAGTAGGTACCTATGGAGAAGAACGGGCAAGAAACTCCACAGACACTCTTTTAAATCAACCTACTACGCGGGCC
The DNA here is from genome assembly GCA_949128155.2 of Xanthia icteritia. NCBI lineage: Eukaryota > Metazoa > Arthropoda > Insecta > Lepidoptera > Noctuidae > Xanthia > Xanthia icteritia. Next base: position 22,442,853 of record OX421935.2, read on the forward strand.
CAGTGCGGGTCGGTACACATGTCGATTTGTTGGTTCTAGGACATGCCGACATCCTCACGATGTTTTCCTGCACCGTTTTGAGAGCAGTGCTTTTTTTTTCTTTCTTATGTAGTATCATAACTGATGATACTTTATTCACATTAAAATCTAGCCAAGCTAGCTAATAACTTAAACTACTAAGTAACTATAAGTTTTGAGAGCAGTGGTGATGAATTTACACAAAGTAAAGCGCCTGCCTGGGCGAACCCACGACTTACAACCACTGGGCCACCATTGCTCTCTTTGCAAATCTTACTAACTATAAATTAGGACTTACAAAATAAATTACCTATTCCATGTCGGTTCCACTGAAGCCTGCTAGAAACAGTTATCGTACATCAGAAAATTTATTCCGAACTGTCTTCTGTCCTTAGAAAATTCCTTGTTTTTTAAAGAAAAAGTATCAAGACAAAAGTAACCTATAACAGTATTTTGTACGGTCAACAAAAAACACAAATTTTTTTTAATGTTATGTAACGAGACTTGCTTTTGTATTTAGATTAAATTTTACGAAAAACCACTCAAAGATTAACAAATTACGTCAAGGATTTTTCAGGAAGCTAATAATTCAACACCAAGATGCTCAAAGGTGATAACAAAACTTTATCGTCATAATATATAAAAAATTGTCTATTGTTCTGCTACATAAATATACTCTTCACTTATTTTTCAAATAGGCTTATTCAATTTCGATCACGTTTCGGCAATAAGTTTTAGTACCATTACCTACCATAGGATAATACTTTCACAAGAAAATAGAAATTATATTACTGTTTTGTATATTTTGTTGCAGACTACACGTAACAGCTGTTCTACTGAATTTTATTTGTCCAAATCACTTTGTTTGCTACGTGATTTCGTAGCCCGTAGCAGTAGCTCGTAGCAGCGTAGGCGTCTACGACGATGAGAATCAGTTTTCTTTTAGCAAGACAAATGTAAATTGATTTCAGTTCTTTAGACTTGAAAATGCGCTAATTTAGTTGGCATTACTTTCTCTTAAGAATATTTCATTTTACACGTCAGTGGTTCCTTAAGATGTTTTGCTTCTAGTAAGAGTTTTAGTCTAATCAGATTCAATAAGATATTGAAACAGTTTCATTTCACTGTATTGTGATATTTTATTAAAACCAGAGCATTTTAACAAAAAAAAAACAAAATAAATATATTTACAATGGGTATTGAAAAAATGATGATGCAAGAACAGCTAAAATATTTTTGTAGGTAATACGAAACTGTAGGTCGTAAGTTGATTCTAAGAATTTCAAATGGAGTTTTTTAGAAAACTTTAATATTGGCTTTCTCCAGACTCCAAGAGGTGAGCATCATTAATATCCGTCACGAATTCTTTATATCGTCGCGAGAATATAGACAGCCGACTTCCAAAATGGCGGCAAATATCTCTTGAGGCTTAATTTTTTCAAGTAGTGTTGGATGTTGTGTAGAGTATATGTGATATTCAAACTCAAAGTTAAACACAAAGCATTTATTTCAAATAAACCAATTACAGGCACTTTTGAATTGTCAAGGGGTCGGTCAGTCAGAAATATGAAGCTAGTATTATTGTGTTAAAGGTGTATTGTATTGGTAAATAAATTATATATGTAAATAATGTACAGACAAAATTGTACTACAATACATATCTATTTAGGTATCTCATTTTATACATGCACAGTGTTACAGTAACGGTGCAGTGATTTGAAAAAGGGTACTTATCTAAAATTTATTCAAGAGAAAAAGAATTGTGTTTTCTCATACAATTTGTTAATACTGAAGGTTCTTGGTCGGTATATTCTATATTTGATAAAAGCTTGAGAAAATAGATTCTAAAGTTTTACGTTTGATTCATCTCCTGTTTGAGACAGAAGGCGGTCTCGTTTCGTACTATCATTGTTAGTTTTGACATTGACAATGAAGATGATCGCACTTATCTCGCTAGCATCAATGGAAACTTGTTACTTGCCTAGCCTTTTCCCAACTATATTGGGGTCGGCTTCCTGTCTAACCGGATGCAGCTGAATACCAGTATTTTACTTAAAGCGACTGCTTATCTGACCTCCACAACCCAGTTACTGGGTAATACGATACCCCTTGGTAAGACTGGTTGTCAGACTTTCGGGCTTCTGGCGACTCGTAATGACTGTCAAAGATCCACGAATGACAGCCGGGACTAACGGCTTAACGTTCTTTCCGGCGGGGCATGGAGGAGTATATAAAGATGGTCACCCATCCACAGACCAACCCCAGCAAGCGTAGCTTAACCTGATGGATCAACCAGTGCGGCAGTTATTACTTAGCCACGAGCTCCTGCAATGGATACCTGTTACCAAACAACTTTATTAAAATTTTGACAATACCTAAGAGCCAATGTTTTCTTCTATTTTTGCACAACTAAATCAAACAAAACAAAGATAGCATAGAACTCTGCTCATCCTCAGATCAATGTACTTGAGAAGAAACTCCTAATGACGTCACAACGCGCGTCTAATATTTCCTAACATTCGAATCTGTTGTTGTTAACTTATTTGTTTTCTTAAGAAGTTAGTGTACTTGAAATGGATACTTGAAGGGTAGCTCCACCTACTCTTCAAGTATCGCCTTGCTGCGGGTTCATTCTTCTATCGTATCGAAACTAACTATAATAAGACATCACTTTTCGCTTGATATCAATCTAGACGGTTTTTTTTTGAGGAATTCAGAACAGAAATCAGGAAATTCACAAATATACTCATAGAAACAAAAAAAAACCCAAAAGGCTTCTATCTTAGCATGATGCTGCGACATCTAAACATCAGTGTCGCAGCTGGTATTATGATAGGCCCCGCAGTGAGGTCATGGACAGATACAGAAATCCTAACTTCTCTATCTCTAATCTCTTCTCTAAATATTATAAAACAAAGTCACTTTTCACGTTTGTCTGTATGTCCGCATTGTTCTTCTAAAATACTCAACGGATTTCGATGAGATTTTCAACATCATTCAGAGAATAATAATATAATAATAATAATTTTTATTTGCCAAAAAAACGCAAATAAATAATTTTTATTTGCGTTTACGATTCCTTATTACTGCGATTCCATATTACTTATTACTATATTAATAGCTAGGTTTGCAAAACACAAAAAAGACGCAAAGGAAGCATTTTGCTTATGAACTCCACACTAGGTCGAGCCTGTCTCGTGGAGTTAATGGGTGGTATTACCATACAGTGAAAATGCGCATTATAGATATAAATTCATATTATATATATATTTGCTTTTTTGAGCGCTTACATGGCGTGCGCTGACTAAATCTTTACAAAATCAACAGAAAAGGCCGCGATATGTCTATCTTTTAGGGAGGACACAAATTATACAGTAATTTAAAAAAATAAAATAAAGGTCTATCAGAATTTCATAAAAAAAATTGTATGTTCATTCCGAAGCTATTTTGATCAATCATTTTTGATCAAATATGTTCTTATGGTCAAATTGACCATATACATCATTTAAATGAAAACTATAAAAGATATCACAGATTTAAAGATTGTGATGACTGAGTTTGTGGCTATTAAGGAACTGCGATTATTGAAATCAATTTATTAATTGAATTAATAAAAGTATTTGGTCGTCCAAACTCCACAAATGGAGGAGTCACCATTTTTTATCATATATCCAGTTCAACAAAATAGTGGGACCATCCATAGACAATAGACCACTTATTTTTTTTTTATTGGTAGGGCCGTTCACACGGCGATGATGAGAACGATATTTTGTTACAGTATATATGGGATCATCCGGCAGTTTCTAGGCAGTTTCATACTGCATTTTGTTTTTAACCATATGAAAGACGACATGTTTAGGATGTTGACGTGTGCATCAGTACATTGCACCCGTGCGAAGCAGGGGCGGGTCGCTAGTATTTAATATTATAAAAGCGAAAGTGAGTTTGTTTGTTACGCTTTCACGCTAAAAAGGCTGAACGAATTTAGATGAAATTTGGCACATGGGTAGACCATGACCTGAGTTAGGACTTAAATTACTTTTTATCTCGGTATTCTTACGGGATCGAGACTTATGCGGGTGAAACCACGGGGCACAGCTAGTAAATAAAAAATAGATATGTGTGAAGAATTGACTCATTCAAAGATTAATTGCACAAGCATTAATTACCATTGAAGCATTAATCACCCTTCAGAGAAAAGATAATTAATATAGTTATAAAGGTCATTTACATTTGAAATCCTGAAAAAAAAAAAAAACAAACAACTGTGTCGCTAGGAAATAATAAAAATGGATAACATTATTTTAACGAGATTTTCCTATTTTAAAACATATTAACAAAGCCTGTTCTCAGAAATACAATTAATTGGCTGATCCGACGGACCTTGTCCTGTCCAGATTTCAATAAATTTGTTTGTGATCGTAGAATTCGTTTGCATAATATTCCCTATTCTCCCGATATTTTTTTCCTGATAACTTTTCCGTGACCAAAAAAAAACAAAAAATAATCACACAAATCCATCGTTTCAATCGTGAGGTTATGGTCTTGAGTTCATAGAAAAAAGTACGTACAGATTTTCCCGAATTAGGAAATTTTCCGAAAAAGAAAATTGGAAAAGTGTCCCTTTCCAATTATCTTTCCAAAAAAACCGAATTCAAATAGTTACGGACATTTAGTTTCGATATGTGCCCGGTTGATGGCAATAGGCTCGCCCTCTATTACATGAGTCTTTAATATAACTGGCGAAATGTGGGTGTACTCTGCCACACTTCTGCCTAACCCTTCGGGGAATACAGGCGTGATGTTATGTTATGTAAAATAAACAATAGCCGAATCGATCCAGCCGTTTTGAACTCAAGTAATGTGCTTACCAACGAATAGCATTACTTTTAATTTTTAGAGATAGAAGACGATTTATCTCATTTTAGAATAAATTCATATTCGTAATTATAAAATAAATATTTCTGTTTATTTTATTAGAACATGGCCATCCTTTGAAGTTCTGATTAAACGAATAAGCGTTCATTAAGAAGTGCTCGACTCGACTGCCTTCCGTCTCCTTAAGTTGTTTGGAAATATTTTTGCAGCAAATAGGTACCTGTAAAATTATTTTGACTGTTGCCAAGAAGATGTAGAAAAGAGGAAATACAAATAAAATTTATTATTTTTCATTCTGCTTTTGATGTAGGTACGGATAAAAAAAAGTGTAATGATAATAAATTAAGCGTAATTATACGTAATTATATATTTCTTTTTGTTCTTATTTAATAGGTATACTAACTGTCGTAACGCGCCTACGTGTGAAATAATTAATAACAAATGTACTTTCAATGACAGTTTCGAAAAAAAAACATGTTTCTCCAGCTCCAACTTTCCTGATCCATATGGTTAAATAACAGAGAAGTCCCATATTTCCTATTAGTCCGTGCAAGAATCTACTGAGATACAAACAGTTTTAGGCATTTTTAGTTTATTTAAGGAAAAACGTTAATTCAAACCTGAAAACCATTTTACAGACAGACAGTGCCTTTTAAGTCCCCAAGGTAAGAATGTCAAAAAATAATGAAATAAGAACCCAAAAAAAATTGGAAATTGATAAACACGCTACCTAAAAATAAGACAAACGATGTCTGTACTCTTCCTAACTCACGCTTGACGGCCAAGAAATAACAAATGGCAAAGAAATCTGTAACGCATTTAATAACTATTTTGCTACTATTGGTTCTCTGTTGGCCCAGAATATAATACAAATTAACCCTAACCCACAAATTATATTAAATACGCCAGACACATTAGCTGTTCAACTTACCACTTTAGAACATTGCACTGAGGATGAGATATCCAAAATAATAAATCATTTGGATAATGATACCAGCTGTGGATTTGATGCAATAACAACAAAATCTATAAAATGCACTAGCAAACAAATTTTAACTAACCTAAGTAATTGCATAAGCAGTTGCTTTGACAGTGGCGTGTATCCGGACAGTCTTAAAATACCTAAAATGACCCCTACAAACAACAATATATATACAAGTCTGGAACTAGGACAGACCCTGGAAGCTACCGAACTATTTCAGTGTTACCTGTTATTTCCAAAATATTTGTAAATATTTAATGCACGCGATTATCTAAATACCTAATCAATACCAACTTTCTTTACTCGCACCAATATGGCTTTCGTCCACACTCAAATACACTTTCGGCTACTGCTGATTTAATTACTAAAATAAAAGATAATACAGACAAAAAACAATTGGTTCTAGGTGTTTTTATTGACTTAATAACCTAAAAAGCATTTGATACCATTTATTTATTTTATTTTGTTAGCCATTTTATCCTTCTGAAAAAGCTAAAAATCATAGGAATTACTTTTACAGCCTACAAAATGGTTGAGTTTTATCTTACTAATCGGCAACAGATTGTCAAACTTGATAAATTTGCAAGTGCGAGGCACTTGCAAATTTATTTCAATATACAGTGCGGAGTACCGCAGGAATCGGTCTTGGGTCCATTGCTTTTCTTCATATTTATTAACGACATTAGTACCGCTGGTTTGACTGGACACATATCACTGTATGCAGACGACACATGTCATTTTTATTTTGGCGATTTTATCAGTGATATATTATTATCTCAGAAGCACAGAAAGTTCTTAATATTTTGCCAAAACCTTCTTGGGCCCAATTCTGCCCTCCTAGCTTAGACAACTGTAATAATACAAAGTATAGATTCGAGATAATTTGCACGTAAAGTTTGTTTACATAGTGTCGCAGTTTTAGGAAATCTTCATCTTGAATAATTTTAATCGAAAGTAGCGATCGTTCCCTTGAAATAAGTACCCTTGATACTTTAATTTGATTTTAACAAATAATCTTAATGGCTAGTGCAACTCAATTTTATAGTGAATTTACCGTAAGCATAAACGCGGTATGTCACATGGTGACGGTTTTTATGTCTAGGAATTTCATTTACTAGCCATAGGAGCGGTAACAAATTACATACGCAGCTAGGATTCATGTCTAGGAAATTTAAGAGATCTGTGTAGGCTAGTTAAACTCAGTACAATTTTTAGAGTAAAAGTAAGCACACATTTATCTACATACTTCACATCGCTCACAACTGTATTTGGTTTTCCGATGTTTCTTCCTGTTACATTCTGAACATCTTGTATTAGATCTTGACATTTTTATAATAAACAGGAATATTTATGAGTAAGACACGTCATACGTTCTGGCGAGTTCGTCAACTATATTCACTTCACTTTTAGTTTTATTATAAAAGGAAATTTAGATGGCTTTCGTTTGATTCCCGTATCTCCGTCTATTTCTTGGCCATGATGTAGATACGACATTACATATATGTGCTTGTGTAGCTATGGTACATATAGGAAACTAAAGTGATATCTATTTGAAAACCAAAACGTGAGGAGTGGCCTCTCGTTGTAACTTGAAACAAGGTGGAAGTCCATTGTGTAAAATGTTTTTGCATCTAATAAAGCATAAATTTGTATTCCTTATTTAGCTGGTTTTGATGGCATATACTGACAGAAACTAGAGAGAAAGAATTAGTTGCCTTTCGAGGGAGGTGCCCTCGAAAGGCAACCAACTCTTCATCTAATGTTAGGTACTCAAAACGTATTTTGGGAATTATATATGAAGTTCTGGCATATACCTCAGATTGGTGCCAAAAAAATAATCTTTACTATTCATCCCTACACGCTTAGCATGACCACAATAGAAACGGGTTTTGTCAACATGAGAATAGACAAAATGACAGATAAACAATCACAATCTGTCATTTTGTCTATTCTTCTGTCGACAATACCCGTAGAAAACCCGTTTCTATGGTTGTCATGCTACGCGTGCTGGTGATAGCATCATCAAATCTCATACCAACAAAATAAACCAATCAATATTTCTATACCAGTGCCATCAGTAGTCCATAGATCGTTGAGGTTTTGTCTACCAGAACAGAATAATCCAGCTAAGAACAAAAGCCTAAAAACTGCTTTTATTTCAGATTTAGTTATTTTGGCTGGAGAAAACAAAAATCACAACACACAAAAACAAATACAGAGAATTTATGTGTTAGTCAAGTGATACCTGCGGACTAGATGCATACTTTTGCATTGATATATTTCAATATCGATTCTAATAATATCAAAAATAATAATTCTAATAATATAAAGGACGGATTTAAAGCGAGGGCCATAAATGAATCACGAGCAAATGAAGGATTCTGACGACTGAATCATGACCGTAGGGAGTGATTCAAGTGTTAGAATCCTGAGCGACGCGAGTGATTCATGGCCCTCGATATAAATCCGTTTTATTCAAGAGTTGAATACTATACTTTATACCATGACTACGAGAAAAAGAAAGATTTAAAAAGGAAGGTTAAATTACTTAATTAAAATGCACATTAAATTTTTTTAAATTTGTGTTCGTAAAACTTACAGTATTCAAAATAGCGCCAATTTACTAATGACAGCTAACAACTCAAAAAATAAGCTTTTTTTGTGTAGCATTGAGATAGAGGTCGAATATATTGGTGTGTTCTAAATTCAAACACCAAAATAGTGATTAAAAGTGTTTTTTATTCACTGTTTTCAGTGATTAAAATAAGCTTTTTGGGGGAATGGTATAAATAACTTTTTTGTCTTTGAGTTGGCTCTTTACTCCCGACAAATGTGTAAATTAAATTATTTTACGAATGTTAGTCCTTAGTGGCATACACAGATATTTGGGTGGGCCCCCGATCCCCACTCGCACCTTGTAACTAATAGGGATACCTACTACGTTTAACAGCAGTAAGATAACACTTACGGTTCTTATATCTAGGCATGCCGGTTCCGTACAGTTTTAGTTTACTAAACAAGACGATGGTAAATTACGATACCTCTGAATTTAGAAGTAGGTAGCTAAGTATAAGGTATGTAATTTGGCATATAATATGTATATTATATTTATAGTTTGTAATAGGTATGTATGTGTCGTATGGAGGGGTCGTGCTTCCACCATCTGACATTGTTGTGGGCTGTTTGTGGATCTCGGGCAATTAAAAGATGATAACAGCTTCTTACACTTAGTTTATGTACACTTATCTATACAGTTACACAAATCACTATTAACAATTATTGTCCTAATTAATCTTGTCCATTAACAATAATAATAGAAATAAAGTAATAAAACTTGGTATGAATCTATGTGCGCACGCGTCTCATGAACGTGTGACAGTAACTAGGGCTGAAGGGTGACTGGCGCTCCTGTTGTTTCCGGCGCCCTCGCCCTGCGGTCCTTAGACTCCGTCATAGCGCACTGACTGTATAGAGTACTTCAGTCGGCAACACTGTATTTCATGCGACATATATATCTTAAAATTTACTTTTTTTTAAATCCTCTAATTTCTCGTAATTGCGCCTACCACTGTTTGTCTCTGTATCACCCAAAGGGTGACTGGTAGAAAATGCCTATGGCATTAAGTCCGCCTCTGTACATTTCTGTGCTTGAAGTACTAAATAAATAAATAAGTAAGAAATTATTATCAAAACTTCTTATAAGAACCGTAACTGATAGTTACTGCTATCATGCTTAACATTAAGTCACACATTTTTTTTATATACTAAACATAACGACGATAAGCTCCAGCTCTGTTTTCAGTAGTAGATAAGTACAACATTAATAATCATCAGTAATGAAAACCACCGTAAATCGCAGTTACTGCTGTTATGTCCAGTATTAGATTCGCATAATAACCGAATATAGGACAGATATCCACCGTATAGTAACTTACAGTGTTTATTTTTGGGATTTGTTTTCAATGAATTTGTCGTAACAACCTATTGCTAATTTAGTTAAGTTTCTCTTTAAGTGAACTGTAATTTGTTCTTTGAGAAATAAATGTTTAAACCGAAGGTCAATCAAAAGTATACCCTTTAATAGACTGCTCTGGACCCTAATAAAATTGTGTGCGGTCGGTTGAACTGAGTTTAAACTTAAAACTATTAATATTAATAAATGGAGTTATCATTAGCTTTGTTAGTTTACATGTTTGAGGTTTCTGTTAATTGAATTGACTATTTATATACATATAGGAGATAAACGTAATTAATTGCAATCAAATACACATGCAGCTAGAATATTTTTGTATTGCTCTTAATAAATACATTTTAAAATACTATCTGTTCTGTAGCTTTATCAAAAGTTTGATAGTGTTGTCTTTTGATCTTTTCGCATCGTTTACCTACAGGGATGAAATTGAATGTTGTAATATTGTAGAAAAGTATTCAAAATTGATCTATCAGATTTGTTTTATCTAATTCTAGCTAAAACTTGTTCAAAATTGAAGGTTTTTTTTGCAAGCATTCATGTTGTCTTTTTTTTTTTGGGTGGGAAATTATCAAATAACTTCTCCCGCTCTGGGCGGAGCGGGAGGGCGTGTCAGACTCTTACTGACTAAAACCCACCCGTGTTCCTTCCGTTGCCTGTACGTTGCCAGGGGCCACGGTATCCCTTTCGGACTTTCCTGCAACCCCGGCAGGCATCGGTCCTATCGGACCCTTTCACTTGCTGACATCTCTTCGAGGCGCGCGTGGAACACAACGCGCCGTCGACCCGGGCCTGGTCCTTATCGGACGGCGAGCTACCCATTGCTCACCGTCCGCAAGCCCGCGCCTACGGTGGCCGGGAATCGGCCTGCGATTCCCGACGGCCAGGGCGTCTCCTGCGGTGGCTAGGGGCGTGCGTGCGCTAAATTTGCCTTTCCCTCACGCGTTCTGCCTCCTCCTTTGCGAGCATTACTGCTTCGCAGAAGGAGGTGACGGCCTCCCATGCCCTCTCGCTCCGTACCATGGCCTGGACCAGGGCCGGACGCGAGCGATCCCCGCCACCGATCGCCTCCACGAGGACAAGGCGATGCTCTGCCCAAGCCAGGCAGACCTCCACCGTATGCTCCACCGTGTCCTCCGGATGATCCACGCAGTGATGACACCCGGGCGTTTCCTCCCGCCTGATACGAAACGGGAACCTCCCGAAACAACCATGTCCGGTGAGGACCTGCGTCAGGCGGAAGGTGAGGACGCCGTGGCGCCTCTCTAGCCACTCCTCAAAGAGGGGACTTATAGCCGCAATAGTGGCGTGCCCAATTCGTGTTGTCCTCCAGTCACGTACCCCGTGGGATGATTTTGTTGCATAATTCCGACTAAAATAATGACAAAAAAAGAAGACAGCACTATCAAACTTTTGAAAAAACATATTGAATAAGAGAGATTGAATGTGACACACACAGAGTTATATCTTTCTTGTCTCTCATGTAACGAAATTTGACTCAATTCTCGCTCAATTATCGAATCACTACTTAAGAAGTTTCTCTTCAAAAACTAACGAAACTACATCGGGCTTATGAGGCCTTTGCCCAGCAGTGGAATGATGCATGCTGACTTTAACCTGTACTTACGAATCTCGTGGATTCGAAAAAACTTAAGTCCAGTTTGTTTCACGCTAAAACGGCTGAAATGATTTGGATGAAATTTGGCATATAGAAAGTTTAATATAAAGCATACTTTTCATCCCGATATTCTCACGGGATCGAGACTTTTAGGGGTGAAACCACGGGGTTCAGCTCGTTGTTAAATAAAATTAAGTAAAATGTTATATTATGCATGTTATTAAGTTAAAGCATTAAAGGCTTATTTTATTTATAAGCCTATTTTTACTATGGGTGATACTCATCGTTGTAAAAAAGAATAATTGTTTTTTTTTAAAGGATAGTTGTATTTTGATTAAAGAATCGTTCGAGTTTTCGTTTAGTTTAGGTTCACGCAGGATACATAAAACAATAAATCTACCTCGTCATCATCAACTGCCTAGCCTTTCCTCAACTATTGCGGGGGCAGCTTTCAGTCTAACTGATGCAGCTGAATACCAGTATTTTACATAAAACTATAAATCTATACTACCAGTTGAAAAAAACACACAATAAACGATTAAAACAATGCAATGTGTTATTACATCAGGCATGACATGTCATGCTCACAAAAATATTTTGCGAAAATCATATACGAGATTCCGGGAACTGTATTACATCTTTTTGGCAACATCCTTGGATGATTCATATTTGTATATTGCTCAAATTGTGGGATATTTACGAGAAAAAAATAATTTCAACGCAATTCTCGTTGGTTTCACAATACTGTATGGTAAATACCTACATATTAATAGATTTGTTAGGTTAGGTTAGGTTAAGAATAAATCGGAAACAGGTTTTCTTTTTACCCGACTACGGCAAAAGGGTAACAATGCCCTGCTTAAGACTTATAGATCTATCACACTTCTGAGCCATGTCTACAAGCTGTTTTCAAGAAACATCACGAACCGTCTCGCGCGCGGGTTTGACGACTTCCAGCCTCCCAAACAAGCCAGATTCCGTAAAGGCTTTAACACCGTAGACCACATACATACGCTGCGGCAGGTTATACAGAAGACCAAAGAGTATAACCTGCCTCTCTGCTTAGCGTTTGTGGATTTCGAGAAAGCCTTCGATTCGATCGAGTTATGGGCTGTACTGCAGTCTCTTCAACGGTGCCAGATCGACTATCGGTACATCGATGTGCTAAAGTATCTGGACAAAAACGCCACTATGTCAGCCCGACTCCACGACCAGACCTCGAAACCTATCCTTCTGCAGCGAGGTGTGAGACAAAGACATGTTATCTCTCCGAAACTGTTCATCAAGGTGTGTTCAACATGTCTTCAAGGTTCTGGACTGGAAAGGGCTAGGCATCAACATCAATGGCGAGTATATCACTAACCTTTGGTTTGCCGACGACATAGTTATCATGGCTGAAACCATGGAGGACCTCAGTACAATGCTCGATGACCTCAGTACAATGCTCGATGACCTCGGAAGAGCCTCCGAAAGAATGGGTCTTAAAATGAACATGGACAAGACAAAGGTCATGTCAAATGCCCATGTAACACCCACTCTCATGAAGATCGGAGACGCTACTCTCGAAATTGTGAACGAGTATGTTTACCTAGGACAAACTGTCCAGCTAGGTAGGTCCAACTTCGAGAAAGAGGTCAATCGTCGAATTCGACGCGGCTGGGCAGCGTTCGGGAAGCTACGCAATATCTTCTCGTCCGACATACCGCAGTGTCTCAAGACGAAAGTGTTTGACCAGTGCGTGTTGCCAGTGATGGCTTATGGCACTGCAACGTGGTCGCTCACAATGGGATTAGAAGAATAAGAGTCACCCAAAGAGCTATGGAGAGGGCGATGCTTGGAGTTTCCCTACGTGATCGAATCTGAAATGAAGAGATCCGCAGGAGAAACAAGGTAGCCCGAAGAATTGCCAAATTTAAGTGGCAATGGGCAGGACATATTGCTCGCAGAACAGATGGCCGATGAAGCCGAAAGATTCTGGAGTGGTGACCGCGTACCGGAAGACGTAGCGTTGGAAGGCTTCCCACAAGATGGACCGATGACCTTGCAAAGGCCGCAGGAATCCGCTGGATGCGGGAGGTACAGAATTGGTCAAAGTGGCGGTGCTTGGCTCCCCCAAGCACCGCCACTTTGACCGATTCGGCTATGCGGCCTATGTCTAGCAGTGGACGTCTTTCGGCTGAAATGATGATGATGATGATGATGATGACGGCAAAGCCAAAAGGAAGGGTTACGATTTTAGCAGTCGATGTATGTATATATGTTTGCTTTTACGTGTGTTCCAACGTAGCGCCTAAACTACTAAACCAATTTTGATGAATTAGGTATCAGTGATAATAGTCCGGATGACATTGGCTATATAAATTCTCCCTAAATTTAATATGATGGACTTTACACATAAATTTCTAACCTCAAAAAAATTAAATTGAGATTATCATAACATGTTTGGTATTAAAAACGAGCACATGACTTGGCGAGCACATTACAAATATGTTTACATATTATATATCATATTTTCAAAGTAAATGTTTATGTTGATGTTTATATTGTTAAATTGTCTGGCCGACGTAGTTCCACGTAACAGACGAAATAATAATATACTGTGCTCCCACCCCGCCAAAACGGCACTAATGCGGAAGAGTGTCTACTGCATGGCTCCGACAATCTATAATAAATTACCTAAGCAATGGAAAGAATTACCGCTACCATTGTTTAAAAACAGGCTTCGAAGTTTTCTAACGCATAAAGCATACTATACTGTCAGCGAATTCCTTACTGAGAAACATTTTGAAATAATATGTAGTGATCTGAATAGATAAAACTGTTTTTATTATTATTTTTTATTATTGTTACTATTTTATTTGATTTTTTTCTTTTACACTTTTTTGACGCCATATTTGAAATTGTATTATATTATGACATTTTTATTGATATTAATTGACTCTAAATTGTGTTCTCAATAATAACTGTAACTGGTTTCTGATATTATTATGTAATCCTTATATCCGTATATCCTTATAAGTTATGACGTCAAATTATTCAATGTATAATATGTCTAAGTATTAATTTCCAGTATTTTTAGCTTCAAATTATAATTTTTGCATGCCTACTGGTAAAATGTGGCTGAACCAACCTGTTAACACTCTATCACCATGTATTGTACCCATATTTGCAAAATAAATGACTTACTTACTTACTTATACAATGGTATATGAATTGTGTACGTTCTATGTACTAGCAGGAGTGTAACAATAAAAACAGTTGCAGAAAGGAGGCAATACTCGTAGTAGATCGTTTGCCTAGGGAGCAAACAACAATTTTTAAGACGAGAGTATTTCTTTGAATCCTGAGCGCAGCGAGGAATTCAAAGTACATCACTCGAGCTTAATTTCATTTAATTTGCATTCTTATTCTTAATTTATTATCTATGATGTATGTTCCAATTTTATTATCATAATTTCATTGATTTAATGTAATGTTTGCATGCTAGTTTTAGCGAATTGTTTTAGAAACTTTTAAATAACCAGACCAACTGTAACGTACTACAATAAAATTCTTGCAAATAAATTTCATTTCATTAAAATAGTGTTGCTCCCGACGTGAACACTCTATTTTTTATCAACCTCTATGAGAAAAGAAAACGTGTGCGGGCCGACCCTGCCTCGTCAGGAACGAAGGTCCTTCTCGCGTATGATTTAAAACCAAAACAAAATTTTCGCAGCCGCCATCTTGGATTTACATTTTGACCACACTATCGACTTTAGCACCCTCGAAAAATTTAAAAGATACCCATGATGATAAATTTGAACATTTTCGCAGCTGCCATCTTGGATTTACATTTTGACCTCACTGTCGGCAATAGCACCCTCGAAAACTATGAAACTGACACCCATGACGAAAAATTTGATTTTTTTGCAGCCGCCAATTTTCATTTTGACCTCACCATTTGCTTTAGCACCCTTGAAAACCACGAAATCGATATGATAAATTTGATAATTTGCCGAGCCGCCAAAACTATAAAAAGATACCCATGATGATAAATTTTGAACATTTTCACAGCTGCGATCTTGGATTTTCATTTTGAACAAATTCACAATTTCTCTCTCTCTTGCCAGCCTATTATGTTGATACAATGTTCGTAATTGATTTTTTTGGTGATTGGAACTTTTACTAACAATATCCAAATTCAAATCACTTTTAGTCCCTGTTTACGAAGAATAAACTAGCTCTTTTTGAATAGTTGTGATAACATAGTAGATTGTTTGCCTAGGGAGCAAACGACTATTTTTAAAGCGAGAGTGTTTCTTTAAGTCCAAAGTGGAGCGAAGGATTTTAGAGTAGAATTCTAAGCACAGCGAGGGATTCAAAGTACGTCACTCGGGCGTCACATCGCTGTCAGCGGGAAAAATGCCCAAAAGGCTGGCAGCATTGCCACGTTGCATGGCAATACTGATTCTTTGTCCTATGAATTGGTCAGCGCTCTGGCCACGTGAAGAGTTGACCAACTGCTTCGCGATGTCCCGAAATACACGATGAGCACTCGGACGCGACGGCCCTAGTGTTTCAACCCCAAACAGCTCAAAAATATAGCTACCAATAAGGTTGTTTGTTATATTTGTGCCATGTGAGATTTTCTGCACCTGCAGCAACCGCCCCGGCACAGTCCACCGTGCTAAGAAGATGGGATGTCACAAGGGTGTCGACACTGGTTACATCCCATATCAAAGGCCTACCCAAGTTCCAAGGCATTATGGTCATTCCGTCTGTCGTCTTCCCATCGTTGCATGCCAAACTATTGGGTTCTAAGACAGCTGGCACCCCGGCGGTGACAAGAGCTTGACGGATGATGTCATTAATGCTTGCGTACCGTGCCAACCGACCAGCGCTCTTGCTGCAGGAAAGGCCATGGTGTACAAGGTGTTCGATTGCTTTACCGCAGTGACAGCGATGTGGAGCGCTCAGACGCAGACTTGTAGCGAGCTGGAAAGTGGTATCACTTAGCATAGTGCCTTCGTTGGGTGACGGTAGCGGCTGAAGCCAGACGCCCGAATTCCACTTTCCCACAGCCAGCAGGCGGGCACGCTCAGCAGTATTGGTGGACGTATTAACGAGGTTATTCCGTACCAACCTGCAGAGCGGTTTATCCCACTGTCTCTGTATCCGGACAAGCCACTTTCCAGGCGTTCGTCGCATCAGTCAAACACGGCACTTCAGAGTCAACCTGAGAAGCGGTTAAGATTTTTCTGGTTAACTTTTCGGTGCTGTGGACCGAGAACAGGAATGCCGGTAACACTATACATTTTGCGGATGCCGAGCCCACCAAAGCGAATGGGTAGTGTGGCTTGCAGCGACGCGCGTTCTTCCAATGCCACATTTATAATTGATGTTAGAGTACTTCGAATAATTTGATCAATTTTATCTAAAAGGTACAAATTATATTCTGCCTTAAAATTGTTACAAACATGACCAATCTTTTGCGTGCTCAACCACTACTCTAGCATTAAAAGTATCGTAGTTCTTAGCGATTTAAATCTTACATTGCTTTGACGGTCAGAAATATCGAACTTACTACCAATACTTCAAGCGAGAAGACGTTTTCACGTCAAAATGTAATCAGATTTTAAGGTAGGCTTCTGATTAGTAATGATTACCCATCAGAATAATCTAGAGGAGAAAACAAATGAAAGAAGTCAAAGTCGAGCGACACGCACGCGTCACCTAGTTTCCGCCGGTCGCTCTCCAAGTCACGTCGCGGTAACTTGTAGCATAGGTACACATACTCTAAACAACTTCTTTCATTAGTTTTCTACGAAGTCGTTTGAGCGTGTAGGCTGGCCAATCACCGCATTTACGATCAAATTTGAATGATGTAAAACCGTTAGTGAATCATTGCAAAGTAACTCTTATTATAAAGTATTAATTAGAATGATTGCGGTGAGTTTGATAAAACTCTTGACAATCACTTTAATTTATAACTTACCTGACCGAGATAAAAATTACATTGCAATAACTTACTAATGGTTTTAAGTCGGTCGTGAATGGCCTACCAAACAACTGTCACAAAATATTTATATGACAATAGGGACGAACGGTTTAGGGATGATTGATGCTACCCGTCCCGGACTCCCAGCGGGGCCGGATCCGAACCGTGATACATACAGTACTATATAATAAGCATTTTGTATACACTGAGAAGTGATTTTTCAAAGGGATTATGGGGAGGAGATATTCATGTTTAGTAAAATGTTCAATTCGGAAATTAAAATTAACGTCAATATAGACAGTAAAGGGAATACTGTTTTTACTCGATGATAAATTGTTCGTAACCTATTTTATTCTGGAAAACAGCACTCAAGGTTTATTAACAAAAATCGCTCCGTATAGTGTACATGCGACACCATGCGGCGGCGGCATCCTTTTGACGGACAAATAAAATGTCATGCAAGAAATAAAATCGTGCCTCGGTTTAGGGTCAGTACTGACTGGCATTAATCAACTTAGGTATATAATGTGCTTTCCGAGAGGAGGGGTCTACGAATCTTATTAGGGTATACCGCCGTTTACTCGAATTTTATTTGCCCTAATATCATTTGCCATAATAGTCAACAGCCATAATATCATACGACATAATACTCATTTGCCCTACTCTCATTTGCCATATTAGTCACGTGCCAGAATCATTGTTTCCCATAAAGTCACTTACCATAACATCATTTGTCATAATCATTGTAAGCCCTAATTATCACATGCCCTAATTATCATATGCCATAATTATGATATGCCATAACATAATTTGCCATCGACATCGGGTGTGTAACGGTTGTTTATATCAAGAGAAATTGGATGCAATTGGGACTTTAGGGCACCCCGACTCGGACAGGTTAGGTTAGAAGGGGATGGCGGGGTCGTGTGAGCGAGCGAAGCGAGCGAATAGACCCCGCCATCCCCTTCGTGGTTATTTTTTTATAAACCACACAGAAGTAGGAGCCCCGCAAAGCGGGGCTCCGTCGACCTAGCCTACCATCAACCATGCACAGAAAAAAAAACCTTAAATATTTGTCTAATACTTGTTATGCCATTTAAATATTATGCCATTTAAATATTATGTCTAATAATTATTATGGCACATAAAAATAAGGCAAACAATACTTATGGCATTCGTATCTTATGGTATCTAAAATTCGGGTAATTAAAAGTATGTCATATGTCTTTTAGGGCAAATGAAACATTCGGGCAAATGAAATTCGGGTAAATGAAATTCGGGAAAATGATGATTATGGCATATAATCTTCGGGCAAACAATAGACAACCTCTTATTAGTACTGCCGTCTCTAGACGCAAAGTCAAAAGTCAAAGTCAAAGTACTGCCTAGTACTGCTGACTAGTACTGCCGTCTCTAGACGCAGCTGGTCCGTCGATTCCGTGCTCTGTGGTCACTGCAATAGGTACAGTATTAAATGACAATGACAGCATAAGGCGACTTTCAATTGAGTTTTAGAGTTCGGCCGTTATTTTTATGTAATACCCTATTAATAATGTATCTTCGGTATTCATTACTGCCGAAGACATCTTTACTTAAGCTGCTATAAGGGAAATTCAATTACTGGTCCTTAGTTACGGCTTATGGTTCTAACACCCAGTTTTTCTTTTCCTCTGACACGGGTCAATTTGTATTAGATTAATTTTCTCAGATCCCTATGTAGCCATTATAAGTTAATACGAAGGCCATCCCATAAGATGGAGGATTGATCTGTAATTAGCTGTGGTGAGATACGTAATAATATATTATTATTAAACCAGGTAGCGTCATTTTTTTGCTAAACATTTAATATTTTAAATTCGGCAAGAATTTGATAGCTTTTGGAATATCGTTAGAAAAGGGTTATGTTCAAGAAGTCTCTTGTCGTTATACTTGTTTCTTAGTACCTACTGACTACTACTAATGTGGGACACTACTGTTATTACGGGACCTCGAATTTAGTAGATGAAAATGATCAACGCGCAATAAGAAGGTGGTCTGATCAACGATGATCGTTTATTCTTTGTACAAAAAACTGCCTATAATTGAGCTGTTCCGTTTCAGGTAACATGTAATATTACATTATAATTTCCAATGTCTTGGTACTGCGGTTATTCGTAAAATGAAGGGTAAAGAAAAGAACTGTATACATATGTATTTCAGAAATCCCCAGAGTCTTAATGATATCTGACTGGGTTAGAAAACCTATTAGAGAAAGTCTATTACAACACTGACGAATTTCTGACTGATAAATTAACCTAACTTTTCACACAAGTTAGGTTAATTTATCAGTCAGAAATATTTAGATTTAATTCATAGAAATTTAAGTTAAGGCAAAACATGGCTGCAACATCTTGCATGCCATGTGTGTGTATACTCATGTTTTGGACAAATAAATGATCTTATCTTTTCTTACCTATATTGTATATACCTATATTGGTAGCATTACACTTGTTAGTTTTAGTTTTCCACATTCAAGTTCATTAAATGTTGTTTGTTATCGTTATTTCCTTTATTTAATTAATATACACATACTTATGAATTACAATTTTAAATATAAGAATATAAATAAATATAAAAATATTAAAAAAATAGTAGCCCACCGGTATCGGGAACAGGGTCCAAGCTATCGGCGGTCAGGGCTCCAGAGAGAGGAACCTCCTAACAATGCGAGCCGTGTCCAGAAGTACCGCTTTCTGACTCAAGCCCTTGATCCAGTTGCCCAACGAGAGCCTTCTCACAGGTGTTTGGTACAATGATCGCTGATTCCACATCCCACATGTCGACAACCACGCGAGCCAAGTCAAGATATTTGATTTGTTTATTTTTCTCGGCTTTCATGAGGTTTTTGTCATGCGTGACCGTTATGTCAATAATCATTATCATTATTATTATTAATGTTATTATACATTGATCTAAATGGGTTCATAAGGGTTCATTGCAGTAAGAGTTTTTATCAATCCGATATAAATAATCAAAATCAATATGTCTATTTTGGCAATACTACTATGTTCCAAATCCGCGTCTGCCCTTTCGAACATATACATAACATAACATAGCCTGTATGCCGCGAAGGGTTAGTTAGGGGTACACCCACACAACATCCAACATTCGAACATTTACATGAACGTTTGTCATAAATCCTACCAACAAACAATTAATAAAATATTAATGTTACTTTCCAGGCTGCATAGTGGTGGTGTCATACTCTCTCATGGGACGCCGACTGTGCTCGGTGCTCCCGCCGTTCGACCAGACGGAAGGCAGCGCGAACAGTCAACAGGTAAATAATGATTTATTAAAATAAAGTTTTAAGCAAAAGGGAGGGCAAAAGAGGCAGGCAGGTGAATGCCGCCAGTTTGTAACCGAGTTCTATTAGGTACCTATGTCAATCTTTCGATGTTCAGCTGCCGATAACTTTTTTCCGTGCTTGTATAATTGTTATGTTTCTCTAAGTAAACTTTTTTTTTATATGTACGTGTTTCTGTGACAATAAAACATTTTTGCTTTCTTTTATATATGCCCGTTTTCACTAACTCTTTTCTTTTTTTTTTCTTTTATAATAACGTTGCTCCACACTAGGAATTTCCCCTGTATTGTGGGTGTTTACAAACATTTAGACTCACATCCAGACTTCTAAATTAATGCCTAAATATGAGCACGCTTCGTAATTTCAGCTATCGGCATTGAGTCGAGCGCTGTACTACATCCAACAGCGAGCTTTTATTTAGGCATACATTTCGGTGTCGCCTAGTGTGGGGCGTGGGTGACCTCTGTGCTATTTCACTAACTTGTTAATCTTGATTTAAAATTAAATCAAGATTAACATCTTGATTTAATTATGAGATAAAATTCAATTTAGTAAAACGTCGTAAAAACAGACACTGAGCATGAATATGTGCTGTATACTAATATTTAAAATTGATGTTTTAATTAAGTGTCCTGACACTTAATTAACTCACAATTTTTACACACAAACAACGGGCATTTCACAATTAATTTAAATCAATAATTTTGATGTTGTTGAGAGGTATAATGAATATTTCGTTCAATAACGATCAAGACGGTTGGGCATTATAGTCTTAATTAATGCGATTTATTCGATAGCTAGCAAAGTTTATCATTATCATAAATGATTAACAGCCTGTTACAGAAACGAACTTTAACTTTTAAAGCTGTCATGAAATACTAATCTTCCATTAACGTGTTGCAGAAAGCAAAATTAGACTCGAGTTGAATTGTTCTTTGATGAAATTAATGAAATCATTATCGTTAATTATCCATTACCTAATGCGGCATTAATGGTTGTCGTTGTGCAACTGGGTGTAAATCAATCATTGTCAAATATTATATAACTATCTGATCTGACAGACGTTGTTCTGTCCAAATTTAAATAGCACATACATAAACCCCATATTCCTGAATTTAAAAAAAAATCGGCTTCCTTCTAATTTTTCTCCTTATAAAACTAATTTGGAACCCGTCAGATAACACACACACACACTACTACTCAGCTTGCGTCTGTGTGGCCCAAAAATGATTGGTGAGATCCCTACCAAATTACTAAATCTCAATTCGATATTCTCCGACGACGATTTGGCACAAATCCCTTAAGATCATTCATTCTCATTATAACTCGCATGACATCCCTCTGTTATCCACAAGACATTTGAACAAGGCATTATTAAATATTATCACCAACTTATGTAGAATAGGCGAAAACATTTGCTTACAAACATTGGATTGGAACTCAAAAAACAATGTCTCTTATATATTTGTTTTAGATGTTTGCGCCTTTTAGATATACGCCCTTTTCTCCATTACTCAGAACTTGAATCAATCCAAATATTTTCTCAGTGCTAAAAATGTTAGTAGTTTTTTTATGGAACTTAAGTGATAGTGGCAATTTGTTTTTGATAGTCTATCAATATTAGGTTAACTTAATAAAAATATAGACATTGTTTGATTCTGAAAGACTTCAATGGATTCTGAGGCTTTCAATAAAAAAATGCTAAAAATAAAAATGTTGCGCCAAAAAGTTTTTTGATAAACTAAAATACCTACCAGTACAGGGTGAGACTAAATGACATCTGCCTGTTTTTAATATTTTCAATCCTTAAGTTTCTTCCTTCTCACTCCGGAATAGCAGAGAGATGTTTTGAAAGAACAAAAAGTAAAGAAGATAACCTAAACTCAAAGACATAACATTTATTTAAATTAAAAAAATTACAGGTACTTTTGAGTTGTCAAGGAGTCGGTCAGTTAGTCAGCTGAAGTTGAAGCTAGTTGCTCGTTCCAAAACTTAGATCTTTACTGAACTGGAAAGAAACTCCAAGGACACTATTTTCAATCAATATAATATTAGTGTTAGATGTAAATTGTTTATGTTTTATAGTATGTAAAGGAAAATAAACAATAGTTAAACAACATTAAAAAAAAAAAAAAAAAAACAATATATTACAAAATCCTGGGTACATTATTTTTGTTGCTTCTATATGTGACAACAATGTAAAAACTAACACAATTCAAAATATAAAATAAAAATAAGCCCTGAAACAGAACACAAACACCTCTGGAATCACAAAACCTTTTGTGATGCTAGTGTGGAAGATATTATCTTAAAGAGGGTTTTACGTCAGGAGCACACCTCCGCCGTGAAACCGTAGCAGCGAAACAGCAGTAGTTCAATTCAACTGGCTCGCGTCATGTCCCGCTACTCGAGCCGGAGAGTCCCGACTCGGAGATGTGCTACCAGCGTTAGTAAGTCCTTAAAATTTAACAGCGCTAAAAAGGTAGATAAGAACTTAGAAAGTTTATTCAGAATTAAAATAAAACACATAAAATTAAATAACAACTTACGCCTTATTCATTAAAAAAATAACAATAATATAAAATTGTAAATTAACTGAAACTATTTAATTAACAAACTAAAATATGGCGTCGACAATTTATCCTCATCGCTGCCGACTTGTATTGTACCCAAGAGACAGGCGGCATTGGCACGCTGTATGGCAATATAGCCTCTGACCGAGGCAAAGGATCACGATCAAGTGTCAACCAGCCGTTTGGAAATTTCCTTAAAAACAGACCATGAGCACTCGGACCGCACGGCCCGAGGTTTTCAACCTCAAAGGCTCGAAAATATAAATCGCGAAAAGGTTATTATACTTACGCTTAGTTACAAGGTACCCGAATAATTAATACTAACCCATTATTTCACAGTAAGTTCTCCTCTCCTAGAATTATTTAGGAGAAATTACACGGGCGCAAGTTTTGATAAATTAACTCAAATCTCTCCACAAATAATATAATTAAGCTGATGTAATACTCGGTAATGGTATCAGCAAATAAATTAATTAGGCTATTTTATTTTCTTAAAGTTAATGGGCGTAAAAAGTTTGCTAATGGACTTTTTGCTGTATTACACAGGTTTGGAAATATTTTGCCTCTTGGCTTTGTATTTCTTGTATAAATCTAAACTATTACAGTAAAGAGGTATTTTTTTTGTATGTTTGTCAAAGGTTATCCCTGGAAAATACTGTTTCGTATTTGAAAAATAATTTCACTGATAGAAAGTTACACTGTTACTACTACTACGTGACATAAGACACTTTTTATGCCAGAAAAATGCACGATTACTTTAAGAATCTGCAAACAAGCGAACCGTGGCGCACACTTAGTAATTGGTGATAAAAGAAGTAATACGTAATGCAGGACAATAAGAGTTGGATACCTAGCTTGGTACTCTACCTGAATAAAAGGTTAAGATTGAAGATTGTGGAGATTTTAAAATAGTAGCAAAAAACTAATAATCATTTGAAGAAAGACGAGGAACTAATTAATTACATAGCCTACCTAAATCAAGTTAAACGGTACAATAGCATTAAAACCGAACGATCAAAGGGAAACTCAAACTCAAACTCAAAGCATTTATTTCAATTAAACCATTTACAGGCACTTTTGAATTGTCAAGAAGTCGGTCAGTCAGAAATATGAAGCTAGTTGCCCATTCCAAAGCGTAGTAGGTACCTATGGAGAAGAACGGGCAAGAAACTCCACGGACACTCTTTTAAATAAAAAAATTGTTACAAAATATTGGTTACATCATTGTTGAAATTATACATTTGTGAGGACAATGTAGAAAGACGTGCACGTTAAAAGCATCCGTAATAAAAATATAAAAACAAAGAACAATTCAAAAATTAAAATATTAAAATAAGCCATGGCAGCTAAGAGATGACCAGTCTCTACTGACGGCGCCCGTTCACGAACATGACGCATGGATTAGCACCATTCAGCTCAACCATTTTGAAGGGAGCTAAATGATCCAACACACGCGCCACCGCCAGCGAGACATTAGAGTGAGCATGACATAATCTCAGCCGCCAGGGCACATTCAAGTCAATGAAAGACATACCCAGTACCTAAATGGTAGCTTTATAGTCAGTACATAGTACTCACACATGTGCTATGCAATTATACAATGCTAAGACATTGAATTTATACAATGCAAAGATAAATCTTCAGCAGCTCCAACGGTATTTTCAAATGCTAATTAATTAGTTTATGCTTGTGGAGCAGGACCAGCAATGAGCCAAGCATTTTTATCAATTATGTAATCCCCCAACTTATAATATGCCTGCCTACATAGTGTGCGTTTTATACAAGATTTGAATTTCGTCTCATTCAGTTGAAGTATGTGGGGAGGAATTTTATTGTAACATTTTAAACAGTACCCCATGAAAGATGAGTCTACTTTAGCCAGTCTGAAACCTGGTTGAACTAATAGATCCCTATTTCTTGTACTATAATTATGTCTATCACCTCTTTTACTAAAAAGATGTAAATTTTTTCTTACGTACATGATGTTTTCATAGATATACTGACAAGGTACCGTCATGATGTTAATGTCCTTAAACAGTTCCCTTAGAGAATCGCGCCCACGGAGATAATATATGGCTCTGATAGCTCTTTTCTGCAGAATAAAAATAGACTCGATGTCTGCAGCCCGTCCCCACAGCAGAATACCATAAGACATGATACTATGAAAATAACTGAAATAGACTAGCCTGGCGGTATCTACATCAGTTAATTGACGGATTTTTCTGACAGCATATGCTGCTGAACTTAGCCGTCCTGCAAGAGATGTTAAATGAGGACCCCATTGTAGCCTTGAGTCGAGCGTGATTCCTAGGAAAACAGTTTTATCGACAAATTCTAGTTTCTCTTGATTCAATACTATCTCACAATTACTATTTTTACATTTGGTAAAGAAAATTTTATGCACTTAGTTTTTTTTCCATTTAATACTAAATTATTAGCAGTGAACCAATTTTGGACCTGCAGTAGGGCGTTATTTACGTCGTCAAAATTTGTAGCACGTCTATCTAACTTAAAAATTAAGGAAGTATCGTCAGCAAATAACACCATTTGTGGTTTATTGAACAATAAATGTTATTGTAATACTAAACATTTTACGATAAAGACATCAACTGTACGACAGGAAGTATAAAAAGCTTATAACTGTTTCTTACAACATAATGTTGTAGAGTTCAAACTTCTTTTTAGGATTTTATTATGGAGGTACCTATAGAATGCAATTGGTCAGTAGAATATTATTACCTAGATACATTTCAGTGTTTTTTTTTCCTTGTGAAGCCAAGTCAGAGGCCCATGGGCGGCTAAAGTCTGACACCAGGTTAAGCACTAACCACACGAAAGGAAAAAAAGATTCCGAAACACCATTGTTTTGTAATAAGGTATCCAATAACACAGATTGCGATTTTATCCAATAGTCGAAGTCTTTTCAAACGGCATATTTTTGCTAGTCTAAAATTTTAATACTATTAAGAAATACCTACCTAAATCTCTTAAACACTTAGTCTTATTGCCCAAAATACCTATAAAAATAAATCTCTTCAACATCAAAGCTTCCATTGTCCGATAAACCAATAAAAGTCTTTCACAAATAAAAAAGAAAATACAGCTATGTGCTGCCAGAAATAAACACAAGATGGGCCATAACGCTAGTAAATTAAAGAAGATATCCTTTATTCAACAGGTTTATGTCAGCATTATTGTCGGCCATTAACTGTCGGCCCTGGACAGGGCAACAGGTAAATTGTTGTCAAGAGTGAGACTGATTTTTTTAACGTTCCGTATATTCACACAAGTTACACATCAAGCTATATATTTCTAGTAGGTAGGAATTCCATGAAATGGCCAGGTAACATTGGCCATATCGTTTAAACTTCAACGTTTAATGATATATCAGTCGAGGTTTGGCCATATCATTAATGTAGGGTATACATGGTGTAAGGTGTAGTAAAAATAGTCAAGTAACTGCGACCAACTTTGAAGTAGCGCTCGCCGGCCGCTGCCGCGGCACCGCACGCTCCGCTCGCTCGGCTCGCGCGCGGTTGGTCACAGTTCTAACGTAACTTAGCCCATTTGGTCGTGGTGCCTAAGCGGCGTAAATTTTTAATTTATAAAAACTGTTTTTAAGTAATATGTTGAATTTCGCGGCCGGCGAGCCAACCGGTCCAAGTTGATCGTTTTCCATAATATCATATTTGAAAAACTAATAAAAGTCCATCGACTTTTTTGCGAGGTACTTTTTTTATTTGTTGAATGCCGTCGCCATGATGCACAACAAAAAAAAAGCAACATCAACGCCTCTACCGGTGGATAATCTAACTATTTTACGATATGATCACTAAAATGTTTGGCCACATCATGAAGTAGTCGTGCGTTTAACTGTTCATATCGTTAAACGTTGAGTATTCAATGATCTGGCCAGGCCACATCGTGATGTGACCAGTGGTCGATGTTCATTTCATGAAATAATCGATTTCAAGATCTGGCCACGACATATAAGTTAGTCGCGCGGTAAACACTGCTTGCACGATGCAGGATTTTGCTTGACGTCAGGGTGATTCGTAGTTTGTATGTGGCGATGAGGATCCGCCACAGAACCATACATTGGTAATAAAGTTTATCCTGGAGTTAGTTAGAGTGGGTTATACCTACCCGATGTCAAATATTCCATACTAGATATCCTAATTTTAATTGATAAAGTTCTAACGAGTTCTTCACTAACGACACCAAAACATGTTTATTGTCGAAGTAGATAGTTTAAGTGTAACAAGTAACTCTCCTAGCATTCTATTTAAAGGGTATCTGTGAAGTTGTACTGTTCGCAGAATAGACGATTTGCTCTTATTTTTAACCGACTTCCCAAAAAGGAGGAGGTTATCAATTCGGTTGTATTTTTTTTTTTTTTATGTATTTTACCTCATATCTCCGTCATTTATGAACCGATTTTGAAAAATATTTTTTTATTTGAAAGGATACACTTTCCGATTGGTCCCATTTGTGTCAAAATTTAGTTCTGATGATGGAATCCATGAGGAATTGAGGGAACTCTTCAAATGTTATAGGCACACACATAGCGATTTAGGTATTTTCAGCTACAAGTTAAGCATTTGCATTCAGAAACTATAATTTAGTGAAGTGGCAAGAAGACCACAGATTGCCATCGGAATTCCTCAATGATAGGTATTCCACGGGTGGCGCCATTTATGAACCGATTTGGAAAATTATTTTGTGATTTGAAAGGATATACGGCCAGATTGGTCCCAATAAAAAAAAAATCTGTTCTGATGATGGAATCCATGACAAATTGAGGGAACTCCTCAAATATTATAGGCACACACATAGCGATTTAGGTATTTTCAGCAACAAATTAAGCATTTTCATTCAGAAAGTATCATTTATGTTTAGCCCCGCAAATTTTTAACAAAATCCCAAAGCAAATTAAACAGTTAAATTTAAATGGGTTTAAAAAGGAGCTTAAAGAGTTACTATGTAATAAGTGTTATTATAATATAAACGACTTTTTGAATGACACTTTGACATCCTAATTTAATTGTAATCTCTCTTTTATAACACATAGCTTGACATTACATTTCGAAATTGACATTATTTTTTAATTATTATTTATTTTTTGACATATTTTCTTTGACACTGGCATGCCTCTTATTGTAAAATTAATAATTTTATGTCATGGTATCAATTCTAACCTTAGGTATATTTATATTTTGCATTGTAATAATTTATTATGTTTACCTTATATTTGCACGCCCCATGTGGCAGATGAGACTTTTATGTTATTTGAGACCTTGTACTGTACCATGTTCGGATAAATAAATGAATTTGAATTTGATTTTGAATTTAGTGAAGTGGAACTGATGAAGAAGACCACAGATTGCCACCGTTATTCCTCAATGATAGGTATTTCACGGGTGGCGCCATTTATGAACCGATTTGGAAAATTATTTTCTGATTTGAAAGGATATACGCCTAGATTGGTCCCATTAAAAAAAAAATCTGTTCTGATGCTAGAATCCATGACGAATTGAGGGAACTCCTCAAATATTATAGGCACATACATAGCGATTTAGGTATTTTCAGCAACAAATTAAGCATAGTATAAATAATTGTTTATAATTTGAAAACAATAAATTAAAATAAAATTTAAAAACAAACTTATAAAGTCAAATTATCATAAAGTCAAATCTACAATGTTTTAATCTCATTACAGTGTTTTTTTTAGCTAGCGATCTCGAAAATTGATTATATTATTTTTTGCCTGAGCAACCGGCAGCAAGTTCGTCATGCTCGCTTAGATGTCACTGCTTGCGGTAGCGTCGGGGGTTGGGTTACCTCCTTCCCTCAAATATGGCATGGGGGGTAATGGCTGATCTTTGCGAACACAAGCACCACAAGCAGTACCCGTTCACGAGCATAAGCTCGTGAACGGGTACTGCTTGTGGTGACTGGTCGTCTTGCTGATCATGGTTTTGTTATTGTTATTAGTAATTAACTGTTTATTTATTTTACCTCGATGGTCCTAGTTTATCAATTATAACTTCCAGTTACAGCTATAAATAGCTATACGTAAGCGGGCACGCCATTTATGCCTGGAAGCTTAAATTTAGATATTGTTTACGTTTAGTCTTTATTTTTTATTTCTGGCTGAGTATAGTTCTCGATGTTTTTGGTTGGTTATTGGCGCGTGCTAGCTGTCATATGGCTATTAATTTATAATTTAAATTATGTTTTGTGTTGCGTAATGTAAATTATTTTGCATACTATTATATAGAATCAATTTTGTCTAATTGAACAGACAACTGTGTTGCTGGGGAGTTTGTTGCGCCACTTCTTCTTCCCAGCTAAAGCACTAGGAAGTGGTGAAGGGTGGGCGTTTTGGGGGACTGTCTTAAGTAATTTTGACGTTCGAAAAGTGCTGATTCTCAGCCAAGTTTGAATAAATGACTTTTGAATTTTGAATTTCATACCTTGTATATTATAACTTCGACTTGACATGAGATTGTCGGAAAATAACTAAATTAGATGACTAGGCAATAAGTATTATAACTAGCCAATTTTATATATCTGAAGATTCGTCTAAGAGTAGTTAAGTACTCTAGTTATAACGATCTGAGGTACAGTAGATATGAGCTGCTTGTCAGCTAACTATCTTCCCAATTTCCGTACGGAACGCCAAAAAACTTCATGTCGACTTTTACAACCCATAAAATTCTTTGTTTCGGATTTTCTTCGCGAACAGTCTAGGTTATTCGTGTAAATCAAATTTTTAAATTTGTATACCTACCGTCGATCGTAATCGTTAAACCGCTGTAATGTCTTGTTGATATTGATTTAAATGTACATTAAACTCCTTGCTGTATCCCGGCTGTTATAGTTTACTTTGGCTTAAAGTCTGAACCACTACCTATAAACCACTATACTGCACGTGAAGTTTAAATAAATAAATAAAGGAATTTCCTTCGGTTATGATGATTTATGGGATTGGTGGACAAAAATAATATTAATAGGGATGTTGACCAAACATTTTTTTTGTCCGTCCGGTAGATTATTAAAAAATATTGGACACGTATATTTTCTTTTTTTGCGTAAACAAAAGATTACGGCAATACATTGAGTAGGCAATACGTTAAAATGTGGCATGACCTCACTCCCCGGTAGATTTTATACTGAATTGTGACGAAGCGAGCCCCCACTCCCCAACTTGAATGCGTTATATGTAAACAATTTTTTTATCAATATGATAAAGCGAAAAATACGTATCTAATATTTTTTTATTATCTGACTGACGGACTAAATAGTTTTTTTTTTCCCGGTCAGCATCCCTATTGCTGGAAAAGGATTGATGAGTGAAAGATCATGCTTGAAAAAGGCTGAGTGGAAGCCTTCTTGTCACAGTCATGACGTGCAGCTGCCAAATATTTATTTTGTTTATATTTTTGTTATTTGTATGCACGTGTCTCTGTGACAAATAAACCTTTTTTTCTTTCTTTCTTTTGAGTGTGCATTTGTGCAGGAGGTTCTTATCACCAGCAATGTATGGCTATGATGTTTTCTGCAGCAACTTAAGTAGATGGCAAACTGCATGGAAAAGAATGCAGTCGAGGTGTCATTTAAGTTCGAGTACTATGAAATGGTTCAATAAAATTTAACCATTTCAAATTATTTTAAATCAAACATTGCTTTAAACATAAACCTCGTGAAAGGGTTTATATTCATTTAATTAAATGAAAATTAATTCCTTAGCAAAAACAATATATTTTGCAGTATATTCGAGTATGATTGATGATTCTATGTTGCTTTGAGAGCATCATAAAAACCGCTATATGGCCTGGAGCAATATTCTATAATTTATTGAGTTAATATAACATTTATTGTTATGTAGGTACCTAAATAAATTGGGATAAGTGCAAGGGTGATGTTAACTAAAAGCGCACTTCGAACGACGGTTTCCAACAGAGTAAATTAGAAATACAAACGTCCTTCTGAAAATAACTTAGCAAACTTCGTATAGAAAGGTTATGGTTCAATGAAAGTCTGAAAATCTGAACCTTATATTGAATATTTTGTACGTGTATCATGTGAACACCTTAAAGTTTTTTTTCACAAAGGTTAACATATTTTTTACAATGACATAATATATTATAAGCGACAAAACATCATTCAATGCTACGTGAGATTAGCAAATGAAAAATCTAAACGGTCAGAAATTACTTAAACACTAAGCTTAATTAATGTATTTATTTAACCATTTATGTACACAAACACTATTTTCATTTTATCTGTTTTATATATAAACATCTAAATAGAAAAGAGCAGAAAAATATGTACAAAGATAATGCTAAAGAAATCTCTTTCTTCTCTCTCTTTTAGATAAAGAGATGTAGACACCGTGTGTAAGAGTAGAAGAGAAAATTCAACGGATAAAATAAAAATAAACAATTCAGTTAATAAAATAAAACAAATAATACGAGAACATACTTACAAACATACATATTTCTAAAACAAATATCACTAGAATATTAATAAAAATTTAATTTAAAATAATAAATAGATAGGTACGCAACTATGATGAAGTGGAAAGACTGTTCTTTTAAATACTGCAACAGTTGGGCAATTCCTAATGTCAGGCGGAAGTGAATTGCACATCCACACCGCGTGCACAGTAAAGGAGTAGGAGTAGAACTCGGTGGAGTGGGGAGGAAACTTAAGGAGGTTTCTAAAATGCGACCTGCAAGGCACATCTGAAGTACGGGCGTAAGAAAAACCCTCCCATAGATAGGATGGCATTTTAGCATTGTTCAGGACGATAAATAGAAGTCGAATAGGGAGCCACTTGAATATCTTGCGAAAATTAGAGACGCACTCATAATTTTAAGGTTCAAAATAAAACTAAACAAATATTTTGCAAACGCTCAAGTTTATTTTAAAACTCATCCAAATAACAGGGATCGGCGTAATCTATAATGGGCTGAATGAGAGTTTGAGAAAGGCAAATACGGTTTTATAATTATCCTCTTTGTTTGTTTTACAATCTAAATTGTTCTGACCTTTATTAAGCGGATTGTCATGTTTAAAAGGAATCCATTAGTGCCTAAAAAAACATTTTGGGATTAAGCTATTTATAACCTATATTAAAGCGTACTAAGATCCTTTTTAAAACCATTTTCAGCGCCTAAGGATCGTCCGAGAAAGGAAGCGAGTGGCATGGATCCTGCTACTCCTTGCTGTGCTGTTTGCACTATGCTGGCTGCCCTACAACATTCTGCAGCTGCTGATAGATGTAAATGCTGTAAATGTGGAGTCCGTATCTGCGATGTTGCCTTACACGTTGCTACTGGGTTAGTATGGTATTTTTTTGGTTCATCATCATTAAAAAACCCTGAATCATCTACTGTTTTTTTTCTGTCATACCCCACGATTTCACGCGACCCTCGAACAAGTGTTTTCCACGAGTTTGAAGATGTCGTCAATCTTCAAATTTACCTGAGCCATAAAAATACAAATTATTACATAGCCCATTATGAAAAATTACATCTTCTTGTTATTGTCATACTTAGCAACGTACATAATTATTTCATTTACTAAATGTTCAAAACACAGACATAACGTAATTAAATAATTTCATAAATCATCAACTAATTCAAACTCAACTCAAACTTAAATCATTTATTTTAATTAAACCATTTACGTCTAGGTCAGTTAGTCAGAAAGTTAAAGCTTGTTGCCCATTCTAATATAATAATCTAAAACCAAGCTAGAATCAGTTTCAATCGGAACTCTGAGAATCGTTTAAGACATCTCTTTTATGGATAATGCTAGACCAAAACCAATTACAATATTATCTAGCTAGACTAAGATTGAGAATAATTAATATTGTTGAAGCAATATCAATCTTATCAAAATTCGTCCTAATATTCAATAATATAAAAAATTGCGTTATGTGAAAAACAAATCATCGAGGTAAGCTATGATGTTTTCAAGGATAACAATAATATTCACATGAATTCGTCAAAAACGATAATTGTTAATTATCTAATTCCAATATGACAGTCATTAAACAGCCCATTGTCTGTAAACTGGATTACGTGAATGCATGAATTAATAGCATTATCGAGTTGAAACTGATGAATACCGGTAGACCAATCTATTGGAATTGTATAACTAGAATGAATTCCAATTGAACTCTTTTTTATTTTGTATTGAATATGCGACTATTGAAGAGAAGTGAGGTTTTAATTGAGTTTTAGAATATGTATGAATTGATATTGACTATTATAACCTATTTCCATGTAGTTAGGTTTATCTCCATGTAGGTAGTATCGACTTTAGGTACTATAACCTAACCTTTACGAAATAGGTTTCCATATTTTTATTAGGTAGGTCTGATAATGTGTGGTGTTGTTGTTATCTTTAAATACAATTTTCTATTTCCATAAAAAATATTCCTGTATCTTATATAAAAACATAAGCCCTATTATGAGTTTTATTATTAGCAGATAAAATTGTAACGATATGATGTTCGCAAACGAATACTTGTCTTTTTTAATCCAGACAATTAAAAAAAGTAATGAACTTAGGCTACTTATACCTATGTATCATAATTGAAATAAGCGTTGTAGATAGTTATATTTTCTTGCTTTTGTATGTAAATAAAAAACCAAAATTACATTCCTACTGATTTTTTTTTAAATATAGATTTTCTGCCTGAGGTTCAAATCATCGTCATCGAGAGTGTTATATCTGGTATTATTGTTCGGGTTGAGTTGACTCAAGCTGAGTTGAGTTGTCAGAAAGCCATTGAGGATTTACATTATATCATTATTTATTTATTATATTCAGAAAGTACAACTAAACAAGAAACCATTTACTAATTTTTATGTGGATTCGTAGTAGAAACTTGAACTATAAATAAAAAAGATTTTTTTTTTCCTTTCATCAAAGTGGTGTATTTTCATGAATTCTGAGTTATAGCTTGTCCAGTCTAAAATAACACGCCCCACAACCACATTTACGCACACGTTCGGATTTCTATGGGTAATGCGGTAGTGGCGCGGGTCATTTCTGAGTGGACAACCTATACATTATTTTATGTTGAATACCATTAGCCTAAACCACCTCTTACATTATATGTAATTTCAGGCCACACGAACTCAGCGATCAACCCCATAGTGTACTGCCTGATGACGCGCAACTTCCGTCGGTCGCTCCGCAAGCTTATCTGCCACGATCCGGGTAACATACACTCTAGTACTCATTTCCATGTAAGTTTACAGAAAATCATCGACAAAGTCAAATACTAATCATTGATTAACTTAACAATATTTGTCACTAACCTTTTCATTAAAAATTTTGACTCCTTCAAAACCTGGACACCTAGCAAATCCGAGCGTGGCATGTACATTTAATGCGATTCCCTTTTTTACAATAAATCTGACTTGAACAAATGTGTAGCTAAAGTAAGATACAACAAGCTCATGATGATGTGCAAGCTGTAATTGATTAAATAAAATGTTAATCTTAGCACCTCACATGATGCAACTTGACCCCTTAGAAGTAGAATAATCAAATAAAATCAAGTAAACTTTACTATTTAAACTCTTCTGTCACAAATTTTTAACTTCTTTTGAACTCATCAGCATGAAACTTCACTAATACCTAATATTAAGCCTTGTTTCTAATTTTGTGTGAGTGCTCTTAAAACATTCTTGTGTTTTCTTAAAGTGGTTATTACTTTCAATTAATCAAAACTTTGTGTAATGCTTGTAGTTTTAGATCTTAACAATATTTACGTAAGTTAACTTTGATGTGGCTTTATACAAGTAGATTAAACTACATAAGTACTTGAAATTTTGTGTGAATATACTCTATTTAGATTCATAACTTTACTTACCTAATTGATAACCTAATAGTTTTGTAATTATTACAGTTTGATTGTTTTGTGACATCAAAGAAAATACAGAAAAATAATATGAGACGATTTCCCCTTTTACACTCAGCTCACTTCCGCAGCAGTGAGCAGGAAAGTAGGCAGGGAAGTGGGCAGGACGAGTATGTAAACACGATACTTTTGATGCTGTTGCCACTACTACTTGCACTGCCCAGCGCACCCCAAATAAGAGGTTTTTTGTGCGGAAGTCAAAGGACAGGCAGCGCGAGTGGCAGTGCGTGTTTACATTCAGCTCCGTCGCTCACTTTTGACCGACCACTTGGACGAATCGGACGTGCGTGCTGCCTTGTTTTTTTACGATCTGCCAAAATGCGCTTCAACTGGAGTAATGAAAACACTATAAAGTTTAGAAAATTTAGAACTGCTGGAATCCGAAAAAGCAATATGGGATATAAACGACAAAAACCACAAATCATGAACATTAAAAGTCATGAACTTTATGTTTTACTTAAAGTTCATGACTGGAAGAGAAAATACGATGACGTATTTTATTTTTTCAAATTTGATATATTCTTAAATATTGAACATAATTATGTATTGCAAGAAGACACAGCACGGACGCCGTAATTATGTCGATCAGCCGGCAGCGCGAGGAGCAGCGGCAGGGGTTGAATGTAAATGAGGCATATAAAAAGAGCCTGCTGTTCAGCATAGAACTCATACTCATACTCATGCTAAGAACATATTTTTTTGTATTTTCCTTACCAACAACAAAGAATCTTTCCTCTGTACCTTAGTTGGATAAAAATAGCCTAAAGTAGTCAATTGATTGTGATTTAAACCATGGTAGAATCTACTGCAAAGTTATTTATATTAAAAAAACCCTATCTTTTACCTCCTCATCTACTTTCAGATGCAAGGCTTACGTCAAAAATCCAACACGTCTAGCATGCGTACCTGCACCACTGTCACCTTCAGAAGCAGTAACAACCAGATTGGAAGGACCAGTGGACCGCCTAGCATTCAATACGGGAGGGCCAATAGGACCTCATCCTTTAGGGACAGCGGATGGAAGGACCGCTACCAAAAGACGCCTCAGTTTTTGTAAATTAATGCTTTCTATTTAACTAATTAGGATATAAAACAATGAACGTGAGAATAAAATTAAATACGAGTAGGTATTAGTTTTATAAATAAAATGAAGTTGAAAAAAAGATTTCTAGTTTCATGCGCGGTAGTCGTCGTATTTACTTAAAGAGAACTTTCCACGGCTGGCTTATTAAATCATTAAAATAAGAAGATGATATTTTTTTCCAGTGTGATGGTCTCGATATAAAGGTAATGTTAAAAAAAATATAAGGTGTAAAAGTTAAGCAGCTGACATCAATGCCAAAGAAAATAAATAGAGAGAGAGAGCTGCGGATGAGGTACTTTTTCCCCATTATATTAAAGACTAGTTAATAATATATAATCCTTAACTATTTCGTTAATAAAAGCGCCATCTATCTTCAGAAAGTGGAATGAAACGCTTTCGCAAAGTTTATTATTCTTTACCATCACTAGGCGGCGTTACACGTTAGAAATGTGAAATAGCTTTTAAATACAGGGAATGCGTTGTCATTATTTTACAGTTAAATAATGTTTAAGATAGTCATAAAATAGGTAGGTACCTACTAATAATTATTATGCTTAAGGAAACTCAAGTCAGAAAGTGTGAAAATACTTAAACAAGCTTTTTGTGTTAATTATTGTTGTAAAATAAAACTTTGCTGTAACTTAAATTTAAGCATCTTACGTCTAATGTAAGTACGCGATCTCAAAAGAGAGAAATCAGTAAATTGACTGCAGTTTTTTTTTAAAAGCTGACTTTGTGGGCCAATAGATATCGCTTTTCTCAATAATGATTACTATTGAAAATAAAGCCATCTGCTGGCGACTTTTTCAAATAATTAAAACCGTCTAGGTACAGATGGCGCAACTGTGTACTCAACTTCATTTTTCTGTTGATTTTGCTTGTAAGCTAAAAACAGTCAGGTCTTATTGCTTGATAAGAACCAGTGAATCATGTGGAAAGCCTGAATTAAATACCCCTGGCATGAGACATTTTACTGTGGCTTTAATTTTGTCATGATAATTTATTGTAATAGACACAAAGCATTTTTTCTCTTACTTAATTCTATTCTTAGTTTTCTCTGATCGGCCTAAGAGGCGAAAATTTTGGCGTTACTCAAAAAATGTATTTATGAATTATATAATAAAATTATTTTCTATAACTATTTAATTTTGTATTTTTACCTAATCATAATTATGTTAATATTAAAAGTATGTAGGTATAAGTTTGTATAAACCATAATGTATATAAAGTGAAGTTTCAAGCTATTTTGTTTTTTATTTATCTCTCATCAATTAGCAACATGCTGGCTCAGACCAAATAAAAAACCAAGACATAGCGCTGTCAACAGTGATGTGAGGCCAGTTTCGTAAACATGTGTGCACTTAATGAGGTGTAGTTTGATTGTAAATGGTTGTAAATGTGTGCTTGTAAGCGCGTATGCACAGAGTGGAGGTGCAGTTTTGGCACGCTTCACTGTATTGTTCGCTGCGGTATGTTTTGGGTTTTTATTTGGGCTGATCATGCTGGTTTCTAAAGATTGCAACATATTCTTATTTTGAAACAGTCAAAGGAGCATTAGACATGATGAGGTTATACTCGTATTCGGTAATAAGAAATCTTTATATTATATCTAGGGTCGGCAGACTAAAAAACATAAGTCAAAAAGTCATACTTTTCAGGAACAACTAAAAACTATATAAAAAAATAACGTTAAACTATAAATTCAAATTTATTGGAATATTGAGATGTTTTTAATTAATACTAACATGCACTTAAAAATCATTAGACATAAATATAATAAAAAGCGATTTTAGTGACTTATGTTACAAGGAACACCAAGTACATAGTAGGTACTTGTGACTTAAGTGTATGAGAACAGTACATTTCATTATAAACTATATTTTAGTTAACAAACAAAAGCTACTTCTATAAACGTAAAATATTTACTATGCATCATTTATATACTAGCCTATATTTATATTTTTTTAAATTAACTATTTATTCATCTTCTTCACTATCTAAAATATCAGGGTCAGTATTACGTATATTGTTCACAGTAGGCAAATCTAAATAAAATCTGTGAAAAACATCGGGTATTAGGGAGAGTAAGGAAATCAGATCATCTTTTTTTTCTTTTGATATCGGTAAAGGCTGTTCCGATATAACATGAATAGTGTCAGGTATGACAAAAACTCGACGTTTCAAGTTTAATTTGGAAAATTGACATTCCGTGTCCAAAGTGTCTTTGTAAGAGATTACGCCAAATTCAGAATCATAGCGCAACCACTTTTTATCGAGCCATTTAAATTGTCGCCCTTCCACATCTTTGTTTCTCAGTACTAAAGGACCCTTTAACAACGCAGAAAAATCCAAAAAGTCGGAGCTGCGCATTTCGACCACTTCAAATTTTTTACTGCTCGATCTTATAAGTTGTATCCAATCATGAGGGTGATAAATCTGCAAATCCGTTTTTTTTTTCTTTTTTTCAATGATGCCATGATCCGTGTCTACTTCCAAGTGGCTATGACCAGGAACCATGAACTTGTGGTCTATGACATCTATGTCTAATTTCTGCAAAGCCCAGGTCAACATTGAACTGACATGAGAATTGCGGTTCTGACCGCCACAAGTATCAGAATAAAAAATAACATGTTTTGTATTCTCAGGTATGTATGTTTGAAGATGTTTAAAAAGACATGATGCTATTTGATTAGCTCCTCTAGCAGCTATGGTTTCATACCATATGTAACATACAGCTTTTCCAGTTTTGTTATCATGGACAGTCAAGTTGAACGTCCACAACTGGCGTTTGTAGAAAGCTACAGAAGAGCTGAGAGCTGGAGTGGGTAAACACTGTTGTAAGTCAAATGTGTAAACTTGCACAGTACTGTCATTTTTATTCACTTGAGTATCACATTTTTTCATTTCGTATGCTTGATCTGCGGCAATCTTGTGATGTTCATGTTGAGCAATTAGTTCAGTTTTGACTTGGTCTTCTTGACATAGTTGAATTTGCATCTTGAATTTATCACAAGTATAGCATGTGTCGGCACGGGGCTTTTTGAAAGATAATCCTAATTTGTGGAATTCTTGACTATAAATTTTTACTGATGGTGGATTGTCGCGGTTTTCACAAAATAATTCATACATTTTGTTAATAGTTAGATGAGAAGGCAAGTACTTTTTTGATGTAGTTTTTCTTGTGTAATGGCTCTCATAGGATGGAAATGACAAAATATGTTGCTTAATTTCTTGTCTTTTTTCATCAGAAATTTTATGTTTGGGTATACTCTTCCCACGGTTATCATCTGTTTGAGTGCCACCTACAGAAGACCTTTTTTTCATGGCAACTGTTTTTATAAAATTATCGCTTTCGCTTAACGTTTTTAAAAGGCATCCCCGACAAATGGGTTCACGCTTCCCGTGAATTAATAAAAAATATTTATATGTTTTCATGCGAACCTTTTGTTGGTCAGGATCTAGTGTGCGTTGTCTTTGAGTGGCCTTGTCTTGTATTTCCATTAAAGATGCCATATAAGATGATCTCTTGAGATATGTTCCCATTTGCCAATATTCTCTGAAAATAGCTTGTCTATCGTTCAATGATATACGCTCCTTACATTTCATTCGACACGTCCCTAGCTCTTTCATTGTTCTGCTGGAAACAACTTTACCTTTTAATGTTTTATAAGATTGACCTGTGTTGCGTTTTATTTTCTTATCCTGTTTCATAATGCGAATACTTTTTTTTGGAGATGTTTCGACCGCGTGTGTCGGTGTTTCGGCTCTTCGGTCAGTATCCGGATGAGTCGATATATCACTGGACATCGACGAATCTGCTGTTGTTTCTGGGAGTTCAAAATGTGGATCCAGGACAGAATCATCACTTGAGAAATCTATTTCTCGATTAGTAAACATAATGCCAGCGTGGCCTGATGATGTGGAAGGCATGGGTTCTTCTTCCGCCATTGTGCCTATTGAGTGCTCGACATATGTCCGCCGACCCGACATAATATATTATCTTAATCTTATCGTCGGTGCGCTTGCCAAAACCCGTATGTGGATATTCTTGTTATTTTTTTATTCGATATTCTTCATCAATTGCCAAAACCCTTATGTAAAAATTCCCACTGTATCTCGATTTACCAAAACTTTTAAGTGTTTATTTGAAATAAAAAAACAGTTATGTGTACCTAATATTCAATGAAAAAACAGTAATGTGAACCTAATATTCAAATCCGAACACATAAAAAGATTTTCATACAACAAAATGCACATAGCAGATTTTGCGTACTTGTACAGCTGTTGCTTCGCGTTAGGCGAGAGGAAGAGTTTTATAGTGCAAAATACAATAAAAAAATATTGATGTGTGTTACAATATT
This sequence comes from Xanthia icteritia, assembly GCA_949128155.2. Taxonomy (NCBI): domain Eukaryota; kingdom Metazoa; phylum Arthropoda; class Insecta; order Lepidoptera; family Noctuidae; genus Xanthia; species Xanthia icteritia. The sequence continues at coordinate 22,483,610 of OX421935.2, forward strand.
CTAGGTGGCTGTCAATTCTTATAGCAGTATTGCTTTTCGAAATCCGGGCAAGTACTAATGTGATGTGTGTGTTTTCAATTCTTCAGTATTTTCTGAGTTTATATTGGACATTACTGACATCGGTGACAAGGAAAAATCGTGAGGAAACCTGAACTTATAGTTAATATAAAACTGAAATCACCATACCGTCTTGAGTAATTGTGGTGGTCAATGCTCAGTTGATCCCTTCTCCGAATGAGAAGAGGGCTTTGCCCTTCAGTGGGACAGTAATTGTTTGGTATTATATATTATAGTTTTTCTGAGTAGGTATTACCTGCCTAATTTTTGCTGAAAATAAAGATGGTTGTTTTAGAAAACTCTCAAAACAAAAACATTCAGGTTACGTTGTTGTTTACAGTTTCAACGACGAAGTCCTTTGTTAGGGTTCCGTACCTCAAAAGGAAAAAAACCCTTATTGAATCACTCGTGTGTCAGTCTGTCTGTATGTCTGCCTGCCCGTCTGTCACAGCCAATTTGCTCCGAAATGAATGGACCGATTAAGTTGAAATTTGGTACACATATACATATATTTCTGTGACCCACACATGGACGTTTAACGTAAATAAATGAATATTGTATAATTATGGAAGTTACTTTTAGGGAGCAAATAAGAAAATAAAACTAAAAAGTTTTGCTAACTGTACGTTTTTAATATACGTACGTTTTTACTTTTAAAGATATTTAAGAAAATTGATGAAAATTAACCATTCCCCCATATCTCCGAAACTACTGAGCCTAAGATTTTGAGAAAAATACAGATAATGGTTCTTTACAACATAGATTACGGGAAAGCCTAAGAAGTCTGGTTTTAAAATAACAATATTGTGCGTCAAAGTTACATTTGCAGTTGGAATGTATGAGAGAACATGTTTTTGAACTACAATGTTGAGTAAGTTTGTTCTTGGGATACATTCATCCGAGCTACGGAACCTTTCATTGTGCGTAGTCCGACACTCACTTGGCCGGTTTTTTTTAAGATCATATTGTTTTCAGCTTTATAAATTTTCAAGATTGATTCAATTTCCTGTTATAATAAAGTATTTTGACAAAAATTTAACCTGTTGGGTTCCATTTGTTGTCGCGGGACTTGAGCAGAATGTTACTTTATATTTATGCAGGATTAATTCAGCATAGATCACTGTTGAATATAATCTAAGTATGACTGATAAATCAAACTTCTGGGAAATCAAAATAAGAGAACCAATGGGAAATAATGAGAAATTGAAAACACTTTTGTTGCGAAATTTAAATAAGCGTACATTGTTCCTATCTTAGGTAAGACCTAGATGAAGCTGGCACAGGAGCGTCGGGATTGGCACAGGCAAAGAGAGGCAGCCATAGCCATACCCAGCAGTGGGTGAAGGCGGGCAGTGGATGATGATGACGATGATATGCCGTGAAAGGATTACAGGATTGGAGTTGGGTAGGTGGAGGAGTTGCTTGGGTTAAAATATTTCCAAGTTGCCTACTGTACAGAATGAATGAAAGTATAAACAGGCTCAACGTCTCCTTTTTCCTCAACGTATCATTTGTCATCGTCAGTCAAGAAATAGTGTCTTTCGCAATGCGCTAGTCATTTACTACTTTTTAGTACACTTCATAAGCTGGAGGGGCAAATCCCGTAATTTTTAAGAACGTTCGCATTCGCATCTCATTCGTCATCTGTCAAAATTACAATCAATTTCTCAACATTTTTGACAAGTTTGACAGATTGCGACTAGAATGTGAACGTTTTTTAAGTTCGAGAATTGGCCTTCAGTTATAGGTACATAATAGTCACTTTTGAATGTAATATTTCTGTAATATCTATAAATTCTCCCGATTTGTGGTAGGTAGGTCCAGCAGATTCTTACATATCTTAAGACGATATAACTAGAAATCAAAACACATACACGATTCCAATTATTATTAGACTGATTAATATATAAGTAGTAGTATTCAACAATGTTCTCTAAACACATGAAACTAGCACGAACAACCAAACGTTGTGCAAAAGCTGATTAATCAATGAATTAAACAAACTCTCCAAAACTAGGAAAGCGCATTGAACACCTGAATCTTGAAACTCTGAAACTTGTCAAAGCTTGTTGTACCTAACATTCTCTGGAAATCCGAGAATGCTCTTTCCCTTTCTATCATTAATCTAAAGAGAGAGAAAGAAGCCTTTGTTATTCTGGACTTGTCAAACAGATTCGTGCAAAGCCAAAGTGTTTATTTAAATTAGAATAATTTAATTCCGGTTTCCGTTTGTTCTTTAGGGTGGTGCATTGATTAAATTGTTCCTTTTGAGCATTGTATTAAATTGTTAAAAAATTGACGAAATATTTCTTGTAAATTGCCTTTCGTTTAGTCGTCCTTATTTTATAACATTTTTGGGTTCTTAATAAGAAATCAGGAATTTTTACGAACATTATTGGCTCTTATAATAAAAAAGGCATTGAATTTTAGCCTTATTGAGAGGATAATTGAAAAGCGAATAACAAAAGGTATTTACAAGATAGATGTGAGCGGAAACACCGGTAGTAGACGCCTAAGAAGGACATATAGTGACCTTATTAGTGATGTTTATCAAAAAGGTCAGGTGCGTAGTACTCGCAACCGGCGTGCGTGTATGACCAGATGTATAAACGTAAAAGAAGCAAAAGGAGTTTGTAAGGATCGTAGCAGGTGGCGTTCTGTAGTTTCTGCCTACCCTCATGGGAAAAAGCGTGAGTTTATATACGTATGTATGTATTAAGTTTCTTCTTGAATAAACTTTAATTTTCTTGCGTTGTTGTTTGACGATCTTCATCAATGTAGGTAGCCATGACATAATAATTCAACAAAGGCGCTACCTTTCCTACTAGTTCACTGCCCCTAAAGCAGTAATAGCCTAGTGGTGTGGAATCATGGAATCATAGGTCTCGAGTTCGAACCCAAAGCACGAACCTCTGACTTTTCGGATTAATGTGCGTTTTAATTATCACTTGCTTCAAAAACAGTGAAGAAAAACATCGTGAGGAAACTGATATGCCTGAGACATATTTCTCGACGTCATGTGAAGCCAAGTCAGAGGCCCATGGGTGGCATTAAAACGATGACACCAGGTTAGTCACTAGCCACACGAAAAGAAGAAGAAGACGTAAAGTAAGAAAGATATATAGATAGCTAGATACTATGAGATATCCCTATTCAAGAGTAGTGACATTCTAAGTAAAATATCTGTAGGTACATTAGGTATTTTTTATTTACAATGAATGAACCCTTTTTAAGCACGACTACTTGCGAACTGCGCTAATCGTGTGTGTGATTTTTTTCACGGAACGAACGATTCCGAAACGTTTCTTTATAGAAAATACCGTTCGTTGATCTTTCAGAAGTATTTTGTCTGCTCTAACATTATCTACATATTATTTTTCAGTAAATATAAGCTCCTGCTGACAGGTAAGACGTGACGGTGTGACTCGATTCTGGTAGAACAATAATTTCCATGAAGTTTAATTAGAAGTTCTTTTATTAGAGTCACGTCACGCTGTCTCGTCGCGCCTTATCTAATATTTTACGGTAGTTTGAATAGCACTACCATTTTAGTCGTTGCCATCCAATTTTTGCAGTACAAACGTATATAAGTAATATGTGCGCTTATAAACGAAATATAGCCGCATGCAACATTTATTTTTAGATAGTTACATACACACAATTACGTTTGTGTTTTGCGCTGGCTTTAGGTTTTTAAATAACATTTTTTTCTTTCAACATTCAATGACCTTAGTTGGACCTATATCGAAGAAATCCCGGATGGTTCTAAAGCAGCTTAAAAACAACAAGGCGCCAGGTGATGACGGGATTACGGCCGAACTCCTAAAGGCCGGTGGAAAATCCGTTCTTAAGGCTTTCCAGAAGCTGTTCGATTCCTTCATACTCGAGGGTAAAACGCCACAGGCACGCACTGGTTTTTTTCGCGGGTAGGTGTAAATAAACGATAGACGTATCTCTGTTTTTTAATTTATATTTAAAATAAACATACTCAATTTTTTGTCTAACTTTCTATCAATTATTAGTATATAACCTTATTACACGGGTACTCACGTTTGTGGCACATTTATGTGACTCAAGTAGTAAAATTACACCACCTGCCAGCTCATCATCTGTATAGTCACTACACTTTCACCTTGACACTAGTGGATCACTATGTCCCAGCTTGCTGAGATACTGTCAGTACAAAAAAGCCTTGAAGAGAACTTCACACGGAAGTTGGAAGCACTGGAAGCTCAGATTGAGTGCACTGGAACTGCCAAGGATACCGTGGAAAAGGTGGCTGAGGAGTTCCGGACCTTCAGGGAGCTTGCTGCTTCAGCATGTTTGGCTTGCTCCGGATTCAGATCAGTGAGTGTGCTAAGCAGGTTGACGGATTGGAGACCAGACATAGAGGGAAATCACTGATCTTTCAAGGTTTTGCCGAAGTTGACAGTGAAGACAGCACCGCAGTTATCCTGGATATCATCAGGAATAAGCTAGCCCTGAAAAACTTCTCTGCATCTTCCATAAAGGTTTGTCACAGACTAGGTGCTGCCAGTAAAGATCATCACAGGCCGATACTGATTAGGTTCTCCAGCTACGATGACAAATCAGTAGTCTGTAAGGCTAAGACACGATTGAAGGGAACATCAATCGCAGTCAAGGAGTTCCTGACAAGGGTTCGACAATCCATCTTTGGGAAGGCGCGTCTTCACTTCGGAATGCGGTCGTGTTCGACTCAGGACGGTGTTATCGTTTTAAAGGCCTTTGACGGAAGCAGACACCAAGTTTCTTCGATGGCTGAGTTGAATCCTCTGCTTGCGAAGTTTCCAAAGGTCCAAGGCACAGGAGATAGCTTGCAAAACAGAGCGTAACAATAATGGTATCATGTTTTCTATATTGTATCTAGTTAATGATTTGCATGCAATTGTTATTACGTATATACTTACCGCTGTTATTTCTTTGTTTATGTTCTTAGTAGTCCCCCTAATATCAGTTACGCAATTTCCTCATAATCTCTTTTGAATTTTAATTGGCACACTTAAGATAATAATTTACCCTCAACAAGTTTTTTTTTAAATTTAATGTTTATCCTTTCTCAAAATTTTTCTTGTACGTAAGTATCTCTATGTAGTCTGTGACGAGAATAATCAGAATTCTACTTTAAATGTTAAACTTCATTATTATTCAATTCAATCCTTTAAAAAACTCTAAATTGAAGTATTCTGCTCACATCTAAAGCTATAGTGTAAGCAAAATGCGTAGAGCTATCAACTGAAGTATGTATATAAATCGTTTATTGCATTGATATTCACGCCCATAGCTCGGACTTATTGAATTTTATTTTTTTAACCTTCTGTGGTCTGCAGGCAAGTAAGTGCTTCATTGAAAAGTTTGTCTGCTACATTTATTTTCATGTACATGTTTTTTAAAGTGAGTATGTGAGATGTTTGCGAAAATACATAAGTATTTTATGAAAACGTCTTTTATGTTATAAGTGTACCGACCTTTCTGGCTAATCGTTTCACAGTTAATGTTGACGTACCTACCTATAACAAAAGTAGAAGCATAAATAGAAATTAATTAATACTTTCCGGGACAGACCGCCTCTCGAAGTTATCTCGGTATATCGTTAAGTGACAGTACGCCTAAGGGCGGTGAACTATATTTCATGTAATTTGGCAAACCGTCGATAGCAGTTGCTTGCCCATAACAATCCTAGGGAGCACATGATCTAGTGTCACATCACGAGACTTCATTCGTTTGTAGGTGTCACGGCAGACTCTTTTCGAGTTATTTTTCAAAACACACATATGCAGTGCTTATGCAACACGTTCACACCGCCGACAGGCGTAGACTGAGCCATACAAATACAATAATGTTGATATTTAGTGTCACGGCATGTGCGCCGCCGCTACGTACCGGCTGGTAGTACGGCTGTAGAAGGTATGATAAAATGTGTGGGATTTTGAAGTGTCATATCATGACATTTGCAAGTAGTCAAGTGTCTCGGAATGTGTTAACAATACTGCTCTCAAAACGATAAAAAACCATCGTAAGGAAACCAGCATCCAGTATCCTAGAACCAAAAGTTCAAAGTTATTTTTTTCCATTAACAATAGCAATATTTATTATTATGCAGATTAGATTTAAGGAACTGAGGACTAGGAAACAAGGGGGACTCTACATTCTCTGACAAAGAACTCGTGGAGGCACACAGATGTTCCAATCAAGTTCGCCAAACAGTCTCTGACAATCAATCAGCACAAAAGAACTTCCTTCAAAGCTTTCCTACCAATATAACGTCACTCCTTTGTAGTCTCTGAATGGACTGTCTAGTCAGTGATGCACTGCGGATGGGTACGGTTACGTCTCGCGGGAATCGAGTGAAGGCCACAGCTGAGCAAAATATAGAACATGCCGCTTAAAGTGAGAGTACACGCTTAAATGACGTCGAATTGAGGATACTGAATAAATGTAATAATGGATGATATTGAATTAAGATAATTTTGATAAGAAATATTTTTTAGAAGACATTGGTGAAAAGGTTAAGTAACATATCATCACGCCTGTATTCCCCAGAGGGTTAGGCAGAGGTATACATATAGTACACTCATATTTCGCCAGTTATGTTTTAGTTCCATGTAGGGGGCGAGCCTTTTTCCAGCAACCAGGCGCAAATCCAGTCTCCGTGCATAGAAACTCCTGATGAAAAAACCCAGCAACACTTTGCCCATCGGAATCCCACTACCACTAGACCAACGAGGCAGTCAATGACGACCGACGAGGCAAGAAATATTTTAGAGGTCATTGGCGTAAAGGGGAAATATTGACAACAAAACTAATAAGAACTTATTGAAAGAAAGGTTACTTCTGTCCGTTTTCTGTCCTGGTGAAATAACAAAACTTAAATACTTATGTAACAAAATATTTGTAGGTGGACCGTGAGTTCCGGATAAATTGCCGATTGCAAGTCTTAGAAAGAAAGCAACAAATACAATAATTATGTTTCTTTAGCAAATAGGTAAACACAAAAAAAGTTAATCGTAGACAAATTCGGTAGTATCGCATTGTTTTATAATTTGGCTTTCATTGGATTCGCATACAGGATAACTTTTAAATTAACCACAATCGAATGTAATAATACTTTATTAAGTTGAAACGATTCGTTTTTGGTCTACTGACAATAAAGCAACACTGTTGCTAGGTATCTTTCAAATACCTTTACAACCCTTTCCAGCTATTAACAACCCACAAATGGCGTCTAAATTCCTAAGAAATATTGACTCAACGTTGAAAGGTCATGTACAACATCACTTAACTCACACAAGATAAATAATAAGTTATATTGTATCTTAGGATAGAACTGTAGAACAATTCAAATTCACTGGAAGCATATTGAAGTTTATAGAGAAAAAATACAATTGTATTTAGTAACCTATTCCGCTTAACTATTCCTAAAGAGTCATAAAACATCGACACGTGTTTCACCTCTCAACGAGGCATTCTCAGGATGACGATTGACTTGTTGCGAACCTAAATATGGGGCATGGCAACATGTGTCAAACACGGGTCGATTTCTTACAGGGTTTTTTATGACTCTTTAAGAATAGTTAAGTGGAATAGGTTACTAATTATATCTACGTCTATTTTATTTTATAATAGATTTCCTCAAGGTCACACCTGAATCAATGAACTATTTTGCAGAGAAATTAAGGTTTTAGTCTAGTTGTTCGTGTAAGGATAGGATGATGGAAGGTAAGGATGCTCTTCCGAAGGCGACCTCAACCGCAAATCGTAAGCGGCAACGTCGCCCAATCGCTAGAAATATCGCAGCGACATGACTGCTTTCTATGAATTTGCCCTGGCGGCTGAGAGTATGTTATGCTCACTCTAATGTCTCGCTGACGGTGGCGCGTGTGTTGGATCACTTAGCTCCCTTCAAAATGGTTGAGCTGAATGGTGCTAATCCATACGTCATATTCGTGAACGGGCGCCGTCAGTAGGTCAGTAGGTCTGGTCAGACTGGTCATCTCTTAGCTGCCACGGCGATTTTAATTTAATGTTTGAATTAGTTTTTATTTTTATTTCTAACGGACGCTTTTAATGTTTTGCATCGTTCTCACATGTATAACTTCAACTTGAATGATGTAACAAATATTATGTAACCATATTTTGCTTTAAAAGAGTGTCCGTGGAGTTTCTTGCCCGTTCTTCTCCATAGGTACCTACTACGCTTTGGAATGGGCGACTAGCTTAATATTTCTGACTGACCGACCCCTTGACAATTCAAAAGTGCCTGTAATTGGTTTATTTGAAATAAATGCTTTGAGTTTGAGTTTGAGTTATGTAACTGTATGAAAACGGTGGCGACAATGTCACCATCTACGGAAGCGTTCCCATTGTGCACTTTTATAATTTCTCGTGACGACACATTTTTTCGAGAGCGAGAGGAGCTCGTGGCTAACTAATGACAACCGCACGGGTCGATCCATCAGGTTAAGTGACGCTTGCTGGGTTTGGTCTGTGGATGGGTCGCCATCTTTACATACCGAGACTCCTCCGTGCCTCGGAAAGCACGTTAAGCCGTTGGTCCCGGCTGTCATTCGTAGAGCTTTGACAGTCGTTACGGGTCATCAGAAGCCCGAAAGTCTGACAGCCAGTCTTACCAAGGGGTATCGTAGAACCCAGTTACTGGGTTGTGGACCCCAACATAGTTGGGAAAAGGTTAGGCAGATTGATTGTGACGATAAATTTTTTATCGTGGACGTCCACAGAATTACGATAACACAAGGAAGTAAAATATATGAAGACGTTTTTAAATTTCCCGCGACGATAATGTTATAACGTGCACGTATTTCTATACTTTGGGCAACATTTACGCTTGCGGTTTGCAGTAGCGGTCCCCTTCGGAAGAGAACTTCATTGTTTCTGTTCTTTCTTTTGCGTGTGGTTAGTGCCTAATCTGGTGTCAGAGTTTTAAAGCCACCCATGGGCCTTTGACTTGGCTTCACAGGCATTCAAAAATATCTCTCAGACATATCGGTTTCTTCACGCTGATTCCCTTCATATGTTATTTTTTATCACCGCTTTTGAAGCAAATGATAATTATACAATACGCACATGAATCCTAAAAGTCAGAGGTGCGTGGCTTGGATTCGAACTCGAGATCTATGACTGGGCAGTCCAACGGCCACACCACTAGGCTATCACTGCTATTGGTTCTGTCAGACTGCATTATGTAGTGAAAGCTAAGAAGTGTCATCCATGATTTGTCCGTACCAAACACAGATGTATCAAATATCTTTTATAATTATAAAACAATTTTATCCTTATGCAAATTGGTGTTGATTGAAGTTACATAGAATATGAGTAAGAAGAATTTTATACTTTTATCTCAAAAAAAATATTCCAACAATATAGCAGTCGTAATAAATGAATGTAAATATTCAATGCTGAATTTCGTGTCTACATTTCAGGATACGCGAGAATTGGGGTGTTTCTGAAACATGAACATTGTTACATACACAATTGCTCAATTTAGCAGCACCATACAAAAAACACTGAATTCCAACAGAATGACGTCACAACTATCATACATCGAATAACATGTATCATTTATCACACAGGGTTGAGAAGGCGCACTATAACACTTTCATTTGAAATATTATCTCTATGCAAACATTAAAAAAGCTTGAGTCAGAAGACCAATTTCCAAAGAATAGGTAGGTAAGTATAGTAATCCTTGTGAAATTCCTCGTTCGGCTGTACTCAAACTCAAACTCAACTCAACAAATAAACCAATTACAGGCACTTTTGAATTGTCAAGGGGTCGGTCAGTCAGAAACATGAAGCTAGTCGCCCATTCCAAAGCGTAGTAGGTACCTATGGAGAAGAACGGGCAAGAAACTCCACGGACACTCTTTTAAATCAAAATATGGTTACAAAATATTGGTTATATCATTAATGTTGAAGTTATACATGTGAGAACGATGCAAAACATTAAAAGCCGGACGCTTTTAGAAATAAAAATAAGAAAACAATTCAAACATTCAATTAAATTAAAATCGCCGTGGCAGCTAAGAGATGACCAGTCCCTACTGACGGCGCCCGTTCACGAATATGACGCATGGATTAGCACCATTCAGCTCAACCATTTTGAAGGGAGCTAAATGATCCAACACACGCGCCACCGCCAGCGAGACATTAGAGTGAGCATGACATACTCTCAGCCGCCAGGGCACATTCAAGTCAATGAAAGACATACTCAGTACCTAAATGGTAGCTTTATAGTCGGTACATGGTGCCCACACATGTGCCATGCAATTATACAATGCTAAGACATTGAATTTATACAATGCAAAGATAGTTTTTTAAATCTTCAGCAGCTCCAACGGTATTTTCAAATGCTAATCAATTAGCTTATGCTTGTGGAGCAGGACCAGCGTTGAGCCAAGCATTTTTATCAGCGATGTAATCCCCCAACGTGTGCGTTTAATATAAGATTTAAATTTCGTTTCATTCAGTTGAAGTATGTGGAGAGGTATTTTATTGTAACATTTTAAACAGTACCCCGTGAAAGATGAGTCCACTTTAGCCAACCTGAAACCCGGTTGAACTAATTGGTCCCTATTCCTAGTGATATAATTGTGTTTTGCACCTCTTTTACTAAAAAGATGTAGATTTTTCCTTACGTACATGATGTTTTTCCTTACGTACTTGGTGGCTCACTTTTGCAATCACTCTTGCGTATCTTTTTATTATTTTTCTCTATCGAGAGAATTAAATGGAATACGCGAGAATACGCACGGATACACTCTAACCATGTCACTACCGTAGGAGAGTTCACAAATACGTGCGCCGGTTCCGACATGCTTCCGTGCGCTCCGACGAGCTACGTTACGACTTACGACACGCTGTGTGTGCCACTGCAGGTGTGAATCCTGATATAAGTAGGGAGTAACTACATTATGTAATTATATTTTTACATACAAACAATTCTAAAGTCATATTCAAACTAGGCTGAGAATCAACACTTTTCAAACATTAAAATTACATAAGACAGTCCTCCAAAAACGCCCGCCCTTCACCACTTCCTAGTGCTTTAGCTAGGAAGAAGAAGTGGCGCAACAAACTCCCCGCTGCATAGTTTAGTTAGAAATACTTGATTCTATACAATAGTATTTATGCAAAATAATTTACATAGCACAAATACATTTTACATTACGCAGCACAAAACATTAAATTATTTTTTTTCTATATGTCACCTAGCACACGCCAATATACCAATAAAAATAATAATCGAAATCTGTACTCAAGAAAAAATAAAATTTCGAAAGTAAAAAGAACTTAATACCTGAATGAAAGCCTCCAGGCATAAAGGCCGTGCCCTATTAAATATAGCTATTAAAGCTGTAACTCGGAAATCACAAACGATAAACTAGGACCATCAAAGTAAAAATAAATACACAGTTAACTACTAATAACAACAACAAAAACCATGGTCAGCAAGACGACCAGTCACCACAAGCAGCACCCGTTCACGAGCATAACGACAAGATCAGCCATTATCTCCCTCGCCATATTTAAGGGAAGGAGGCAACCCGACCCCCGACGCTACCGCAAGCAGTGACATCTGAGGGAGCATGACGAACTTGCTGCCAGTTAATAATAATATTATAGGCGGAGAATAATATGATCAATTTTCGAGGTCCCTAGTGATCATATACTTATTACAATACGACTCATTAAAAATAACACTGTAATTAGTAGATTACGTTAATAATAAATGAAAACAAAATTAAAATAAATTGACTTATACAGTCAAATAAAATAAATTAAACAATAAAATTAGTAAGGAGTAGTATGGAGTTAGTCCCAAGCTTTTTTGTCGTCTAAGTAATCTTTAACTTTATTGAAACCTTTTTGATACAGTTTGTGTTTAATAAATGATTTAAATTTATTAAGGCTCCGTTCTTTAACATTGCTTGGGAGTTTGTTGTAAAGACGTATACTTTAGCACATAAATCAAGTTCTCAAATACATATTGAGATGCTTCTGTCATAATGTTTATTTCCTTAAATTTATCCTGTGAATGCCTACAACTTAGGTTATAAATTGCTCGAATGGCTCGTTACATTTGCTTATTCATACCTACTTATCGAAAGCTCACATCGTGCTTACATCTTCGGTTAGGTTAGGTTAACTTATCTTTTGTTTTAGCAACCTTTCCTTCGCTGAGTTTTCTTTGATATCAAAGGTCCTCACTTTCAAAGGCACAAAAATGGTCAAATGTGTAAAACAGCTGGTTCGACACTACATTCCTGTCCACTGACGGGTACATTTCTTGTGATTACCCAGACTTTGACTACTGTTTCATTCCTCTCAGTTTTACTAAATAATTCCTCTTTTACGTATTTTTGAAACATTGCCAGAAACAATGCTCTCCAACTACTCGTACATAGAAATGTGTACTAATTTATTTAAATGTCAAGTTCTAATCCCACGTGGCGAGTGAGTAATCAGCTGCTGTATAACTTTCCAATGTGCGCTTGGGAATTATATAAATTACGTGAAATTAATTTATTTTGTATTTTTTGTTGCTATGTGTCATCTTAGTTGCTGAGATTCAGTGCAGCCACTAAAACTGCACTAAATCTTAGCAACTATGATTTAAACTTTGTTTTGATACATAATATGTCTTCATATTTTTTTCAGATTACCTACATAAATAATACTCAATGACTAACAATATTGTCCATACCGTTAACTTCAAACACAACGTTCCGATATTCGTTCCAAAGAACGCTTATTTGTATGCGACCAGTTTCTCGTTCGAAGTGAATAAAATTATATTCTGTTTTTTTTTAAAAATGATTGTCTAAATCCATAATTTCAACTAACTGGAGTGTAGGAAAAGTTTGTAAAGCAACTAAGAGTGTTTGAAGACTAACAAAAAATATTTTAAAACAACCTCTAGCCATGTTACGGGGCATTGGGCTTTGTGCGGGAAAATTAACTGGTAAATTTTATCTACGAAATATTGCGTAACTGCAGACAAAAGATATTCAAGACAAATTCTCTTTATAATAAGCCTACAAGAAGAATTTTGTCTGAATTAGAATTTGCTTGAATTGGCACTTTTGTGTAGCCACACAAAAACCCTTTGAATTCAAAACCAGAATGTCGAATTTTGATGTCGCTCTTATTGAGAAGAAGAAAGTTTTCTTTAATTAATCAAATTACTTTATCGTAGTTTCTAATTAGCGGTTAGACGGTTTTTGGAGAACTACCAAAGATAATGGAATGTGTTATAGGCTTTTATTTAGGCACTTAACAAATTACTTCATACATATTTTCAAATTTTATAATGTCTAAGTCTGTTCTATGAACAATTATATTTTCTTGATTAATTTTATTACCATATTTTTTTATTTCTGATTCCTAAGATCAGATCTGGTCTAGGGGTCATGGCGCACACCTCGTCGGTACCGAAATAGTTGGTAAATTTTTTTTGCGCCCCTGTGATCACATTTGTTACCAACTATACCATCCATACAATTAAGGATCACATGCACTATTTTTTTTTAACCTATAACTATTTGTGAGTCATTGCAATGTAACTCTATTGTAATCCTAACAATATCCTAAGCATCCTAACTAATATTTTAAATGCGAAAGTGGGTTTGTTTGTTTGCTACGCTTTCATGCTAAAACGACTGAACGGATTTGGATGAAATTTTACACATGGGTAGATCATGTCCTGGAGAAGGACATAAGCTACTTTTTATCCTAGATGGCAGACGAAGTCACGGGCAACAGCTAGTAATATTATAAATGCAAAAGAGATTTTGTTCGTTGGTTTGTTACGCTTTCATGCTAAAACGGCTGAACAGATTTGAATGACATTTGGCACATGGATAGATAGGTTATGTATGGATTGGTTAGGACATAGAATACTTTTTTTCTCGATATTCTTACGGGATCGACACTTAGGCGGGTGAAACCGCGGGGCGCAGCTAGTAAAGTATAAATTAGAACGATTGCCGAGAGTTGTATCAAACTCACGGTATCATTCTAGTTTATACTTTATCTGTCTGTCTGTTACCCTGTCTTGGCTTAAAGGCGAAACGGATTTCGATGAAATTGGTCACACAGGTAGACCGTGACCTGGATTAAGACATAGGATACTTTTTTTATCCCGATAGTACTTTTTCGTGGGATCATTTCCGACCTCCACGCGGGCGATAATCTACGGGCACGAACTATTAAACAATAAGAAAACTGTGACAGTCCATACGTGTATTCTCACTGTGTGTGCACATAATTAATCATTTATCTGAAGACACTGTTTATTTGAACCAATATAGTACAGTGTTGTTGGATTAATGTCGTGTAAATTATTAACCAGCGGCAAATATTATCCGACGGCAGATATTATTTCGTGAGAGTTAGCTACTGAAAATACAAATGAAAATGAAATGGTAAGTATTTTTTGTTTTTCAATGTGTTTTTTTCAAACTTATAACACCCCCCCCGTGCCAAAAGAGGGGTGTTATAAGTTTGACCGCTATGTGTGTGTCTGTCTGTGGCACCATAGCTCTTAAACGGGTGAACTAATTAGAATGCGTTTTTTTTAATTTGAAAGCAGGTTTTCTATCGATGGTTCTGGGTCATGTTTTGTCAAATTCGGTTCTGCCTTTTGCACATTATTAGCTCTTTTCTAGTTGATGAATGGATGTGAGCGTCTTCCATAGGTCTAATCGATTTGAAATTTGGTATTCTGTTACTTCAATGATATTAGAAGAACATAGTAAGGTTGAACTGATGCTGCTGCATCACCTGGAATTTGCAGGATACCCAACTCCCTTACAAACTTACAGCACAGGTAGTGCGTTTGGGCTCATTGGAATGATCTCAATGAATAGGTTATAGATAGATGATGAACAGGGTATGGTGGTGGTTTTTTAAATTTGAATATAATTTCACTTGTTTATAGTTGAAAAATCAACTATAAACAAGTGAAATGAGACGCTGACGAGAGATGAAGACGCTGCTAATAGAGCAAACAATTTTACTGTCATTCCCTCAACCAAAAACTCGTCTACAAAGTGTCATGTCTATAGCAAGTTACCATTAAATTTTTTTCATTGACATTATGTACCTAGTTGCCATGTGGATCTAATATGAAAAGGTGACACAAACCTAAATCAATAATGATTTGACTTCCGCATGTGAAGAACACCTTCCGTAAGGACTCACGTCTCGCACGTGATATGTCACATGATACAGGCAACGCAATTCTCTCTGTCACGCCTCCGACGAACGAAGGTGTGAGCCCAAATATAGCCTTTATTTCTTCTAAATTAAGGACCCTGGATGTAATTTGTCTTAGTTAAGCTGAGTTGGCAGAAACACTGCGCATTCCCGTCGTGATAAAACTTTGCTACGTAATTGTTGACCTTTGAGGATTAACTTTAAGTATCCAAAAGGAAAACCGTGAATTTATTTTTGTTATATAAACGGTCGAGTTTATTTGTGAATAGATTTATTTATTTATTTATTTATTAATAGGAGAACCAACAGCAATAACAAATGGATAACAGTTGATTAAGAAACATAAAGCCAATTACAGGTCCTCACGGGTAAAAACAGAAAAAAATTGTAGAAAACTTAGGATCACTAACAAGCACGATAAAAAAGATTAAGAATATATATATTTATACATATATATGAGGTACAATAAGTATTATGCATTATGCACTTTTAAAAAAACAGCGTTCCGCCGGGCGTGTGCAGAATAGGTTTCTGTTTTGGTGGTAAATGGGTCAAATGAAAACTCTTTACAAAGAATATTAAAGTCCTTACTCGCTCGCACCATGTATGAGTTTTGACTGTAGTTTGAAGAGGAAAAAGGAAAGGACAGTCAATCTCGTTGGATATAATTTTTTAAAGGAAAGTGCAATCTGCTAGTCGACGACGGTTTATGAGTGGCTGTAAATAACATTTCTTGCAAAAATTTATGTAATCATCAGAATGGTATACGTAGCCGAAACTATAGAAAACGAATTAATCTTTTTTGTATATTCTCAATACGCTCAATGTACTTGCCATAACACGGGCTCCAGATTTGTGACGCATATTTAAAATGACTTCTCACAAAAGAGCAATAAAGAATCTTAAGGGTCTTGGCTTTCTTGAAACACCCTGCGAGTCTCATAACAAAACCCAGTGACTTCGAAACTTTGGCCACTATTTGCTCAATGTGCACGTTATATAAAAGTTTGGAATCATGAAAATTACTCGTTTGAATACTCATCTGAATATACGCCCTTATTTTTAACAAAAGCGTCTATAACGTTTTGAAAATGAAAACTACTATTTGCTTATTTTGATCTGTCATTGATCTCATTTGATAGAGCGCTCCCAGTTTCGTTATTTGGCACCGTTATTTTTTTAATCAAAAGCGAGAATGACATTTTGAAAATGAAACCTTTTTACTTATTTCACTCCGGTTTGGATGCCTGTCATGTTATCTCATGTCATATCATACTAATGCCATGTTAAATAATGTCTTATTATACTTATATCATGTCATATAATTTCACACGAAACGGAACGAAATGAGCAAAACAGTAGTTTACATTTTTTAAAGTTCATAGTAGTTTTTAATAAAAATAAGGGTGCCCAACAATACATTACTGTTGCGGCCTGCAACAGGAGCATAGTTGGACGATCGTGAAAATGTGGGCCGAGGCGAAGCCGAGGCACACATTGAGTCCATCAATGCCTGCTTGCGGCCAAGGCTTTTATAGTACTTTACTGAAATAATAAGCGGAAATTCAACTAACTAAACTAATGGTTAATTCCAGAATCAATGACGAACAACGATCACTTTTCACGCGCCAATAATAATTATGTTCATTTGTTTCTTTTTTTTAAAGCAAAACCGTTCCATTTTTTAACTACACGAGAGATATGAGGTTTCGTAGTAATTTATTCGGCCGCTAAGCAACTTCTTTAGTCAAAAGTCAAAAAAGTCAAATCATTTATTTCAAGTAGGCCCGTATAAAGCACTTTTGAACGTCAAAAATTTACAAAAAAAATTAATTGATTCTAGTTGCCCCTTCCAAAAGGTAGTTTTCGTATGGAGAAGAATGGGCAAGAAACTCCACCGTTACTCTTTTAAAATGTTTTACAATATTTTGTATAAGTACATTAGTTATATAATTATATGTGAGGACGATGCACCTAGAATAAAATTATTATACCACAATAGGTAAAAAGAATTAAGAATTAAAAATGAAGCAACAACAGATAAACTAATTATGTGATAGATACATGGTGCTCACATATTTACAAACATTGTAAAAGTAGACGATCCTCCTAAGATTCCACAATTTATAGGTCAGTGTGCGAGGAATTGGTCATAGAATGTAAAAACAATGTCATATAATAAGAAATAATAATAAAATATACACTTAAGTTTGCAACCAGTTTGATTTTGTCTTGATTCTAAATTATCCTATGGAGCAGGACCAGCATGTTTCCAAGCATTCTTATCTTGGATATAATCCTCTAATTTGTAATATGCTTGTTTACAAAGTGTACTTTTAATATGAGCTTTAAATTTTCTTTCATTTAATTGCAAAATATCACAAGGTATTTTGTTGTAACATTTAACACAGTACCCCATAAAAGATGTATGTACTTTAGATAATCTGAAAAATGGTTGATCTATTTTATCTTTATTTCTAGTATTAAAATTATGTCTATCACTTATTTGATTAAAAAGATGTCGATTTTTTCTAACATACATAATATTTTAGTGACTAAGAAATCAATCAATCAATCTTTATTCGTGAACACAGGTATTACAATAAAGGTCTTATGTATACATTTTAGTCGAGCTCGATGTCATACTAATGTAATTGGTGTAATATATTAGTTTTTTTTTAATAAGTCTGAATCTATACAATACAAATTTGCTGCAAAAATTCTAATGAAGCGAATGCCAGATGTAAAATACTTCAATATTTATTTACGTGTACAGCATACCGTGATATCATCGTACTAAAATAAATGATAGCACATTAGTGCGCTATTAATATATTATTATGTATTTACAAATAGGAATATTATAGAGAAATAGAAAATGGCGATGAATCAGTCACCGCTCATTCCAGATGCCATTAATTTTAATACTCTTACGAGTACTCTCTTTGTTTTACGATGATTTGCATGACGCATCCAAAGTAAAACACACCCACCGTTTAATGGATAGAATTCGTAATTATTTTGAGTTCCAGCTAAAGTAACTGATTTCAGCACTACTATTGATTTTGAATTATACTATGAAGCTTGCTCACGTAATTGGTAGTCTCACAACATCTAGGAAACGTATGCAATTCTACGTAAGTTTTTAATTATTTTCGGTATGAGCTATTGATTCCAAACTTATATTACTTTCTATGAAGTTTGTTCATTCACAAAACATACAGAGCTTACTTTCAAACTACACACTACAAGTACACACACTCACACTCACACTTTATTTACTTTCACACAACAATTTTTTAGGAACTGCGTTTTAGTCTTAGCATAATAATAAGTTTGAATTTTTTTCGTACTCCACATGTTTTAACAAATTAGTTGTAGAGGCCTTATTTTAAGTTTGGAGCTTCCATTTATTTCTTTACAATTATTTTGTTCCACAATTCCTCCGTCCTACAATTTTAGAATTAAATTAGAGCAGCTAGAGCAGACTTCAGCATTGTAAATACTTCATAAGCTACTACTATTATAGTAAGATTCATTCATAGTGAAAACAATTGAAACCGAGTGGGAGAAATTCAATAATTGGTCAGTGTAAACATTTACCGACGGCTCACAATACTAATCAAATTCGGTACTATTAGACAATGGCCAACATCTCTGAAAGTTCTTGTACTTTTCAAACATTTTTATCAATGAGTCGTCTCGCTCGCACTCTATCTGTTTCTCTCTCACGGATTGCCATTCAGTGAGCTTTGGAGCCTACCGTATGCTACACGTCGATGCTGAAAGCTCCTGAAAACTACGCCAATCGCTGAAGTTTTGAAAGTTGTTTTTTCGAGTGGTGTAGTAAAGTTACAGATACATTTTCGATAGGTAATGATGAGTTATTCATATTTTAAAAGTGAGTTTGGTTTATGAGTTGTTTGTCTGATGAGTGCAGTGAGAATATTTACAAAACGTGTGAAAATAATTTGTGAAGTGTTACCGAAAATTCGAGAGTTTCCAAAATGTATTCCAACTTGACATTACACGACTTTGGGGCTTTACACGGTCTGAACATAAGTGATGCTTTGAACGGGAGTTTTCAGTTCGGTTCCGAATTGGACATATTTTTTCAGCCTGAAAACGTGCTTATCACCTTGTATGTGCCTGTGATTTTGCTATCTATGGTGGCAAATATTCTTCTCATAGTGGTTGCAGTGAAGTGTAATTATACTAAGAGGCAAGTTTTTTTCACTTACTTATAGATACAATTTTTTTTTTGCATTTTTTATAGTGTCGATGACAATATTTACTATGACAAGCCAGACGACTGGCTACGATGATAGAATGTTCAGTGATCTCCATAAACTGAATTAATGGGCAGGGATCGGCGCTCGTAAGACAGTTACCCATCATAATAGGGATGATACCTGGGTCAAAAAAAAAACTATTTATTCCGCCAGTCAGATAATAAACGTTTCGTAATTTTTGCTTTATTCATAAAAAATGACTTAGATAAAACTTATTAAAGTTGGCGAGTGGGGGTCGCTACGTCACAAGTAAGTATAAAATATACATACCCGTGACGTCATAGGACATCTTAACTAATGTATCACCGTAGGTCTTTTTTAGGTTAGGTTTTTTATCGAATGCCGTAAGCGCCATTCTATAAATCGTAAATCATTTATTACTTTGCAAACATTGGTAATTACAACATTGATGTTTTATTATGAAAGTCCTCCATGTTTTACCGTCACATGGGCATGAAAATCATATTTAATTTGCACACATTTTAAGATATTATCATAATTTTAAATAACAATTAGGAATTTATTTAGCATTAATTTATATTATATATTGTAATAAATAATATAAATGAATGCCAAATCGTTCGTATTACAGTAAATGTCAAATAAACAGAAAAATGTTAACAAGGTTACAGTACCAAAAATAAAAAATAAACAATGGATTATTTATTAGCATTTCAATCAGTCAGTGGTTCATCATTAATGAAGTCAACTTTTTTCAATTAATATTTCGTTTAGTGTAACATTGCCTTTTGTACATACACAAAATGTTCAATGTATGTACTTAACTAAATCTCTTAACGACGTAAATTCAGTCATTGTAGTGAAAACAAATCAAAAAGCAGCGAATGAACCTCAACACTCAACTAAAATAACAAGTGACAGTGACAATACAAATCCTTACGGCACTTTAACCAGTTTTAGGTAGGCGCCACTATTATGCCGCAAATTGCGGCTCTTTACCCGGTAGTAATAGAATGCCGCTAGCGGTACTCTATACACTTCCTTTTTTAAATACGAATGCGAATGACCTCAAGAATTCACGTAAAAGAGAACTTTATTAACTCTTTGGAATACTTTTAATCTCAGCTTTATAAGCTTCTGCCTTTTGACGTTAATACGTCTTTAAAGGTTCCATAGTGGGAGGCAATTCAAAAAACTGATATTAACAAAATCGGTGGATACAGTTTGATGCTGCACCAAAATATCTATCATTTACATCCAAAATTTTATTACACCACTCGATAGCTAAAGGATCAAAGAAAATATTACTCCTAACGTACATATAAATTCAGGTAAAACACACGGCCGTATCCGCGATACAGCCACACCCCATTGTTGCTCGGCTTCTAAGGGTCGTAGCGTGATCATAAATTACCTATAACCTTCCTTAAGAACTGAGCTATCAAATGCAAAAAGGTTTTTTCAAATCCGATTGGTAGTTCCAGAGATTAACCCCTACATAAAAGTAGTAATTGTGAGATATTATTTAATCAAGAGAAACTAGAATTCGTCGATAAAACTGTTTTCCTGGGGATCACGCTCGGCTCAAGGCTTTAATGGGGTCCTCATTTAACATCCCTTTCAGGACGGCTAAGTTCAGCAGCATATGCTGTGAGAAAAATTCGTCAATTTACTGATGTAGATACCGCGAGGCTAGTCTATTTTAGTTACTTTCATAGTATTATGTCGTACGGTATTCTACTATGGGGACGGGCTGCAGATATCGAGTCTATTTTTATTCTGCAGAAAAGAGCCATTAGAGCCATCTATGGCCTCCGCAGGCGCGACTCTCTAAGAGAACAGTTTAAAGATATTACCATCATGACGGTACCTTGTCAATATATCTATGAAAACATTATGTACGTAAGGAAAAATCTACATTTTTTTAGTAAAAGAGGTGCAAAACACAATTATATCACTAGGAATAGGGACCAATTAGTTCAACCGGGTTTCAGGCTGGCTAAAGTGGACTCAACTTTCATGGGGTACTGTTTAAAATGTTACAATAAAATACCTCCCCACATACTTCAACTGAATGAAACGAAATTTAAATCTTATATTAAACTCACACTATGCAGCCAAGCATATTATAAGTTGAGGGATTACATCGCTGATAAAAATGCTTGACTCAACGCTGGTCCTGCTCCACAAGCATAAACTAATTGATTAGCATTTGAAAATACCGTCGGAGCTGCTGAAGATTTTAAAAACTATCTTTGCATTGTATAAATTCAATCTCTTAGCATTGTATAATTGCATAGCACATGTGTGAGTACTATGTACCGACTATAAAGCTACCATTTAGGTACTGGGTATGTCTTTCATTGACGCGAATGTGCCCTGGCGGCTGAGAGTATGTCATGCTCACTCTAATATCTCGCTGACCGTGGTCGTGTGTTGGATCATTTAGCTCCCTTCAAAATTGTTGAGCTGAATGGTGCTAATCCATGCGTCATATTCGTGAACGGGCGCCGTTAGTAGGGACTGGTCGTCTCTTAGCAGCCACGGCGATTTTAATTTAATTTAATGTTTGAATTAGTTTTTTTTTTTATTTCTAACGGACGCTTTTAATGTTTTGCATCGTTCTCCCAAGTATAACTTCAACTTGATTGATGTAACCAATATTATGTAACCATATATTTTGATTTAAAAGAGTGTCGGTGGAGTTTCTTGCCCGTTCTTCTCCATAGGTACCTACTACACTTTGGAATGGGCGACAAGCTTCATATTTCTGACTGACCGACCCCTTGACAATTCAAAAGTGCCTATAATTGGTTTATTTGAAATAAATGCTTTGAGTTTGAGTTCATACAAACTTACAAACAAACAAATTTTACCCCTTTCATTAGAAGTAATAAGTATAGATAGGTAGTTATTGTGCTGTTAATCTAGAATTTTTTATTTTTTTTTGAATTATCAAAAAAAAACCGTTTCTATCAAAATCAAAACTAATTTATTGAAACTATATCGGCTGAGAATCGAACCTAGTTAGGCGACTTTTGTAATTTATTGAATCACCACTGCTCTCAAAACGGTGAAGGAAAAAAAACATCGTGAGGAAACCGGCATGTCCCAGAGCAAAAAATTTGAAGACATGTGACATCTAAAGAAAGAAAGAAAGAAAGAATAATATTTATTTGGACACAGTTCGTGAAACATATAATACCAAAATATAAAGTGAAAATAATCATAAAGCAATAATAGTGTGTGCCTCACGGCTGCGCCAAAAAGGTTCATTTCAGCATTAATGCGCGACAAATGCTGTCTGACGCTGGTTTTCTAATGAACCCTTATGGACAAGTCATCATCAATACTACTGGGCCCGTGTGGTGGATTACAGCTCACTCACTCAAAAAGAGGCGGCATGTTTCCCAGCAGTGGGGACATTATAGGCTAATTATGATGCTGATGAGGCTGATAATGATGCTGATGAGGCTAATTATGATGCTGATGAGGCTGATAATGATGCTGATGAGGCTAATTATGATGCTGATGAGGCTGATAATGATGCTGATGAGGCTAATTATGATGCTTATGAGGCTGATAATCAGCACCTTTGAACGTCAAAACGTTACGATAGTCCCCCAAAATGCGCACCTTTCACCAGATCCTCGTACTTTAGCTGGGAAGGAAAGGTGGCTGTTCAGTTAGAAGAACTTGATTATATTCAATTGTATGCAAAGTAATTAATATTACGAAAGACAAAACAATAAATTAAATTATTTGCTATGAGTCAGTTAGCACACGCAATATACTGTAGACTCTTCGGGAGCCTACGGTACCGGGTCTATATAAAATAAAAGCCTTCTTGCAGTAAAACCGATAAATTATATAATTATTATGTTATAGAATTCATTTATACATTTTTATATTCTATCCGCCCTCATTGACAAGCCGGGGGCAGGCCGTCTAAACTTTTCTCCTATCCTTAATATAAATTAAATGTTTGCCTCGCATTCATGCCATCTACTTGAACACACTGAAGTTTTATTCTAAAAGCATATGGAGTAAAGCCTCTACAATACCAACAAAAGTTGTTGAACTGTGTCAGTGTTCCATCATTAAAACTACACTCGGTAAGAAATAATCCAAGTATCTATTTATGTTACCTTTCTCGGGATTCGGAATGAATAAAATATACTATGGAATTTATATCTAGAATTTACACTGAAAACTCGGGCAAAGATAATGCAAATAAAAATAATATTAAATAATTAAGCATAAGTTCTCTTGGACAATGATCAAGTAATTTATTTAGTGATAGGTATTATTACATTCAATCTCAGTAATTTGAAATTAATTTAAATATTATTTTAAGTTGGTCTCGGGGCTCGCGGCTAAGTAATAACAGCTGCTCGGTTCGATAGATCAGGTTAAACTACGCTTGCCACGGTTGGTCCGTGGATGGGTGACCATCTTTACATACCGAGACCACTCTGTGCCTCGGAAAGCACGTTAAGCCGTTGGTCCCGGCTGTCATTCATGTATATTTGACAGTTGTTACGTGTCGTCAGAAACCCGAAAGTCTGACAACCAGTTTTACTAAGGGGTATCGTATTAACCAGTAACTGGGTTGTGGAGGTTAGAAGGCAGTTGCTTCATGTAAAAAACAGTTATTCAGCTGCATCCGGTTAGACTAGAACCCGACAGATTATCTTAATTTTTTTTTGTTATTTTCTTAACCGTTAACAACTGTTAACGGTTAAGAAAATAACAAAAAAAAATTTAAACATTTACATACATTTTTTTTTTTTTTTTTTTTTTAACTTTTAAAAGTTAGAAATTTAGCTTTCCTAATTAACTAATTAGGAAAGCTAAATTTCTAACTTTTAAATGTTACCAGTTCATCTCTCTGTTTCTTAGGTAGATAGGTAGGTACTGGCATAATGTAGCATCGTTTCATTGACATTCCTAGCAGTTTTAGTATTAAAGCCAATTAGGTGCCTTAACATAATATTTTCAGTATTTTTTTTATTCATCATTTAGTTCTATTTCAACGTTCACAGTAATTCATCTGAAAAAGTAAAGTAGCCAATATTTAATTTTGTCTGCACGGCAACATGCCAAGTGAATATAGTCTATTATCTTTCCAAAATAAACTAAGTAACTGCCTGTGGCACCCAGCCTACTCAGACTACACGTCTTGACATAAAAAGTTACTACAGTAATATTATTTGAACAACGTATTCACCTAGAGCCTATCGTCCACAACACTACTCAGTAGCGTGTTACAAACTCAAATCACCAATGAGTAGCCAAAATGTCATAGCACTAGTATTTCAATGGCGGTCCGTATACGACACAACTTACTAAGGCGTTATTATCTAGTTTGTTGTTTGTATGGCCGTTTTGCGTGGATGTGACGTATATTTTCCCCCTACTTTTTAGGGTTCACTAGTCAACAAGGAACCCTTGTAGTTTCGCCATGTCCGTCTATCTGTCTGTCTGTCCATGGCTGGCTTAGATCACTTATCTTAACATATTAATCACGCCGACAAAGTGGAAAAAAAAAAAAAAAGTTTTTGCGTTCGGGAGATCCCCCTCAAGAACGAAGTTCCTTCTCATGTATGATTTAAAACAAAAACAAAATTTCGAAATCTATGAAAATGACAGCCATGATGACAAATTTGAAAAAATCGCAGCCGCTATCTTGGATTTACATTACGACCCCACTATCAGTTTTAACATCATCAAAAACTATAAAAACGAGACCCATAACGAATAATTTGAAAACTTTCGCAGCCACCATCTTGGATTTACATTTTGACCTCACTATCAGCTTTAGCACCCTCGAAAACTATGAAGACGACACCCATGACGTAAAATTAGAAAATGTTCGCAGCCGCCATATTGGATTTTCATTTTGTCCAAATTCACACTTTTTCTCTCTCTCTCGGCTGCAGTGTACTCAGGCCGATGTGTAAAATTTTATCCCACGACACTGTAATGACATTACTCTTTTCTTTATTTTTTTTCTGCCGGCGTTCCCTCTCTCTCTCTTTCTTTCTTTCTCTTTGAATTAGCAGAAGATAGTCGCAAGTATTAACACTTTTTAGCGTCACGATTTCTGAAAGTTTACTCCAAAA
The DNA here is from genome assembly GCA_949128155.2 of Xanthia icteritia. Taxonomy (NCBI): domain Eukaryota; kingdom Metazoa; phylum Arthropoda; class Insecta; order Lepidoptera; family Noctuidae; genus Xanthia; species Xanthia icteritia. Next base: position 22,509,300 of record OX421935.2, read on the forward strand.
ATTATTTTGGGTGCCTCCCACTTAAAGAGGGGATGTTTTTTTTTCTCGTCTGTCCCATGGTGTGGGGTATCTTTGGAAAAGTAGTTTGAAAAAATCCTGAGTACGTGAAAACCATTTTTGGATTCAGGAATCCGTTTGCGAAATATTAAGCTTTAAAGTGCTAATTTTAGTTACGAGTCAAGTGCCGGCTAAATAATCAGGGCAGTAGTATATGACGGCGAGGGTACGTCTCTTTCGTTATTATCAGACATATTTTAACTACTGGGCGTACTATCGGTAGTGTTGGTTATTGCGCAATATAAAAACCGTTTGTACTTCAGATCAAATTATAATTTATGATCAAATTAATCAAGTGTGATTAATTTGATCTGAACAATTTCTAGTGAGAAATTGTAGGTACACGACACAACTACACGGAACGCGGGACAGTTTCTAAACGTGGTCACTGCGTGACAGCCACCTACGAATTCTGCTTATCCCCGGTCGAACGTTATTTAGTAGACTAGGCGCCCCGTTTAGTCAAATCATTGACGTTTCCGACATATACACGGTGGAATTTTTAAACCTCAGCTGGAGGGAAAGTACTTTAAAAACTGGAGATAGAAAACTGTAATCAAAGGAAACATTCCTTTATTTTTAAAAGAAACAAATATGCATTCAAAATTTTCGAAAATTCGCTTCAGGAATCGATCAGGCTAAAATCCAAAAAAATAACATTCTGTATTTTTATGGGGCGATAGAGTCAATCATAAGGATCAAATCTCTCTAACAAACATGATAAATTAAATGAAAAGAAAACCATAAAATCTAAACTACGGAAAGTATGGGAGAACATGTTAAGTTTGTACTTGGGATAAATTCATCCCAACTACGGAACCCTTTATTGTTCGTGGTCACTTGGCCGGTTTTCTCTTTGTGTATTTTCTTTGCGTCATATTTACCACAAATAAACATATTTTCTTTGTTTCTTTTCACTTTTAATTATCGTCATGGTCTACGGGCCTAAAGATTTCGCCAAATAGAACGCGCTAATAGCACGTAACGCTAGTGTCGCGGCGTTGCTAGTGTAAGCCGGCTTCTGTTTGACAGTAAATGTACATTATAGAGTAACACAATTTGGCGCTATAGCGCGGCGTTAGGGCGAGGCCACATCACTGCGTTGCGGCGTCGCATCGTAAAAATATACGACATTCGAGATACGCATTGTATTGCTGTCCGACGTCGTTTTTGCGATACGACGCCGTAACGCAGTGTTGTGGCCTCGCCCTTAGGCTAGCGTTCTAACGCGCGCTAAGTACCTACGCGTATTTGGCGAAGCCTTTTATCTTTCAGTATCAATTCCCTCTCTGCCCATTTATCTAATTAATATGTTTAACACAACTTCTCTAATCATATTTATCTCATAATAATTATGATCACCTCAACTTTCTCTTTAACCAACGGTCTCTAGATTTTCCGAGTCTGAACTAACGAGCAATAAGCATTGAAACTGCGTCGGTAATTGCCGACTTGGACAAACACGTTCTAACTTTGTGGAACAGTTAAATGGCAGTAAAAGGGACGGTTCTATGCTTCTCTTGAGAGTTGGACTAGGAATTTCTTGAAATGGCATTCGTGTTAAGGGTTTTGCAAGTATTTAAATATTATGACAGGTCTATATTGAGGGTAGTAATGTAACATACTTACATTCGTCGACACGGTTGGCGCAGTGGTTAAGCGATTGACTGCTGCGCTGCGTGTCGCGGGTTCGATTCCCGCACGGAACAAATATTTGTATGACCTACAATTAGTTGTTCCGGGTCTAGCTGTTTGTGTATGTGAGATTAAATGTTTGTAAACGCACCCACGACACAGGAGAAATTCTTAGTGTGGGGCAAAGTTTAAAAAAAAAAAAAAAAAAAAAAAAAAAAATATATAAAACTTTAACGGAAGTATATATATTATAATACTAGTATAATACTAAAATGAACACAATGACACAACAGAAAGAAAACAAAAGCAGTCGAGAGGTGTCGTTGGACACTCGGTTGGAATGAAGTTCCTTTAGCTTTTGCACACTTGACTAAAGAGAACTAGACCGAAAAGTGTAGCATTTTGACCGTCACGACACGTTTATTACGAAACATTTTTCCGACACGATACTTTTGTGTAAAAATATTCGATATTCCTCTTAATCATGATCATTGCCGAAATGTCACAACTTGACACGAACATCTTGACACTATATCAAAATAACTTTTAGCTTTATAATTTCAAGGCCTGAAAATCAGTCTTCAAAATAGCCCAATGTTCATGATTTTCTTCCACGTGCCAACTAGTTGATAGCTACCAGTGATGAAACTTTAGAGCGAGTTGTTATGCAAAAGAAAACTTGCTCTGAATATTAACTATGTGGGTAGGACTATACGGTTATCTTAAGTTTCAACTTACATAAAAAGGGGATCGTAGCGTAGGTAGCATACAAGTTCGTCGTTTTCCTCTTTTGCAGAAGTTCGTGATATTTAACATAACATTTTATTAGCTGTATTTTTGGTGTCAAGTTCTTTGTATATTAACGAACAGTTTTTTTTTGAGAATAAGTTATGTAAACCCAACATTTGTGGATCTTTCACGGTCGTTACGGGTCCTCAGAACCCCGAAAGTCTGACAACCGGTCTTACCAGCATAATCAGCCTATAATGTTCCCACTGCTCTGTGCGAGAGAATGGGCCTTAAACCCACCAGGCGGGCCCGTGTGTGTGGGTTGATGGATGTCACATGTCTTTGAATTTTTAGTTCTAGGACATGCCTGTTTCCTCACGATGTTTTCCTTCGCCGTTTTAAGAGCAGTGGTGATGATTACACAAAGTAAAGCGCCTGTCAGGGTTCGAACCTACGACCAACAACCCGTAAGTCGCGGCCGTTACCACTGGGTCACCACTGCTTTATTCTGCTCTCAATTATTTCAGTATTTTTTACGCTTCATTTCAGTATTGTGACTGTCACTATCACACAAACGTTTTAAAATTACTGACTATCCATCACATTCAGTGAGAAATATTTTGAAAGAACGGATAAGGTCCACCTCATCCTTATCTCTTACCTGTCCCTTTCATCCTTTGGGTAACGATCCTTGAACACCTGCCTTTGACAAGTGCTGTTTAAAGATACTAAAAATGTTTCATGCAGATAATCTAAATTACGGTTTGCAGTAGCGTGTCAACCCTTTTATACATTGAGTTAATGTGTTTCACACACATTTCCTACCGAACTTGGCTTGGTAGATATGAGAATAATTTTATGATTTGGTGAAATATTTTGCTTTTTTTGCCTTTAGTTTGGACACAAGTATCGTCATAATTTCAGACGAGAAGAGCCTCTGCGATGAAATAATATAATAAACGACATTTGTCAGCGACAAAAGTTGATTTCTAGCACTTCATTTTTTTAACCTTAATTACTGTGCTAAATGTTTAGTTAAAATCGGAACAGAAATAAAATTAAAAGATTATTAACTTTTAGTTATTATATCCAAATCTGAGATACAATGTTACGCAAAACTTTGTGTCAAGACTTTTTCGCTGACCGTACTAATCGGTACAAAACATCTATCTAGCAGAAAATTATCTGACCCGTCTTTCATTCTCCGGTCCGCTTCCATATATTCTTTGTGCTACGTTACGCCAAAACGGTCCTGACAAACAGATCTATTTTTATCCGACTTAATTACTCGGGCAACGACCGCGATTAAGGGGGAGGCTTAAATACCGACACAAACACATGTCCGTTTTCAGTTTCCCCCGGTTTTTCTTTACAAAACATAATCTTTTGTGAGCGTCATCTTTTAAACGGATAACTTTGGTATTAAAATAGGTTGTTTTGATTAAATTACCTTACGTAGGTTTTGGTAAGTTTTTATCTATAACAACTCTAATTATAGTCGGTACCAAACTTACCATGTCCTTTCACTAAATATCTCTTTGTGGGTTCAAAAAAAATCAAAAAAAAAAAAAATGGCAACGATAGTTATCAGAAATTATCGAATCCTGAATGAGTGACAGGTACAGCTCATTAGAGTACAGATTATATACACGGTCTATTTTCTTGACGTCTTTTGGCGGATCATAACGATGATCATGATTAATTAAATGCCAAATAATGCAAGAAGGTGAAGAATGTATGAATGTAATGACTCCTCAGGTTAAAATTAGTAATTATTATTACTAAATATTACTAATACTAATTTAATATAATATTACTAATTATTATGTAATTATTACTAATTATTATTATTTATTATTAGTATAATGGTCTATTCTCATCACGAAAAAACAATGACGACACCCACTTTTTAAATCTGTTCCGAAAAGAGAATTGTAAATGTTAAAGTGTATTTGAGTTAGGTGATCGGTAGAGAAGCTTGAAATAATATTATTTTTTCCTGTCGTTTGGGGTTAAAAATAGCGTGCTGCTGTCGTTTTGTGGGTGGGACGACTAATTGGTAATTATGTCACGTGAGAAGTACTTACTATTCATTTCGGTAAACATCGTTAAAAATTAAAAAGTTGATTTTATATACTCCACGCATCGGTACCACGTTTACCCTCGCGGGAAATAGATAAAATGGGTTTTGATTTACAAAGTGAAAAACAAAGGGATGCATGTTTATGAACTCAAAACTCAAACTCAAAGCATTTATTTCAATTAAACCATTTACAGGCACTTTTGAATTGTCAAGAAGTCGGTCAGTCAGAAATATGAAGCTAGTTGCCCATTCCAAAGCGTAGTAGGTACCTTTGGAGAAGAACGGGCAAGAAACTCCACGGACACTCTTTTAAATAAAAAAATTGTTACAAAATATTGGTTACATCATTAATGTTGAAATTATACATGTGAGAACAATGTAGAAAGACGTGCACGTTAAAAGCGTCCGTAATAAAAATATAAAAATCAAAGAACAATTCAAAAATTAAAATAAGCCATGGCAGCTAAGAGATGACCAGTCTCTACTGACGGCGCCCGTTCATGAACATGTTGCATGTTATGCTTTATAATAAAACACACTACCGCAGAAAACTACACGGAAATAGCTAAGTAGATAGAAATGTAAAAAAACTGTCACCATTTAGTGATACGCCTATCAGTCTGGCAGCGGGACATAACTGTCACGTTGGATATGAAGGACGTACTTGACATGTATGTTGCACGCGGACCGTACCCGAAAGCCCTATTCGCTTTATGGCACAAGTAGCGATAATTACTTGATTCCGTCCCGGTCTGTTGGAAGCATATTTAAGTAAAACAAGGGAAGTGTGGGATACTAAAGGTACACCTCTACCTAATTCACGCACTACACTACACACGCATTCCTACAGTAAAATCACCTTACATTACACTTCACAAATAGAAAATAGAAAAATAAATATTTATTGTCCAGTTAATACAGTAAGCAGGTTCAACCACCTTTATATTTAACTCTCTATCTAAACTGTTTGCTAATAGTGATATGTACCTATAAACTAAATAAATATGCCGTTAAATATGATAAATGTTTAAAGGGGTGTGAGCCTGGAGATCTGTCATACAGGTCCCGAACCTAGTTCAGACTCCAGCTCTCACAAAGGTTCTGGCATAAGGCAAAATTGAATATACACACTACTGTAACAATGTACCTTTATGAGAGAAATAAACTATAAACTATAATTCTTCGGGGATTACAGGCGTGATTTTGTGGCAAGATTTATAAACCATCATATCCACCATGTAATTTTATAAATTCCTCACTTCTGAACATCAAACAATATAGGTACATAATTGGTTTATATAGGTATGAAAGTATTCCTGTCAGCATATCGAATTTCTAATTTAGTGCTAGCCTTGCGCCAAACCCACGTGCTAAAACAATGCCCTAGAGCTAGGCTGGCTTTATAGCCACTTTGTCCTCCAAAGAAAATTAGCTACGTATAAATCTGATCAAGACAAATATTAGTATTGACTCCGGGTATTTGTTCTACTCGATGTTTGCTCACGTAATTTGTTTTCGTAATATCTTCCACGATGTAGGCAAACTTATTCTTTGCGGTAATTGTTTACATTCGAAGCATTCTTATCTAGAAACTAAACATTAATAAATTAATATTATCGGTCCTATTGCAATACCAACGTAATATTTTGTTGTTCCTTGCAGCTGGTACCTACTGAGGTAGAGTTCATTTTTGGCTCTTCATGGCACAAATAAATTTTATACAATGTCACTAAAGGAACCTATCAACCCTATAGCCTTAAAATTTGCATAAATTACCTACTACAACAGACTGTATTTAATGAAAATGAAGTAAAATAAATTCACATCCAACTTTCAATAAATACACAAATAGATAACGTAATAAACATACAATATCATAGATATAACACATTCACATTACACACATGATATCAATTAGGTAATCGGCGAGTGATAGGACTGCGGCCTTGTATGGGGCTGCGGTTCCATTCTCGTACCGCGGCCACCAAAGAAATCCATCGGCTCCTCAGCAGCGCCTGCCGAACCGGCCCGTGGCAAACATAGCGCTCCCGCTACACAAAATATTGTGCCACAACGGCCACCTTTTGCCATTTTAGGTAATCAATGCTGATATCATTTGTCATATCAACGTTTATTAAGGCTAGGATAATAATAATATAGGTATGTAATAAATATGTATGTAGTTTATAACCTATTTATGTACTGTTGTACCTATTTTAGCTATAATCGTTATGATATGTAAAAAATTAAAATTCTTTGTCCATATTTTTTTTTTTCTCGAATCGGGCACCCGTCATCTAATCTCTTCACCACCCTTGGTTAACCCGTAAAGAATGCCTAAAGCATTAAGTTCGCTTTTGTACCTTTTTGAGTGCGAAAAATTTAAATAAATAATAATATTATACTGGATTCATATTTTACAAATTGTATATTTACAACCTTTATTTATATTTAATATTTTTCACGTAACTATTAATCGCAAGAGCTTTTACATTAAATAATTATGTATGAACAAATAAAAACCCCACCTGCTGTGCTCCTTTCCATGTCGTTTGAAATGTTCAATAAATATACAAAATGAATAAATATTTACGATTAGTGCATGCTATCTAGTGTAATACTGTAATAATCCTAATATCGCAAACAATAGTATTTGAGAAATGCCTTTATCAGTACAGAGCAAATAACTCCCATTGTGCTTGAGAATGCGACCGCTATTCTCACATGAGAACAAATAAATTCCTCAGAATTATTGATATTTACTAGGAGTATTAAATATAATAAATTGCGTGAGTTTTGTCCATTTATTGACGAGTAGAACAGATGCTCATATAGCTCATTGTTTGTTGACGATTTCATACTATTTAATCCTGTTTCTTTTACTATGTTTACTTTTACTGTTGCTTAGTGGGGATTTAGGTTAACTAAGAAAGTTGCTTCATTTAAATGTAATAAACTCTCCGCATTTTGAGTACAAAATGGATTTTAAAATCTTAGACCCCCCAAAACACAGTTGCGTGGGTTTTTCAACATAAATAACGTTAGATTTTTCCATTGTAAACATAGCTAAGTATCAGAAGAACCTATCTATGAATATTAGCACTAATTTCTAGACCACTGATGCCTTGAACCAAACCAAATGACCTAACGATCAAATCAAACTCGATCGCCCAAACTTGTAGAAGTGATTTTTTTATTCATAGGATAAATATTGTCGAATCCACCCCTAATCGGCTAGTTTTATATTTAGTCTTTCTAACTAACCGATATAGTACATTAAAGATAGGAAAGGAGAAGAAAGAAAGAATAATAGATTTATTCGTCACAGAAACACGTGCATACTAAAAAATAAGATAACTCGAATAAAAAACATAAAAACGAAACAGATTTATACTCATGAACACAGAACATAAATAGCGAAGCGTGAAACTAAGCGCACGTTACAGCCGCTTCGGACAGCAGCGCATCGCATTTCAATACAAAAATTGCGGTGTAGCCCGCATTTAGTGTGCCATGGTTCAAAGTAAAAATATATACGAGGATTTTTGGAATTCGGTGAGGCCCGCCTGGATCTCCTTCAGCCTTAAAGCAAAGCGCACATTACAGCCGCATCGGACCGCAACAAAAATGTGTGGCCCACCTGTCGTTTTCGTTGGTTCATACAAAATTTACGAAAGTCATGATGTACAGTCACGGACTTTAATTGATGAGCCACTTTCAAACTTTTCAATTTTGCAGTTCTATACATATACGATATTACACGATTCAACACGAACTCAAACCGCATGATCGTCAAAAAGATGACAAATTACTAATAATCGGAAATAGTCTTATCCATAGAGGTTGAAGGTTGACTTATAAGTTGTCAATAATAAATCAAAACAATGTTGCATACGTTTATCCAATCTATTTCATTCTGACCTCTTTTGAATAAAAAGCTCATTAAATACTCGTTATTTCTGAAAACCTATCTGAAGACCAAAGTATTATAATTGTCATGAACGTCATCTTGGACGCTGCGAGTTCGGATAAAATCGTGGGTTCAGTTTTCCCGATGTCGAAATGACCAATCATAATTTCTCCGTATGCTAAACGTTACTATCGCTAAGCTATAGCTAAACAATTGTCACTAGGTTTCGGTTACTAGACCTACAATTGGTTGAATTTGGGTAGTGACTTTGCTGTCAAGTTTGTATTTCTGGCTCTCAGGTTAGCCAACCGTAAATATTCCATGAAAGTATAACATTAATTACAAGCGATCCTAATATAAATGACACGCCTGTCAAACACTCAATGACAAAGATATTAGAAAAAGAAATCTTCTATAATACGAAGACATATGACTTCCGTGTCTGGATGTACCTACGAGTATAACCGACTAAACCCGATTTGCACTACACGGCTAAAATAAGAACAGTGGCAAGTGGCTCATCAATTAAAGGCCGTGACTGTACTATTTATTATATTAGGAAGTTTTTTAGAATGCGGTGACACTCGCTCTAATCTGTCGAGCTGTTATTTTATTACTTATCTACACATAAGTTTTGAGTACAAAGGTAGGTACTGCTTATTTCTTAAGAAATTTCATCCAGCAGACCTTCGAAAGGAGAAATGTTTTATTTATGTTTTGGTTCAAGCATCTTCGCCGAAACCACAACATCAGATCACAAGTTAATGATGTCTAGGAACTTAAACAAAAGAACTTGTTTTGTACATTATGTCTTTTATTATGAATACAAAGAATGCAGTAATAAGGAATATTTCATGAGAATATAAGCACTATTTTTCTTATAAAAAATCTAATTTCTGTTGAATCTTTCGTGCTCCTCGTCATCTTATAATAGTAAGTTCTGTACCCTAATTACGTAATACACGATCAATCGAAATTTGAATAGTTTTGAAACAAATTGCTAATCCATTGCTTCATAAGTTCGAAAAAAAATCTACATCACAACGTAAATAACGCAATGAATGTTGTTGAACTGTCAAAATGAAACAAATTTACGAAAATGTGTTGCGTAATTAAATAGCTGGATAGTTAAAGTCTATGTGAAAAATAATAGTAAATTTTGTAATTTGCAATAGATAATAAATCCTAATAATAAAGTGCAGTTCAAATTACTAAAGAATTTATTTTTATGGATGTTTATTTTAGGTATGTAAGTAGTTTACTAGGTATGGAATGAAATTTAAAAAATATATTATGTTATAAAAATGCACTCTTAGGTACCCATGTCCGTAAGTGCTTCTCAAAAGCCTATAGCTTATTTTAAGTGCTGCATTTTGCAAAATCATAACTTTTTGAAATGCAGTAACCGTGAAAAAATTTCAATATGTTCTAATAGTAAAGTACTTAGTGGCCCTAGAATGTCTTCCACAAGATAATTTATGGTGTTGATCTAAATTCCTAATAATTTAAAAAATGATCCTTCAATTATTACACTGTTTAACCTAGATAATGTACAAGATGATGTACATAATTTTTTTCGAGACTAAATCAATTAATGTCTTGCACCAAAATATAAACGGTCTGCTGAGTAAAAAGGACCTTTTAAGTGTCAATGTAGATGCTTTAATAGATACTCGATAGATGTGTTACTGAACATAACATGACTCATCCAGATGCATCACTTATTAACATACCATCCTTCTTTCTTGCGTCTTCTTGCTGTAGGAAAAGCAGACATGGAGGTTCATGTATATTGGTTCACCATGGATATAGATTCAAGGTATTAGAAGATATTTCAAAACACTCAGTTATAAATATCACCGAATGCTGTGCCATAGAGCTTTTAGATCATAACTTAATAATTATATGTATATATAGACCACCAAAAAATAATTTAGAAGATTTTGAAACATTTTTTGTTAATTTAAACGATACTTAGAGTAAATTTTGCTACAAATCTAAAAAACTAGTAATATGCGGTGATTTAAACATAGATATCCTTAAAAATAATAAAATAACTGTTCGCGACGTACATATATATACGCAAACGTATGTATAATTATTGTAAGAGGTAGGAGAGGTGCGGGGTGCGCGCAGCCCGCGTCTTCAACGCGCGGACCAAGGTGGTGCCAAGATAGCTATAGCGACCGCCGCACGTCTCTTGCGCTCCGTGTTTTCTGTGTGTACCGCCATTTTTTAACTAATATACTGTCTAGTCGCAATTCGGAGTTTTACTTCAAAAAACCATCTCCCAGCACAAGGGTTACAAGCTGGTCATTCGAACCGGATCTAGCTGAATGTACCGGACTCCGAAGCGCACGATGGTGAATACAAGAAGCACCACGAAGAGGCAAAAAGAGTTGGAAGACGAGGCTGAACAGCATCAGCCCAAGCAGGAACTACCATCGCTAAATCTAGTTCAAGTTGAAGAATCGCCGTTACCTGTAAAATCACATGAACACACGAAGAATATCTGTGACAAAACAATTACTACGGGAGTGGGTAGGGTGAGCAAGAGTGAAAAACTAAACTCGCTAAAGTCTAACGTAGCAAGATCTACATCCTCGTCCGTTATGGCAAGAAAAAAGAAACTAGAACTAGAAGCGGCAGAAGCTAAAGCCCGCATACAAATGGAATTAATTGATAAAAAATTAGCGGCGGATTTAGCACAATTGGAAGAATACAGTTCACAGTCAGAAGGAAGTGAAATACACACACACAAAGAAGTTGAGAAGTGGTTAGAACGCAGTCAGCAAGAACTGGAACCGCAGTCTGTGCCGCAGAATGATAACAAAATGGACAGACCGCACCCGCCGCCGCCAGCCCGCGACGGCACTGAGGACACAGTTCACCTGCTGGTGACTGCACTGAGGGACCTAACCGCTGCCTCCGCTGCTGGTGGTTCCGACGCCAGAATGCTGAGCCGATTATGCACACCGCGTGATTTACCTTCGTTCTCCGGTGACCCAATGGAGTGGCTCCAATTCAAACAGGCGTACGAGGAATCAACACAAGTGTGTAATTTCAACACGAAAGAGAATCTGTGGAGACTACGAAAATGTCTTCACGGATCAGCTAAAGAAGCAGTAACCGCTCTGCTGATCGGAGCTACCTCACCAGACATCGTGATGTCCACTCTAGAGTTACAATTTGGCAACCCGGACATAATCATTTCCAAGATAATACAAAGTGTCAATAAGCTCGCGCCAATGTCTTCAGATTATCACAAAGATTTAGTGCCATTTGCGATAAAAGTGAAAAACTATGTGGCAGCAGTGTCAGCTATCGGCCATGATGAGTACCTGCGGGGGATGAATGTGGTTTCCACAATATTGTCCAAGCTACCTACTGTATTAGTATCGAAATGGGTCGATTACAGTTACCCACTCATCAATGAAGGCACAGAAGCAAGGCTTATTGTACTATCTAACTTTTTAAATGAAGAAGCTATCAAGTTATCAAAAACTGCCGTGTGCTTGACTAACGCATACTGTGATAGTTTTACAAAGCGTAAACAAAGTGACTTTCATCACCGTTCACAAACATTGTTAGTGCAAAATGAACTCAGTGAAGATAAGTGTAAATTTTGCCGCGTAACTAAACATAAAATAACTGATTGCAAAAAGTTCAAAAAGTCATTACGAAAGGACCGATGGCAATATGTGAAACGTTCTGGTTTATGTTATAAGTGTTTAGTGTCACGTCACAACAAGGACACGTGTCCGGCGGCTCCCTGCAATAAAGACAACTGCGGCCAGCCGCACCATCCTTTGTTGCACTATAACACTACGAACACGAACTCTAATAATCAAGCGAGTGTAAAAATCACGGAAATAAAAGACAATGAAGTGAGTGAACCGCGTTCTGAAGTCGTTACGCATATAAACATGAAGTATAAAAGTACAATATTGTTAAAAGTCAGTCAGGTAAACATTCACGGACCCAATGGCATAATTAACGCGACAGCTCTGCTTGACGACGGATCGACAGTGTCATTGATAAGTGCGGGGCTGGCCGCGCGGGTCGGGTTACGCGGACGACGGGAGTAGACGGACATGCATGCAATGTGCGTGGTGCGTGGGACAATACTGAGTGCGACACACAGGTGATTGATGCAGCGTTGTCAAACCAAGATGGAACAATGTTTACGTTTAGCGCGCGCAGTGTGAAAGAACTAGATTTACCGAAGCAAAGTACAAACTTAGTAAATTGTGATAAGTTTACGCATCTACAGAGACTGAAAAATGATTTATGTTTTGGTCAGTTTAAGCCTGAAATATTAATAGGGCAAGATAATCTTCATTTGATCTTACCAATGGAAGTGATAGTCGGTGGTCAGCATGAGCCCTGCGCCACCCGCACGCCGCTGGGCTGGTGTGTACACGGCAGGGCGCCTACGAGCATGACGTCATCGACGCGCGCGCCGCATGCAAGTCTATTGATCACTAAATATGGAAACAACGATGACGTCACCGAGAACAAACGGTTACTTAATGAATTACACGAAGAGGTTCGCCGTAACTTCGCCGTAGAATCTATGGGGATTTCTGCTAAACCACGGCTGAACTGCGACGATGAACGCGCTCGTGAACTGCTGGAGCAAACTGCAACTCTCGTTGACGGCAAGTGGTACGTTGGGTTACCCTGGAAGGACGTAAAATGCATAATGCCCGACTCATTTTCTCATGCAATGTCACGTCTAAAGAATGTCGAACGAAAAATGAAGAACGATAGTGGGTTTAACAAAGATACGTGGAACGGGTTCAGCACCTACTGGATAACAACTATGCCCATGAATTGGCTGACACGCAAGTTACCCCACGTACCTGGTACTTACCTCATTTTGGAGTGGATAACCTGAACAAAGCAAAACTTCGCCTGGTATTTGACGCGGCAGCTAAGACGAACGATTTGTCCTTGAATCATTATTTATTGAAAGGCCCCGATTTGCTTACGTCCCTTTTTGGAATAATGTTACGATTTCGTGAGAATCGTGTTGCCGTAACGGGCGATATTAAGGATATGTTCCTGCGAGTTAAAATTAGACGTGAAGATCAGGATGCACTTCGATTTTTATACAGAAGTGAACCAGAGGGGCCAGTGAAGACCTTTGCTATGTCGTCATTGATATTTGGCGCGAATTGTTCACCCTTCATTGCGCAATTCGTGAAAAATAAAAACGCACAACGCTTCGAGTCAATATATCCAGCAGCTACGCAAGCTATATATCATCAACACTATATGGACGACTGGATCGATAGCCTGCCAGATGAAGACACTGCTATCCAGCTAATTCACCAAATAAAAATGATACACCAACAGGGAAACTTCGAAATACGAAATTTTACAAGCAATAGTAAATCGGTACTCGATACTCTGCCAAAGGAGACCCTCGGAAAAACAGCCGTAAGGTTTAAAATCGGCGAGCAGTACCAAGGCGAACGAACACTCGGCCTATTGGCGGCCTGATGAAGATACTTTAGGCTTCGATGTATCATTTAAGAAAATACCTACAAATATAATTAGTGGCGAACAAAGGCCTACGAAACGGGACATGCTTCGAGTGGTAATGTCAATTTTTGACGTTTATGGATTTCTTTCGCCATTCACTATAATTGGAAAAATTATTATTCAGAATACTTGGCGATTAAATCTTACCTGGGATGAACCGATACCCGATGACGTATATAGCGAGTGGTGTAAATGGATAAACCTGCTAAAAACATTGCATAACGTGAAACTGCCTAGATACTACTGCGACGCCGCGGGTACGAGCCGCGCCGCCGCTACGTGCATCAAACCGGTTTCTCAGCTGTTACTGCGAGACGTCCGAGACGATGCGCCCGCACTGTTATCTATGACCGCCCCTCCAACTCCACCGCGTATGAATGCACGTTACTCGAACCTACAACTAGTCAACTACATATATTTTGTGATTCATCGTCTATAGCGATGTGCGCGGTAGCTTACTGGCGCTGGGAATGCAATGGAATTTTTAACGTAACATTTATAGCAAGCAAATGCAGAGTGACGCCTAATAAAAATATATCAATACCAAGATGTGAATTACAAGCTGCTGTTTTAGCAGCTCGACTGGCGGATGCAATTACTAAGGAACACAAAGCAAAACCTGAGCACAGAGCGTTTTGGTGCGATTCTAATACTACGTTGCACTGGATAAGAAACGCGGCGCGTACTTATAAACCGTACGTAGCACATCGCTTGGGCGAGATTACTACTGCTTACAAAGGCATTCTAGCAGAATTTAACCTAAAGCTGGCCGTAAAGTTACCGACCCGCTTGATAAGCAAAACTTGTATTGATCACGTGATCCATAATGTGAAGGGATGTAAATGTGACATACTAGACTTTGGCCTCTCAGATCACACAGCCCAATTGGTTACCTGCCCAGTTAAATTCAATCCCAGAATTAATCACTGGTTTATAGGAAAACGAGACTATTGTGTGGAAAATATGGTTAAGTTTAAAAATTATCTTAGTTCTTTTAAATTTGAAGAAATTTACTTAAACCATGACCCCGAAAGTGCATTCAATAATTTTCATGAACTCTTTTGTCTCTTGCATAATTTGTGCTTTCCCATAATGAAAATCAAACAATCATTTCAAAGGCGGCCAAAATGGATTAGTAAAGGGATAAAAAGCTGCTCTAAACGAAAACGAGTTCTATTGTGGAAATATCGGCAAACAAAGTCTGTTGAAGACAAAAATAAATTTAAAACTTACTCGTCTAGGCTTAACAGAGTAATTAAACAAACACAAACGTCCCAAAATAACTACTATATCAACAGTGCCCGTAACAAATCTAAAGCTAGCTGGAATATTATTAACAAGAGCAGCATGAACGCTCCAAAGAATTTCATCTCGCAAATAAATGCAGAGGGGAAAACAATTAAAAACCCTATTGACATAGCTCACAATTTTAATAAATTTTTCATTGACCAAGTCAAACCTTTGACATCAATTAAAAACAATACACATATTCCTGCATGCTCACATAATAATTCAATATTCATAAATCCTGTTACACCATTTGATATCCACAGAATTATAAAATCCCTCAAGAACACAAACAGTACTGGTTTTGATGGTATACCAACTAAAATAGTCAAAGACGTAAGCACTGTAATAAGTCCAGTACTAAGTCATATTTTTAATCTCTGCATAGAGAATGGACACTTCCCTAGTACTTTAAAAAAAACCATAATTAAGCCATTCTTTAAAAAAGATAATAAAGACGACATGTTATGTTACAGACCAATTGCTCTTATACCGGTTTTCTCCAAAGTTCTCGAAAAAATAATTTATAACAGTTTATACCAATTCCTAGAAAAATTCAATATTCTAGTCGACGAACAAATGGGTTTTAGGAAAAATAAAAATATTAATAAAGCAATTTACAACTTTCTTGAAAAAGTAACCAAAAATGTTGATAAAAGGGTACCAGTTTGTGCGTTATACATGGATTTAACCAAAGCTTTCGACTATGTGGACCATAATACATTAAAAAACAAGCTCTATACTTATGGCATCCGAGGCAACGCCTTAGATCTAATTATGTCATATTTAAGTAATAGGAAACAAGCCACTTCTATAACCAAATTCTGCTCTGTTAAAAGGCAGGAAACTGACCATGTTTCAGACTACGCAGAAGTGATATATGGCGTACCACAAGGCAGTGTCCTAGGCCCCTTAGGGCCCTTATTATTTCTAACATACATTAATGATCTTCCAAAAACAGTGAACTTTCCAATGATTCTTTTTGCTGATGATAGCACAGCCATATTTAGTAATAATGATTATGCCACATTGGAAAATGACATCATCACCACATTAGTACGCATTATTGATTGGTTAAAAGTGAACAATCTCCTAATTAATTTACAGAAAACCCATTTCATGATATTCAGAAATAGAACCAAACCATTAACAGACTTAAACATTCACTACTCTGGGACAAAAATTAATGAAGTGGAAGTAACAAAATTCTTAGGTTTAAATGTAGACTGTAATTTAAGTTGGAAGTCACATGTGGAATCTGTCTGCCTAAAATTAAATAAATATTCTTATATGTTGTACGTGCTTGCAAAAATTGTAAATTTATCCACTGTAATGACAGCCTACCATGCTTATGTGGTATCCACGCTGAGATATGGTGTAATTTTCTGGGGGAACTCAACGGAATGGGAGTCTGTTTTTAAAGCCCAAAAAAAATGCTTGCGAGCAATGTGTAGACTTAAGACCACTGATAGCTGTAAACCGTACTTCAAAAATCATAAAATTTTAACTTTACCTGGACTCTACATATATGAGATGTCGGTATTTGTCAAAACTAATATGCATATGTACGAAAAATTCCGAAGTGCTCGTTATAGAAACAAAATTCAGACTGTACCCAGCAGAACGCACTTGATGGGCTCCAGTGTATACTGTATGACATCCAAAATTTATAATAAATTGCCCTGTTATATTACAGACATTGACAACTTACACGTATTTAAGCGAAAGTTAAAGGAATTTCTTACTGATAAGGTGTACTACAGTGTGAAGGATTATCTGAAAGGAAATCCTTACGGCCAATAATATTCATCAGATTTTCAATATTACCAATGACACCTGCTTTTACTTATAATTGACATCTTATTATTTTACTTTGACGATTATTGATTACTAGATACTCCTTGACATTAAAAAATTAAATAAAAATGGTATAATTATTTTCTAATTTTCAATTTAATGATGCTGTATCTTCTTTGTTAGCATGATATTGTAAATTGTGTTAAGTATAAAACTTTGCATGCCCATGTGACGGCAGAGCATGGAGAACATTTCCTGTATAAAATCTGTAACCCTACCCATGTTGGCAAAGAAATAAATGATTTGATATGATATTATAGGTCTGCAGTCCCAAGTAGTCCAATAATAATTGACGGATCATTTTTTAATATGAGAACTTAACGTATTACAAATCCATGATTACATAAATAAATAAAAATATAGGTTATCCTCTAACTTTGATCTTTCTCTTACTGTCATAAAACCTGCTCGGTCCCAGGTTTATTGACCAATCAGTTGCCTACTGCTGCCTTTAATACCTACATAATTATGTGATTAGCTTCACGAGTAGGTACTAAACCTTACAGGGAAGTCCATAAACAACGCGAACTAACTAAACTGTCACACTCAGGGGTTCTGAACACACTGCAATTGAATGATTGATCACCAGTTACCCTAAATTAATATGGGGAAATGTTATGCGCACCTGAACATACGATAATAACGCATAAATCATTATGTAAATGTGTAAGGATGGTAATGAAGGATCGAGTTTGTATTTAAGCACATTACATTAAAATGTATAGCTACTGTTACAGTGTAAGTGAGCTTTGTCTTGAACGAAACGAATGTATATATATTACCTATGTAACAAATATGCATCTACTGGACGAACTGTAGCGTTCTCTAAACATCACTCCGTAATCCGAATCAACAACGATTTACTTTTACAGGGTGAAATTAAATTCATGGGCATCCTCTTAGGGGTCATTATGCTCATAATTATGAACATCTTTCACTATGAGACCAACCCGGAAATCGCGAAAAAATATCATCTGTTCCCTACATGTATGTTCGCATAGCTCTTCAAATTTTAGGAAAAAGCAGTTTTTTTTTCGCGAATTCAGATTGGCCCCATAATGAAAATTGTTCATAATCATGATTACAATGACCCATTAAGAGGATGCCCATGAATTCAATTTCACCCTATATAAGGGAGTTCACTTGCAAATTGTGTGAGCGGTCACTTCGACTCATTAGTCATTAGTCATTTATTCATAAACAAGTAATTTGTATCTGAATTTAAACACAAAAATTACACAATTACAGTTGACACATTAAGATAAATTACATTTGTACTTCATAGTTTCAAACAATTTTTTTTTTAAATTATAATAAATTCACATTTCATCAATACCGATATGTCGACATGTAAATAAAAGAAAACAATATGGCCAACAGCTTAACATTTAAAATAATAACGATAAAATAATTAACAAAAGATAAATTTGATAGATTGATAGAATTAATTAAAAATAATAATATTAAATTTATAGATAGATCAATAAATTAGAATGAACCAAATCCAATAAAATGTAACATGGTTTTCTTAACAAAAAATTAAAAAAGTCCGGGAGGTTTTAAGTGAATTTAGTACCAGAGTAGCACTGAACATTTCAAACATTTGGGATTTTAAATTTATTTTAATACTTTCGTAATTTCCTACCTACGCTGGTTATTCATACAGATAAAATATTATGGTGTGTCGAATGACGTACATACCTAACTAATTTGATTTGCTCCACATTTATAACTTTCAGTATAATATGACTTAATTTTAACTCCTAATTATATTCTATTCAAATGTGGTTAATTATTGCTCCAACATGAAAGTTCAGTGGGTTCAAGTTAACTTGTGGTTTGATTTATGGTTAAGAGGTATGGAACTTGGCAACTTTGGAGAGAATGTAAGGGAAATGATTATGAAACTCCGTAATAATTTTATAGGTACCTACTTATACCTATCATATATATGAACACGATATTCGTCATAAATCCGAGCGTTTGATGATGAAGATAGCCAAGCGTCTTAAGTTCTAAATAAGAAACGAGTTTTGCATTTCAAAAGTTCGATTTGTTCCCAAATCTTTTACATGTTTTTAGGTACAGGATAAGTGCCTTTCAAAGAACCTTTATCATTATTTTTCCTTATAAAAGTATAAATGTGTTGATGTACCACGATTAATTAACAAAATATTATTACATTACGGAGGTACAATTTTTTTAACTTGATCTGGATTAGGGTAACCTTTGATTCAAAATAAAACTGCATTGTTCTTCGTTCGATAGTCTGTAGCTACACTTATAACTCTAGAATCAACAATCCGATTGACCTTTTTTACACTTATAATATTTTCAGTGTGAAGATGATGAGTACGTAAGTACACACGGCTACACATCAAGCTATACATTTCCAGTATAAGCTGACCTCGCATGGTACGGAAATCTTATAAAATACGAGATCAGCACTAACTGGAAATGTATAGCTTGATGTATAGCCGAGTGTACAAATATATTATTGGATGTATCCGTTCATGCGGCGGAAAAGTATCCCGGAACATTATTAAACATTTTTTTAAATTAAAAATAAATTTAATTGTATAACATTATAAAACATTTTCAAAATCGGGAAAAACTGAACGTCATTTTTTTAATTGAAATTTGGACATGACAACGTCTGTCGAGTCAGCTAGTAAGTAATAAAAATGAGAACATAAGTAGGTTAGAAGATGTGAAAGAGAATGTCTCTCTTAGTACATCCATCTTCTAAAACAGATCATGTTATTCGCTAAAACAAACAATAACATAGGCATTATGTAATAACTAAATCACCCAAGCCACAAGTATCGCAAAACGTTACGTAAACGCAAAACACAAGTTACGTAAACTGTGACTGCAGACATTTATTCGGGCTTGTTCGGGATAAATCGCATTCGTTCGTGCGATTGAAGGACATGTTGCATAGACTTGTTCGTTTATTGCGATGTTTGTGTGGAAATAATAGTTGTTATAATACGACGTTTTGTGAAGCGTTTGTGAAAACCTTTTGATTTTTTTTACAAATAAAAATGATACCATTATTATTACCTACCTACATTTTGTAGTAAATGATTCAGTTATTTTAAATTATTTTTTTACTACGTACTGAACTAATTGTAAGCAAACGATCTCATACAGAATTGAACAAACAATATTTTTGCAGCCCGTTAGACTTCGAAAATAAAGCCAAAAGCCATTTCAGATCGCAAACGAACAAAAAAATATACGTCGCATCACGACAATTTTATCCGAACACAGTTCGGTTTTCAAGCTAGTAGTTTTTTTTTTAAACCAGCATTCGAAAATTTTGTTCGATTTTTAAACGCTGCAGTCGGCTTCCGATTACCTACCACACTACGTCATGGGTGACTTTTGTGAATTGATTTTGACAAAAAATTGCATAAATATTTGGAGGAATAGCGGTACCGCATCAGTAAAAAAAAATGATAAAATAAATGATGTAATGACAGTAAAACACAGTGGCGATGTGGTTATCAACTTATCACATTTAATAGTACCCACAGAGCGGTTAATACTTACAAGCTGATACCTACATAATTATGTCTGTTAAAATAATAAAACAAACAATTACTATTATTATTGATAATTTTAGTTTTTCTGACCACTTGATGCTTTAATTACATGACTTAGTAATGACGTGTGAATCCGGCTATACGAAAACCGACAATCGATATCGAAATCTTTATTTTTTGTTTTATTGTGTACTTATGTACAGAGACGTCATGTAGGTGATGTAGGATACGTGTGGTAACCTCATCGCTACATGCATACTATATTATTGCACGACCTCTCGCTCGTCAGTCCGTATTTAGGTGCTTTAACCGGTTATTGCAGTTTGCTAAATTGTCATTTTTTATTTTTATGAAACTGAACTGAACGTCTTCGTAAACTAAATATTTTATTTTTTTAAATAAATTTTGTCCATATAATAGGTACTATTATACTACCTATGTAATTTTTAAACTGCGGTCGGTCAACGCATCAAACCTAAGGGTCAGGTTACACCGAGACGTGAGAAGCGTCGCTGCGCGCACGTTTTAAGATAGTGATACAAGATATAACTTTATTCACTGGCTGCACCGCGCTGCATCGCGCGGCGACCATCATCATCCGACCGCAGGCGGCAGCAGCCCTTATAGGCCTCTGCCTCGAATTTTGCGGGCAGCGGGGCGGCGGCGGCGGCGGCGCGGGAGCGGGGCGGGCAACGCATACCTGTTCTCCAAACCAGCGGGCAGATCGCGCGGCACTATAGCGGTGTAGTGTTGTGTTCGTGGTTGTGTTGTCGAGATATTTGTTTTTATTCGCGAACGAAATGTCTGAAAAAATGCGACATCTTTTTGATTCAAATTTATTCAATTTTTTTTTATGGTTCACATCTTTGCTGTTCCATATGGGTGTCCTCTCAAAGATTGCCGAAATAATTTGCTCTTGCACGTCCGAGGACATTTTGATACGTCACAAAAAAAAATGTACAACACTATACTACAATGCAAACGCGCAATGCGGGCGGTCACCGCTTGACTGGAGTGCACCGCTCGTTGCCCGCCCCCGCGCCGCTGCCACGCCGCTGTTTTCGAGAACCGGTCCATTTGATTTTACGCATAAGATCCTGCCGCTCCCGCGCCGCCGCCGCTGCCGCATGCCGCCCCGCTGCCCGCAAAATTCGAGGCAGAGGCCTTATTCCAGTCGGTAGCGGCCTACGGTTCGATTCCAGGCGGTAAACGTGTTATCGCTCGAGCGTTAGCGGTGCTACTAGTCTGCGGTCGGGCTACACGTGTCGCCGGTCGCTTGCCCGTAGCTGACAACGACGTGTCGCTAGCTACGGAAGGTATTTCATAAAAATTCATAGAAACCAGTCGGGTCGCGGCGTCGCCTGTTGTTGCCTCCTGCGGTCGGGTACGGAATGGTACCTTTACTGTCATGATGGAATGAAAACATATGAACGAGCTTGTCATTTCGTATTGGATCTGACGATGACGGGCAAATTGTATTTTATCTTGTAAAATAAAATTTGTTTCTCCTACAATTCAAAGGGCTAGACAGCTTTTTTGTTAAAAAACTGGCCTAAAAAAGACTGTTGAAAACAATGAAAAACATTCGAAAACTCTAGTTAAAAAAACCTTGGAAAAAGGACCCCGGTATCCGATTGACTCAGATTCTTTGTCTTTTTCGCAGAATAATATTAATTACTTTAGAATAAATTGTAAAAAAGAATTTCTTTAAAGTGAGTCTTTATCATTACCAAAAAAAGTTTCGAGCTTTATGGAAATTTTAGTCGCAGACACAAAGAACAATAAATTATGTTCTTGTTGTTTTGTAATTCGATTGTTGAATTACTTGTTACCGCATCTTTGTCATCGTATTTACACATTCCATAACTGAATGTCTTGGAGGAGTCCAAGATATTCAGATAATGAATGTGTAAAAATTATGACAAATTATACCACAGTTTACATAAAATAAGACGTCGAGCAAAACTTTACTAAAAGCTAATTGCTGTGTATAATCCTTTTTTTACATTTCAATGTAGAAAATCTACAAAGTAAGTGTTCATTCTTAAAATAACTACTTTCCTCGTTTAATTATTTCTGTTTCTGAGAAAACAATGCGACTTTCACAGAGCCTTGCAGGTGACAGTAGAATGCTCAGAATAGTTAGGAAAAGAAAGTAAAAAACTTAAAGGTCATTATAACTTACAAACGATAATGAAAAACATTTTAGATTGTTTCTTAAAAACAGAGACAAAGACTGGCAAGAACGAAAAAATAACTATAGCCCTCATGAGGTACTTAAGGTGGATCCGCAGTGGTAGGTCTTACGTTTTGTGCAATTCGCAGGTCAGTGTCAGGTTATATCTTGATCAAAATGTGATAGGTAATAGGTAATAGGTAATACGGGCTGGTTTCCGCAACTCCACGTCAAAGCGCGTATTTTGCGTACGGGTGGGAAAAATCTGTTATTCGATCCACCCCAGCTCCTCAAAGAAGGCCAGCAACGCCTTGGTGTTACTGGCAATCTCGCGTAGGGTACCTGGGATACCGAAGTACTTTGCCCTGTAAGTGGCGACCACCGACTCCTATGACTCCTATGACAAAGGGATCAAAATGTGATTAACATATATGTATTTACAGAATTATAATCATTCGAATATGAATACATCTCTTTAATTTAGATATGTTGTTCCATTGAATGACGTTTTCATGAAATCATGACATTTGAGAACAAATCTACGACTGCGAATCCTCCCAATATTGTTAAATGTTTTTTTATTAAAAATATGGTATAAACTACGAGAGCCCACGACCAAAACCATGTCGCATCGTTTTACGACCAAAACCGTTAGTTTAGGTGAATCTGAATCACTCGGTGGGCAGTACCAGTCACAAACGTTACAGTTTTATGGGAGCCCATTTCTGCTATTATAATTATATTAAATTGCAAAAAAAATGGCGGATGGTATCATCACTTTATATCTGACATTAATAAAAGTTATAAAAACTAAAACCCAAAAACAGGTTGGCGCGACCAACCGCACAGTCCTTTTTAAGGCTTTGGATGATTTGTTCAACCTCAGCTATATCGGTGGGAAGTAAATCAAATGATTGTGGGAATGAGTTTTTAGTATGTATTTCAGGGAATCGATTATTGCTAGGTAGTATTTTCTCAGTAAGATTCTTGCCCATGTTTTCAAAAAAATAATTTATATTGTTCAAGTCGTCATGCAGATTGGTCATAGATAGTGGTTTAGTAGCATGATACTTCTATTTTTTCGTATTTGTCACTGTTTTAATGGCTTCCCAGAACATTTTGTGGCTAATAAAGGCAGCTTTGTTGATTTCGGATCTCTCATATTCTGCTCTTATTTTTTTTTAAAGACCGTTTCATATCTTTTGTACTTTATTTCTAGCGTTTCGTTGTGTTGGTCTTTTTTTTAAGATCTTTGAGTTTTTGATGCATATTGTCGCGGTTTCTCATACATTTTAACAACCCCCTAGTAATCCAGGGTTTTTTAATAATTTTCTTATTAGATGTCCTTATCTTGGAAGTATTTTTTTTAATTGCTTGATTCAGGGTGGAAATAAAATAATTTGTAGTTATGTTGACATCACTGACACTAAATATTGAAGAAAGGTCAATTAAGCTCATATCATTGTCCAAGGTGTCATAGTTAACTTTTTAATTACTTTGGGACAGGGCTTGCGGTTTCGAGAATTTTGTTCAATTGCGAAGAATATACAATCATGGTCAGTTGTGGAACGTTCCGCTATGCAACAATAAGCAGAAAGCTTTGTCTTAAGCATGACATGATCTAGACATGTTAGACCATGTGTAGAGAGTGTATCTGCAGGTAACATACTATGGGAAGCTAATTAGTTTAAGTACGAAGACGAATTGGAGTCAGTATTGTGAGGTGTAATGTCGACATTAATATCTCCCATAAGTATGATGTTTGAATAAGCGGAATATTTACTTAAAAGCGTATTTAGGGACTCATTAAATCTAGTTATATTTATAAAACCTGCCGGGCCTGTAAATTGCAAGGACAATGGTATTTTCGTTAATTTCTAACATGAGACAGTTGGAGTCCTTGAGTATAGGCTCCTCAGATTTTAATCGTATTGTTGGCTTGTAGTAGACTACCACTCCTTCGTTCTGTGTCAAATGATTAAGTGTACTAACGTATTCGTAGTCCTGTAGTTGGGGTATAGAATGAGTACGGGGAAGCCAACATTCTGTCAGTACGACGAGGTCCCATTTTGTTTGGGATCTTTCCATTAATATCATGAAATTGGGCAAATTACGACTTATATTCTGACAAACAATTTTTAATGATGTTTGATATGGATTTTCAATAGAAAAGGAATCAACATTACAATAGGATGAAATTGCGATAGCTAATTCGTCAAGGTCATTAGCTATTTCTATTAGATTATTAATTTCTTATTTTAAAGTACTTTAATGGTCTTGGTTAAGTATAGAACAATATGTGGTAAGAAAGCACAAAAGATATATAGGAAAATGCTGTGGACAGAGTGCACGGTTTCAGTAGGAGGTCTTAACAATAGATAGTGGATTATCGAAATTGGGTTGAGGTCTGGCGATTGAGATCGGTTCTTCCACCGATCCAAATACCGGCCCAAACCATTATTGTTCCCCCTCCATATGAATGAACTTCCTGACAAAATTTCAAGCGTTCTTGACGTCCAGAGGTCTTCCAAACTCGAGTACGTCTTGTATCCGGCCCAATGCGGAAACGAGATTCATCGGAAAAGCAAACACAACGCCAGTCTTCTTCCTCCCAATTTCTGTGTTCAGTGGCCTTCGGGAACGCAGATCCACTTCACGTAAACGATTTCGGATGGTTTGGTCGCTTATCAGCAAGCCTGAAGAGCTTTGGAGCTTCGTAGCCAATATCATGGCGGTCATGGTACGGTTCCGTCGAGCAGTATTTTGGATGTACCGGTCCTGTCTGTGTGTGGTGATGCGAGATCGTCCCGCATGTCGCTCGGTCACGCTGTCCGTGATACGATAGCGTCTCCAGAGGCGGCTTATGACTTTCTGTGTGGTGCTAAGAGCGGCAGCCACAGTACGTTGCCTGGAACCAGCTTGCTAAATTCCGACGGCTCTCATCATCTCTTCTCGTGTCAAATGATATAGTCGCTCCATATTGATGCAATTTATTTCAGTTCCGATGCAGAAATTGTAATGGTTTTGTAAAAACGCAAAAATAATAATACACACGAAAAAATTAATTAAAAACGCTATTTTTATAGGAATAGGCACGGAACGGTTTTTATAGGAACGGAAATAGACTGTTGATTTTCTATTTTCAATCAAAATTAAAAAAAAATATATTATTTAAGTAGTGAAATTCACTAAAAAAGAATCAATCGCGATCCAAAAAAGTTAAAATAATAATCCTCAATTGCGGCGATACTCTAAAACGTACTTGATCCCTAGACACTTTTGATGTGTGTAGTTTGAATGTTCTGTTATGTTAATGCAGAGTTTATTAAAATAAAGTTTAGAGTAAAGTCGCGATAGCTCGGTGTTAACAGATTTGCTCGACGATCTCTTTTTGACGACAGTTGTTTTTACTCGATATCCTGTGTTCTGACGATCAATAAGATCTGTCAGCTGCTTCTTACAGATTTGTTTGAAAATAACATTTACTCAATTTTGTTTGATCACACGGTCCGGTCATTTCGATCGACAAGAATCGAGCAAGTCTGTAGACACCGAGATACCGTAAGTTTGGCTTTACTTGTAACTTTCTAGACATAGGTTACTTCTTGGCAAGCGTCCACCATCGTCGACCGCATAAGTACTAGTGCTATAGATACTATAGAATATTATATAATAGTCTTTATTATGTACACTATGAATGTACATAATAAAGCTACTATATGAATGTAGTGGTCTAGTTAAATACGAACCTCACTAAAGTGACTGCACAAAATTTTATTCGAAAGGAAACTCCATAATGTTTGAAAAATTGGTTCATTTCACTGAAAATGTTTAAATGTGATCTTTGGAGAAGAGCACTACAGGGTAACATAGTGATCAAACGTGACCATTACTAATATAATATAATAATAATAGTCCTGCACCAACCGGGGGTTGTCGCTGGGTGCACTTGCATAGTGCATACACGGATAATCGTCGGTTGGTGCCTCATTCCATTTAAAATTGTCTTAGGGGCCTCTCGAGCTGGCTTCGACCTCTCGTATGCCTTCCAAAAGACCGGGACTCTATGGTCCCGAGATATGTAAACACATAAATATAATAATAATATTATAAAGAGGTAAAATTTATTTGTATGTAGGGGGTAATCTCCGGAACTACCAGTGGGGTTTGAAAAACTCTTTTAGCATTAGATAGCTCAACTCTTGAGGAAGGTAACATCACGCTACAACTTTTAGGAGCCAAGCAAAAAGAAAAATAGTCCGAAAGAACGCTAAGCGAAAACGAAATAATAGCGCGGGCGAGCGATGCGATGCGACGCGATGGGTTGCGGGGGCCGAAATTTCACGCGAACGAAGTTGCGGGCAGAAGTCAGTCTTAAATAAATAAATAAATTTTCATAGAATATGAGAAGTTTCTCTCGCGGCAAAAACATTTAGATACTATAGAAATATCGCCTTCAACGATGGTCATCTATTAGAGATGTCAACTTCAGCCCGTTATAAATATTAATACACAGCCAGCAAATATAAATATTATATCTGTTAACTGAAGTAGTAGATAAACTAAGTAATAAATTCCTCGTAACAAAATATAAGACGGTGCTATTGAGGATTTATTTAAGTAGGGTATAGGTAATCCGTTTGAAACACCTACGTAATATTTATTCACATCTCGAATATGATTCAACCGTAATCTCATTGCAAACATCCACGAAATGAGCTTTTGATTCCCTTTAATCATTTACGGTAAATATGTACAGAATCAAAAGTAGGCTTAGGCCAGGTAAGTAGGTTTGCAGGCACAAAACAGGAAACAAACAAAACACTTTTGGGATATCATAAACATTTTATGACTGCCATTGAATTTATTAGCCGTAACGTTTTTCTATTTTGCTGTCTGAGTAGATACGGTAGGCCGCATGGCAGGGGTAACTAAACCAGTAAAAGCTGGCCCCTAATTCTATTGAAACTCCTTACTAAGCTACGCCAGCTCAAGGTCAAAGTGTTAAAGTTCAAAACTACAGTGGTTTTTAACTGCGGCAGAGCTGGGTTTTTTTATTTTATTTTATTACTTTAGAATATCCTCATGGATGAGGATTCCTCCCCCTGGGGAGGGCGGCGGGGTCTGTCAGACTGTTATTGACTAAAACCAACCCGGTCTTCCGTCTCACACTTGCACCGGGGATCACGGAACCTAACCTAACATTGTCGGAACAAAATAACTCTGGGACAGATTTTAATGCGCCTGAGTAAAGGAAGAAGAAATGTCTTCAAAACTACAGTAGTTTTAACTGTGGTGGAGCTGGGTGTAATTTGTATCTTGTTGTATTTTCCTTTCAGTCTATCCCACTAAAAACTTAAATCCCTGATCGATACTTTTTTGAGTAACTTGCAGAAATTTTAGGAAGTTTATTATTTTACGTATGAAAGTAACATTCAAGATGACTATCACAAAAAAAAAAAACTGATAAATACCCACTACAAAAAACAATAACTCGAAAACTAAACTAAATATCGCCTAACATACATGGGGTATTTTCGGATACCAGGGGTATCCGAAAATGAGGCATAATTTTTTTTTATAACGTCACTATTTGGACCACCTGTATGTGCTAACAGACTTAAAATAATAAAAATAATATGAAATTGTATATAAAAAAAGGAGGGGAAAGAATTATAGGGCATCAAAAAGTTCGTCCGCACCGCCGTCAACAGGAAAATTGCCCAAAAGGCTGGCAGCATTGCACGTTGTATGGCGATGCTGATTTTTAAAGGAAATCTTAGCTGTTTCCTCCCATGTCTGGTAAGGTAAGCATCTCAAAGAGCGCACTGACATCACACTGTGAGCGGATTATTGAACTCACTTCAAAGCCTTTAGTGGCGCTCGCGCTCGCACAATGATGTGAAGAAAATTGCATTCAGTATCCAATTCTTAAAGACCTGTATTATCCCTCTCTAGGATGGAACCCTTTTCTTGTACAGATAAGGAGCTAACATCGATTACCTACTTATAAGTCTTGTTCACACAATGTTGGCAAGATTTGAAACAGGTATCAATTTCTTTGCTAATATAGTATTTTCAAAATAGCCTTTACGAGTGGTCGTAGGTGCTTAAATGCAGTTCGTCTGACTCACCCTGGTACTGGGTCGTGAGCCCGCTGTGTTAGCTGGACTGACAAACGATTTTATTTCTGTAAGTAGGTTTATCCAAGCACTTTTACACGTCAAAAATAAATAATGTTTTTTACTAGATGAGTTAGACTGCCCAACATGCTGTCTGGCTGGTATTTCTTACTACGACGTGAGCTAACATGAGCTATTTTCATAACGGGTATTAAAAGACACTTAATGAAACCGAAAGTAAAAAAAAAACTAGTTGACTTGACTTTTTATTCTTAACCTTTAGGTTAAGAATAAAAAAAAAAACACGTTTTTTATTACATAAACAAGTATTGTTTAATTTTGTGGCCACACGAGACAAGAATTCTTTCATTAAGTTAGTATCTAGTGTCTCACATACTTTCGATCAAATACCGAAATCACAAAAACAGCCGATTGAATACGTTATCGGAAAGATAAAAAGAAAGAATATTTTTTCTATTTGGGACACGCCCTGGAAAAGAAACAATAAAATTGAACGAAAAACGAAGAATGAAAAACGTATTTCGAAAATATGAGCAAAGCCTCAGGCAATATTGTTGTAACTTCTCTGATTAGATAGTTAGTAATAACAAAAGAAAATAAAAAACAGAATACATTCATTATAAAGAAAAAAAACGTAGATATTCTGTACAGTCACAAATAAAATATATTCGTCATTTAAGGGCTATTTTTGTCTACTCTTTGCACGATATAGTCTGCTTTACCGATTCAGCATTACGAATTCAAATTCAAATTCAAAAGTCATTTATTCAAACTAGGCTGAAAATCAGCACTTTTCGAACGTCAAAATTACATAATAATATGACAGTCCCCCAAAAACGCCCACCCTTCACCACTTCCTAGTGCTTTAGCTGGGAAGAAGAAATGGCGCAACAAACTCCCCAGCAGCACAGCTGTCTGAATAGTTAGAAGAACATGATTCTATACAATAGTAATAATTTACTTTACGCAACACAAAACATTAAATTAAATTATTTTCTATATGTCACCTAGTACGAGTATATTATTTCGCGTAATGACACTTCCCACCAGAATTACACATCTGCCACCTTCTTTACAAGTCAGACCGAATTAATAATGTGACACTGACAGACGCTAAATGCTGACAGTTAAATAAAAAATACATATAAATATATTATATGAATGGCCAGGCCATTAAAAAGGTTTTCGGTTGATGTCAATTACTCGACATGACGCTATTTTGAAATTTTTTATCAAGTAATTAAACATAGTTTTGTATACAATAGTCTGCTCAGTGCCGTAGCTTCAAAAGGTACTATTATGTCCGGACTTTATAAAGATAAGATTTAGCAGACTCAACTGTACCTATGTATTTTATAAATAAACTGCTAAATAATGAGATTATTGGTGTACGGAGTTTATTGAAAAGGGTCTTTTGTAAAGGTAAAAGGTGTGCCTACATTTCTTTTATGTCACGCACAAGCTTTTGAATGTCGCAGACTAATTAATCCAAACGTAGGATTTCTTAATTTGTACCAGCATATTATTAAGAGCTAGGTATACCACTTATAAACACATAAGATAAAGGCTTATTATATTTGAGACACACTGCAAAGTATTGAAACAATCTCTATTATCTAAATTATAATATCAATGAAAATTAAAACGAAATAAAAAAAAAATATGTGTTATATAAAATAATTTCTTAAATAATATATTTTAGATATAACAACTAAGTTGTTAAATTAAAGCCCTCTTCCTCTCTCCTACTGCTGTGCCCGTCAGTGTCCACCATGTTTATGTCTTTGTAAACCTGACACCTCAGTTCACTTTGTGGAATGCAATAAATATAATTGAGTTTTATTCTAGTAATGATAACTCTTGCTTGACCTTTTGACCTTTTTTTTATTGTGTGGGAACATATCAAATAACTTCTCCCTGAGGCGCGCGTGGAACACAACGCGCCGTCGACCCGGGCCTGGTCCTTACAGGACGGTGAGCTACCCATTGTTCACCGTCCGCATGCACGCGCCTACGATGGCCGGGAATCAGCCTGCGATTCCCGACGTTCAGGGCGTCTCCTGCGGCGGCTAGGAGCGTGAGGGCACGAAGTTTGCCTCTCCCTCACGCGTTCCGCCTCCTCCTTTGCGAGCATTACTGCTTCGCAAAAGGAGGTGACGGCCTCCCATGCCCTCTTGCCCCGTGCCATGGCCTGGAGCAGGGCCGGACGCGAGAGATTCCCGCCACCGATCGCCTCCACGAGGATACGGCGATGCTCTGCCTGGGCAGACCTCACCGTATGCTCTCGAAACAACCGTGTCCGGTGAGGACCTGCGTCAGGCAGAAGGTGAGGACGCCGTGGCGCCTCTCTAGCCACTCCTCAAAGAGGGGACTTATCGCCGCAATAGTGGCGTGCCCAGCATTGAGTTGCGACAATCACACTCTCCATGACGCCATGAGATCCCGCAGGAGCTCTGTCCACTGTGCCGCGATAGCGATGCTCGCCTCCTCGCGCCACTCCCAGATGTGCGCGAGGACTTTTGCCTCCAGATCCCATGGCGGCAATCCGGCAAGGAGGACCTAACACGGGATTAAATTAACCACTGAATTAGACATAAACAGGATATCCATATCAAAACTGCTAGTAATCCCACAAATTAATTAAAACTTTAAATTTAAATTATTAAAACTTTGCAAACTGCTAATAAATATTTGTTCTCGTTTGAATCGGATTCTGCATGTTTACTTGCTAACGAGCGCTCGGCACTTTTAAAGCGGATTGGCACGCAATAGATTAGAAAATGAAAAACCATGAAGTATGTTTTTCAAGGATGAGATACATGTAACTAGAGTGGTCGTACCACATATAAAATGTTGATGGTTAGAAAAGGCGAATGGATTTTAATATGAAGAAAATGAGAGTTAATAAAAACGTGATGACTATCATGAGAGAATGTAAGACAAAATCGTATCCAACTAATGTGATACAAAGGAGAAAAGGTTTATGAGTGAAAATTCCTATGGAGTGGGGTTAGTGTACCTAACGACCCCAACAAAAATTGGTTGAGGCTTTTAAAGTGATGGACATAAAACGAATGCAACATGCGATGCAATTTTTTTTCGTATTCTGTTTATCATAAAGCTTTGACATTTATTCAAAAACATAAATGATGGACATAAAACGTATGCAACCTAAATTTCTTTTTTTTTCCTATTCCATCTATCATATCATAAAGCTTTGACAATTATTCAAAAACATTTTTTAGTGCAGTTATTTATTCGGAATTTGCGTCCTAAATTCAGAATTCCATATTATGAGCTCGAGTTATGTCCGCGTCGATTAATGAGTTTTATGATTGAGTTTCATTTTCAGAAAATCACGCCTACGTTCCCCTAAGGGTTATGCAGAGTGTATTGAGTCTGTTATTTATTTGAAATTTGTAAGCGGTATTCAACGAGGTTCGATTTGCGTCGTATATTCAGAACTCCATATTATGAGTTCGAGTTATGTCCGCGTCGATTTAGTGAGTTATATGATTGAATTAAATTTTCAGAAAATCAGGCGTTCCCCTAAGGGTTATGCAGAGTGTATTGTGGACCCACATTTCGGTCGCCAAGTGTCATTTGATAATGGTGTTTCGTTGAACTGAAATTTTATGTCAAAAGGAGGATGATTCCACAGTAAAATAAGATATACTTCTATAAGTTTTTGCCAATACTAAGGAACTTTAAACCAGCCTTAGTTTAATTAATTCAATGAAAAATAGTCCTAACTATTTCTAAACTCATTGAATACTAATTAATATTAGTTTACGCGTGAAACAAGATAAATTGAACAATGGGAATTTTAATCGAAATATTTTGGTAAATTAAACCGTTACCTAGGTTAAAATAGTGGTTACTAATATCAGTATCCATGACAAGATGCACAGAAAATACTATGTATTTTTATGAAATAATTGTGAAAGTAATAAATGAGAGTCCCTGTTTTCATAAACGTAAAAGTCTTTTGAAAACTTGTTGAACCCATTTAACCTTTCACAAGCTCCTGGTAAAACTTAAACCTTTTTCAGTAACTTTAGTCACGCTGCTGCATTTAAGTTTTTAGTCTAAAAGATACAACTACTTAATACTTTTTTATACTTTAATTTAATTAAAGTTGTAAGTTGCCGAGGCATTGCGCCAATGTTGCTGCCTTGTAGTCAACAAAGGTTAACAAACAAAACCTCAGTTTAATTACAAGTTTTACTGCTTAGTAACATTTCTCTAAAGACCTTGCTACGCTGTTTACATGTCACTGGTTAAAAATAAGAATATATTTATTTTGCTAAGTTTACAGTTAATTAAATAAAGTTTTTTTACAAAAAGTTTTCTTTTGAGAACTACAAGTGTATTAATTAAAGTAATTGTGAAACGCAACGTCTCTCTCCCTCTGTGTAGTTCGTAAACCAGAACTTGAAAACCACTTGACTTTTATGCTATGAGTGTGGTTTTTATTTTATTATTTTATGTCATTGATGTATATCTTATATTTCTGGCTAAGTTTCAATATTTGACAATAGACGCGAAATAAGCTGTCACAAGTATAAGCCCGTTATATAAGATGTTATTCAAATAACTGAAAACCGTTCAAGGATTGATTGTACTTATCAGTATGAGCAACTTTTATTATGGAACCAATGACGATATCGCGAAAAAAATTTGCTACTTCAAACATTTAAGAGGGAACAGGGCCTGCGATTCTCCATACAAATGTGTACCCCTTTTTTCTTCTTGAATAATGCCTCTAGAGCATTTTTTTTTCCCATAAATCAAGGTCTGCTGTAGACACGTCCCTGTTATTTCCTTTTTTTTCATCAACTTATTGATAAGAAATTATGACCCTCCAAAAATTACAAAAATGCCCCATTTTTACCGCCGCGATTAGAGGACTACCAGTTAATTTCCAAAAGTTTTAACCCTAAAAGAATGATAGTAACCTAGACATACTCTTTCTTAAAATTTTAATATAAAAAATAATTGAATCGGCTCAGTTTGCGTGGAGCAAAAAGGGGAATACGAAACGTAGATTTCGTAATTTTTTTTGTGATATAATCGGTCTGAGCTGTAGCTGTCCCTATCGCACTCTCCGGAGGCAGACTTGAGGTAAGACGACGGCAATTTTTTCAGGTTTAGTAGTAGAAGAAGAAAAAAATCATTATTACGAAATGGTATCTATAGAAACTAAACGTTTTGAAATGTTTCACTAGATGTCACTGTGCCGATGACGCGTTTTTCTGAATTGCGGTGTTAAGAGTCTCCGCGAATGAATGACGTGATTCGGTTTTTGTATTTAGAATCAAGAGCTTACTTCATAAGATCATTTCTATAGTCAGCTTTTCTCGAGACTTTCACAGTTGAGGACAAAAATCGTTATAATTTTTATTACGATTCCCTTGTGTAATATGTTTCCATAGCTGATAGGGTTTATGCTGGGTTCATGTGCTGCCTTTTTCAACCAAATATTATCACTTTGGTAAGTACCCTAAGGTCGTTAAAACTATTTTAACATGGACAGTATCGAAAAAGATGGGAGGCATACGGGCCTCATAGCCGCATTCTTCGATGGCTTTTATACTGTCTATAAAACCTCTATCCGAAAGTATCATCTGGTAACAAAAGCCAGTGAAACGGGCTGACTTCATTATTAACTATAATAGTCGCATCCGAGGTAGTAGCAGCGGTTCTTTCTTTAATGAACTAAAAAGTACGAGATAATTGGCTATAGTTTTTGTCAAGACTGAGCCAACGAGTCCAAACACGATCACAATCAACACTAAAACACAATATCTTGATTGATTGAGGACTTCATATGGACAATACCTAACAATAACTAACTACCTCAATAATGACAATAACTAACTACTTATTGTTTTGGTTTAATTGAAATAAATGCTTTGACATTTATTTCAATTAAACCGTTTACAGGCACTTTTGAACTGTCAAGAAGTGGGTCAGTCAGAAATATTAAGCTAGTTGCCCATTCCAAAGCGTAGTAGGTACCTATGGAGAAGAACGGGCAAGAAACTGACGACACTCTTTTGAATCAAAAATTTGATGCATGTGTGAACAATGTAAAAAGACTTGCACGCTTGTAAAAGCGTCCGTAATAAAAAGAAAAAATTAAAGAACCACTCAAAAATTTTAAATAAATTAAAATAGCCACGGCAGCTAAGAGATAACCAGTCCCAACTGACGGAGCCCGTTCACGAACATGATGCCTGGATCAGCACCATTCAGCTTAACTATTTTGAAGGGAGATAAATGATCCAACACACGCGCTTCCATCAGTGAGACATCTGAGTGAGCATGACTTACTCACAGCCGCCAGGGCACATTCATGTCAATGAAAAACATTTTACCCGGTAAATGGTAGCTCTTTAGTACATAGTACTCACACCTGTGCTATGCAATTATATAATACAAAGGAGATTGAGTTTATACAATACAAACATGGTCTTACAATCTTCAGCAGCTCGAACAGTATTTTCAAAATATTAATCAATTAATTGTGGTTGTGGAGCAGGACCAGCAATGGGCCAAGCTCAATGGCAGGTAATCTGAAAAGCTCAGCGCAGATGGCGCTAGCTGTTTTGGGGTCGTAGGAACGGTCAAACATTGGTTATTTCTTTGGAGCACGAAGTTTTCACCAGAGCTAATTTATTTTTCTTGAAATAAAAATGTGTTAGTGTTGTGTACCTATAGATGCGCAATCCACCCACCGGGTTCTTTAAACCCAGGTGGTTTTAAACCGGGTGTTTTGGCTATAATTAGGTTTAAACGGACGCTTTTAACGTGCACGTCTTTCTACATTGTTCTCACATGTATAATTTCAACGTTAATGATGTAACCAATATTTTGTAACAATTTTTTGATTTAAAAGAGTGTCCGTGGAGTTTCTTGCCCGTTCTTCTCCATAGGTACCTACTACGCTTTGGAATGGGCAACTAGCTTCATATTTCTGACTGACCGACTTCTTGACAGTTCAAAAGTGCCTGTAAATGGTTTAATTGAAATAAATGCTTTGAGTTTGAGTTTGAATTTAAACCCGATTTCCATTGGATCTACAATAACCGTTCGGAAGAAACGTAACCTCAAAAAATTTGGTGAGATAGACGTACTTTTTGTGAGTAACTGTAAATGTTTAACAATTAAATTATTTTTTAATTGTTATTATACTTTTTAATGAAATATAATTAGGTGAAATAAAATAAAGCAAGATAAGACCTTTATTTTCTGATGCTAATCAAAAACAAATTAAGTACTAGGTACATTGTTATTGTTACAGACAACAGATAGGTTTTCTGGCTTCACCTGATATTGAAGGTTCGTTGTTGTCGTTCGATATCGTCTGGTCTACAAAACTCTCTATTCTGATGACTATTATCTATTGAAGGCACTGTAGAAGTGACTCATCGTGATGCACTTAAAACGAAACTTTCTTCAACAGAGCTGAGAACTCTCGAAGTTGTTGTTTCTGTCATACGCTGCCAATCAGAAATAAAACATTATTTAGTGTTACTTATATCATAGATATTTATTCACATAGATACTTTACTTATCATATAGGTTTAGATAAATTTTGAAGGCTATTTTGCTGGAAAAAAAAACATAATTTGGAGTGGTAACTTACCTCTGTACCAAGACTTCCTTTTTTCAAAATACTTTTGCATCTTTACTTCGAAGTTCTTCATTCTTTCACATTCCAACCACCGTATCTATAAGTCATTTTTCATCAGTAAATCTCGAAATTCTCGGAAATAAAATCAACACACGAAAATATTTCAAATTCCCTTCGAGAAACGGAACTGTCATGACCGCCAAACACACCAGCGCCACCAAGCGGGAGCAATGGCGGACGTCCCTGCCATTCTGTTCGGTAATAATGACGATACAATGATTTGTGATTACTCGCTTCTTTTAACGAGAACGGTCTTGTAGTGTTAACAAAAAGTATTTTCGTCACATTTAACACGGTATATTCTCGTAATTGTGACGAGATTTTTTATCCGTTTCCGATCATAATGAGAAGTACAATGACCCTATTCCGGGTTTTCAGTTATTTCAATTCCACCTCTTTTAAATAATTATGTGTCTAAAAAATAACAAATACTCAAGCAATAAGTATAATATTGTCATTTCTGTAACTATAATTCTTCAATCCCATTAAGTGCTCTATGGTTTGAAAGGCAGTCTACCATTTGGTCAAGGTTTATGGTATCTAAGATTAAAAATAGGGAAAATAAGCATTGTTTCCGAAATTTGGGGATACTTATGTTTGGCATAAGAACGGCATGATAAGTAGGTATAAGATTCGCTTCAATTACAACTTTAATAACTCGTTCATTAAGATTTCATTTTCGAGAAATCCTAATTAATTTTATCTTCTATACCCCGTAGAAACATTAACTATTTAACTACACTAAATAATAACAGCTTCACTTCACTAGATAGAAGGTTAAGCTGTGCTGGTCGAGAACGGTCCGTGGATGGGTAACCATCCATTACATAATTACAGAGACACCTCCGCGCCTCGGAAAGCACGTTAAGCCGTTGGTCCCAGCTACCATTTGTAGATCTCTGACGGTTATTACGGGTAGCCGGAAGCCCATATGTCTACCGACCGTCATACCAAGGGGTATCGTGTTACCTAGTAATTCAGTCACACCTGGTAGTACTACCTGGTATTCAGTTACATCCAGTTATACTGGATGTCGACCCCAACATAGTTGGGAACTTGGGAAAAGGCTAGGTTATCTCTAGTCATTTCACATATACCCATACATACACATACATTTCAGGGGCTATCGAGTTGTATTTCGCCAATTAGTAATTTAACCACGAAAGTGTTATACTCGTATGTTTGACGTAGATATCTATATGGCGGAGAAGGGTGTGTCTTTCGTTATTATCATATTCATATCAGCCATATTTTAACTACTGTGGGCGTACTGTGGGTAGTGTTGGTTATTGCGCAATAGAAAAACCGTTTGCATTTCAGATCACATTATAATTTACTATCAAATTAATCACACAAGTAGTTCACACACTGTAAGTACACGACACAACTATTCGAAACGCACGACAGTTTCTAAACTTGTTCACTGCTTGACCGCCACCGACGAACTGTGCCTAGCTCCGGCCGGTCCGAGCGTTATGTTCTAGACTCTGTCGAGTGCCGCTAGGTGGCGCTGGTGTCCCGATTAGTCAACTCACTAACGTATTTCTGACATATAGATATTAAATGATTATCTTGCCTCTCGGCACGGGCTACATAAAATAAGGATAGCTCCTGCTCAGTGAGAAGATAATCCAGTTTTAAAGGTCCGGCTACCTCTGATGCTCCAGACATACCTAAGTATCGTCAATCCTGATCCGTATTCATGTCTCGTGTCAGCAAGAATTGTATAAGAAATAGCGACCCACCCCAGCTCCGCACGGTTTTACCTGCCTACCTTTCTACATACTAGCCCACCGCTCCTCATCGGATCACTCGCTCGCGCTATTAGCTTAGAGTTCTTTTTGACAATTTTTTATTTTTGTTCGGCTCCTGAGGGCTTCCTCAAAAATGGGACTATCAAATGCAAAAATATTCTTTCAAATCCAACTGGTAGTTCCAGAGATTAGCGCGTTCAAACAAACAAACAAACAAAATCTTCAGCTTTATTATATTAACTATAGATTCATTAATATTGATATATTAGGTACGTAATATAAGTAGGTACATAAATTACCCGAAATAAATGCTCTAAATACCATTATTTAGAGCTACTACACAAAGGATTTGAAAAATTAATTGTGTAGTTTAGGATCCAAGCCTGCCTGTTATGACTTACGGAGCCGCAACGTAGACACCACGTACGGCTGATACATAAATTCAAGGTTGCTCGGCGAGCTATGGAACGAGCTATGCTTGGAGTATCTCTGAGGGATAGAATCCGGGAAGAGGTAATCCGGCAGAAAACTAAAGTTGTCGACATAGTTCACAGAAAAAGCAAGCTGAAGTGGCAATGGGCCCGCCATATTAGCCGTAGAACCGATGACCGTTGGGGTAGATGTGTTAAGCAAACGTAAGGTAGGACGCCCTCAGGCTAGGTGGAGTGACGATCTACGCAGGGTGGCTGGTAGCAGCTGGAGGAGAGTTGCCGAGAACCGAACTGAATGGCGTGCAATTGGAGAGGCCTATGTTCAGCAGTGGACTGCTGTAGGTTGATGATGATGAAGTGGTCACACATTCAGACACGAAAAGCAATTTTATTTTAGGTTAGATTATACAGATAAATGTCGTGGTGGGTCAGTGGTTATGGCCTCGATTCTCATCCACGAGGTGGTGGGTTCAAATCCGGGCAAGTACCAATGCAAGTGCATGCAAAGTGCAAGGACAAGTGACTTTTTCAATTCTAATGTACTATCTGAGTTTAACTTGGACATTATGAGCAAGCGTGGTGATCAATGCCTGTGCCTTCTCTGTATGAGAAGAGGCAATTGCTCTGCAGTGGGACAATAATAGGCTGATAATATTAATGTTTATTTTGTAGATAGCTCATACCGTAGTAAAATATTTGTCAGACTGCCTAGGATGCACGGGTGTCTACTTTAATGTATATAACGACGCAAGATAGCCTTCACTAGAAGTGGTCATCGTATTAGTGGTTCAGCAGCATCAGTATCAACAGGATTGTACTGGAATATAGCAGTTTGTCGTGGCTCTGACACCATCTCTGTCATCAGAAGACAGCCGCCACGCAACCATCAATCCGACGCTCTGCAAGAGTGACAGTGATCAGCCAGTGTCACTCAAATCCGACCTCTTCGGTGATTCCTAGTAACTTCGTAACAAAACTAGTCATACCTAGTTATAGTATCAGGTTACTCGTGTTACATAAAATAGTTAATGGGTGCTCTTTTCAAGCTGATGGAAATAAATAGGTAAAAGTTCGGAACGTGAAGTTTCAAAATAAAACTTGAGCTAGTTATGTTTCTCACCCAAATTATATATTATTATTAATATCTTATTCTTTTCCTCAGTTTGTTTGCTTTGTAACTTTTAAAAGTAAGCCTGGGGTATCAAGCAGGTAGGTAATTAGATTGTCGCTTGGAGACGATTTGTTTTCTTTTGTTTCGATTTTATAAACTTCTGTGTTGAAACCTTGCTTCCTGCCAATGTACCTTATTTATTGATTTATTTTTATTTAACCATTTATGTACACACATAAATATATTAACAGAGAAGAAGAAAAGCACAGACAAATACGTACAAAGGTGACCTTCTTGGTTTTCAAATAAAGTAATGTTTTGGCCGGAGTAAATCAAAGCACATTTTAAATAGCCTCAAGCAAAGCCTAATTATTTGCTTAAAAAGGTGGACGAGGGCAAGTATTTTATTTATTCTCTTTTATTAGAAAACAATTGTCACGAAAAGCTAAAGCCGCGGGACTATTATATTATTTAAGTTGTTTTTGAAAACTCATTTCTGTATTTTGTTGATCCTCAGTGGATTAAACGAACGCTCGGTGGGTCGTCAATGATGGATAGAAGCATGTTTTGGTAAAATAATACCTTACCGTTTTCAATGGCAAAACCAACTAAATTGTAGCTATAAAATTAGATTAATATTATAAAATTTTGTACAGCCCTTTATAAACACCGTTATGCCGTGTTACCGAGCGTAAGATTAATATTGTAGTTCTAAAATTTGGCTTCTTTGCGTAGGTATTAATTATAAACAAATTACATACTTATAAATGTGAAAGTGAGTTTGTTTGTTTCGCTTTCACGCTAAAACGGCTGAACGCACACTCAAATCTGTGTGGTTCTTTCCTCAAAAGACCATTTCAGACACTAATCTACATGGTCCTCATATGGCCTAACCAATTTCTGGGTTGGTAATTTGCCTGGACTTTAAAAGAGACTATGACCTCTGAGTTTGTTTCGGTCTTTCTTCTCAAAGTAGTCAGATAGGAAACGCCGAACTCATCTAGCAATTTTTTTTTATAAGACGTGTAAACGTGATTGCAATATCCTATTTACAGAATAAACAATTTCATTTCATTTCGGATTTGGATGAAATTTGGCACATGGGCAGACTATGACCTGGAGAAGATCAGAGACCTTTTATCCCGATATTCCCACGGGATCGAGACTTATGCGGGTGAAATCGCGGGGCGCGGCTAGTTAAATGTAATGTAAATAATATTTTGTACATAGTAAATATTTTGTGATGGTGTATAAATTAATATTCATCAGCCTAACTTTCTATTTTAGTAATTATAAAGCCTCCGTTCAAGTGTCGATTTGCCTGTAGAAGTCGATAACAATAAAAATTCAATTGGGTCTCGTTAGTAACAGTTAAACTCTTATATACACTTAAACTAAATCTAATTACAATCAATCTGCCTAGCCTTTTCCCAACTATGTTGGGGTCGGCTTCCAGTCTAACCGGATGCAGCTGAATACCGTATTTTACATGGATCGACTGCCTATCTGACCTCCACAACCCAGTAACTGGGAAACACAATACCCTTGGTAAAACTGGTTGTCAGACTTTCGGGCTTCTGGCAACCCATAACGACTGTCAAAGATCTTTGAATCACAGCCGAAACCAACGGCTTAACATGCTTTCCGAGGCATGGAGGAGTCTCGGCATGCTAAGATGGTCACCCATCCACAGACCAACCCCGGCAAGCGTACCTTAACCTGATGGATCGAACCGTGCGGCTGTTATTACTTAGGCACGAGCTTCTCCCTAAACTAAACCTAATTACAATATAAAATAAATTAAGTAAAATATCTATAGCCAAAAAAGTAGGGTAACATTTCGGCGCGTCCTTTTACTATTTGCGGAGAAGAATACGTACATAATGTAATATTGCTCATCCTCCATAGCAAATAGCGTGATAGTTTATACCCTACAGTTTGATTAGACTTATTGGGAATATCTATGCAAAATTTTAACAGAATCTATCCGGTAGAATTTGCGTAATGCTGGAACATACATTCAAACAAACAGACAAACTATATTTTCGACATTAGAATCGATCCCAGACAGCAATTACTTTTTTTTCTACTTTTTTTTTACTTTGTTACGGTTTTATTATACGTATAGATTATGTTTAGGATTGTCTTAGACACTGAAAAAATATTTTTCCTAGGTAGGTACTGTAATTGAAGATTTAAAGCAGCTGAATATTGTTAAGCCAAAATAAAAAGAAAATCAATTACATTCTTACAAAAACTATGAAAAATATTATTTTTATTAGACGTTGGAGAGATTACCAACGAAGGTACAATAATAATATTTTATGTTGAGAGGGCGATGAAAAGGTCATGAAAGTCGTTATTAAAACCCTTAATTTGCGGGGAAATTACCATGAAATGGATAGAGCTATCTAAACAGCTCTTTCCAGATTTCTAAAAGCCTGGGCTGTGATAAAAAAGCCTTGCTATGAGAATCGGCGATTTTAATTTTTTGACTATAATGAACTTTATTTGGTAACGTATGCTATACGTTGATTTGGAATGAGGATGCAGCGCCTTACCTTTCTAGAAGCTGGAGTCGCCTTCCTGCTGCTAGGACTTTCTATGTCCTCGATGTTTAGGTTAACCACGCGGCAAGCCACCGTGGCTTCACAGATAAACAATTCCTATTTCTATTCCCATTCCTACACAGCACTTCAAATAAAAAAGAAATAAATATGTTTATTCTGCACAAACAAAACGCACTTTTAAATAAAAAACACAAAATACACAAATACAAAAGTAGCCAAAAGCCTCGTATTGAATCAACAAATAAATGCTTGAAAATGTTGTTCATCGGTTGATGTCAAGGCCACGGACCAAAGACAATATTGCGTAATTACTGTTGCGACATTACGTACTCTGTGGTTGTGGTTGCGACATTGGCAAACGACAACAAAAACATAACAAAAACAAAATGCCGATTGCAGAGTAAACTACTTTTGTGAATCAGTGTAACTTGATAAGTAGGTAGTTCTAGTTTCTTATATAGACCCAAAAATCGGGATTTATCACGAAATCCAGATATATTAGCGATAAAAGCTCTGGAGATATGCTTTCACGGCAGCGGATTAGAATGAACATCTCTTTTTTTAAATGGCGTCCGTTGCGGTCAATCTTCTTCTATTATTTTATGGCTGTCTCGCTCTGACCTACGGTAGACGCTGTAGGAATGAATAGGAAGGAAGGTGACTGATGGGAAACGTACCTCCTACCGCCACATTCTATTATAACTAAAAGTTGAAAAGATTTCAAGTAGGTAGATTTGGATATCAGCGATGTATATGGCGGTAACAACATTAATATACAATAAACCTTCCTTATAAAAGGCATGAAATATTTCTTTGTGCAAAAATATCGTGATGAGGATTAAATTTTCACGCTAATCTCGTTTATTTAATTATTAGAAGACGAAACGTAATTTTATATTAATAAAAAGTTATCGCATAAGTAGGTATGGCAAGTATTTTTTCCTAGGAGGGAGATAAACATTTTTTTTCACATTTGTTATAATTTGTTGTAACATTATTAAAAAAAATTAGGTCTTGTCCTAATATAAGAGATCGACACACAAATACGAGATCGTTGCGATAAATGGTCACCATTTTTTTTCGAAAAAGCCGAACCCGATAATCGCGTATTTGCACGACAATCGCTTAGTACACGGCTTTAGAGGACAGTCAGCAACAGCTTCCTATCTGCTATTAAATTGTGATTTCTCATCTGCCTGCCAAGTATAGTGGTACAATGGTTATTTTTCTTTGTCTGTCAATAAAATTGGTCATTGATGGGCTTATGGTGGCTTTAGGTACCCTACTGCTCTACCGGCGTTGTACGGACAGCTGTTTTGATTATGG
Source organism: Xanthia icteritia (assembly GCA_949128155.2). NCBI lineage: Eukaryota > Metazoa > Arthropoda > Insecta > Lepidoptera > Noctuidae > Xanthia > Xanthia icteritia. The sequence goes on from OX421935.2 coordinate 22,553,169, forward strand.
TTTTATTTCTGCAAATCAGGTATCTTACCAATCTCATCATTTTCCTACCTTCCGCTTATTCGTAACAGCAAACCTATCTTAAAATGGTATAAGTTTATACAAGGAATTTCTTCATTATCCTTTTCAGTTCGTATTTGATAATAAGTCTTCCCGAAATTCCGGTCATTACCATAACTTCTCAGTGTCCTGTAAATAAATGGAACAGCTTAACATGATCGCCTGTTAATCCTTCTTGAATTTTAAATGCTCCGACTCTTGCTCAGAATGCTATCCACTTTAACGGACTCCTATTTGCGTCAATTTGGTTTGTAAATTCGGTGTTTCTGTTTGTTTTTTCAAGTTCGAAATTTTTGTTTGAGAACGATGAAAGTATTTTTTCCTTTTTTGAAGAATGTTTTTATGATCTCCATCAATCAAATCAATTTTGGTAAGTACACTAATATTCGTATATTAGTGTACCTATCAAAATTGATTCATAATGGACTCAGAAAGTTACAAATGCAAAGCGAATTTATCACTTTTATTTTTATTCCAGGTATTTTTTGCAATCCACGCGGCGTCAAACATGTTTATCTCTGACTAGGTGTTGCCCGTGGCTTCGCCCGCATAGATGTTGGAAAATATCCCACGGGAACGTACTACCGGGATTAACTATCTATGTACCAAATTTCATCCAAATCCATTCAGTCGTTTTAGCGCCAACCCGGAATATACATCCAGACAAACGGACAAAAATTATGCGTTACAATTTTATTATTGACCGAGCGAGCGACGCGTCTCTGCAACAAGTCTGGCAAAATTTGCTTTCGTGTGTCAGTTTGTACGTGCTCCTCTACAGGTACGTTAGCTCACGGTGAAGTCTAGGGTCTGATGATAGTGGCCACAGGAACACGCCAACTTTACACGGTAGCCCTATTCTGTTGGATTTGTATTGACAAGTAGATACCTTACAAAAAAAAAAATATATATACCTATATATATTTTTTTTTATTTTTTGGAAATGTGATTCATATATATATATATATATATATATATATATGATTTTTTGTCGTAATTGGGTTTATTTTTATAACTTTTATTTTATCAAAAGTTTTTTTCTTAAAAGTTTTAGGCATGAACGTCGTTCTTTCACTTAAAGATAAGCCTCAAGCTTTAAATCAAATATTAAAGTTTATTCAAAAACTCAATAAAAGCTTATTAAAAAAAAAATACTTCTATTTTATTTATTTATTTATTTATTTATTTATTTATTTGATCTTACAAGCTAACAGATGTACATCCAAAACGCTTACAAGATTAATTTAATTTAGTGTACTAATAATTTAACAAAGAGTAATAATTAATGAAAATGACAAGGTAGACAAAATTCATAACGGTCACTTTTACAATAAATTTGTTACAAATGTCAACAGTTATAAAGTCAATAAAATAATAATAGCGATAAATTATATAAGTAATGATTAATTGAAAGTCAGAATAGGAATTTAATATATAAAACGGAATTAATGTCAGATAATTATAATAATGTCAACATATGTTTATGCTACGTCATTTAAAATTATGCGGAATTTATTTAACAAATGTCCAAATCCATCGGCAAATAAATCTAGTTCGTGGTGCTGCACAAGTATGTCCCCAATAGTGCGAAGTGCGCGGTTAATAGGCGCGTGTCGTCCGCGCTCGGTGCGCGCGGAGGGCGGCTCCAGCAGGCGCGGGTATCGGCGCGGCGCTACCTGCCCCGCACAGTCCCTAGATATGTTCCGAGGGACTAGGATACGGACTCGCTCTAGTATTTCAGGACTATCGATCCTATTTCGAATTATCGAAAGAATGTGTGCAACTTGAGACATGGCCCTTCTAAATTTTAGCGTGTCAATGTTCACCATACCTGAGACGAATAACGATGGATATAAGTAGGGATAGTATCCGTACTGTTTCTTGTATACCCACCGAGCAAATTTACGTTGTATTTTTTCTATAATTAGAACGTACTTTTCCTCGTAAGGGTTCCAAACAACAGCGCCATATTCGAGTTTGCTGCGCACATAAGCATTATATAATACTTTTGCAACCCCTATATTGTCGAACTGTGAAGCAGTCCTTATAACAAACCCTAACATTTTGTTCGCTGATTTGCAATTATTGATTATGTGCATATGGAAGTCTAATTTGCAGTCTAAGTCCAATCCTAAATCTCTAATTTTACTAACTCTATCCAAAGGAGCGTCCATTAATTTATAATCAGTAGTCTTGAGCTGCGATTTTCGTGAAAATGTTATAATTTTGCATTTGGAACTATTGAATGGGAGGTGGTTGTCTTGACTCCACCTAGTTACTGCATTAATATCTCTTTGCAATGCCACCGCGTCCGCCTCAGTTTCAATACCCAAGCTTAGCTTAAGGTCATCTGCGAACAGAAGACACTCGGAGGCTGATACAACGTCCGGTAAATCGTTGATAAATATCACGAATAGCAAAGGTCCTAATGTACTGCCCTGACTTACTCCGGACCTTGTAAAATAGTCACTGGACTCATATCCACTTAGTCGCACATACTGACGGCGATTGCTGAGATAGCAAGAGAAAAAACTGAGGAGCTGTGGCGTGAATCCAATAACTGCCAATTTTTCCAACAGTCTATCATTATCTACCAGGTCAAAGGCTTTTTTAAAATCAAAGTAAGCCGCATCGACCTGCTTACGCCTGTCCATTTGCGAGCATACGTAGTCTACATGTGCGACCAAGTTGGTGGTGGTGGAGCGAGCACTACGAAATCCATGCTGACTGTTATGTAGGTGGTGGCAGATTTGGCTATTAATGCGAGCGCTTAGTATTGCCTCAAAGATCTTGGCAAACACCGATAGGACTGCAATAGGTCTGAAAGAAGAGACGTTAGTGCCTCCCTCTCCTTTAGGAACCGGAGTCACCCTGGATAACTTCCAGCTTTCAGGATACCTCGACTGAGTTAACGAAAGGTTATAGAGATACAGTAGGGGTCCTCGAATAACCGATATGCAATCCTTTGCCAGAAATACAGGAATGCCGTCTGGCCCACCAGATGACCGCGGCTTAAGTCGTTTCACTGCCTTTCTTAGGTCGAATTCGTCAACTGCTACAATCGAAACGGTAGCTGCATCTCGGTTATTATGTGCAGCATTAACAGCCACATCCGGGTTCAATGTAGGTATGTCAGCATGGAATACAGATGCAAAATATCCAGCAAAAGCGTCGGCTGCTGCTTGACCCTTCACTTCCGCATCCTCAAACATATATGTGTCAATGCACCTTCTGTCTTTTTTTTTCTCTTTCACAAATTTCCAAAATTGTACCGGGTCATCAATGATGGTTTTTTGGAGTCCTGTCATATATTTCCGATACTCATGGTCAATCATTTTTTTCACTCTGTCTCTATAGAATACAAACATTGCCTTGTTAAACTCTTTACCCTCTTGCCTATATCTCTTATGATGGAAGTGCTTATTTTGTATATTTTTTATTATTTCTACGCTGTACCATTTTGGATATACGTATACGTATAGTCGATTATACTCTATTTGTTTTTTAAATGGCACAAACCGAGTTATGGTTTCATATAACTTATCATAAAACAACTGAACTGCATTATTGACATCACTTATTGTTCGCAAATCAGACCAGTCTATTTCAGCTAGGGACTTATATAAGCCCTGAAAATCCGCCTTGCGCCAGTTCCACTCTGGACAAGTTTCCCTGCGACGCGTAACTGCTTGCGGTGACAATGTTTTTGGTGATATCCCACTATATGGATATGTTATAACTATATCCAGCATAGGATGGTATTGGTCAATATTTACTAAGGGATCATGTCCGAGGGATACCGCTACCTGATAGGGTTTAAAATTTCCCAGCACGAGATCAAGCATACTACCACGATTATTATAAATTGTGTTATATTGCTTTAGCGAACAAAAGTCACAAAAGAAATCAAAATTAGTTTTAACGAACCGACTGCAAGAGTTTAAATTAAAGTCACCTAGGATTAGAACATTCATGTCAGGGTAAGTACAAATCACATTTTCTATACATGTCAAGACATTCAAATATTGCTCATCCTTATAGTTAGGAGGCAGATATACAACACAGCATAAAATTTTTACATCCTTATATGTTACAATAGCGAATACTAATTCTTTGTCAATACTCATACTAACAATGTCCGAAATAATTTTTACATTATAATAATTGCGAAACGCAAGCATGACCCCTCCCCAACCACAGTCACCAGCTCTGTCTTTACGTACAACACAAAAGCCCGGAGGGAAAAGTTCACTGTCTGATACAGAGCTGGTAAGAAAGGTCTCAGTTATAGCTATTATATCGTATTCACTTTGTGTAACATTATTGAGAAAAGCATTCGTCTTAGTTCTTAGCCCACGAACATTTTGATAACACACTTTAATTTCACGGAATCGCGATTGAGACTTAAGGGTTATCACTTTTCGCACGAAAGTTCTGTCGCCATGGCTTAACACATATATCTTCTGCCCAATTTTCGGATGACATTATAATCTCTGCGTGCTTCAATGGAACACCAAGCTTAAACGACGCGTAGTGCCCACGAGGTTTCAGCTGTTCTACTGTGCAAACGTCAACGCCACATATGGAGGTAAGATGTTCACGTACTTGCTCGACTGTTGTGCCTTCCAGCACGTAATATAGGTGCAAGTATCTTCGCCTCTCAGCAGCAAGCAGCCTCGTCGAGCCGGGCGCAGCGGTACCTTTGAGTACCCCGAGAACTGAAGATCGCGAACGTCTGTTCTTTACTACTTCCCAGTTTCCTTGATCCGTGTCTTCACAGTCAAGGATGTTCTTGGTGGAGACCGATGCAGGAGATTCAGTCGGTATAACCTTATGGGCACTAAGGACAGGAGCCGCAGCACGGGTTGTTGTTGTAGTAGGGACAGAGATCGTGGATGGTTCTGAGTCAATAACAATAGACTTATTGATTGGCTGTGGTTTCCGATTAGGAGGCTTATTTATTGGAGTTGGTTTATTTACCGGAGCTGGACATGTTGTAGTACTTCCAGCCGTCAAGTTCTTAGTAATTGGGGTAATTTCGGAAGCCTTATTGATGCTTGATTTCTGCAGCTCTTCTAATTGTATTACCTTATTTGTTATAAAATTAATTTTATCCATAAATTCGTTTTTAAAAATCAAAAATTCTTCAATAAGCAATTTATTTATTTTGCTTACTAGATGCGCTTCAAAATCAACTTGCAAGTTTTTTAATTCCTGCACCACAGAATCCTTTAAGCCACGTAAAATGTTTTCGTTCGTGTTTTCGTTGGCAGATTCCGCATACCGCGGCTTAACACGCATAGTAACGTTATCAGGAGTCTGCATAGACATGTCGGAGCAATCCTTAGCCTTATACTGCTCGTGCATAAGGTGTTGACGCACTGGAGTATGAGAATTATCTCGTTTTGGTTGTGCACTGCGACATTCCACACAGATCCAAGACCTCTTATGCTCCCCAGATAGAGTGTTAAATACATCTATAGAAATATTTGCACACAATAAATCAAAAATCTGCTTACATTTTGCACATTTCATATACGGGCCGTCTTCAGTTACTTCGCCGCGGCAGCCCGCGCACGGAGCTGTCCTAGAAGCCATCTTAGTGCGATCCACAGTAGGTCGGTTTTGCACTGCCGCAGTACAGCAGTAACATGTACCGAGCGCGAGGGTGATGAGTCACAGCAGCAGCGGGCGTCGCGCGGGTTGCCGTAGGTCAGGATTTAAGACGGTTGACAAATAATTTTAAAATGTTTTTGCTTATATCTCTGGTGTTATTAGATGGAAACGAATTTTAATTTCACTACTAGAATTGTCACTTCAACAGTTTTATAAATTATATACACACAACATTGGAAAACAACTTTAAGCACGAATTATAACAGTTTATTTACGGAGCCAACTCGCACGGATGTTTCCTCGTCAGCGGTCTACGACCGAACTTGAACTATTTACACAATATAGAACTACTATTTAAGACTGGCAATGCTGCTGTCGAACTATCATGATCGTTCCAAGAGGAAAAGTCTTGGAGTTCCTTCCCCGCAAAATCTCAGATCAGAATTCCTTAAAAACAATGTAACTCCTGGAAATAAAATAGGTGGTATTGCTGTTTCCCTTTCAACCGACTCCGTCTTGCCCTTGAATTTTCTTAGACTAAGTACTACTTACCTGAGCTAATTTTATGTTTTTTATTAGTAACCTACAGCCGCAGTCGGGTTTTTTTTTAAGTTATTTATTTTCACTACTAAAGTTATATAAACGGGATATTAAAAAAGCGTTAGTTGTATATCTTTAATTAGTCGCGTGGGGTCCAATGACCCCACGCGACTAAACATTGAGCCTATTCCGCATATATTTGCCCTGATAATCATGGCCTGGGATTTATTAGGGTTGATTTGCGGTCCAAAGGACCGCGACCACTCGCCAATCAAATCCAGGTCGGTGTTCATAGCAGATACGGCGGTTTCCACATCTTTCCTTACAAAATTATTATAAAGCTTCAGATCGTCAGCACAGAGATGGAAATAGGAAGAGATGACTCTGGTGACAGAGTTAATAAAAAAAAAAAGAGAAGAGTAGAAAGAACGCTACCCTGAGGTACACCTGCGGTAAGAGAGCACCAATCAAAAGAAAAGTCGTTGAGACGAACTCGCTGCGAGCGACTTTTAAGTTAGGAGTCTTGGTAGGTTATTCGTAGGAGGACTTAGTAGGTTATTCGTAGATAGAAAGGTGGAAAATTGCTGAACGATGAGCTCAAGAACTTTAGAGAGATATGGGAGGATACAAATGGGACGGAAATCGGACGGTGAGACCGGCTTAGGAATTTTGGGTAAGGGGATGATATGGGCCTGTTTTCAGGCCTCGGGAACAGTACAAGAAAACAAGGAGAAATTAAAAATGTGCGTCAAGACGGGAAGTAGTGAGGGGAGGAAAGGAGAAATCATTCTTGAGCAAATATTATCATTACCAACTGCAGAAGAGGGGATAGCACAAATAGATTTTTTGACCTCAATGTCGCTCACTGGACTTAATTTGAAAGAAGAACACTGTGACACTGACAAACAGGAAAGTTTATTTAGTGTAGCTGATTTGACGTGCGGATCTAAAGTAACAAGGGGGTGTGAGAAATGTTTGTTAAGAGCCAAAAAAACCAAGCAGTGAGCTGTCCGTGGACAGATACATTATTGGAATTAGAGACAATCATTAGGTCTAACAGAGAAGGGGTGCAATTAGGGAAATGATGCGTAGCTGAAAGAGGCAGAATACCAGAATAGATTCAAGGAAGATGAGAGAGATTGAAGTTTGTGAGTACGATTGTCGTTTTTAAGAAGGCAAGTATTAAAATCACCCATCAAGAAGACTTGTTCATAAGAGGAACAGAAATTATTTAAAAGTGAATCAAAAGAGTCAAAGTAATCGATACTGGACTTAGGGCTATAAACGACTCCAAGTAGCATTTTAGCATTATGCAGGGAAACTTTGAGAAATAGATGCTCCGCTGACCCCGAGTAGGAAGATAGTGATGTGCTGATAACCTTATAGGGAATATCAGTACGCAAGTAAATGACAACACCACCACTACTCTTCGCAGTTCTCTCATTACGGATAAGGACAAAGCCAGGAATCGCATAATGAACAGATAAAAGAGAGGGTTTGAGGAAGGACTCGGAGATAAGCAAAGAATCTATATGTGCACTGTTAATGGAAGCCAGAAGATCAGAGTAATGGCAAGGAATACTCTAGGCATTGATGTGGGCTATGTTAAGATTGTCGGGAATATGATCAGATATCCACTTTGCTGAACAAACAATGCAAACAAAACAATAAAAATAATTAGAACGCTCAACTAATAAAAACACCTTTTCGCTGTTGATGGTAGAGATATTAACAAAACTACAGAAATTAACGAAAAAAAAAATGTGAATAAATCAAGGCGTAAGTTGTTTTTAACAAAAGACATAATAAAACAAAAAAAATAAGTAAAAGTTGAACCACAACATTTGGATACAGGTTATAAGAAACGCAGTGTAATGAAACGCAACGTCGATATAAAACAAGAAATGACACTGACAGACGTCACGTCACTACATTAGAAAAATAAAAACATGTACTGCAAGCTATAGGATGTGAGATTTATTGCGAAAGTAAATGCTATTAACCGACATTACACGAATGTATTACAAAACGGTCAATGAAAAACATCTAAATCAACAAACTGGGCGACGAGCCTTCCTCACAACCTTTCTTTTGGGGGTTACGGTTACAGGCGATGTAGATGCCACTGCCCAAGAGATGGAAGCTGCAGGCACGGGTTCATTGCGTGCAGCAGCACTGGCCAGAGCGGGGAATAACGCGATTAAAGTATCAAGCTCACCCATGGACGCTATCTTCCGACGAGCCTTGTCAGGTGTCAAGAATAACCTTTCCCTCTGCAGACCAGCAGCTATTGTTGCCAGCAACAATACATACCTGCTGTGTCTTAGTCAGAAACTCCGAAATGGTGATACCGCTGCCGCTTTACGTCCCAAATTAACCGACGATGCTTCATGTCATTGAATCGAACCGGGTCTTGTTTTACCCCGGGGAGCTTTCAGTCTGTGGTATGCGGCTAAATACTCCAATTTAATGTCATCTATTATTAGTTGCTTTTATAATAAGGAGAATCGAGTCACACAGTTTTTCATTCGGTTTCTCAGGAATACCACGAAACAGCAAGATCTTTCTTTCTATTTATTAGCATTAGATTCTCTCTAGTATTTTCTTTTTAGCGTTTTATCTAAATCATTTTTACGGCCAAAAGAAAAAGCTATACGACAGACAGACCGGTCCTGTTTTCTCCACCCACTATGTCTACTTTCCTAGATAAGCAAATACTTTTTTCCATTAATCTCGCTATTTATTCACAGCAATCAAATGCTCAAGAGCACGATCAAAACAAGTTTTTCAGTAGTAGGTACCCAGAATACTTAATTAAGGTTGCACTAGTTGATATTTTTTCGGAAGGGTATTACTCCACTGTTAGACATTGTACAGTCACGGACTTTAATTGATGAGCCACTTTCAAACTTTCCAATTTTTCAGTTTTATACATTCACGAGATTACACGATTAAACACGAACTCAAACCTTTTAATCGAAAATAGTCGTTTCCATAGAGGTTGAAGGTTGATTTAATCCAATCTATTTGATACTGATCTCCTTTGAAATAGAGCTCATTAATTACTCGTTATTTCAGAAAACCTATCCGAAGAAAGGGGCAGCAAAGAGTATAATATATCGGGTAATCTATGTTTATGTGAAACAGTTATCATAATTGTCATGAACATCATGTTGGACGCTACGCGTTCGGATAAAATCGTGGGTCCGAGTTTTTCCGATGTCTAAATGACCAATCATAACTTCTCCGTACGCTAACGTTACTATCATTACGCTAAAACAATTGTCGCTAGGTTACGGTTGCTAGACCTGCAATTGGTTGACTTTGGTTAGTCACTCTGCTGTCAAGTTTGTAGTTCTGGCTGTCAGGTTAGCCAACCGTTAATATTGCATGAAACTGTAATTATTACATATTATCAAGCGATCCTAACCCAAATGACACACCTGTCAAACACTCAATGACAAAGATATCAAATATAATTTTCTTCTTCTGTAATACGAAGACGTATGACTTACCGGACGGATGTACGAGTATAACCGACTAAACCCGATTTGCATTACACGGCTAAAATACAAACAGTGGCAAGTGGCTCATCAATTAAAGTCCGTGATTGTACATGCAAAGTTAAATATTATATGGTTTTTCTCATTACTAATTTTGTCTGTCTGGAAACAGAACAGTAATATAAAAAGCCATTAAAAAGTTATGCGCTACCAAATATTCGTTTTCCTTGCTAATTTTAACGTTACTTTAGGTGTGAATAAGTAATAAAAGAAGCGTAAAATCTCCAAAACAAAGTTAACACTGACAAAGCTCAATTATCGAAAAGTACAATACTTTACTAGTAATTGATTTAGGCAGGGCTTTTTCATAAAACCCGATTTTTCATAGGACTTCTCATAATTTTTTACGTAGGTACTCGTTTTACTAAAATAGTTTGGAACGGTGTCTGTGTGCGTGTGAACTAGACGTTGTGCGTGTAGGCTAGCGTCTAACTGCTCATCTTTGATACTACATATATGTGTCGGACACGACACCAGGTTCGACAGCGTTCTTTTTCGCCATGTGCCCACCAGTGAGTTCGAACCCGCGACTAGTTCAACCTTAAAGCTAAGCATAAATCTTGACATTAAGCTTTGACCTGAGTCGTTAACCGTATATATTCAATGAGTAAATGAGATCTAAACGATTACTGACCCTTTTTACTCGCTTTTAGGTTTAACGGGCCCTTTGACGGTCATAAGTATTCAAGATATGGATTTCTTTCGTAGATGGAGCAATACAGCGATTCATAGAAACTTGTGTAAAGTCAAGAAGTCAGTCTGAGAAAATGTGGAAATTTAGATCTTTTAACAAAAGGAACTAAGAAGCTTTTAAATATCTTATCTTAGAACCCATATTATGAGTGATTCAGCAATTTAATTTTCATCAGTTGGTGCCAGCGAATTTTGTGTTCGAGTGGGAACAAAGTCAATATTATGGAGAGTGCTTATAAATCGCTTCCCTCCAGATATTACTGTGTACTTCTTTGATAATAACACCCACGCAATCCACTATAGAAGATTATGAGAAACATTTATTTAAATCTTTCATCCATTGAATCGATTTCTGTATTATTAATTTTGAGCCTATCAGTATAAATACATAGCTAATATTTTAATTCTTTCTAGTTCGGCGTGCAGAACGGCAAACTAAGTAGATGTAGTATAATATGATAGAAGTAATTCTTAAGGACATTATTTTGGGATATGCTAAAGCCTCCTTGGAATCCTTCTTCGGGAAGACGTACCTGAACTATATTACTGTACTGTTATGAACAAATGTAATACCTATGTAACTACTTAAGTACAGTCTTCCAATCCATTTTCACACAAAAATCTAATCTTATCTGAAAGAAAAAGAAAATACGTTTATTTGCGGTAAACATGACGCAAAGAAATAACACAAACACTAAAAAGAACAAGTTGGGGGAAAATATGCGTCACATTCACGCAAAACGGCCATTGCACAGCATAATGCTGCGACCCTATGCGAAACAGAGCCCCAGCGCTGGTTTTCAGTGACAGGCGGTGTATCTATTTTAGGAACTTTCTATTCTCCCCACCCTAATATTGGCATCACTCCACGAAAATATCTATGTGTCATTTACTTGGCCTTATTCTTTCTTCAATGACAAACATAACCCATTCAATAATGTATTGAACGAATCCAGGACAATTACTTAACACCAAATACTTTTAAAACAAAGTGAGGCGTCAAATTGAACAGCTTTTGGAATCATTTATGTCGAAATATTCAAATAAAATAAGCGGCTAAGGGCCTACGCACACTGGCGGACGGCAGGGGAGAGCATCGAGGAGGATTCATCTATCCGCCAGCATACACTGACAAGAAAAAACCTCTACGATACCGCGAGCGTCCGCCAGCTTACCGGAGCATCCGCCGGTATGCCACGGCATCCGCCAAGTGGCTACTCAAAGTGGAATAATCAAGTCGTTCAATCGTCAAAGGATTTTATTACTCCACTAGTGAGTACGCAGTCGAAAAGTTGCTGTTGAAAGAGTGAGTGAATTCACTGAGTGAATTCACACGGGCCGCATTTTGTAAAGTTACTGTTAGTTATTTATAATAATCTAATTGTAAGTCTCATCTTTGTACTATAACTACACTATTGTATTAGGTAAGCCTGTGATGATAGTTGTGTGTTTTTAAATAAATAAATAATTATTACTCCCTAGCTTACGCCTGCGGCTTCGCTCGTGTCTAAAAGTTATTTTTCTATCCCTCGGGAAAAATTCCCTATGTTCTGTTCTGTACCCCTGAAAACGTGTATGCAAAGTTTCATGATGATCAGTTTAGCATATCGAGCCGTTACCGCCAAATTATCGTAAGCGACACTTTTGTCAAAAATGCTTTTTTTATCGTAAGTAGTATTTTAAACCATAACGGATCTTTTAGCAAGTGCTAAAATTATCGTAAATACATATATTTTTAAAGCCATAACGTAAGCGACAACAAGCATTTTTATCGTAAGCGCCTTGCGATCATTTTTTTGTAGCGCAAGTGACACTACTTGTTATCGCAACCGACATAGGTGAGGCGTTTACTATAAACAAACCTGTCGTGACCTGTTTATTTCCTTGAAAGTAAAGGCTCGTACAGACCAGCGCGACGCGACGGCGCGACGCGACTCGAACAATACAATTTCTAAAAAATCTTCACGGTATAACAATAACCGGTGTCGCGTCGCGCTGTCGCGTCGCGCTAGTCTGCACGAAGCTTTATGCGACAAAAACATTGTTCTCGTTGAATTGTAGCAAAAAAAAAACTGTTTCAGCAATAATAACATTTTAAATTGTATTTATTATTGTTTCGTTATTGTTTCCTTATTGTGTTTTAAATAAAGTACAGATAGTTAACTCGAAAACATCAAATAAAACAGCAATGTCGACTCCTGCAGCAAAGGTATGTATTGTGTTTTAATTTTGGTAATTGAATTGGGGAAAACTTAAATACCAGTACGATTTTGTTCCATGTACTATTCTTCTGTGTACTATTCTTCCATTTAACCATTAGAATACTACATTAGCCCTGGGTTCATCAGGGATAATGTGGATACTTTTTATCCCGAAATTCCCATGGGAAATCTTATTAACCAAAGCAAAGCGAGGGCGCACCGCTGGTATAAAATAAGCAGTCGTAGTAGGTCACTGCCTACGTCTGTCCATTAATGCTTTATTTATTATTATCTGATTCTTTTTAAGTTATTATTTGTTTTTTATAGTCACGAATGAAGAAAATTATGCAGTTAATATCACCACTTCCCATATCAGAAGAGAGTAATCCTGGAACTGCTTTTCCCGAGAGCATACAGCAAGATAAGGTCCCAGCTCTAGATCAATTCTTACTAACCGACAGCTACAACGATATTGACATGGACCCAATATTAACTGATACGACATCACCTTCGTTGATCGATTATATTTGTGATACCGATTTAAATTCTGAATTCAATACTAACGCATTATTAACACCATTACCGCAAACTAAACTTGTCGAATACAGTGATTCAGATACTGAGAATACTTACACTTTAATGGATTTAGATAACCAGAACATAAAAGACTTAACAACTTATGATCCTACTATGCCAGCTTTCATTAATCAATTAATACAGCCGAGCACCAGTTCACTGTTTGACCAACAAGAACTAAATATGTCCAAGAATTTGGAGACCCACGACAGCATTGCCTCTATTGATAGCGAAGATTCATGGAAGCCTGCCTCATCGTCCAGTGATTCGGATGAAGATAAGTCAGTTCAAACAATAGAAGAAGAAACAAGTGTTGGTAAAAGAGGATATAGGAAAATAAAACGTTTACCAAAACGACTTTTAGCAAAAAAAAATCGTAAGGCTGCTGTAGGGAAATCTATACAACCAAACCCTTGTATGAATAAAAAATGTGGTAACTCATGTGCAAATAAATTTACGGAAGATGATCGCAATAATATTTTTGAAAACTATTGGGGATTAGGTTGTGATAAAAGACAAAAAGATTTCCTGCTTTACCTCAAGAATTTCAAAATATATCGTTTTTGTATTTACGGTGTGTTAATCACGTGAAAGAAAATAATCCAGAATCATCAGTGTTATCGAAAAGAGTATTTCGTAACATTTTCAAAAGGGATTTTAATATCGGATTCCATCTGCCTAAAAAAGATAAATGTGCTTTTTGTGAGAAGTGCAAAAATTTATCACCTGAGAAAAAAATTATTTTTGAGCAAACCCCTGAATATAAAAATCACATTCTAGATAAAGAAAAATGTAAGCAACTGTTTTTAGTGAGCAAATTAACTGATTCTAACTCCTTATGCGTAAGCTTTGATTTAGAAAAAGTGCTGAATACTCCACACGGTAAAAGTGTTACCCTATACTATTCCAGGAAGTATGCATACTATAATGAAAGTATATACGAAATTGGTACAAGGGAAGGTTACTGTTACCTGTGGGGTGAATGCGACGGAAAAAGGGGCTGTAATGAAATTGTTACAGTCCTTTTTAAATACTTGATTATGGTAGACCAAAGAGGTACCCATACAGAGATAAATTTATACTCCGATAGCTGTGCCGGGCAAAATAGGAATCGAGCAATGATATCCATGTTAATTCATTTCTTGAAAACCGCAATTACTATTACACAAATAAAGGTAACTTATCTTTTACCGGGACACACCATGATGCCTGTTGACTCTATTCATAGCACTATTGAAAGTTTTGTGCGTAATAAAACAGTATGGGCTCCTTCTGAGTGGCCAACTATGATTACTAATGCTAGAAATAAGCCTAGAAACTACAATATAAATGTTTTAAACCATGGCGACTTCATGGATTGGAAGAATTTTTCACAAGCTTTATTACCGGCAAAATTTAAGATTAATTTTAATTCATTAAGGGTGGTGCAATTTCATAAAAATAATCCTATTGTTAAATTTCAATACGGTTTTTTTGAAGATAGTGACAATAATTACGAAATAAACATGGATTTCATCATCAGATCGAAAGCAAACAAAGCTATTGTGGAAAAGGGACCTACACCTTTATACGTCGAAGAGCTCAAACTTTCATTAGCTAAATACAAAGATTTACAGGATCTGTGTAACAAAAACGTGATTCCAAACAGATACCATCAAGAATATTTAAGTATGAAGCATGATGGAAACGTACGTGATGCTTTAGCTGAAACAGATGAGGATGAGGACAATTAAAAATATTTAACACAATATTGATCATTATATTAATACAATATTGATCTCACTAATCCAAATGATTGATATAATTATGTAATGAATGTTTTGTGTAAAAACCATGATAACCCGGTGTTCAGTGAAAACGGGCTAAGATCATTCGTACGAGAAGAAATACTTTATTTCATTTTAAATAACTAGTTAAGTTTATAATTATGCTGATTGATCTCATTACCCCAATTGTTTAATAGAAATAAATTTTCATTTTCAATATTTTATAACTATTTCATTTAAACGCCTTTTAAAATATCTATTTATTTATCAAAATATAGTTTATTGTATTAGTAATATTAATGGATATTTTTATCGTAAATGCCAAAACAACCTTAGATTATGACAGCAAAAATAAATTAAGCGACATAAATAGCTCTAAATATTTTTGTATTTTTTTCCATTATATATGTAAATGTCTAAAAATCATTAACGTATGTAAAATTTCAATTTACTAGCACATTTCTTTTTAAAAATATTTAAAAAAAACCTTCTCCTGTAAAATTTGTTTTTTGTCGGTTGCGCTAAAACGGCGGTAAAGGCTCGATATATAAGACGTGAAAGCGTAAAAAACAAGCAAACAAACAAAAAATCTCATTTTCTCATTTATAATATAAATATTAAGATAGGATTTTTTGTCGAAATATCTTTGAAGACCCATGTTCTAAATAAATGCTCGATGGATTCTACTTGCTTGTGTCACTTTATACAGTCACGAGCTTTAATTTGGGACCCACCTAAGGTTGAATATCGTGTAGCAAACTTTTGTCATTTAGAGCTATTATGTTAACGCTGTCACTGCACAAACAATAAACGTCATAATGTTTACCATCGACAACTTTACGTTTCTAGGGGCTAACGTCAACTGGAGCGAGGGCAAACGATCATTACCGATTTCCGAGTAATAATTACTTCTGTGGTCCCATAAGAAAAAAGAAACAAATAAAAAAGAACAAAATTATATTGTCAATATATGATAGCTAGTCAACTAACCCGCTTATTCTTCAAACCTATATTAGTTAAAAAGTTTTGTCTCTTTCTCAAACATAAATATCAAAGTGACGGACCAAAACAACATATTTAAAATAAAATAGGTTTAAAGGCCGTTTATGATTATGGGGGCTTAGAAGATTTCAGCTAAAATATTGATTAATAAAATCTTTAGACAAACAAAGTTTTTTATTCTTTATATTTATTAAGACATTTATGACACAAACCTCAATATTAACACAATTATATAGAAAGCATGGTTAGCGGTGCACAAAATAAACACTTATCACCGAAGGCTACGACTAAATTAATTTAAATCTCTCCAGTAATTTTTTATCATAAATATTCAAAACCGCGTATATCCACCTTCATTGTCAATCACAGCCTGGAGCCGGTTACGCATGGATCCAATCAATTTGTCACATATGTCGGTACCCCTTAAACTTTCCCAGACTGTGAGGCAGTGATCCATAAGTGCTTCTCTAGTTCTTTCGTTTCTATTTGACCATTTTTGAACCATTAAGCCCCATAAATTTTCTATAGGATTTAAATCGGCACACTTTGCAGGCCACGGAATACGATTTAAATTTGCTCTATTATTGTCGAACCAAGTTCTAACGATTCTTGCCGTATGAATTGTTGCGTTATCTTGAACAAAGTTTATTGGAGCAACATCTTCTTGTGGATAATATAGTTGCAATGTTGGAAGGACACTCTCGTCTAATAAATCGACATAATCTTGAGCAGTGGCCCTGGGTGGTAAATTTATTAGTTCTCCAATGCCGGCTGAACTAATCCAGCCAGACATGTTAACTGTAATGCGACCAGACGCGTTGTTAGCTATGACGTGGTCTTCCGTGTATCGCGTCCTGTCAATTCGCCACAAATGTAGTCTGCCCGTTTGGGAAGATTGAAAAGTCTTTTCATCGATGAAAGCCGTCGTCGTCCAATCAAAATTTAGATACTGACGTGCGAAAATAAGTCGAGCAGCTTTATGGGCATCCGGCAACGCAATTTTTTTTGCAGACCGCCTGTGATGCAGTCCCATAGCTTTAAGATGCCTTCTAAATGTTGAAGGGTGGACTTCAAACGCTTCCGCAAAATGCCACGTTGGCGTAACTCCATTCATCAGGTATTGCCTTTGCATCAAGCGGCTCTGCTCTTGTGTTATAACTTGCGGGTGATGGTTGTTTCGTCGTAAGTCAATAATATTTTCCTCGTTCCCGTGGCGTCGAACCCAGCGGCGAACTGTGTTTCTTGTCACATTTATTCGTCGCGATATCTCGTGAATGCCTACTCCTTGTTCGTGCAAATCAATAATTTGGAGCCTTACTTGGTCACGATTAGCCGCAAGCATTTTATTAATTGGTAAATTATATTTTGTGAAAATATCACATTAAACTATTTTCTTAAATGACACTGACACGACACATGTTCGTAATTAGAAAATCGTAATGATAGCTTTTTGCAACGAGGTTATCATTTCATAGGTCGATTAGATAAGACATTTTATGTCTTAACTTGACATTCAACATTTCAACCTTAAAGCAAAGTTTCAAAGTTTCGACCTTATTGCATTATGATTGTTCTAACAACATTTAACGGAAATGGGTCCCAAATTAAAGCTCGTGACTGTACTTCTTTGGTGTTGGTAAAATGTAGCTTAAATATGTCATACTTTGGTGAAAAGATTTGTCAGTAAGCAAAGGTGGTGGAAATCTACACAAACTTAAACTTTAATTCCAGGGATAGAACTTGGAACTTGAGACCACTAGAACAACGAGGTGGTGTCAACAATTTAAATCATCCTCCTGCTCTTGTCCTATGTTACTTGGGTCGGCCCAACACGTTTTCCGTTACACTTTATTACAGCTGTACTGTCCTCTGCAAAGAGAACCATTTTGTTTGATGTTACTTTCAGGAGATCGTTAATATATATTAAAAAAAGTGGCGACCCTAGTACACTACCTTGTGGGACGTCATCACTTACGTGCCTTGGTTTTGATAGATAAGTGGTTTCCAATTTAGTTTTTGGACATATTCTAGAAATTTCTGTACATTGAAACCATTGCTTAAGTACGATTCTATTACCCGTAGGATGTTCCCTCTTATACCAAGAATCTTATGGTCCACATAATCAAAAGCCTTGATCGTGTCAGTATAAATTGCACAGACAGGATTTCTCTTACCTACAGATGACATGATATTAATTAACTAATAGATCATATAGTGCCATATTGATCACGGTATTCTTACGAAATCCCTTTTGTTCTTTGCAAAATAATTGATACTTTTCGAAATAAGCATATAAAGAATGATAGATGGCTAAACACCTAACGCAATTTACCATAAGAGACCGAACACAATTAGAATACACCGTAACAAAACTATCTGAATATATAACCGAAGCATACCACGCATGCTGTAAACTAAGAGCGCCACAGACCGGGAAGGAGAGAAACCCCTGGTGGAACGCTGAACTTGGTAAACTCAGAGATGCGCTACGTAAGCAATTTAACAGAGCCAAAAATACTAGACTTCCGGACGACTGGGAGATATACAAAGAAACCCAATACATATACAAAAAGCAGATTAGAACCGCCAGAAGAACAGCATGGCGTAAGTTCTGCGAATCCATCGAGACAAACAATGAAGCCGCAAGGGTAAGGAAGATCCTGTCAACCGATCAGGACCGAACCCTCGGCGCGCTCAAAAAACCCGACAACTCATACACATTGACTGACCGTGAAACCTGTAAGGTCCTTCTCGAAACCCACTTCCCAGACTGTGCAGTCCTGGACGACAGGACGTGGGAGGCTGAGCCAGAATGGACCCCAACGGATCAAGACTGGTCACGAGCCCGCAACATGATAACAGATGACCGAGTACAGTGGGCTATTAACACCTTTCAGCCATACAAGTCGGCAGGGCTGGATGGCATCTTCCCAGCCCTGCTGCAGTGGGGGGTGGACTATCTCACACCATGGCTGGTGGAGATATTTCGAGCCTGCATAGCACTCAGGCTCGTACCTGTCGCATGGCGCGAGGTGAAGGTCATTTTTATACCCAAACCTGGCAAAACCGACTACACGCAACCCAAGGCTTATAGGCCCATAAGCCTCACATCCTTCCTACTGAAAACCCTTGAGAGACTCTGTGACAGGCACATCCGAGACGGACCTCTTCGGGTAAACCCACTACACAAACAACAGCATGCGTACTCCACAGGCAAATCAACGGAATCAGCGCTCCACAGCGTGGTTTCCAAAATTGAATGTGCAGTGGATCACAAGTGCTCGGCACTGGCTGCCTTCATTGACATCGAGGGCGCCTTTGACAAAACCACGTTCAACAGTATAAACACGGCCCTCGACAGACACAGCATAGACTCGACACTGAGTGGCTGGATCACCAACATGCTCAAACTAAGGGCTGTACAAGTCACAGTAAATGACACTACGAGAGCCATCGTTGCGAAGGGATGCCCGCAAGGGGGAGTCCTCTCGCCTCTCCTATGGAACCTGGTAGTAGACAGCCTCATCAAAACACTCAACGACAAAGGTTATTTCACCGTAGGCTACGCTGACGACATAACCATAATAATGAACGGGACCCACGAAAACACACTATGCAACCTCATGCGTCATGCCCTGAAAATAGTAGAGGAATGGTGCAACAAGCACCAACTCTCAGTAAACCCTACAAAAACTGAACTGGTTCTCTTTACGAAGAAGAGGAAACTGACAACACTACAACTGCCACGATTCTTCGGAACAACCCTAAGCCTCTCAACTGAAACCAAATACCTGGGCATCTATCTGGACAAACAACTGAACTGGGCAAAACACACGAACTATATCACTACAAAAGCCAGCATATCCCTGTGGCAGTGCAAACGACTGCTTGGCCGGAATTGGGGAATCAGCCCCAAGGTCACCCACTGGTTATACACCACAGTCATCCGACCGATTATCACATACGGCTCACTGGTCTGGTGGCCCAGGACAGACCGGTGCACAGCCCAAAAAGATCTCGAAAAACTACAGCGGTTTGCTTGCGTCGCAATCACTGGTAGTATGAGAACTGCACCCACCGCCGCCCTACAGGCAATGCTGGGACTGCCACCTCTGCACCTCATCGTGCGGGAGGAAGCGGCCCTGGCCACCTTTAGGCTCCATTTAACAGGAACCCTATGTAACGACTCCAGAGTTAAGCACATACGCATTAAGGAGGATGCGATCAAACGTGAGCCAATGATGGCATCACCCTGCGACAAAGCCCCGAAAACACACCACTTTCAAAGGCACTACAATATAACACTTACAGAAGAACAGTGTGACTACTCAGGCCCAAAAGAGATGAGAGTTTACACCGACGGATCAAAGACCGGCTCAGGTACCGGAGTCGGAGTTTTCTCACATGACCTCAACATAAATATATCCAGACCGCTGGGAATGTTCAACACCGTCTATCAGGCGGAGTGTGTGGGCATCATACAAGCGGTCCACGCCCTAGAAGCCAGGAGGGTTACGGACACCCACATACGCATACTCTCCGACAGCGCCTCAGTTCTCCAATCCTTACGGAAGAAATATACTACCTCGAAGCTAACACTAGAATGTCACGATGCACTAGAACAAATAACGGTATCTAGCCGCAACACAGTGACACTGCAATGGATAAAAGGACACAGCGGATCGCTAGGTAACGACGCGGCTGACGAACTTGCTAGACGTGGATCCAGCACGGCAGTCTGCGGACCCGAGCCTATCGTACCCATCCCCTTCAACCAAATACGCAGGTGGCTGCAGAAGTTCACCCACACACAAGCGGAACGCTGGTGGACCTCGACACCAGGTTGCAGGCAGTCAAAGGAGGCTATGCCATCTTTGGACAGCAGGCTGACCAGGCGTTTGCTACGCCTGGACAGGAACGGCCTGCGCCTGGTGACGGGGACCATCACGGGACACTGTTCGCTAAACAAGCACTTCCACACAATAGGCATAACGGACAGTCCTCTGTGCAGGGCGTGCATGGAGGCTGAGGAGACCGTTGCGCACGTGCTCTTCGAATGTACGGGCGTCACCCAGATTAGAACAGAAACCCTCGGGTCACCCAGATCATACACAGACGTTCTAAACAGACCAGGAGACCTAATCAGCTTCTGGAGGGAGGTGGGCTGGTTGGAATAACCACCAAACGGCCGCTATGGCCCACGCACAATGGTCCACCTGACGGACTAAGTGCGGAAACCAAACCCCCTAACATAGAACATAGATGATAGATGACTTTCTCAAATATTTTAGAATTTTTGCAATAGGTCTGTAAAATTATCTGTCTTGTCATCTTTTTTATATAAGGGTTGAATTATAAAGTTTTTAATATTGTTTGGGAATATGCCATCAGCAATACACAAGTTAATTGTATGGGCTAATGGTGGTGCTATTACTTCTTTGGTAAATTTTATTACTTTTGTGGAAACGCCATCGTATCCAACAGTATCTGTGTTTTTTAGGCTGCAAATTATTATTTATGTCGTCAATGGTTACGCGTTCCATGAATAATGAATTTAATGTCTGATTGCTTAAATTATTATTATTCAATGTGATATCAGTTCTTATATTATTTTCAATTGCGTCAATAAAATAATTGTTAAATTCAAAATGTGTGTGCAAATGACAAATTGTTTCTATTTACGCACATTATAGGCTCCTGTGGCAGACACAGGCTCGTGTGACAAACACCTATGATTTATTTTGGTGGATATTTATGAAATGATTATTATGTGCTTTTTGTGTTAGTGTTATCATTTTTCTATAAAGTTTTGTGTAGTTTTTAAAAACTATTGTATTTTTTGAGTCAGGATTTAATCTATGCGCCCAAAGTAACTGCCTTTGTTTCTTACTACATATTTTTTTCCATGAGAGATCCATTTCGTTTTGATGTTGTTTTGCGTTTTGGGAAAGGTGTATGACCAGTTCCATGAATAATTTAATAGCTCGAGTGTATTGACTGATTCATATCCATAGGCGATCATAAACGATTCAGTTATTTTATCCCGACCCAATAACCGATTACCTACGTTAATCCGTTATTGAATTGAAATTTACGCCCGTCTGGCTATATTTATTGTCAGTTTAATAAAGTAATAAAATAACATGATGGTACTTACGTAGTTCATTAATTTAATTTAAATAGAGATGTCTCATTTAGCTCAAAGTATGTTGAGCCGTCACGTGAACGCTTATTTACGTGTCCTTAATTTGAGGAGCATATTATGTTCGAACTTTTATAAAATAATATAGTTACCATTCTGCTATTAATTAAATTATATTATAGACATAATAGCTGCGTCACGTGTAAAGAATAAATAATTCGAAGCACGTCGCGTTGATGGTTAGCGACATACGTTTTAACATCGAACAAACGTCACGTTGGCGTTGGCGTTACGTAGGCGTCACGTTCTAAAGTTACGGTATCCTATTAGAACGGTTGCCGCTATCTACCGGTCACAGTGACGGTTGTCATGAAAATGATGGCAGCGTGGTTCGACTTTACGGTGTCAAAAACCGGACAAGTGCGTGTTGAACTCACGTGGTGAAGGTTCCGTACGATGAATATGTTATCTACCATGTTTTTATCCCAAGAACAAACTTAAAATTGTAGTCGCAAAAAATGTTCTGCCATACATTCAAAATTCAAACTCAAAATAAAAAAACAAATTCAAATTTAAAAGTCATTTATTCAAACTAGGCTGAGAATCAGCACTTTTCGAACGTCAAAATTACATAATACAGTCCCCCAAAACGCCCACCCTTCACCAGTTCCTAGTGCTTTAGCTGGGAAGAAGAAGTGGCGCAACAAGCTCCCCAGCAGCACAGCTGTCTGTTCAGTTAGAAAAAAAATATTCTATATAATAGTATACAAAATGATTTACATTACGCAACACAAAGCATAATTTAAATTATAAAATTAATAGCCATAATGACAGCTAGCACACGCCAATATACCAACCAAATTCAAGTACCTAACCATTGCAACTGCCAATGTAAGTATGCAGAATATTGAGAAATGTACCAAGATCAAAGACTTCTTATAGATTTTCCTGTAATCTATATTAAAGAACCGCATTAGTTCTCAGTATTTTTTCAAAATTTTAGACTTAGTAGTTTCGGAGATAAGGTATGGTCAATTTTTATACATTTTCTTAAATATCTTTAAAATGATTTATTTTAATTTAAAATAATAAAAAAAAGTATTTGAGATCCTCACTACACAGTTAATATGTCACAGGGTACACTTTGCGACTTCTTTTTTTAAATTTTCCAATTTTCCCCCGAAAAGTGACCTCCATATTCAAAATTTATTTATTTACGTTAAACGACCAAATTCATATGTGTACGGTTCACGTACAGGCGAATTGCTAACGCCGCGACCTACTTTTTGCTACTCGCTTTATTTACTTTTATAACTATATAAGTTTAGTTGACCAATAGCTGTCGTAGCGCTATAACCACGGATTAGCATCCAACGGAACATTCGTGTAACTCTTACGAATAAACGAAATTATCGTGAAGTCTGTGGTTTTCGTCAACTCACATCCAACAACTCAACTGTGAGTAACTGGCTACCTCTGAGCCATACATAAAAGTGGTCCTTCGAGCCGGATGTAACAGATGCGTATTGTCCCTGTTAACTTTAGCGAATCGATCTAGTTGGTGTCCCAGAAGAGCGGATCGCGTTAGTGGGGTACCAACGCATTTAATATCCTAAACTTGCAGAAACTTCGCAACTTTGGTGAACTAGTACCTGTGGTGATACAACTCTACTCCACCAACGGTCAAACCAATAACTAATAACAATGGTTCAGAGTGTAACGGAACTGATAAGCCGTCAAGAAACTATCTTCAGAGACTTGAAGCTTATTTGCACCAACTACAAGAAGGACAGTCCCACCAGGAAGAACTTAGCGTACCTGGAGGAGCGTATTTCTCGGCTGAACAATAACTGGGAGAAATTTGTTCACAACCATCAACTACTGGAACAGTCTGCAGCAACAGACCTTCAATATTTCAAAGATGACATTTTCAACGGTACGAAGAAAATGTATGAAGAAGTGCTGCAAGATATGTTGAAACTTAAATCGGAATTGCCGTCTGCATCTACTAGTAAGGTGGAACAACCACCTGCGACGCCTAAGCAAGGTAAGGGACAATCGAAATTTACTTTCGATGATATCAAATTCCACATACCTCCTCGTGGAACAAGCGAGTCGACGGAGAAGCAACAAGACCTTTTGCGTCAACAATACTGTAACTTTAGAGCGTTCGAACGCACTGCGGAAAAGATAAACATAGCATTGGCGGTACCGATGGAAAAATGGGAATTAGAAGACAACTTAAGCACCCTGAAAACTAAATGGGAGCATATCGAAAAGGCAAATTGGGAACTAGACTACATACTACAAGATGAGGACTCAATTTATCAACAGAAATACGATACAGAAGAAACCCTTTATGATGACCTGAAAAGGAAACTGCAACACAACATCTGGAACAATGCACATTATGAGAAATCTACGCCAAAAATTCAAATACCAGATTTTCATGGAAACTATAACCAATGGTTGACTTTTAGAGACCTCTACCTCGAAAGTGTACACAACAATCCGACACTTTCGAGGGCTCAAAAAATGCAACACTTGAAAACAAAACTGAAGGGTGAGGCGGAGAAATTGGTTCAGCATCTTGGCATCAGTGCTGAGAACTACGCATCTTGCTGGGAGATGCTGACCCACCGCTACGATAACAAACGGCTGTTGTTCACATCATATATGAACACGCTCCTGAATCAACCTAGTATTCAGCAACCAACCGCTGCAAGCATATGGAGGCTGCACGACGTCATGATGGAGTGTTTGAACGGGCTCAAAAACATCGGGCTAGACACCACCAATTGGGATCCGATCGTGGTCCACCTGTTGATTCAAAAACTAGATAGCGTTACGTATAACGAATACATAAAGGAGATCAAACATCCCAGGGAATTTCCCGACTTGGAAGAGTTCGACGAGTTTTTAGAATCAAAATTTATGTCACTGGAAGCTCTGCAGGGAAATAGCCAAAAATTATCGTCATCAAACAAACCATGGAAATCGGAAAAGCAGCCTTATAAGGGATCAGAAAACCGAAATAACAACTACAAGAATAAAACGCAGGGGTCATCGTACTTTAACAAGTCACAAAACTCACCGAAAGCCTTCTTCACGACAGCAAAAACATGCCCAATTTGCAAAACTAATCACGTTTTGATGAATTGCGCACAATTCTTGGCTATGAACGCAAACAAAAGGAATGATGCAGTTCGCAATTTGCATATTTGTAAAAACTGCTTATTCAGCCACGAAGAAAAACAATGCAAATCACGAAAGACGTGTAAATTGTGTCATAAGGCACACCACACACTTATGCATGAAGCTGATCTCCCTCCTATGCCCTCTCGCTCCATACCATGGCCTGGACCAGGGCCGGACGCGGGAGATCCCCGCCACCGATCGCCTCCACGAGGATACGGCGATGCTCTGCCCAAGCCGGGCAGACCTCCACCGTATGGTCAACCATGTCCTCAGGGCGATCCAGGCAGTGATGACACCCGGGCGTTTCCTCCCGCCTGATACGAAACAGGAACATCCCGAAACAACCGTGTCCGGTGAGGACCTGCGTCAGGCGGAAGGTGAGGACGCCGTGGGGCCTCTCTAGCCACTCCTCAAAGAGGGGACTTATCGCCGTAATAGTGGCGTGCCCAGCACTGGGTTGCGACAATCGCACTCTCCATAATGCCATGAGATCCCGCCGGAGCTCTGTCCACTGTGCCGCGATTTCTTGCGGCAGCGGAGTTACGCCCCGGCGTTTCGCCTCTTCGAGCCACTCCCAAATGTGTGCGAGCACATAATACCCTTACTACAAATTAACAGTCCTTCTCCACGCACAATTCTGTGATACGACCCTATTAGACATACACGTGTCTAGAGTCTGAATCCTATCGTGTAGGATGTAATTAACATGAACAGTACCCACTAGGAATTGATCAAGGTTCACCTACTAATTGCTGGCACGTAACACCTAAATCTAATCGATACTCCATAGGTTTAGGTAGTCAAATAAAGGTAAACAAATAGTAAAAAGGTTTTTATAGGTGACATTTCTTGTTTAAAAATACGATAAAACCAAATTAAATTTATTTCAGATTTTTACAATAGTTTCCACTAAGTAAAATAAGTATGTTAAACTTTATCATTCATTCTTAAACTACTATTCGTAGGTGTAACTGCTTGAGCACAATTATTTGTTAGATTTATAATAATGTAATATTTTGTAATCTGTCTATTGTAAAGAGCCCAAACTCTAAACGTCAACGAATTATAACGTTGCTAAATTGAAGTGTACAACTGTGACATAGCATGGCAACTGAATTGACAGGTATTACGTTTATTCGGTTACTTGACAGCTGTCTCGTCACGTGGTTTTTTTTGTTTACCTTTATTTAACTACCTATGGAGTATAGTGAAAACTTGACACGTGGCTATGAATGTGACTCTGGAGTGAACTATTTAGTTCCTACGCACTAACATTTTATTGGTGAGTATGTAGGTGTTTTATAGGATATATTAAAACTGACCTATGTCTAGTAACTCCCACGTTTGGTATTTAATTAATGTTACGGGCGATTCCTTCTCCTTATTACCTACGGAGATAAGATTAGTTTGGGGCCCGATCTAAGAATGAATGATAGTGTTCAGGGTCTGATGATGGAGCCGGAAGGTGGCCATAGGAACTCCTCAACCAAACAAGTTAGAACCATCGTTTTTGGACTCACTGGACTACGTACTGACAAGTGCTTTTAAACTAGGTGCTGTCCAGGTCCATAAGAACTCCTCAATTCACCAAGCTAGCCCTGTTGTTTTTGCGGTCGTTGGTCTTGTCTTGCCAAGTACTATAGCCCAAGATGTAGTCCAGGGCCTCATGATGGATCTGGGTAGTCACTATAGGAACTCCTTAACTAGACAAGATTGCCCCATTGTGTGTAGGCCATTTCGATTTGTTTTGACAAGAAGGTAGGTGGACAAGGTGTAGTCTAAGGTCTAATGATAGTGCCGGAAGATTGCCACAGGAACACCTCAACTTTACACGGTAGCCCTGTTGTGTGGGGCTCGTTGGAATTGTCTTGACGAGTAGGTACCTTATAAGTGAAGGTGATAGAACACATATTTTATTAAATTGTAATAAATAAAATACTTTTTAAACAAGCTTTTATTGAACTACAAAGTACTAAATAAAACTTACGTAAACATGAACTTTAATGTTTCCTTAAAAGCTTGAGGCGTGAACGTCTTTCTTCCACTTAAAGATAAGCCTCAAGCGTTTAAGAAAGAGTTTAAAGGTCTATGTTTACGTAAGTTTTATTTTGTATTTATTAGTTCAAAAAAAGCTTGTTTAAAAAACATATTTATTTATATTTTATTTACACTTTAGAACCACTATTTTAGACTGTCAATGCTGCTGTTGACTTTTCCTCTTGGAAGACTTTTCTTAAAGTCTTGGAGGTCCTTGCCCACTATATCTCAGATCAAAATTCCATATACAACCGTAAGCCCTGGAATTAATAAAAATAGGTGGTACGAGTACTGCTGTTACCCTGCCAACCGACTCCATCCCGCCCGCCAGCTTTAGGCCTCATTTACGGAGACGCGGGGCGTCGCGCGTTGCGTTGAGCGGCGCGGCCCGCACTGAATTCAAATATATGGCGTTGCATGAGTGCGTTTACGGAGAAGCGATTTTAGACGCGTTTGTTTGAATTAGGGCGTTTTTTGCGGCCGAGCCCGCGGATGGCACCGACGCGTCCCACGCGGCGTTTATCGCGGCGGCGCACGCAGCGGCAATTCTCGATGAAGCTATGTCCGAGGCGGAATCTTCTGTCAGTCTTATTTAGAAATCGCGCAACACAGACGTAGTCACCGTCACAATGGAGTATGATATGATCGACTTTTGAGCACTCCCATCTCTCGCCAACATAAAACTAGTCGATTTGATCGAGGCGAGCGTGCGCCGCCGCGATGCCCGCCGCGTGCTACGCTACACGCTTGAGGATTCGCCGCGGGCGCCGCGGCGGGCACCGCCACGCTTCCCGTCTCGCTTCTCTATGAACATGGTAGTATATTGCTATAAGTTTGTGTTTACGCGTGCGATGATGCGTGCCGCTCCACGCGCCGCCCCACCGTAAACAGAAAAAACGTCCGACGCGCCGCGAGACGCCACGCCACACGCGACGCGCGACGCCCCGCGTCTCCGTAAATGAGGCCTTAAACTCTCTTAGACTAAGTACTATTTACCTGAGCTAATTTTGTGATATTTATTAGTAATCTACAGCCGCAGTCAGGTTTTTTTAAAGCTGGATAGGTATGTTAATTAAAGGATTTTGAGCTAACTGACATGGACCCCACGAGACTTTATTTGTATCATATTTTACCCAATATTATACGTACGCGACTATTCGTATCAATAGCTTCCTAACTCACGCGCTCCTCCATTCTCAGCGTTCCGCTAGCCGCAGAGTTGACTACATGTGACTGCACTGAGGTGCTTGGGGTCCAACGGACCCCGCGCGACTAATAGTGTAGTATAATTTTGTTAAATAAGTTTACATTAAAAAAACACAATTTTACACTTATCTACGTGTGGTAATTGGAACAAATTTATGTGTAATGAACATCGCACTAAACTTTGTGATTCATGTATTGTGCCAATTGATTTATAAGAATATTTAAATACTGTTTTACGAGTTTATATTATGTTGTTTTCCAGAAGCCTTATATTTTTGTTATGTTATACTTAAAGTTCCTATATAAAATAAATATTTGCCCTTATTTTATGTTTCTTTTTCACAAATAAACTCTGGGGTCCGCACAGACTCCACGCGACTAACAGTGTGATTATTTTGGCGCGACTAGCTAAAGGTTAATTGTTGCCAAAAGTCTATGCTCGCGAGGTCTACTATTCACAGAACTACTAGTACCTAACACTTTTTTCGACCTTCAGATCTTACACCAAACACGCTTACAATCTCACCAACGTGGCATCTATTTTAAGAACAAAAAAAACAAATGAAAAATAACCCTGTTCTTCATCACATCGCTAAATTAAACAATACATTGTAAACACGTTTGGAGAACAGTTTGACTAAGATATGGCGATATATCTCAGTTTTATTGTGCACTTTGTTCAATATAGTTTGCTGGGTTGTTACAGTAACGATGTACGCGGGTGTGTCATTATTGTGTACTTTATCTTGTACTACGAGTACAATACGTAAGATCACGCTCATGTTTGTGTTCCCAATGGCGTAGGCTGAGTGAGATGTATTTTTAAACATTAATTAACACTTCAAAATGACTAATTTTTTAGTCTTAAAATAATAATTATTATTATTATACAAAATATTTTCCTGTTGACAGCGATGCGGAAAAAATGTTGATGATTCTATGCCCTCTATTTTTAGTTAGTTTTCATTAGAAAAATCAGTCTTTTGATTTAATTTTATTGGATGAGAAGAAAATCGGAATCGGAATTCGGAATAAATAAGTATATTTATATACGGAAATCACTTTCTGGAAATATTTTTCCTAAGCGCTCTTAGCCCGAGTTTATTTATTTATTTATTTAATACTTCAAGCACACAAATGTACAGAGGCGGACTTAATGCCATAGGCATTTTCTACCAGTCAACCTTCGGGTGATGCAGAGACAAACAGTGGTAGGTGCAATAGCGAGAAAAGAAGATTTTTTACATTTAAATATAAAGATATACATATATACCTATTTAAAACTATAAATATAATAAATACACCTAATTATATATAAATATAAGCACAAATAAAACAAACAATGGGAAAACATTACCGTTGTGATGATACTGCCAGCTTCTTGCGAATATGCTCGCGAACTTTAATTCTAAAAGATAATCGGTTGGTCGCCATCCTGATTTCCTGAGGGAGCGCATTCCACAGAGAGATGGACTGAATGAAGAAGGAAGAGTGAATGAAGTCTGTGCGGTGAGTGGGACATTGAAGAAGACGATTGTGAGATGAACGTAGATTTCTATTGTGTTTGGCGCAAATGTACTGAAAGTGGGGGGCCAGATAACTAGGGGAAGAGGGAGAGTTAAGAAATGAAAACAAGGTGGTCAGCGCCCTTTGCTCTCTGCGCTGGCGTATGGGCAACCACCTTAGAAGCGACCGATGCGCAGAAACATGATCATATTTACGCAGATTGAAAACGAATCGAATGCAGTTATTGAGAAGACGGTCAAGTTTGTTGAGGAGATCTGCATTCAGGTCATAGTAGCACACATCACCATAATCGATGATAGGGAAGATTAGAGTTTATACTATTAGATATTTAGATGGGCAGAACTCAGCATTTATTCTAAAAGCATTCTCATCAGAAAGATTCTGTGTTGACATACTCAAATTGTGTAAGAGCTACTTAAAAACAAAGTAAAACACAGCTAACGACATCAAAACAAAAACCCATACAGACAAACAAGCTCATTTCCAAAACACAAACAACACATTGCTCTGTCAACCATAGACAAGAAAATCAAAACAATCCATCTCGTTCACGTCGTCGCCGTCATAATTCTTTGAAACGACTTCCTTTGGCAAGTCTTCAATCAAACGGTTTGGCAACGGCGCAGCCGCCATCTTGTTTACAACGTCATAAACAATGGACAGGTGTATATTGCAACGTATCCATTTTTTATTGGCGTGTTAAATTGATTTGGTTAAGTTCTTTGTGTAGTATCTTTGTGCTGGATACTGTTGAGCAATTTGATCAGTGTGTGAGTCATCTGTGTTTTTCTATATCCTATCCTATACTATTAAATGAGCAATATTTGTATATACCACTAAGTCGGGTTACACCATTTATAACTCAAGAACGGCTGGACCATTTTTTATGATCTTTGATTTATTGGCTGTGTCTCCGCCCTAGCGAAATAACTATTAAAACATAGGAAAAATGAACGAAAAAAATAATAATGCAGAAAATTCATTTTCTCATACATTTGGTATGTAACGGCTTTTTTGATGATATCTCGGTAGATAGGTAGGTATGCAGGCAGGTAGGTAGGCAGCTAGGTGGGGTATGGTAGGTAGTTAGGTAGCTAGCTGGGTAGGATACGGTAGGTAGGTATGTAGGTAGGTTGTCTTAAATTTTGCTTCCCCAATGGACTTTCGTGTTCGAAGTCACTGAAAATTTACAGAAGGCTTACAGTGAGTCGACTTCATCAGAAACACGTGCTTATGAGTGGTACAAAGCGGTAAAACTCAACTCTATAAAAAGTACACTTTTGTAAACAGGCATATTACAAATTATGAGAGGATTATATACAAGATAAAAATGCTTGGAAACATGCTGGTCCTGCTCCAGAGGATAATTTACAGTCTAGACAAAATCAAACTGGTTGCTAATTTAATTGTATCATATTATTTTTTATAACATTGATTTTACATTCTGTGATTACTTGAACTCGCACACTGACTTATTAGTATTACTTGTTAAAATGTTATTAATATCGTATAATTTTACAATGTTTGTAAATATGTGAGCACCATCTATCACATAATTAATTTATTTGTCATTTCTTAATTTTTCATTCTTTTTACCTATCGTGGTATAGTAATCTTATTCTAGGTGCATCGTCTTCACATATGTCCTTTGTACGTATTTTTCTGTTCTTATTTCTTGTCTCTTTATATGTGTGCACATAAACTGTTAAATAAATAAATAATTATATAATTAATGTATACAAGATATTGTGAAAATATTTTAAAAGAGTAACGGTGGAGTTTCTTGCCCATTCTTCTCCATACGAAAACTACCTTTTGGAAGTGGCGACTAGAATCAATACTTTTTATTTGTAAATTTTGACGTTCAAAAGTGCCTTTTATGCGCGCCAAAATATTCAAATGAAGACCTTCATTTGAATATTTTTGCCCCCGGCCCATTTGAATAGACAGATATAATGGCGCCCACCTGGCAAGTATATTCTTTCCAATATCACCAGACGAAAATAAAGTGACTGACTATAATATGAATCAATGATTATTAATGTGACAGGTGAAGGTGAATAAGTCCGAACTGTAGACATAAGTCACTAAACTATCCAATCACGAATAAATCCTGGATTGAAGGCCGTAAAGACCAGGCACTTCGCAAATAAATTTAAAACAATAAAGATAGTTCACAGAATATTTTATTGTTCAACGTAAAAGCTACGATATTAAAAATATTTTATACTTTTCAAATCTTCTTAGTCTTTGATCGTGAATTTATAAAATGTGTGATCGAAATCGAAAAAGATAAAGATTTTTGTAAATTTAACTGAGGACTAGAAATAGTCATTTTAGTAATAGACTCAATTGGAATTTACACCATGTAGGCGTAAAAAACTCATAATAAAAAATTGCAAGTGCTGTTAACGAGAAATATAATATAAGCATTTCTATTGCGATGCAATTCTTTATTCATTGCAACCGGCATCATCAACTAGCATAGCATACGGGGCTAAAACAAAAAAAAATATTTTGCCGTAAGTTTATCAGAAAATGGTTTACCGAGTCGGTCTCGTGACGTGAATTCCTCCACGAGCTTCTTAAACTTGTCAAGCAAATTGTCACCAATTGTAAAGCTGATTAAGTCCTAAATAAGTTCTTAAATAAAAACGAGGTAGGTGCCATAAAATTAAAATTCCGTACGCAGACTGACATTATCCGCACCGTCGCGACGGTGCGGATAATGTCAGTCTGCGTAAAACCACTGGCGACGCGTCGCCAGTGGTTTGAAAATCGATCTTCATACGCATAGAAAATAACAAAAAAAAAAAAATGTAATGTCTCTGGTATACCTCTCATTACGTCATATTAACGAATGGTATTAGTAGCTCCAAGCGTGAGAAAAAAATGTTTTGAGCTTCATTACATGGAAATACAATGTAATTACATACAACTGTATGAAGATTGCCTTTAGAAGGATGCTTTAAGTGGAATTTAATGTTTAGTATTTAAAGCGCGCTCGGCAAATACACGTAAATCAAACGGCAAATCACGCACAAATGCCCCATTATACGTTGGCCGAGCGACCGGCTCGCGCAACGTGTACGGGGGGCTTTATATTATTGTTTATATTATTGTTTTTATCATCAGAAGAAGTCGACATAACTTTCACCGTGGGTTTGACCAAAAGAATAACATTTCTAATAATCAATCATACCAATCCCTTATAAAATGGAAATTCCTGGGATAAAACGACCGCTGATGTTATTAAATAAGTACCCAGGTTTCGACGAACCAGGGAAAACATGTTGTTGTCGTTTGACATACAAACGAAAAAACACTCACCATTGGTTCTAAAAATGTACCCATAAAACATAACAATAACAAATAAAAAGTCAACAACATCTTCACTCAACTAACAAAACAGCAACATTTCAATATAAAATCCAATATTAACCCAACACACGAGAATGTTGCCAACATAAACTATGCAAACTATAGTCGCAATAAACAGATGTAGACAATATTTAAAACAATAGGCTAGCTTCTATTCACAAAGTAAGTGCAACTCTTGAAATACAATATTCACAACAATAGTACTACAATACAATAGTAGACAAGCCACCATTTTAGCTAAATTGCTCCTTAAAATATTGCGTAAGAGTTGATAATACATAAATTATGGCTAGGACGAAATAGAACACTGATATGACGGCAGAAACGCTTGCTGCATCGTTCGAAACTTTCAATTCAAAGCAATTGGTCATTATTAATTATGGGTTATATATAACTAAAATAATTGTTAAAGCATTTAAATCACGAGGATTTACATGGATACAATACAAGGATTATAGTTATATTTGTACAATTGAAAATAACAGAAAAATTCAAAAAAAAAATCCTTTCTAAGTATAATTTTGGAATCTTGGTGGTTTATTCACAATAACAATAAGCATTGTAACCACGCTAAAACAAGACATTAATATCGGTGTAATTTCGCGTTCCAACAATATTGCTTTGTTAGAGTAGACACTGAGCGCTTTCAACACCTTTTGATTCATAATAATTGAGTGTCGTAGCTTTTATGAGACAATAGCTTTTGCCTGCGTGGAGGTCGGAAATTCTCCCACAGCAATGTAATACCGGGATGAAAAGTATCCTATGTCCTAACCCAGGTCATGGTCTACCCATGTGCCAAATTTCTCAAACCCGTTCAACCGTTAAAGCGTGAAAGTGTAACAAACAAACTCAAAAACTCACTTTCGCATTTATAATATAAGTTAGAATTACGAATATTTTCTTAATAAATTAAAATGTAGGTACTCGCTCTACGCGCGGAACCGACCGAGTGAAACGGTAACCAGAATTTAAAAAAATGTAATGTGATGTCCTTTTTTTTTTGGGTGGAAATTATCAAATAACTTCTCCCGCTCTGGGTGGCGAGGTGGGAGGGCGTGTCAGACTCTTACTGACTAAAACCCACCCGTGTTCCTTCCGTTGCCTGTACGTTGCCAGGGGCCACGGTATCCCTTTCGGACTTTCCCGCAACCCCGGCAGGCATCGGTCCTATCGGACCCCTTCACTTGCTGACATCTCTTTGAGGCGCGCGTGAAATGTTGACCTCTATCAACTGTAGCACCCACGAAAACTATGAATACGACACCTATGACGAAAACTTATAAAATTTTCGCAGCCACTATCTTTGATTTACATTTTAACGTCACTATGGCTTTAACACCCTCGAAAATCACGAAAACTACACACATGAAGAAAATGTTATTTTGTTACGTGACGATTTCTACCAGTTTACTCCTACCGTAAACCGCGTTAAAGAACTTCCTTCCAAAAATAGAAGCTTTTATCAGCAAGCAGTCGAAACTGGTTCAACTGGCATGGCGGCTATTGTGGCTATATAATTCATTGAGATAGTTGTTACAAAAATGCGAATAAAAATATATTTCGTGAATTTATGTCGCGATCCACATCAATTTATGTCGCGTTGATGGGTAGATTTTGTAGATACCTAATAAACTTTGTGCAATCCCTTGTATGATGTAATCAATGTCAACTTTGACCTTTGCTATACCGTCGGTCTATAACTTTGTGATTACGCAATCAAGGGCATCGTGACAAACATTCATTTGATACCTAATCCTCGTATTCATCATTACAATAATAGTGACATACATAGTACCTATCAGGTAACACAAGATTATTGAACAATGACATATTAACCTAATTATTACGAATTTAGATTGACATAAACTCAATAATCACATTAATATCAAAAATATTTGAGTACCTAAATCTGTTTACGGACGACCTTTCATACAAAGAATTATTTGTTGATATGAATGTTTTAATTTTCCTTTTAAATATCCTCATTTAAAGTTCGAAAGCTAAGTATATTTTCGTACTTGGATTGCTTTTAAGATGTCCCCCATATTTTTTTTAGATCTTCTCAAAATTTTAATACAGGCAATCACCGTCTACTCGAATCGAACATTTAGATCGATTCTCGCTAACAAAGAGCAACTCGTTAACCTTGCAATTGAAAGGCCTTATTGTCCGTTATTCCAAGCGATTACGAAGACCGCTGTCAGTCTCCCATTCGTATTCCATTTATATGCAGATTTGTTGGGAAAATATAAACGGATAGCACCTGATGTTATACGAGGGATCAAACTTGGGATAATGCTTGAATAGGTCGGAGTTTAGGACGGGCAAAACGGATTAGTGGTTGTGCATACAAAATTATTTTGTATTGCAGACGGTATGGTTATGTATTGGTTAAATGGAGGTGTGCTGTCGTACATAACTGATTTGGCGGATTTACAGCTTTTAAGTGATATACGAGATCAACGTCTCGTCACATCACCCCATTTCAATTATGTACAAGGCCCATAACGAAGAAATTGAATGAGTCGGTCGATACAGTCTCACGTTACTTGGTAATGTTTTAGCGTATTGGGAGTAACTTTGCGCATGTAAACTTAGTGCAACGAAAAATTTACACTTTTATTGCATGTCATTATTCTATGATTATTGCCATAATTTATTTTTGAAAATGTCTGTAAAGAAAAACAAGCGAAAACGAATTCTGCGCATCTACGATTCTTGCCAAGTTACGTGCCGGCGACTATAGCTCGTCACAAGACAATCCCTTTAAAAGACGGATCTTTTTGAACCATTTACCTACTTTATTCAATGGAAACTCATTAGATGCTCGATTTTAATCAAGACGATTTGGTACAATTGAAGTAACTCAAATTGGATTGTAATTTTTGAATGAGTCATGATCAGAAAAGTGATCAACTCAGTAAAGGTGTAATTTTTGGGCGGAATGATGATAATAAACTCTTCTCTTAAGTTCGATTATGATCAAAACTAGCAGATCTATACAAATACTTCAAGTAGATGACATATCAACATGGCACCAAAAGTGAATGAATCATGCAACAAAACAACAAAGGTATGCATCGAAAATGGAAATTAACTATGTATTACATTTGCATCTTTTTCTGGTAGACTGAACTATGAATGTCAACCCGTAACCCGTAATCTAAAAAACACAAGAACAAAAACTGAACTAGCATTCTTGATCGAAGCCTAGAGCTGATTGAAAATCTGATGAATGTTCTTTTCTTCTCCATGAAATACGAGTATATGACAATCTAAATAATAGAACAAATGAGTACATGTGCGTACAAATGTGAACAATGCGAATAAAACCACACATTTATTATTGTAAAGTAAAAAACTCGAGTTTAATGAACACCGCTGTTCTTTTGACCGGAAACCAAAATATGCACCGAGTTGCTTGTTTCTGCGGCAACCCACAACGTGGTATTGTGCTTTACGCTAAATTAAGCATTTTGTATTAGCTGGTTGACTGGGCATGGGTACACCAGTAGGTAGGTATGTTTAGTTTGGTTCAGCATAATGTTGATAATATTGAACTACAGTTGATTATATTGGAACCCGAAGGGGTCTGAGATGATGATGACAGTACGGTGGAAAATGGAAATTTTGTTCAAAATAAGGTCATAAAAAGTTGATATGAAAATTTGAATTTGTTTTCTATATTCTCTTATTTCATCTCCTGTACATAACAGTTTATTCAGAATTTATTTTTCGGAATATTTTTTCATACTATTTTTCCTGTGTTATTACACATTTGGAACCAATATATATAAAAAAACCTACAAATATAAAAAAAAATACTGAATCAACTTTTACTAACAATAACATGTTTTTCAGGGTTAAATTAAAAAAAAATGCAAAAAACAACAACTGAAAATTCTGTCTCAAAAAAAAACGTAAATCTAGACTCAGAAAATAATAAAGTTTGAACGTAAAAAAACGTATTTTCGGGCAAAATATTTATTATTTATTATACAATAGAAACGCGAAGAAAGATTCAGCAATTAATTATTTACTTTTACTTGGAAGTCACACTGTTTCATATAAATGCGAGTAATGAAGATTTGGGGTTTTAAAATATTACTGTTAAAATAAGTATTGATGAATTGCACATTCAAAATGAAATTAATAATGTTTTGGTAGGTATGCATGACAACAATGACTTGGAAATATTAAGCGAATCCACATTCAAACACATTACGTGCACATGTTTTCACCTACAAAATAAAATGAATGGTAATCCATTAATGGATTTTGGAGTCAAGCCAACACGATAATATTTAGCACGGTTTCTGATTTATTGTAATGCTCTCAAGTATTGTAGCTTTTTTGATTTATTGTAACTTTTCAAATTACTTGTATTTTTCAATAATTCTTATTTTATTGCCCAAATAAATTCACTAGAACTGATTATGATTATCTATTTTCAATTGTCCAAATATAAGCATGTTCTTTCTGAGTTGACATTAACTTTATCCTTTTTAATCCGTACTTCCGAATTACCCTTGATTACAAGCCTATCACATAATCACTCGATGCATTAGTGAGGGTCTTCATTGAGGAAGAAAATATCATTAGTCCCTATTTTGTCCTTGAAAAGAAACCACGGGTGACGAGATTTCCTTGATTAAGCCTTATTAGGTTTGTCGTACGTGCTATTAACGAAACGTGTGTATATCAAAATATGTAGCTATTGGGTAATTTGGGTCTTGGAGAAAGGCAAAGATACATTACAAGAGATAATTTTATTAATTTGTATGTACTTTCCATGAATTATTACCACTACATGTCTCCTGCGTTTATGTCGATTGGAGGTGAGGTGGGGATGAGCGAAATTCTTTAATTATATTATCTTTAGACGTATTTCATTTTTATATGTGACTGTACTCTGGGCCGTCGACGTCAAAGTGAAACAAAAGGCGATGCATCATACGCTCAACGAAAACGTATGTCAACCAAGAAAACTGAAACATCGATATAACGAGAATCAACGTCGAGGGAATAACTATTTTGGAGCTGTTTACTATCACGTCTTAAAAAGCATGTCAGCTGAAAAGATGAAAGACAAGAAATAAAATCACAATATTTTTCAGACGGATATACTCGTACTACGGTTACGAATGCAAACCGTACAGTGACTTCACAATTCAATTGTTTAGTCTGATATCTGAAACAACAGCCAACACGAAAAAAGAGAATTTCATAAAAGTAAGCAAGCATTTTGCAAGCATTGTACATCCATGTTTTTACATCAATAAAGATCATGGTAACAGATTGAAAATGAAGCAATGAAAGAGTGCGCAGAGCTACATCACGTATTATGGTGACCTGAAATTCACGACGTAGTTGGTGGACAAAATAAATACCAGCAGCGTATGTTATGTGGTAGTAAATCTACAATTATTGTACAGAATAAATAATATCTTGCACAGACAAGACCATAGGTAGCTCTTAATGAACGAGAGAATGTTGGTAATTAATTAAAAACAAATACCGAATAGTAAATGTTATTCCTCCCACGTTGCTTTCGCACACGCAAATTACTGCTCCGAAATAATTAATTTTGATGATTTTATACTATTCTATTTGAACCTGCTGTGCTA
Organism: Xanthia icteritia; assembly: GCA_949128155.2. Taxonomy (NCBI): domain Eukaryota; kingdom Metazoa; phylum Arthropoda; class Insecta; order Lepidoptera; family Noctuidae; genus Xanthia; species Xanthia icteritia. Next base: position 22,592,304 of record OX421935.2, read on the forward strand.
TTAAAATAGACACAAAATATCTTATTTAACATAAACCTACTTGGACACTTATGAAACGTCAGAAGCTATGCGCACTGTTCCAATTAGTAGCTTCCTATGGAGAACAGCCGGCAAGAAACTCCACGGTTACTCTTTTAAAAATAATGGGCTTTTATAATATTTTCAAATTACAGTGTTATTAGGTATGGGAGGACAGTGTAGGTCTTTCAACAAGTACCACGTACTTAGTGTTGGTCCCGTAGTGAAAGTTGTTCATAATGATGAGTATAATTACCCCTTAAGAGAATGCCCATGAATTCAATATCATCCTGTACATGCCAGTCAACACTGTTTGCGCGATGCAGGATTTTGCGTAATGTCAGTGTGACGCGTAGTTCGCAAGCGGCGATGTAGATGCCGCCACCACTCTTCTACCAACCCCCTCCGAGAATATAGGCGTGATGTAGTTTTATGATTAAAATGAATGTCTCGAGTGGAAAGGTTGTTTTTAATGGAAGACTATTATCCTTCGGAAACAAAGTTCGTTTAAAGCATAAAAGAAAAAAGTTGTCGTAGCCGGCAAGAAACTCTACGATTGAGTAACCCTAGAGTTTCTTGCCGGCTCTCCTCCTGAAACAATTGAATTTTACAATATTTCCAAATAACAGTGTTAATAGGTATGGGAGGACAGTATAGGCCTTTCAACAAGTACCAGAGCTTGTGGTAGCAATCACTTACTTATTTATTCAACCATTTTAGGGATTCCAAAAGGCTAATCACTGCTGGGTTTATTGTCTTTTTATTTTTGACAAGAATCGTCCGCGTGGAAGTAAACTATACAAAAAAAAAAAAACTAATGGCACTCGGCAATAGTGTAGCTTCTGTGAATACATTTTTGGAATCAAATCAGCACTTCCACATATTAACTTTTACAAAGATATTATAAACCAATAATTTTTCCTCTCTATAATATTAGTTTAGTTATGGGTTGTTTACCAAGCAATAACATTATGAACATACTTTGATATTAAAGTCTGTACCAGTTGTAGAAGTTGACATTAGCGTAATCTTGTGTTCAGTGTTTAGGAACGTTTTCATTTTAATTTATTTTTATTTTTATTTTTATTCAAGAGGAACAACAAACAGCTACAATATAAAACATAGGAACAAGAAATACACAAAACATTTATACAATATTGCAGCCCACAGCGCTGTTCACAGATTAATAATGGGATACAATACAGTGAAAGTAATCGCTAGGGTCACAAATACATTTTTTTTATTTTAGTACTTACTTACTTACTTTAATTAAATTTATTACTTACTTACTTTATTTATCATTACTTACTTACTTTAATTAAAATCATTTTCATTCTAAGATGTATATAATACACAATGTAAAGAATATGTAATTTATTAAATATAATATTATATAAATATAATACTCAAGAAATGGCACAAAAAAAAAAGAAAAATACAGAATAACATTCAAGAAAGCTCCTTAAGTATAAGACATTCATTTTGTATAATACATAATATATATTATATCGTTCGCTAGTGACTTGCGTTTTATCGGATTTCTTATGTAGTGTGGCGCCAAGGCCTTATTTTTTTAACACTAAAGCACACAATCGCTTACTATGTTGATAGAAAAACACCCATATACGCTTGCTTTCTGGACCTACCTAACGCGTTCGACCTAGTCGATTATAACAGGCTCTGGACTCAGCTTAGGGAGGTCGGGGCTCCCGCCGAACTCACTAGTATATTTTCTTTCTGGTATAACCACCAGAAAACCTTTGTCAAGTGGGGAAACGCATATTCTGAAGAATATTCACTTGATGTGGAGTGAGGCAAGGGGGACTGACCTCTCCAAGACTGTTTCACGATGACATCTCAATCTGTATGTCAATCAGCTGATATGTGAACTCAGCAACAGCCATGTCGGAAGTTGCATGGTAACGTTGGCGTCAATAACACATGCAGTTACGTGGACGACATGGTGTTGCTGTGTCCATCTGTAGGAGGGTTAAGAAAGCGTTAAATATCTGTGAGGCCTGGTGATAGAAAGAGTGAGTATCGTCGCTGACGTTGCCGTGAATTCAGAGGTGCTCGCCAAGACCTCCGTGCTCGTAGTCCAGCCTGGTGTAAGCAATTCCGAATGGTCTGAGTACTAACTTCTAGTCCAGAGGCGATCCGCACTTCTGTTTTTATTGTAGTGGCGTTGATTGTTGGGTCACGGGCTGCCAGAAATCTGATATAGCGCTTATGAGCAGCAGTTAGAATAGTTGGGTGACCAGTGCGGGGTCGGTCGGCTAAATTATCCATGCTGTAGTACCTCTGCAACGTGACCTCGAGTCACGACATAGGATTGGAATACAGCAACGTGCTATTTCTCTGTTGGAATATCCTTCTTCCCTCAAAGTTCTTGCTCGTTAAACTTATGATAAACAATTTTTTTTTTAAAGTTCCCCGAAAAAATATTATTAGTCCGTTAAAATTTACAAAGTCAGATTTCTGGATGAGCGTAAGCTTGGATTGAATTACTTTTTATATGGAAAAACTTTTTTTTTTGTATTATGTTCTAATTTTATATTTTCAAAGTAAAGAATCTAAAAATAAGAAGAAATTATAATATAGTCTAAAGTATGAAAAAAAAACTATTGCGATTTAATTATTACGAGTTTATGTTACCTAAATGTATTAATTGAGCTCGTCATTACTAACATAACTTTAAGATAATGTAATTGGTACTAACAAAATATGGACAAAAATAGTCTGAATTAAATGCATTTTATTGTATTTTTTTATTTTTTATTTAATATTAATTTGGTGTAACGTTGACTGCGTATTGAGGAAAAATTTAGATTGTTATTAAATATTATTTTACCGATCGTATCTTTTGAGTTGAGTTCAATTCAAAGAAGATTAATTAATTTTATTCTGTACCGTTTTATTGAAATATTCCGTGTAACAATGTAGATTGGTATTAATATTTTACGAATATTGATAGCAATTAGTATTAATTCTCAGAAAAGTATTTCTTGGCTTTTTATTAGGTATATCTAGGCGAAATCTTCTTTTTACCATAATATTCTGTTCATTGGTAATGGAAAATAAATTGATATAATGCTCGTGGCGACATTGTTACGCGAAATTATTATTTAGGTGTTTCGTATGTTTATATGTGTTAAACTGTGAATTGTTTTACATCCAAATATACTCTTTTACTGAAAAGGTGGTTTCCCTGAGATAACCTCCCATAGGTGATATTACTATTACTTCAAATGAGAATCACTAGGAATGTACAAAGACTGGGGGCCAGTTTGTCGAAAGAAAATTATTGCAATTTTTTTTATGTGACTAATTGTCAAGTGCTCTGCTGTTTAAATAATCTTGAAGCGCACTTTACACTCTTCTCACATAAATTTTACGATTATTTTCGTTCTAAACACTGTTCTTTGAAACCATACAACACAAACCTAGGACTCGAATAAGTTTTGAGTGGAGTTCTCACAAACTATGTTTTGTTGCAGTGTCACGAACATATTCCTGGTGAACCTATCGGCCGCAGACCTGCTGGTGACGAGCATCTGCATGCCGATCCAGCTCAGCAAGGCCATCACCCTCGTTTGGTTCTATGGAGAGACGGTCTGCAAGATCGTTAATTATATCCAAGGTAATTATATTTTTCATTAAAAAAAAAAAAAAAAAAAAACTAGATGAAGTCGATGTTTCCCAACTAACTACTCTGAGAAGAAACAACAAAACAAACTTAGAGGACACAGACTCTTTTTAAAGGCCAGACATCTTGGTCAGATCATATGAGGACAATGCAGATGAGTGTCTGTGACCGTCGTTTAGAGAAAGAACCACACAGCTTTGAGTGAACCATCATACCTAAAATTTAATTTCAACTCTTTATTAGTGGCTTTTGTGGACATGATAATTATAGCAATCACGTCATTTCGTTTAAAATACGTTTTTATTTTTATTAATTTATTTATCTTTATATAGATTCTTCTCAATTTTGTGAATGTGAGAACGCTGTAGGCCTAGTGGACTGTAGATTTGTTGACCATCATTATTCTGTTAAGTACCTGGTACTTGTTGAAAGACCTACACTGTCCTCCCATACCTAATAACACTGTTATTTGAAAATATTGTAAAAGCCCATTATTTTTAAAAGAGTAACCGTGGAGTTTCTTGCCGGCTTTTCTCCATAGGAAACAACAAATTGGAACCGTGCACCTAGCTTCTGACGTTTCATAAGTGCCCAGGTAGGTTTATATGAAATAAAAATATTTTGAATTTTGAACCGTTTAGCTCAAGGTAAATTAAGTCATCTTACTAACATGATATTAAGTAGTAGCGGTTACACCGCCATATACGAACTACGCATCAAAGACATGTCACACAAATCCTGCATCGCGCAATTAGAGTTTACCGCGCGAACAACATATATAAGACTATCCGAAATCAACCATTGGGCAGTTGCCCGCCAGACAGAACACTCGTCTGGTTGGAGGATTCTCACTTTTCTAATGAGGATGAGTGAACTTAACAGCCTTTTCCTCATACCTCTAAAGTAGTAACAGTACGTCAACCCAGTGACAAGTATTCGTCATTTGGTATGATCGTGCGGGATGCGTCTAGCCTCGACGGGCTCCTGGCTAAGTAATAATAGCTCCTTTGTGAGAACCCTCCGAGCCACAGAATGCACGCTAAGCCGTTGGTGCCGGCTGTCATTCGTAGATGTCTGCCAGTCGCAACGGGTAGTCAGACGGCAGTCTAACAGTCAGTGTCACCAATAGGTACCGTGATACCTAGTACTGGGTTGTGGAGGTCAGATAGAGAGTTGCTCCATGTAAAATACTGGTATTCAGTCGCGTTTGGTTAGAAGAGGCCAGAAGAAGACCCCAACATATTTGAGAGATAGTGATGCGGATATTCATGATGTCAGCTAGAAATGTCAGGACCAACTGACATCCAGACGCGATGCGAAGCTTAATACGTGTTAAAGTACCTTCGCCATGTTGTACAACATCAAATGATGTAAATCATATCAATGCATGCCATGTATTAATTGGTAATCTAGCGAATGAAACGATCCTATTGAGATTAAACTCATGGATTGGGTACCCATAAAATTAATCGACGTTGGGCCAAAACTAATTCTGTCACTCGCCAATTATCGGTAAGGGTAAGGAGAGGTAAGTATATAATATACTCATAGTCCTCTTTTTAAAGTACAGGTATAATTAGCAGGTTGTTTCAATGTAGCCCTGGAATTCATGTAATAGTAATGTAGGTATATAGTTTGGTCACTGTAATAATGAGCGTAAGACAGTCCACAATATTAATAATGGATCTTCTCTTGAAGCTATGTTTAATTCCTCCCTATTAGTTTATGTAGATTCCGAAGAGGATAAACTGGAGAAATAATAAGGGCAAAAAGCTAATGTAAACATTTTCTCTGTTAAAAAATCCAGGATATCGTGTTTGAATGGGACTTCTGGTTTATATTTTAAAAAAGTGACGGGTGCAGGTTGACATACTTGTTTAACGAGCTGCGAGTAAAATAAGTATTCTTGTGAATCTGAATACGTATAATGACTACTATACAGAGTTATACAGAGTTTTAGTATAACTAGAGTTAATAGCTTCGATAACCTGTCAGTACGTCGGCGTCGTTGAACCAAGGGTCTTGTCGAGACACAATTAAAACTAGCCGACGATTACGTCACAAGTCTAGGTTGTTAGTTAACTTCATTAAAATGTGAAGATGTATTTATGTATCTGCCCGTAAGCGTATTCCGAAGAAATTGAGGTCCGAAAATTGATCTCGTCTTGAGCAGGCTACGTCGGGTTCAATTAAGACTTTTATCTTTTTCCCAAATGTATATAGTTTCTCAGTTTATCTAATTGGCTATCAATTTCCAGTGAAAAAAATATAACATCTAGAACAGAACTTTATTACAGTGCACTATTAATAGCATTTCAAGAATATATCAATTTAATACTCTATAGAGGTATGAGAAAAGGGAGCATTCTCGGACCAGACGCGACACCCGTCTGATCGGACGTTCACTCATCCTCCCTTTTGAGAGGATGAGTGAACTTCACACCCTGTCTGGTAGGCTAGTACCCGACGATTGTTGTCGGGACGTTGTATACAGGGTCACGAAAAAAAATCTGCTGTTCCCATATGTTCGCATAGCTCATCAAAATATAAGGAACAGCTGATTTTTTTTCCCGGTTTTAAGGTTGTTCCCATGGTAAAAGTTGTTCATAATTATGAGTATAAAGACCCCTTAAGAGAATGCCCATGAATTCAATATCACCCTGTATATGCCAGTCAACACTGTTTGCGCGATGCAGGATTTTGCGTAATGTCAGTGTGACGCGTAGTTCGCAAGCGGCGATGTAGATGCCGCCACAACTCTTCTACCAACCCCTTCCGAGAATATAGGCGTGATGTAGTTTTATGATTAAAATGTCTCGAGTGGAAAGGTTGTTTTTAATGGAAGACTATTATCCTTCGGAAACAAAGTTCGTTTAAAGCACAAAAGAAAAAAGTTGTTTTTTATCCGGATTGATCGTACCTTATTAAACAAAGAAAGGTCCAAAAAATTATATATAAATTCCTTTGACATGTTATTCTGAGAACAGTATTATGTTCATTTGCCAAAAACGGAGGAAAAACAAAACTTGGGGAGATTTCATCATTGAAAGACATACCTACAATAAATAACAGCTGTTTTGTTGTGGCTTGGATATCTATGCGAGTAAAGCTATGTGATGGATAACCTTTCTAGATATTATTAGGTACTTACCGCTTTAATCTACTATCTCTTCTCTTAATTTAATCTGTTACTTACAGCCCAAACTTGATAATTTGAATTACCTTTCTGACAGAAAGCCATTCTCATCTTATCAGTCAAAGTTTGATGATAATATTTTGATTTGACGAAATTTTTTATGTAAGTAGGTACCTACGTAATCTTTTTAATTTAATTTAATTAATTTAATTTCATTTATTTAATCGAGTAACAAGGACTCATTAATACACACACATAATTCAATAGATAAATAAAACACACACAATACATTAAACATTCCAATATAAAACCATACACAAATCAAAAACACAAATTTATGTAGATAGCCGACGACTGTAGGTGACGTGCAAGTCACTGCAGCGTCTAATGTATGGACAGTCGAGCCTGTCGGCTATCATCATCAGCACGCTGTTGGAGCTGCCGCGAACCCTGCGCACCAAGGACGCGCTCCGCTTGCGCATCGTTGCATAGAAGCAGTCGACGCTAGCGACGGCGAACATGCCCGAGGCACTACAATGTCGCGGCAGACCCATCAGCGCTCTGAAAGCGTTGTTATATTGGACGCGAACATATTCAATTCATCGTAAGGTTATATTTTGTCAAAAGTTATATTTAGGCGAAGTGTTATTGGGTTTTTCCATTAGGAATTTCTTAGTTCCTTAGCCCGGAGTTTGGAAGTTGGCGATGTGATACCCCCGTGCCTCGGAAAGCACTTTAAGCCATTGGTCCTGCGCTTGATCTCTCTCCGGTCGTGTCGAATTGCCGTCCCATCTATTCTCCGTTGAGATTGGCCGCCGTGGCCGAAATACGGTCTGAAGGACTATATATATTTTGTCATTAATCCAGTTTCCGTCATGAGAATCAGATCAGGTACAGACTCATTACCCACTAGTCTGCTATCGTCAATCCCTCCTTTCCTTTTCCTACTCCCATGTTAGGGCCTCCATGAAACATGTGTCGACACTCAATGGTTTACGACTAGTAATTAGAACAGATCTAATGGCTTTCTGGTTAAACTACGGCAATAAAATGTCACTTGTAGAACTACGGATTAGGTATTCCAGATACGTCACTCGCTACTGTATAGTCTGTTCCAAAAGTATCTAGTGAAAGTGGAAACAAACCCTTTTCAGGTTAAATTCTTACGCGATCTCTCACTAAAGGGAATTAGTTACACATTCATCTGTATTTAGAAGGTTTCAACTTTATATCTCACCACTTTTTCCGTGAATTTATTGTTTGAATATCATGATTAAATTTTAATTGAAAAATAATTCATAAAAATGTAAGGTTCTCACTATGTAAAATGAAATACGTATTTACAGCAACTTTTAATTAAATTTTAGTTTAAGTATTCGAATAAATAAATCATTGCACCCAATTTGTAACTGGCGCTATTAATGGCCATTCACAGGTAGGTACGTTTTCTGGCCCGTTTGTTTACATTTTCATCAGATACTTTTGGAACAGACTTTAATACGCCACTCTGTGTGCGCATTTTTTTAGAGGAATTCGCGAGTGAGTTTACGTTTAATTCTTTGTTTCATATGTGAAGTTTTTGTTCCATGTTATGTAACGTATTTCAAGATTTACTATGGCAATCAACGTCACTTGTTGCTACTTGCTCGTTCTGTTTAAGGGCCCGTTTGACGTCAGTTGGACTTTATGAGTCGATGTTAACTGATCGTAAAGTTCTAGGTTTGATAGATCTATGGTTGCTTGGTAGATTGGCCAAGTGCTAATGGACTGTCAAGAAGTAACAGATATTGGTTATAATAAATAGTAACATAAAAAGTTGTTTTTCGTGTTTGTCAGAGTGACCGATATTTCTTATTTTTTTTTATAAAAAGATTTGAGTTACTATAGAGAGGCTATCAGAAGAAATGTTATAGAAAAACTGTGATCATATTTCAGTGATGCCATTTAGCGTCATGCCTTTGAGTTTTCTCCATAATTTAGAGAATTTATTCCGGAAGGTTTATGTGTATAATACGTTCGCAGAAGTCCTTGTGAAACAAGAAAAAAGCGACCACTGTAGATAATATAATTGATTGGACACAAAGATAAACTTTATCAACAATACGCATTAAATTGTTTAGGAATAGCGATGACAAAATTACAATCGTAACTGGCTGGCTCCCTGGCTGACCTGAGTGTGGTTTGTCCCAAAAGTACCTGATGAAAATGTAAACAAATGGATCAAAGTCATACCTGTGGATGCCAATTTGTAGTGCCACTTACAAATTGGGTGCTTTGATTTGATTATAGAATTTTGAAACAGACGATAAGTTGCCTTTGCCTATTATAGCACATCAGTACTATATTCTTCTATTTTTGTTCTAGGCGTAGCAGTAGCAGCCAGCGTGTTCACAATAACAGCCATGTCAGTAGATAGATGGCTCTCAATATCACCAGAACCAAGGCTCCGACCACCAGGACGAAAGCAGGCATTACTCCTGCTGTTACTGCTGTGGTGTGCTGCCTTGCTGATATTCATACCTCTGCTAATGGTGGCAACTGTAAGAAGAGAAACTGTGCCTATCATATCGAAGGCGTTGAAGAATATATCGGTATGTATGAGCAAGATTCGTTGTATGAGCTTTTTTGTGCAGCTGAAACTTTATAACGACATCGTTTTTGATATCCAATTATATTTTGAAAATACTTTCTTGTACTTAACTGCTTTTGGTGGTCAGATGATGTTTAATATTCTTAGGTTGTGCTTAGTTAGTTACTGGAAAAATATGCAACATAGTGCCTGATCACTATGCTGTATATTTTTCAAGTAACTTTATAAAGGAGATGGATAACAGTCCCATACAAGCTTGGCCCAGAAATGAACACCAATGAAACAAAATATATTATTATCAAGCTTTAATAGTGTTTCATAGCCCTGTTTATTTTGTTTCGCCGTAAAAATTTGCGAAGACCCTTCTCAAATCTCATAGATATAAATGTCAAATCTGATGACATCAAAAAATCTATTCAAACCTGTCGATCGCAGAGTAATCCACTGTCTTCCAGCAGATTGAATTTCACTCAAATTTAACGACTACCCCAAATGATTCATTTGCTATTTCCCAGTTTATAGAACCTTGGATCTCCGTTCTAACGGCAAAATAAGAGTGGTCTGAGATGTGAGTTATAGGTATCGTTATTGTAGCCCAGGTAAACTGTAATACGAAGATTTATAGTTCAAGAAAAGAAGTCACTTAGAAATGCAAAAAAAATAACCAGAAACCTCTGAGATCAATCAGAAACACAGCCAATAATATTTTTGAACAAATCACAACAATACATTCATGATGCTGTCACACGCAGCACCAAGGTTACATGCAAAAATTTGATGCAACAGTGCAATAATCACTTACAGTCACAAGTCATATTTTAGGAATCGTCTAGTTTCTACGTCAAAAAATAACTAAAGGCTTAATTATAAAAGTACTAAAGTGTACTCTTTCTAACACACAGGATGTTTCGTATAGAAAAATGAAAAATAAAATATTGCGTTCCATTGTCTTGTCTATTAATGCCTCCCTCTATGTTAGTTATAGGTACTTGCAAAGCATAAACACATTAAAAAAAAATTGAGATAAGTTTGAAAAATCGAAATCTTTTTTGTTACGGTAGACTATAATTATAATGATTTCCTCTTTTTAAATTCTTTACTTAAAAATATAAAATTAGGATATAAAACAAAAAAACAGATTTAATTGATTTTCCATATAAAAATAAATTCAATCCAAGCGGATTTATAATGTTTTTCGTGGAAACTTGTTAATTATTGATAAAATGCCAAGAGGATTATCAGAAGTTTTACGATCAATAATTGTAACTTTGAAGGAAGAAGGAAACAATCAACGAGAGAAATAGCACGCAGAGTTGCTGTAGTCCAATCCTGTGTCGTCCACGTTGCAGAGGTACCACGGCATGGATAATTTAGCTGACAGACCCCCACAGTGGTCGCCCATCTGTTCTGACTGCTGCTCAGAAGCGCTATATCAGATTGCTAGTAGCCCGTGACCCAAAAATTAACGCCAGTACAATAAAAACAGAACAGGCTGGAATACGAGCACGGAGATCTTGGCGAGCACCTCTGAATTCACGGCAATGCCAGCGACGGACATTGCAGTGGGCTAGGCTCCGGCAAAATGAAGAAGATGAGGAGGGAATCGCGAATCAATACTCATCCAGATAACCGACGTGTCCGTGTCTGGAGAAGACCTGGAGACTCTGAAAGGCAAAGAACTGCCTCTGTAAGGCGGAAAATCGGTGTTCTTTTGGGGTGGAATTATGGTTGGAGCTAGAACTACTTTGATCCCGTATCGAGGCTCCATGACGGCAGATAGGTACAAAACAGTCGCTATTGACCTTCCGAGTAAACCATGGGTACCAATTCGTACTGGTCGATGATAATGCGCCCGCACATCGAGCTCAAATATCATGTTCATTACTCTAGTTATTATTCAAGACGCTTTAAATACAGTTTTAATATTGTATATTCTAAAAATCCTAGAGAAATCATATAAATTTTTACAATAAGCATATCCTAATTACCATCATATTTCCAATGTATTTCCAATGAGGTCGGTGTTTTCTAACTGACTACCTACTCTGAATAGTAGAAAACACTGAATACATTCAGAGGTCATAGTCGCTTTTAAAATCCAGACATTATCTTGGTCAGATTATATGAGGACCATGCTCGTAAGTTTCCATTTGAAGCAGCATTATGCTGAGCGATGGCCGTTTTGCGTGAATGTGACGCATATTTTCCCTAAACTTGTTTCTTTTTTTTGTGCTCTTTTTTTATAATAAATAAACGTATTTTCTTTCTTCTTTCTTTCTAAGTCTCTACATTTTTTTAAATATTACTAATAGAAATGACTATATTTTAATGTATTATTAAAAAATATGCCCGACATGGACATCTGATTTCTACATGTTATTTCCCTTGTGAGTAATTACAAAGCTAAAACTTTGATCTTTTTGAGTTATGCCAACCACGTCTATGAAATGTGTATTAAATAATAAGTTTGTTAGCAGACTACATTATAACATACACAAAGTTATTACACATAGTAAATATAATTTGAAAAGTTATAAAACAATTTAATTCGATTCAAATATATTAAAATCAATTGCGTGAGCACAAAGTTTCTCAAATTAAGAAGAATGAAGAACAAAATTAAATTAAGCCAAGTAAGCAACTTATTGTGAAAGCAACAAGAACAAATTCTTGACTCACTCTTTCTAAAAGGGTTGAAGGCATAGAATAGGGGGACCACGACCACATTGGAAAATTGGTCGCCAAGTATTCTAGAATAAGCCCATAATCATATACTTTTAAACTCAGCAATGGTACATTAGGATATTACCACCAAAAGATGTAGAAATAAAAGCACGAATTAGTGAACGTAAACTTACGAATAACCTACCTATAATATTTACTTTCCTAGGTTTTCCTTTTTTAGGTATTTTTTATTTATTTTAATATTCATCATTTTAATATTCATGTACGGGTTGAAGTGGTTAACTCCGTACACCGATTTGTCGTGAAGGTTTATAAGTGCAGTCACAGATTCGTACAATGGTTCACTCTGCAAAATCATTTAAATAAGCGACTCTTGGTACGACATAATAAAGCGCAATTCAGGCCGCACATCCTAAAAAAAAGTTTCATTATCTGTAGCACAAATTTTAGCTGCTAAGAACATAATTACAACTAATAAACTGAGTGCTACTAATAGCTAAAACGATTTTTGTAAAATAAGTTAAGTTATTTTGTACTTAATCGTTTCAGTTAACTGAAATTGATCAAGTTTGGTAGAATTAAAAAAACTGTTCTCATTTCGGTAGTTTCACAGAAATTTTAATAGTAACTAAACTACTTTATCATTAGTAACAAAACTGTTTAATTACAAATACATCAACACTGTCTAGGGATATATTTCGGATTTTCTCAATTTAGTTTTTTTTTTATAAATAACCTATAACATGTAGGTATATATTTTTATAAACCCCATTTATCAGACTAGACTTCAGAATAAAACAAAAATATTTTTTTTGCTTAAATAAAATTTTGTTTAAATAAAGACGAAAATTGAAAATTAATGGTAAAACTAACGATGAATGTGTTTTTCAAAAAAAGTGAAAAATAAAGCGAAATTATTTAGTTTTTTACAATTATGCGAAAAATCACTAGTCATTAAAACCACCCATGACGTTAACAACGGTCCTACAACGGTTTTTCACGCTTTGAATCAACTTATCTAAGTTTTGCTGCAGGATATTGTCCCAGGTCCTGCTAAGATGACAAAAACGTTGCTCTTCAGTCACAATGTTTGCAGGAAAGTTCTTCCAAGTCCTTCTTTAGTCTATGGTGTCTACGGTGGCGCGTGTGTTGGATCATTTAGCTCCCTTCAAAATGGTTGAGCTGAATGGTGCTAATCCATGCGTCATGTTCGTGAACGTAGAGACTGGTCATCTCTTAGCTGCCATGGCTTATTTTAATTTTGAATTGTTCTTTGTTTTTTATATTTTTATTTTTATTACGGACGCTTTTAACGTGCACGTCTTTCTACATTGTTCTCACATGTATAATTTCAACGTTAATGATGTAACCAATATTTTGTAAAAAAAAAAAATTGATTTAAAAGAGTGTCCGTGGAGTTTCTTGCCCGTTCTTCTCCATAGGTACCTACTACGCTTTGGAATGGGCAACTAGCTTCATATTTCTGACTGACCGACTTCTTGACAATTCAAAAGTGCCTGTAAATGGTTTAATTGAAATAAATGCTTTGAGTTTGAGTTTGAGTTTGAGTTATGGGGTTTAGGTCTGGAAATTACGCGGGCCAGTCTAAGACCGATACGTTGTGCTCCTGCAGCCAGCTAGTCACCACTCGTGACCGTGAATTCTTGGTCCATTTGTAGTTGATGGAAGTAGAATATTGGTACTAGCACCTGGTTAAGGTATTTTACAGTGGTCATGGTGTTTCTGATACAAACGAGGTCTGTTCTTCCGCCGACACGAATTACCGCCCAAACCATAATTGTCGTCCTGTGTTCCGGAGGGATGGACTTCCTGAGGGTGTTGCAGAAGGCTCTCGCGACCAGGAACTCGCCATACGCGTACTCTTTGCGAATCAGGATATCGGGGCTCATCGGTAAATAGCACTACAGGCCACTGGTTATTTTCCTGGAGCAAATGATCACGAGCCCAATGTAATCTTCGTCCACGATTTCCTCGGCATAGTGCTGGAGTACGAAGCGGTCTACGAGCATGAAAGCTTCATGCTTCATGCAATCTTCTTTCTTCTCACAGTTTTTCACTCACAAGCAACTGGTGCTTTGACTGGAGCATTTGCATCAACTGCATGGCCGTAACGTTTGGTTGTCTTCTCGCGGCAACTTGCAAAAATCGGTCTTGTCGTTGGATGGTTATGCGCTTCCCGCCTGGGTGTCTTTCAGCCACATCACCAGTAGCACGATAACGTGACAATAACCTTAATATCACGTTTTGTTTTGTTCCAATCTCCTCAGCAATACTCCGTTGAGTAGCCCCAGCTTAGAGCATACCTACTGCCCTTATCTTTTCCTCTCTCGTTAAATGGCGCCGCTGCATGATGCATACAGTGGCATAAATTCGAAATTAACTGCTTACTTGTTTTAAAACTATAATTTTCACACCAAAAATTACCAAAGTCAAAGTCAAAAGTCAAATCATTTATTTCAAGTAGGCCCGTATAAGGCACTTTTGAACGTCAAAAATTTACAAAAAATATTAATTGATTCTAGTTGCCCCTTCCAAAAGGTAGTTTTCGTATGGAGAAGAATGGGCAAGAAACTCCACCGTTACTCTTTTAAAATGTTTTACAATATTTTGTATAAGTACATTAGTTATATAATTATATGTGAGGACGATGCACCTAGAATAAAATTATTATACCACAATAGGTAAAAAGAATTAAGAATTAAAAATGAAGCAACAACAGATAAACTAATTATGTGATAGATACATGGTGCTCACATATTTACAAACATTGTAAAAGTAGACGATCCTCCTAAGATTCCACGATTTATAAGTCAGTGTGCGAGGAATTGGTCATAGAATGTAAAATCAATGTCATATAATAAAAAATAATAATAAAATATACACTTAAATTTGCAACCAGTTTGATTTTGTCTTGATTCTAAATTATCCTATGGAGCAGGACCAGCATGTTTCCAAGCATTCTTATCTTGGATATAATCCTCTAATTTGTAATATGCTTGTTTACAAAGTGTACTTTTAATATGAGCTTTAAATTTTCTTTCATTTAATTGCAAAATATCACAAGGTATTTTGTTGTAACATTTACCAAAAATCATGGTAGGTAAATTGAAACCTTCGAACTTCGGTAAAGTTGTGCCACGCAAATTAAAATTTGGAATCATCCAAAAAGTTTATTTAGTTGTAAGGAAACAGTTTATCCACATTTAATTGTTTTTTTGTCAAATCAATAAAATTCTTAAAGCACCTATAACAGATTTGTTTAGTTACTCGTAACTGATTTAGTTAATAGTTACAAAACTGTTTATCTATTTATGTTGTTGCTGTTCTGGTTTTGCTACCTAATCGCCGCATTTGCTGGCTGATTTAGGGCTCCTGCAGATTGTTCATCGATATTCAGCTCAGCTAATTTGCCAACACAACCATGAAATTTGGATTGTTGTTGCTCATATCTTTTATACCAAAGACTAATAATGACTAGCTGAAATGGATACCGATCGACCACCTGCAGAAGCCCTTAGTGAAACACTAGTCAAAATTTAAATTCATTTTAAATTAATGTTATTTTAGATTCCTATAAATGTATCACTGCAATACAAAGAATACATAGGAACTTACTTAAATAATTTTGTAATGTTGCAGTTACAATAACACTTTAAAATAAATTAAGTACCTACTGACTTAGTGTGCGTAAACAAAAAATAAAAGAATCTAGTAAGTATAAAATTCCTCCCCACATACTTCAACTGAATGAGACAAAATTCAAATCTTGTATATTATAATTTGGGGGATAACATCACTGATAACAATGCTTGGCTCATTGCTGGTCCTGCTCCACAACCACAACTAATTGATTAACATTTTGAAAATAGTGTTGGAGCTGCTGAAGATTGTAAGACCATCTTTGTATTTGTATAAACTCAATCTCCTTTGTATTATATAATTGCATAGCGCAGGTGTGAGTACTATGTACAAGTACTAAAGAGCTATCGTTTACCGGGTAATATGTCTTTTTTTTTTTTTTTTTTGGGTGGGAAATTATCAAATAACTTCTCCCGCTCTGGGTGGAGCGGGAGGGCGTGTCAGACTCTTACTGACTAAAACCCACCCGTGTTCCTTCCGTTGCCTTTACGTTGCCAGGGGCCACGGTATCCCTTTCGGGCTTTCCCGCAACCCCGACCGGGTAATATGTCTTTCATTGGCTTGAATACATTGTGCCCTGGCGGCTGTATGGCATGCTCATTTAAATGTCTCGCTGATGGTGGCGCGTGTGTTGGATCATTTAGATCCCTTCTATATGGTTGAGCTGAATGGTGCTGATCCATGAGTCATGTTCGTGAACGGGCGCCGTCAGTTGGGATTATTTATCTCTTAGCTGCCATAGTTTATTTTAATTTTTAAATGGCTCTTTGTTTTTTTCCTTATGGTTATTTGTTTTGGTGCCTTTTTTGTGCCTAATTGAAATAAATTATTTGACTTTGACTTTATCTTTTTATTACGTTCGCTTTTAACGTGCACGTCTTTCTACATTGTTCTCACATGTATAATTTCAACATGAATGATGTAACCAATATGTTTTATTTTTAATTTAAAAGAGTGTCCGTGGAGTTTCTTGCCCATTCTTCTCCATAGGTACCTACTACGCTTTGGAATGGGCAACTAGCTTCATATATCTGACTGACCTATTCCTTGACAATTCAAAAGTGCCTGTAAATGGTTTAATTGAAATAAATGCTTTGAGTTTGAGTCTAGATTAATTAGGTATATACAGAAAAAAAAAAACTCTTATTTGAACTTTTTGTATGAATTGTCAAACATGCTTAGATTCCGATGAATATTGTTCCATTTAATACAAATATTATTTTAAAGCAATCGTCAATTGCGTCTAATATGGATGTTATCTCATATCGCATATTGTTGAGGACCACATATCGAGCAGAAGTTTCCATTAGTGATGATCCAACGACCACGATACATGGCTGTAAATGCAATTCTAATTCTTGAAGTTTGTCTTTTCTTCTGGTAATAGTCTCTTCGACCTCAACTGCAGAGGGTCGCCACTGATGTCACTTTACTTTTTTTAGCCGAATTATCGTGTTAGTGCTAATCAAAAATGGTATGACCATAAATGCAGCTAGGTCTGTTGCCTCTTCATTATTTACTGGAAAAAAAAAATATCAGTAAAATACTAATCAATCATATTATTGAATAACTATTGAATTTGATAAAATCTATTAAAACAAGCATTTAATTAAGATGAAGTGAGTCCCGAATCTATATTTTTCTCAAAAATCATCTAGTCTCAAACTACATAGTTAGCGCCTGGATTATGAATAGTAGATAATGGGGAAATATATTCAATAAACGAAATAATAAACATCCAACTCAAATACAATAATAATACACACAAACATAGGATTCAAATACCATATAGCAAGCACTGTTACTCCACAGACCACTCTGCCACAGATTAAATAATAGTTACACAGCCCCTAGAAACCGCATAATACGAGGGGACTGCGTTCATCAAACTTAAAAGCTCTATAGATACATTTACTTTTGGCAACTCAATGCGGTGTCTAGGGCCTCTAGATTCTTCGCGACCTTGCTACATCCGCATCCGCATAAAGTATAGCTGATGCGGATGAGGATGCGGATGTGGATGCGGATGCAGATGCAGATGTCCTAATCGATGCGGAAGCTCCGCAGTTGCGGATGCGGATGCGGATATCTACAACATCCCTGATTTCTACTATGTTATCAACCACTTCTAAAATCACTAAATCGTACCATTCATTCTAGATAGAAACGAGAGACGTGCACTTCTGTACCGAGGAGTGGCCAGGTGACAGGAAGAAACAGTTCGGGATGCTGAGCTTCACATTAGTATATGCAATACCAGGTTAGTATGCTTTTGACTTCAAAGAAAACTATGTGTAATGTGGATTATTAATTCAGGCAAGTCTTACTCGGTAGGTACTTAGTACAAGACACATTGAAAGTTTCAAGTTTGAGGGGAAACTAATGCTATTCAATTCTGAACTCCAGCTCATCAACAACTTGCATCCGATAAACTTCTTCAATCAAAACTAGTACGTCACATCATAAATAAAATGGTTTATAATTATTATATTAATAAAGCTTTAATGACAAGCAATTCGCTTACAACTGATAAGCTCTAAAAGTTAAGGAAAAAGTTTATAAAATTAAAATATTTAATGTAATTTTCCCCTTAACTTTTGCTTTGATCTTTACTCAATTTATCGTCCATTAAACCTATATTTATTCACTCAACGATTTTATTACTCAAATGTTTTCGCTTCATCAAAGTGTCGTCAATATAGATAAACATTAAAGGCCTTCATTCCCAGTTTGCTCAGTATTCGAAAGGTTGCCCGTGAAATTATGTTAGACATATTTAGTTACAAGAGTATTTTATTTACTTAACACATTTTTGTTTCTTCTACGACCTATGCTTTTAACTGAATCAAGTTGAGATGTTCATTGCTTGGTCATCTATGAAGATAATATGCAGCTTAAACAAATAAAATTAAGATGAATCAAACTTATTTTATAATAATATTTGTCATCATATTCTCGAACCAGGGATACATATTTGAATGCCGAAAATTAAAATACCTACGAGTAAAATGTCAACGTTCAAAACATCGAAAATTTAAATATCGATTGTATAATAATATCGAAAATTAAAATATCGTAAGTTTATAATGTCGAATGGTTAGATAACCTACGTCCAATATATCGAAAATCAAATTATCTACAAAAGTGACATCGAAATACCTAAATATCGAAAGTACAAAGTATCGAATGTCCTAAATATCGCAGTACAGAGTATCGAATGTCCTAAATGTCGATATTAATAATTAATATCGACATTTAGGACACATACATAATACAGTAGTTAATAAGTATGTCATAGGGTAATTTCATAATTACCCTGTGACATTACGAAAACCCGAATAATTAGAAAATGATGAAATAAAATCTGCGAGCAACTTGGACGTAGCGGTTGGTCACAGTTTTAACCTAACCTAACCTATTTTACCCAGTTCAAAATGATGAATCATACAATCTACCTGCGACTAGATAATTAGAAAATGGTGAAAACATTTCTACGGGAGATTTTAGGTATGATTCGTCATTTTGAACTGGGTGAAATAGGTTAGGTTAGGTTAGAACTGTGACCAACTGCGCGTGAGCCGAGCGAGCGCAGCGAGCGGTGCCGCGGCAGCGGCCGGCGAACGCTACGTCCAAGTTGCTCACAGATTTTATTTCCACACATAATAACATAATCAAAATTTGTTAGATATTTTATCGAGTAGGTATTTTTAACGTAAATATAATGAATTTGGGTGTATTAAATGTTGACATTTTAAATGTAGGTATAATGACTATCGATATTTTTAATCATTAGATATTTTTATCACTCGGCATTTCAATGTTAGACATTTTAGGCTTAGGTATAACAATTTTCGATATTATTATACAATCGATATTTAAATTTTCGATGTTTTGAACGTTGACATTTTACTCGTAGGTATTTTAATTTTCGGCATTCAAATATGTATCCCGAACCAGTCGTGTAAATAAAGAAAACATTTGAGCGTGTAAAACGCAAACAAGTTATACAAATAAAAAAACTGGCCAAACAATGAAGGTTTCCGTAGTTGGGATGAATTTAATTAATTTAATTTAATTTTAATTTATTTATTTATTTCAGATAATTAAAATCCATATCTTGTTAGTATATATTAGCAACAATATTAGCTTACAATTATGTTAGTATTGTTAGTACTTATCTTTATGTGGCTACTATATAAAACCATTCACTACCCTCACCCAGTGTTTTTGAATGGAGCAGTCAAATCGAGAAGCAATGACTTTCAGAATGCTATTCTTAGCACCCCGCAGACGCTGCAGCAAAGAAACCGACTTTTTGCGAATAATGGCCTCGAAGCCTGAATGGGCTTCTGCAAACATCCCGGAGGCACTGCAGCGCCACGATAGCCTTAACAATATTCTGAAAGCATTGTTATATTGAACCCGCAGGGTGTCATACGATCGTCGCGTATAGCTCACCCACAGGCCACTCGAGTAAAAAGATTGACAATACGCTTTAAAGAGCTAATCTTCACTTGAGTTGTACATCGAGCGAATTTATCCCAAGAACAAACTTAATATTGTAGTTGAAAAACGGTCATGTTCTCTCATACATTTCAACTGCAAATGTAAGTTTGTACGCGTAATATTGAGATTTACCGTTAAGACCATAAGTTTTCCTGTAATCTATGAGTAAGGAACCACTCTCGTATATCATATGGTACAGTTCGCAAAACTTTTCTTTGCACGACTCATAATGGGAAGCGAAGAGAGAGAGAAGAGTGCTTTGCGATCGAAAAATTTGTTTTGCTACCTTTCTGCAACTGTTTTTATTGTTACACTCCTGCTAGTACACAGAATCTACTAAATTTATATACCATTATATAGACAATTTAATAAAAATGAATTCTGTACTTTAAAAAAATTTGCATAATGCAGCAGAAAGGAAAAAATCAGCAAAATAGTTTTACGTGCTCTAGAACTTTTAAGAACACTTGTAAGACAGCTAAAGCCTTATACATTAGCAACAAGGTTAAATCAGCAGACAATAAAATACAGACCGTTTGGAAAATTATCAATAATGAAACGAACAGGAACAATAAACATAATTCTGATTACACCCCGAAGACGTCTTGTGGTGGTCTCATTTGCGATAGCAAAGAAGTTGCTCAAGAATTAGAAAATTTCTTTACCAGTATCCCACTTAAAACTACTGAAATCTTAAATTCCTCGCCCTCGCTCTCTTTTAATTTAGTAAGGGCGAATATTTCAGCATAGCCGATTGAATTTAACTTTAAACATATTAAGCCCATAACAGTAATAAAATCTTTTAAGCAAATCAAGATCAAATTGATCTAAAATCTTTGGGGAATGCCCATTAAAATCTGTACCTCCATAATTTAGACCATAGCGCCTTACTTAGCCTTAATATTTAATTTGTGTATGGATCAAGGAGTCTTCCCGGATTTAATAAAATACAGCAAGGTAATACCACTTTTCAAATCCGGGGACAGTAAAGACACCAATAATTATAGATCCATATCCGTGTTGCCGGTTTTCAGCAAGGTGTTTGAAAAGGTAATGCTTAATCAAATGCTCAATCATTTTAACACAAATAAAACCCTCCAAGATCAACAATATGGTTTCACCAAAGGACGATGTACGACCGACGCCGGTGTGACATTATTAAGACACATTTTTAACGCACGGGAGGACGCCCAAGATGCAATAAGAATTTTTGTGACCTCGTCAAGGCGTTTGATTGCGTCGATCACCAAACCTTACTCTTGAAACTTGAGCATTACGCGCTTGGAAAACTTGTGCTCAATTTAGTAAAATTTTATTCAAATGATAGACAACAGCAAAGTCGAATAAACAGTATCAATTCACTAGGTTTAAAATTAAAAATGGGTGTGCCGCAAGGCTCGACATTGGGTCCATTCCTCTTTTTAGTTTATATTAACGATCTACTCCATTTATTAAAAAATCAACCACAAATGGTGTTATTTTCTGGCGATACTTCCCTAATTTTTAAGGTAGATAGACGTGCTACAAATTTTGACGACGTAAATAACACCATACTGCCGGTCCAAAACTACTAAATGTCATAGTAATTGTGAGATAGTTTTGAATCAAGAGAAACTAGAATTTGTCGATAAAACTGTTTTGCTGGGGATGACGCTCGACTCAAGGCTACAATGGGGTCCTCATTTAACATCTCTTGCAGGACGGCTAACTTCAGCAGCATATGTTGTCAGGAAAATCCGTTAATTTACTGATGTAGATATCGCGAGGCTAGTCTATTTCAGTTATTTTCATAGTCTTACAGTATTTTACTGTGGACTGCAGACATCGAGACTATTTTTATTATGCAGAAAAGAGCGATCAGAGCCATATATTATCTCCGCAGGCGCGACTCTATAAGGAACTGTTTAAGGATATTAACATCATGACGGTACCTTGTCAATATATCTATGAAAACATCATGTACGTAAGAAAAAAATTACATCTTTTTAGTAAAAGAGGCGATGGACATAACTATAGTACAAGAAATGGGGACCTATTAGTTCAACCAGGTTTCAGACTGGCTAGAGTAGACTCATCTTTCATGGGGTACTGTTTAAAATTTTACAATAAAATTCCTCCCCATATACTTCAACTGAATGAGACGAAATTCAAATCTTGTATAAAACGCACACTATTTAGGCAGGCATATTATAAGTTGGGGGATAACATCACTGATAACAATGCTTGGCTCATTGCTGGTCCTGCTCCACAACCACAACTAATTGATTAACATTTTGAAAATACTGTTGGAGCTGCTGAAAATTGTAAGACCATCGTTGTATTGTATAAACTCAATCTCCTTTGTATAATATAATTGCATAAAAAAGAAAGAAAGAAAGAAAATACGTTTATTCTGCACAAACAAAACGCACATTTAAATAAAATAAAAACACAAAATACACAAATACAAAAGTAGCCAAAAGCCTCGTATTCAGCCAACAAACAAACGAATAGCGTTTGTTTGTTGGCTGAATAATATAAAATTGATTCTTCATCGGTTGATGTCAAGGCCACAGACAAAGACAATATTGCGTAATTACTGTAACAACATTACATACTCTGTGGCTGCGACATTCAAACTCGGTGTTCCATTGAAGCTGGCCGAAAATATAATGTCATCCGAGAACTGGGCTGAAGACATTTGTATTAAACCATGGCGGTAGAACTTTCGTGCCAAAGACAATACCTTTCGAGGCGCCAAAGATGAAACGCAATAAAATTAGCCATATCAACGCTTTCTACCAGAATGTTCGTGGTCTAAAAACCAAACTTTCAACATGGCGTAACAATCTTGCCATTTCAAATTACAACCTCGTTGCAGTTTCTGAAACATTCTTGGACTCCTCCGTTCACGATCCTGAACTTGAAAGTGGTGACTGAAGTGTTCTGCGCCGTGACAGAAATACGCCATGTGGAGGCGTCATGCTTGCGGCGCGACCACCTATTACACTACAAAGAAAACAGGACTATGAGACTGACTGTGGGGAGGATCTATGGGCGTCTTTTGCTTGGCGTGGTCGTCCATTTCTTATATGCGTAGTGTACATAAAGCCAAGTGCAAGCGATGAAGAATATATGCGTTGGTTTTGTAAGGTTGAAAGTTTTGTGCACAGTTATACTGGATCGATAATTATCATGGGTGATGTCAATATTAACAGTGCTTCAACTCTTGTTAAAAATTATTACTGCTACTTTATCTCTTTTTGTGCTGTTGTTGATAAAAATGTAATTCTTAACAGCCACGGAGGTACGCTAGATATAGTCTTAGTCCGGGATGGCATTCAGGAAGCGGTAGTTATTGGTGTGGATGGACTTGTGCCACCCGATGCATATCATCCTCCGTTGAACATAAAGATAAAGGTCGAATCAGCTCATGGATCTGATATTATTGAGTCGAGTAACATAGACCCAGGTAAAGACTGGAATTTTAACAAATGTGATCTAGAACAATTATACCTATCCCTTTTCAAAATTTCTTGGGAATCCGTATTGCAGACATGTGAAGTTGGAGAGGCTGTAAGCACATTTTATAGTAATATCTACAATACATTCGATAAATGCATTCCTAAAAAACGCCGCGTCAAATCCACTTGCAGACGTTATCCAGTTTGGTTTACTTCAGAACTGATTAATGACATCAATCTGAAACTAAAACTACTCGCAAGCTGGAAGCGTACCAATTGCAGTGATGATTACAATTGTTTTGCGATTCTTAGAAACACCTTGAAACGTCGCACTGCAGAAGCCTATAGTTTGTATATAAAAGCTTAGAAAATAATATTAAAAGAAACCCACTTGAATTTTGGCAATATGTTAATAGTTTACGATCGAAAGGAGGTTTTGAGTCCATCGTTAGCTATGGCGACAACTTTTTCTCAGGAGCAGCAGCTGCTGAAGCCTTTGCCAACTTTTTTGCAAGCATTTTCCTACCAGAAATACCCGAATTAAACCCAGCATGTATCACGAAACCTATTCCAGTAGTAACTACATAAATATTTTCCAATTTACTCTCGCTGATGTCCAGTACGGTATCGATAAATTAAAACCTAGAAGTTCTATAGGACCTGACGGTATTCCGCCGTTTATTCTAAAGGATTTAAAAAGACTATTTTCCGTTCCTTTATGCCACATTTTTAATTTATCATTAAAGGCTGGCATCTATCCTTATCACTGGAAAATCTCGCGAGTGACGCCTATACCTAAGACTGCCAATAAACCAGCAGTTGAAGGTTATCGACCTATCGCCATATTATCATCTCCAGCCAAAATATTCGAAAATATTCTTCATAAACTCATTTACTCTCAAGTTGATATATATTTAAGTAACAGCCAGCACGGTTTTAGGCACAAAAGGTCTGTCGATACCAATCTGCTGACAATTACAGAGTACATATCAAAACATCTTGACAGAAAGAGACAGGTGGATGTACTTTACTTTGATTTTTGTAAAGCTTTCGATAGAATTAATAATGATATCTTGCTTCGGAAACTCAGCGCCATAGGTTTCTGTCCAAACTTACTTAGACTTTTAGCTGACTATCTCCGTGACCGTCAACAATTTGTAAGGCTAGGTATCTACGTATCTCGTCCCTACCATACACGCTCTGGTGTAAGTCAAGGATCAATACTCGGACCTCTTCTATTTCTTATCATGGTAAATGACTTACCATCCGTTGCAAAATTTGCGAAATGTCTTCTTTACGCAGATGACCTCAAACTTTACAGTGCTGTTAACACTATATCTGATTGCGAAGTGGTGCAAAATGACATAAATGCCATATATGAATGGGGAGTTCAAAATAAAATGGAATTCAATTCCTCAAAATGCTACGTAATGACTTTTGGTCGAATGCGACACCCAATTAATTTCGAATACAAAATAAATGGTACTAACATATCTAGATCAACCAACATGAAGGACTTGGGCGTCACATTTGACCAGAAACTTACTTTTCATGATCACATCTCTGCAGTTGCCAGGGAATCTTTTAAGAGACTAGGGTTTGTTCTACGGAATGCCCGTGACTTTCGTAACGAGCATGTAATAAGGCTCTTATACGGCACACTGGTCCGTACCAAGCTAGAAGCTAGTTCTTCTGTATGGAATCCGCACGAAGCAAAGTATGCACTTCTACTAGAAAAAGTGCAAAAAGCATTCCTGCGTTTTCTTTACAAAAGAACTCGCGGTTATTATCCCTACCTATATCCTACCAAGTTCCTCTTAGGATGTCTAGGATATCATTCGTTAGAGACCAGAAGATCATGTTACCAGGTGGGCGATATGCTTAAGATATCGAAGGGAATGTCAGAATGAATATATTTATCATTTAAAAAACTATGAGTCGAAACGTGATAAAGTCATGTACGGTGACCGCAAAAACAAAAAAAATACAATTATGGTAATCCAAATCACGCCTGTATTCTCCGAAGTATTAGGCAGAGGTCTACCTATAGTACACCCACATTTCGCCAGTTATGTTTACGTCCCATGTAATAGGGGGCGAGACAATCGCCATCAACCAGGCATAAATCCAGACTGAAAAATTCCAGATAGAAAATCCCAATAACACTTTGCCCGACCCGGGAATCGAACCCAGGACCTCATGCTCAGGAGTAGTGCTTGCGACCACTAGACCAACGAGGCAGTCAAACCAAATCGTAAATAAATATAGCCGGATATATTTCATTACGATTTTTTTTTTGTAAGAATGTAGGTTACTCGATACCAAATCACAAGACAAACCTAAATCGAAGTTAATAGCATAGGTTGAGATTCCTGATCACTGCACTACCCGATATCTGCAGTGCTATTCTGTAACCATCTCACCGTGAAAACTTAGGTGAAGTGAGCTCGGAGTGAGCTGTCAGTCCCTAGCAGCAAGTGGAATGACAGCTCACTTCAAACTCACTACACCTGAGTTTTCACCATGAGATTATTACAGAATAGACCGGCTGGAGTCCATTACCACTGCCAGTACTTTTTATTTATAATTTTATTCAAATTTTATATAATTTTGTCTTCTTTTATCTAATTTTATCTAATTATGTGTAGTTTTATGTAATTTAACCTAATTTTATGATTGTATGTACTTAGTATTGACCAATAACTTGTATGTGTGGTGCAAACTATAAGTATAATTTGGTTATTAATAAAAAAACGTGTGCGGTCTGAGGACCCCCGGCGGGAACGAAGTTCTTTTTCAAGTATTCAATTAATTTAAAACAAAAACAAAATTTTCGAAGCTGACCTCTTGGATTTATATTTTGACCACACTATCGACTTTAACACCTCAAAAACTATGAAAACGACACCTATGACGAAAACTTTGAAAATGTTCGCAACCACCATTTTGTATTTTCATTTTGACTTCACTATCGGTTTTAGCACCATCGAAAACTATGAAAACGACACCCATGATGATTTTTTTTAAATGTTCGCACCCACCATTTTGGATTTAAATTTTAACGTCACTATCGGCTTTAGCACCAAAAACCATGAAAACGATACTCAAGACGAAAAACTTGAAAATTTTCGCAGCCAAAATCTTGGATTCTCATTTTGACCAAATTCACACTTTCTCAGAGAAAAGCCGTATGGATAACGCTTTTTTCGTTACGTGACGATTTCTACCAATTTACTCCGGTTCCAACAAAAATAAAATAGGTCAATTGTGTCAGAAATAATACAATACCATTTAGCAAACAAATAAGTACGCACGTACGGCACAGTAAAATACCCAATCGTCTAATACTGACAAAAAATACCCTGAACGAACTCCAACCAAGCACGTTGCGCTAGTGTGAGTGCCTGTCGGAGCGATGTACACCTATGAGCAGTACGACCACGCACACATTGACAACTATTACTTGACGCGATAGCACTACTAGCTATCGAAAATGATAAATTTGGATGTGTTCCGTAATACCAAAAATGATGAATGAAAACTTAATGTTTTTCCAATTTTTTTCGATAGTTTGTATCTTGATAATATAAGCTATGCTTTTGTTGAAACAATAATACAAATATTGTTGTTTATAATATAGAGAAAAACAATATGAAAACATGTCATTTACGCCGTAAAAAAAATGTGCGAAATTCAATTCGCTTAAACCTCATTTTAGGTAAGTTTTTTGGAAAAAGTAAGATAGACAACCCTAGATAAATACTGTTTAAATCCAAATATCAACATAATATGGTGGAAATATGCTTGAATTGCAAATAATTTAGGTATTACGTTTGTATGGACAATTCAACGGTCGCCACGTTCTTAACTGAGTCCGTGCCTGAGATAGCTGCGCGGTGCGGCAGTTGACGAATCACTGAGCTCTCGCATCACGACACGCACCCCTCCTGCACCGCGCAACTACCTCAGGCCGGACTCAGTTAAGCGGTTGGCCTTTAATAATAACGTCGTTGTCTCATTTTTTATTAATAAAAAATAATAAATAAATAAAAATTTGCTTTTATAATTTTTCTGTACACATCCGTGTTTGGGTCACAAAAATTCATAATATGTGTACCAAATATCAACTTAATTGATCCAGTAGATTCGGAGCAAATTGACTGTGACAGATGAATAGTCAGCCAGCCAGACAGATAGACAGACAGACACACGAGTGATCCTTTAAGGGTTCCGTTTTTTCCTTTTGAGATACGGAACCCTAAAATGAAATCTTACGGTTCCTATGTTTTATACCAGAGAAAATATAGATCTCAAATATAGTATTTATATTCATGCTTTTATATAATTCTTCGAGATGAAAGAGTTTCACCGGCCGAAGGTTCTGGAAATGGTTCCTTTTAGGTGATTTTTTTAAATGGTTTACTTCAAAATCAAACATACCTGATATAAGAATGTATATGCATTAGTATTATAAAAGTTTTCATACTTTTATTTAGCTGTGATCATACTCCAATTTAGATTAAATAACAACTCAATCTGATAAACGATGTATTAAATCCATGACAAAAATTCAATCTCGGCAAACGACAAAGTCCCAAATCAATTAACTGTAAGCCGGTAGACCAAAATAACAGCGGTTAATCAGTCTTACACAATTAAGTGTTATCGACGCGTTCTATTTAATTGGAAAAGGCTTCGTGGCATCATATCCGCCAACTGTTGTCGGCACGGTTGGCGCAGTGGTTAAGCGATTGACTGCTGCGCTGCGTGTCGCGGGTTCGATTCCCGCACGGAACAAATATTTGTATGACCTACAATTAGTTGTTCCGGGTCTGGCCGTTTGTGTATGTGAGTTTATATGTTTGTACGCACCCACGACACAGGAGAAATTCCTAGTGAGGGGCAATGTTTTTAAAAAGAAAAAAAAAAAAAAACTGACAGCGGACCACCACTGATATACAAGCCGTTTCACGAGGTGATCGACCGCCAGTCTACGTGGAGTTCTCAACGAATCTAAAACACAGTCTACAATATTCACTTACAGTCTGTGAAAAAAGGTTACAGGTATCAATGAGTGCATAACTCCTAACTATTATGTAATTCATCAATTAGTTTGATTGTGGCAGCTAAAAGTGTAAACTAAAGGAAAAAAAATGTGTTGAATATTATTTGAGATGTGTTTTTTTAAATGTATTTCGATAACGTTTATGCCATGTCCTTAAATTAAATGAATAATTTATATTAATTTATGTTATTTCCCACATAATTTAGTAGTCGATGGAAATGTCAATATAGGGTAAGACATAATATAATATATAGGTACTGTTATTCGTTGAATATTCATAGTTCATTGCATTTTTTTCTTGCATTTTTTGGGGTCGGCGCAATGCTTTTTCAAAATAAAGTTAGAATATTAACGATAATATTATCATGCTTACTGTAATGCTAAAATACTAAATATTTTAACTAAACAGTAATCTCGATTGTCATAAACACGATCCTCAAAATGGGTTATCGTGGCCTAAATAAAGTTAAGTACCTACGTAATACGGTTAAAAGGTTTCGAAGAAGCAATGGTTAAAGCGTCCCCTTTCAAAGCGGTCTTAACAAAATACTTGCCCAAAAGGCCTTGGAAAGCAAATACCCGATGACCGAACCATACAAAATTCTAACTATTTTCAATATATAACGGAGCTTTCTCCTTTAGCAGTTTCCTTATTGGATTTCCAATGTTTGTTAACATGGACCCCATAACATTTGAATTGTATTGGTGTATTTTTTCTTCCGAGTCAACGGCCAGCTTTTCTACGTTGATATAGCAGCCTTGTTTTAGGAGTATATGAAACTGTATCGTTGCCAGCTCATGGGCTATCTTTTTACATAGGTACGTTTCTTGGATATGTATGTTTATGGATTTGGTATCTTATTTTCCTTTAATCCGGTTTCATATTGATGTGGCAGATTGTTACTCGACCTTCAAATTACTATGAAATACTCTGTTGTCTTCATGTTGACACACATGTTATTAATTTTGTACTCTCTTAATATGGCCAGTAAAATTCTTACAATAAGGTAAATTCATGATAAATTTATGGCATTTGATTTATGTTATTATTAAATGTCACAGCATCATGCTGAGATAGGAGTCTTTTGGCCTCGCACAGGACTTTCTGCTTTTAATTGTTTTTTATTTTTTTATTAGTGTGTTTAGTCTAATTAAGATCTCCTGTGCTTGTCCCAATAAATACATTTTCTTTCTTTCTTTCAAGATCTTTTAAATGCAACTTAATAATCGCCAAGAAATAAAAACAAGCGTCAATTTATTTACCATTCCTAATCACCTGCTGCAAGTGATCTATATAAATAACTAGCTTCCGCCCGCGGCTTCGCCCGCGTGATATCTTTATAAATTATAGCCTGCTAGCTCCTGCCCGCGGCTTCGCCCGCGTGGATGTCGAAAAATATCCCACGGGACGTACTACCGGGATTACACACCTAATAGCCGAGGAAAAGGTCATTGACTCCTAACGCTGCGCCCGATGACGTCAACCATGATTATTTTGTTAAATAAATAGTATAATGTCAAGACATATTTTAATCTAAATTAAATGCCCAATTTAAATACATATTTTATTGGATAAGGATTAATGTGACACCGGTCAAAATAAATTGCGTCGGAAATAACAATGAAATTTTTATCAAATTCTGAAACATAATAACGGCTGCTGTTGGTCAACCTTAGAAGATAGACATAAGCTATCACGGATTTTTTTGGTGTACTACATAAATTTGATGTATCTCTTACCACCTACGCGGCACACGCTAGTAAGGCTCCCAGTCAGCATGATTTTTTCCGACATCTTCCAAAATAGTCGTCATATTTCAGTTAATTTATACAATACCTTACTGAATTATACACCAAAACCTTTTGCATGAAACACTCCGTGTAAACAGTTTGAAAATCCGTTCGGCAGTTTTTGAGTTTATTGCGTTCAGACAGACAGACGTGGTGGAAGACTTTGTTTCATTATATGTAAGGATGTTACTCAACATGGCGTCCTCACCTTCCACCTGACGCAGGTCCTCACCGGACATGGTTGTTTCGGGAGGTTTCTGTTTCGTATCAGGTGGGAGGAAACGCCCGGATGACATCACTGCGTGGATCGCCCGGAGGACACGGTTGAGCATACGGTGGAGGTCTGCCCGGCTTGGGCAGACCATCACCGTGTCCTCGTGGAGGCAATCGGTGGCGGGGATCTCTCGCGTCCGGCCCTGGTCCAGGCCATGATATGGAGCGAGAGGGCATGGCCGTCACCTCCTTCTGCGAAGCAGTAATGATCGCGAAGGAGGAGGCAGAACGCGTGAGGGAGAGGCAAATTTTGCGCCATCACGCCCTTTGCCGCCGCAGGAGACGCCCTGGGCGTCGGGAATCGGCCGATTCCCGGCCATCGTAGGCGCGGGCGTGCGGACGGTGAGCAATGGGTAGCTCGCCGTCTGATAAGGACCAGGCCCGGGTCGACGGCGCGTAGTGTACCACGCGCGCCTCAAAGAGATGTCAGCACAACTGAAGGGCGGCAACGTACAGGTAACTGAAGGAGCACGGGTGGGTTTTAGTCAGTAAGAGTCTGAGACGCCCTCCCTCTACGGAGAAGTTATTTGATAATTTCCCACCCAAAAAAAAAAGGTAACTTCATAGCTACTGTCACAGGTTCTGCGTTTCGATATTAAAAATAATTGCGTTTTGATAAAATATATTTAATAAAATATTTGTTTATTCTTTTTTCTTTGTGCAGCTTAATATAGAAAAGCTGATGCATAAAGAGCAAAGCACTGTAACTGTTTCATATAATGTACATACTTCTTTACAGCTTTTTTTTATTAAGTTGCATAAAGACAAAAAAAGCATAAACAAATATTGGTTCCCTATCCATTTGCATAAAATTTTAAGACCTAATATAACTTAGCATAATGTTGTTTGGCATAATTATATTTTCGCATAATATAATTACGCATAACCGCATACGCATAATTTTTTTAAGCATAATTTCTCTAACCATAATAATGATTAAGCATAATATTCTAAAGCATACATTTATTAAGCATAAAGTTAAAGCATAAATTTATTAAGCATAAAGTTAAAGCATGCAAGCAAGCATGCAGCATGCAAGCAAGCATGCAGGATGCAAGCAAGCATGCAGCATGCAGCATTCAAGCGAGCATGCAACATGCAGCAGGTAGGGTTTCTGTCACGGCTCCGGCGCTGCGGGCCTCCAGCGGCCCCACGCGTGCTAATCGTCGCAGACGGCTTTCGCTCACCACCGCAGCTTCGGCTTGTTGGCCGGCTTCGCCGGCCAGCCTCAGCCGCGGCGGCTCACTCGCAGCCGCCTGCTCCTCAGCCCGCGGGCCGCCTCGCCCCTACGTGCCTACGCGATTTTAAATTACACTCTAGGGGTAGGACAAACAAGACTACGTGGAGTCGGTTTTGCAGCAATTCGGTTCTTAGGCCTACTAACGTTATGCGAATCAAATTTATGCCAAAACAAATTAGTGTTTAAGATGATTATGCCAACATAAAATGTATGCCTAAAAAAATTATGCCGAAGTATTATTATGCCAAAACAAATTGTGCCAAAATCGTTATGCCGAAGTATATTAGGGCAAAGAACATTATGCGAAAAGAAGGTATCCCACAAATATTTGATTAAATCCGAGTACCAAAACGCAATTATTTACAATATCTAAACGCAGAACCTGGGACGGAAGCTATGGAGTTTCATATTTACCGGAATATGGTATTCCTATTTATATAATTATGCTTAGCATAATCAGCCTATAATGTAATCCACCACGCGGGGTTATGCTTATGCTAATTATGCTTATTAGCAGGATTTTGGTGGTAGTGGTTTCATCGTTTAACTTTAAAAAAACTATTAAGACTTTTACTACCTCTTTTTTGTTGAGGAGTATTACAGGACAAGACGTTAATTTATTTAAGAAAGCAAAGTCCTGTGACTGTTTCATATATTTCATACATTATAATGTAAATACTTTTATTCATGAACGCTTCTGAAATTAAGGGGCATCAAAACTGTCTTCTTTGGGTATCACTATTTCGTGTTTACTACGTTTATTTATATTATGAAAATCGCTTCTTATTTTAGACCTTTAAGTCCTAAGTTCTTGTGAACATACAAAATTCGCCAAATGAAAATTGAATCTACGTCAACTGCCGATCCCCACAGCATAATACTGTGGATAAGACATAATACTGTGGAAATAAGCAAATGATACTAACTTAGCTGTGGCTATATTATTATCACTCAACTGCCTTATTTTTCTTACTGCATAATTATGTAGCTGAATTTAATCTACCTGAAATAGTTCTAAATTGGGCCCCCATTGAAATTTTGATTCTAAAGTAATTCCTA
The DNA here is from genome assembly GCA_949128155.2 of Xanthia icteritia. NCBI lineage: Eukaryota > Metazoa > Arthropoda > Insecta > Lepidoptera > Noctuidae > Xanthia > Xanthia icteritia. The sequence goes on from OX421935.2 coordinate 22,625,416, forward strand.
AAAATATAGTTTCTGTAATTGCATCTAGTTTCTTGCCATCAACTTTTAGATTTAGACCCACTTGAGGTACATTTGGTAATGCGGACCTAGTTTTGTTCGCATTAAGTAAAAGATTATTAGCTACGAACCATTTTGAAAGTACAGCCAGACTATCGTTGACGTGTAAGACATCCGTATTTTTTCTTTTTATTTAAAAAATAAGAGAAGTGTCGTCGGCAAATATAATTATATCCAATAAGTTAGCCATTATATAAGGATGGTCATTTATATAAACTATAAATAAGAAAGGGCCGAGAATTGAACGTTGCCCATTTTAACTAGAGACCCGGAGGACGTCGCCCCGTTAACGTTTGCTGCCTGTATGATAGATAAGAAAGAACAAGATCAGCAGCTTGTCCACAAATTTTATAGTGATGTAATTTAGAGATCATTGTATTGTGATCAACGCACTCAAACGCTTTTGAGAGGTCACAGGAGATGCCAATTGCATCCTGGGATTTCACCTAGGATTCCAAAATGTGACTAATGAGTTTTATCCCCGCGTCAGTTGTCGACCTACCTTTCAAGAAACCAAACTGAATATGTAAAATTCCATTTGAGTTCAAATGTGACAATGTCTGGTCAATTCAAAAATCAATCAATAGCGTGATTTTTTCATAGATAGATTATTTCTATAATTACTTATTTATCAACGATACTTTCAAATATAATTCTGAGTAATTAAGGAGTATTTTCAGTGTTTGCATCCCTTATTTATTCATTTTCTTTAACATTTTCGTCTTCATTGATAGCAGTCAATATATTCAAACTCAAACTCAACTCAAACTCAAAGCACTTATTTCAATTAACCATTTACAGGCACTTTTGAATTGTCAAGAAGTCGGTCAGTCAGAAATATGAAGCTAGTTGCCCATTCCAAATCGTAGTAGGTACCGATGGAGAAGAACGGGCAAGAAACTCCACGGACACTCTTTTAAATCAAAACATTGTTACAAAATATTGGTTACATCATTAATGTTGAAATTATACATGTGAGAACAATGTAGAAAGACGTACACGTTAAAAGCGTCCGTAATAAAAATATAAAAAACAAAGAACAATTCAAAAATTAAAATAATCAATGGCAGTTAAGAGATGACCAGTCTCTACTGACGGCGCCCGTTCACGAAGATGACGCATAGATTAGCACCATTCAGCTCAACCATTTTGAAGGGAGCTAAATGATCCAACACACGCGCCACCGCCAGCGAGACATTAGAGTGAGCATGACATAATCTCACCCGCCAGGGCACATTCAAGTCAATGAAAGACATACCCAGTACCTAAATGGTAGCTTTATAGTCGGTACATAGTACTCACATATATGCTATGCAATTATACAATGCTAAGACATTGAATTTATACAATGCAAAGATAGTTTTTAAAATCTTCAGCAGCTCCAACGGTATTTTCAAATGCTAATTAGTTTATGCTTGTGGAGCAGGACCAGCAATGAGCCAAGCATTTTTATCAATTATGTAATCCCCCAACTTATAATATGCCTGCCTAGTGTGCGTTAATGTGCGTATAGTGTGCATTTTATACAAAATTTGAATTTCGTCTCATTCAGTTGGAGTATGTGGGGAGGAATTTTATTGTAACATTTTAAACAGTACCCCATGAAAGATGAGTCTACTTTAGCCAGTCTGAAACCTGGTTGAACTAATAGATCCCTATTTCTTGTACTATAATTATGTCTATCACCTCTTTTACTAAAAAGATGTATATTTTTTCTTACGTACATGATGTTTTCATAGATATACTGACAAGGTACCGTCATGATGTTAATGTCCTTAAACAGTTCCTTTAGAGAATCGCACCTACGGAGATAATATATGGCTCTGATAGCTCTTTTCTGCAGAATAAAAATAGACTCAATGTCTGCAGCCCGTCCCCACAGCAGAATACCATAAGACATGATACTATGAAAATAACTGAAATAGACTAGCCTCACGGTATCTACATCAGTTAATTGACGGATTTTTCTGACAGCATATGCTGTCAGAAAAATCCGTGCTGAACTTAGTCGTCCTGCAAGAGATGTTAAATGAGGACCCCATTGTAGCCTTGAGTCGAGCGTGATCCCTAGGAAAACAGTTTTATCGACAAATTCTAGTTTCTCTTGATTCAATACTATCTCACAATTACTAATTTTAACATTTGGTAAAGAAAATTTTATGCACTTAGTTTTTTTTCCATTTAATACTAAATTATTAGCAGTGAACCAATTTTGGACCTGCAGTAGGGCGTTATTTACGTCGTCAAAATTTGTAGCACGTCTATCTACCTTAGAAATTAAGGAAGTATCGTCAGCAAATAACAACATTTGTGGTTGATTTTTTAATAAATGGAGTAGATCGTTAATATACACTAAAAAAAGCAATGGACCCAAAATCGAGCCTTCTGGCACACCTATTTTTACTTTTAAACCTAGTGAATTGATAGCGTTTATTTGAACTTGCTGTTGTCTATCATTTAAATAAGATTTTACTAAATCGAGCGCAAGTTTTCCAAGTCCGTAATGTTCAAGTTTCAAGATTAAGGTTCCGTGATTGGCGCAATCAAATGCCTTAGAGAGAGGTTACAAAAAAATCCTATTGCGTCTTGGGCCTCTTCCCACGCGTTAAAAATATGTCTTAATAAGGTCACACCGGCGTCAGCCATACAACGTCCTTTGGTGAAACCATACTGTTGATCGTGGAGGATTTTATTTGTGTTAAAATGATTGAGCATTTGATTAAGCATTACTTTTTCAAACACCTTGCTGAAAACCGGCAACACGGATACGGGTCTATAATTATTGGTGTCTTTACTGTCCCCGGATTTGAAAAGTGGAAAACTACCTTGCTGTATTTCATTAAATCCGGGAAGACTCCTTGATCCACACACAAATTAAATATTAAGGCTAAGTAAGGCGCTATCATATGGTCTCAATTATGGAGGTACAGATTTTAATGGACATTCCCCAAAGATCTTCGGTCAATTTGATCTTGATTTGCTTAAAAGCTTTTATTACTATTATGGGGTTAATATGCTTAAAGTTAAATTCAATCGGGCATGCTGAAACATTTGCCCTTACTAAATCAAAAAAGAGCGAGGGCGAGGAATTTAAGGTATCAGTAGTTTTAAGTGGGACACTGGTAAAGAAATTTACAAATTCTTGAGCAACTTCTTTGCTATCGCAAATGAGACCACCACATGACGTCTTCAGGGTGTACTCCGAATTATGCTTTTTGTTCCTGTTCGTGTCATTATTGATAATTTTCCAAACCGTCTGTATTTTATTGTCTGCTGATTTAACCTTGTTGCTAATGTATAAGGCTTTAGCTGTCTTACAAGTGTTCTTATAAGTTCTGGAGTAAGAAGCAACATATTTATTAAAAGTTTCCGTGTTAAGTCCGTTCCGTGTTAAGGCTTAAGGCCATACAGCTCGAAAAGTCTATCCCTACTTTCCCTGAGTCCTTTAGTTGCCCAGTCCCTAAATAAAAACTTAGGGCTGATAATCTTAGTGTTCTTCTTAAAAGAATTATCGAACTCGGTTTGGACTAACGAAAAGAATTCTTTTTACAAAATATTAACATTGTTCATTGTAAAGTCCTGATTACTTAACTTACAAACTAAAGTGCTATTATATTTATTTAAATTAACAGATGTTATTGTTCTGTATTGTATCTGCACTTTTTGTATTGGAATGTTGGACTCAAAAGTTATGGTTTGACCACTGTGATCAGAAGGGAGATAATTAACTATTGCTTTATCTAAATAGTCGCAGCAACAAAACATATTATCAATACATGTAGCAGTAGTCGTAGTTATTCGGGTTGGTTCTTCAAACACATTTGACAAATTGAATGATTTGAACAGATTTAGAAATCTAGTGGTATTTGAATCATTCATTCAATTATTGCTTTGTTGATAGACATTACTGTTGGTCTGTTGTTAATTTATTTATTTAACCTCCCACTGGAACGCCAGCGGGAGGTTAAATAAATTACATTGTATGTTAACAAGACTCCGTCTTCAAGTATAATAGTTAGAAAACACCACTAACTAGAATTCTTAAACAACTCTGGAAAAAAAGTAATCTCGTGTATATCTTATTTTAGCATCAGTTACGTTCAGCTTTTGATAATTTCTCGGTATTCTTCAAAGATTGGTAACAAAAATGGTACCTCATTATTGGTATCAATCTTTGAAGCATACCGAGAACTGACCAAAAGCAGAACCTCTCAATTTTGTTCCAGGAATATTGTAACATGCTTGTTGAGAGATAAATATGTTACCTGGTAGTGGAGTGATGCTATTACGTAATAAACACCAAGCTTATCTAACTGCGTGTTTCAATTCTCATAATTGGCAATTTCAGTTTTCAGAGTGGTTTTAGATCTGTGCGATTTCAATCGTTTCAAATCGATATTTATATAACTATTTCATGAATGGTTCTTTAAAATTTCTGAATAGTGTCAGTAAATAAGCTCTCCCCCTATAACATGGGCCTAAACATAATCGACTAAATGTTTTATACAGCTCTGCCTACACACAATACAGTCGTGATTTTATTTTTTCATATTTAACCTGAAGCTTAACAAGTGTGCCCTAACCTTCTGGTTATCACGTTACTTAATTTATGTCTTGTTGATATAATAATAGCCAGTAATCAGCTTTGAGTGCGAATGATTGAGTTATTGACCTTTAGCTTGGCATTAATTACACGAGAGTAACGTCAAGGATCCGACGCGGTGATTGACACTCGATTTACTTTGTCGCTCGACTTAAATCGGTAATGCGAGTAGTTGATGACATGAACATAAAAGGAGAATGCTTTTTTCGAGTAATTTTTGTGGCATCCGAAACACCTGCCTGATGGATTTTTTTAAACTTAAAGTCTAGTCTTTACATATCTATTTTTAAGAGAGCATCGTTCTATATACAATAAATAAAATAAGGCTTTATTGCTGGTTCTACAAAGTTACCCAAAATTATTTTTCTATATTAACTCACTAAAATTTTCTTAAATATCGACGATCGGTGCTCTTTTTATTTGTTTCCTAAACAACTTGTCCTTCGATAAAGGCCTCATCTAAAGATTTCCATCTCTCTCTGTCCCTCGCCCTCTGAATCCACTCTGGACCAGCTACTCTTTTGACGTAGTCTTTCCAACGTTTCGCTTGTCGTCCTTTACTCCTTTTTCCATCCCGTGGGTACCACTCTGTTATTAATTTGGTTTATTTTTCTTTTGCCTCTCTTAACATATGTTTAATCCATTTTTGTGTTTTTCATACTTTTTTTGCATCTTTAAACTTAGTTACGTATACTTTTTATTTCTTTTAATCTTACTTTGGCTCTTCTCTTGACTCTAATTACACATCTTTCTATACATTCAATCTTTCTATAAAGATCTTTCTATACAATTTTGACAGAAGTTTATTTTCTACATTAGTTGTTCCGTTAAAACTCATGTTTGGCAACCAAAAGTCAAGCACAGCAGAATTCATAAGTTGTAATTTTCGTTAGCCCGCAATGGTTAACCGCTTCGAATCATGCAAAAAAAAAACATAAAAAAAAGGTTTAATTTTTTTAGCATGTATGGGCGCTATACTATTGCGGGTTAACGGGAACGCCAACTACATTTTTTTACTCTTTCTTTTTATTGCCTTTGAAACTTTTGAAGCAAGAGTAACTTCCAAATGAATAGGCTAGGAACGAATTTGCCGTTACGGCTGTTGAAAAATGTTTACTAAAACCACATCTCTATCATCATTACGAAACCATTTATCATTTACTTAGTCTCACATTAATTCATTTTAGCTGTTTCATTGTTGTATCTAGATTCCGAGAAGGTAAGCCTGTGTGCCCATAGTGAATAACAATGGGATAAACCTAAAGAATGTTCTTCAAATTTATTTTGTGAATATAATTTTATTATTGTACTCAAAACAACCTTTTTGAGGAGTACAGAAATAAAATAATTCCGGCGAGGCTCAACCGTGCGTGCGGTGTAGCATAAACGGCTTCATAATACTTCTCATTTAAAACATTCGTGAAGTTTTGGACCCGTGCCTCATCCGCGACTCGTCTAGCATAATGCACTGGCCAAACTGAAGCGAAGCCACGATAAACGCATTTTTGTTTCTTTCTTTTTATATTTCAACGTTATAATCTATTAATTCTTTTGTTTTAAGATTATGAATTTGTTTCAGGTTCAATAACAATAATGTCGTATGCGTGCATGGGGCGTACGCTCTGCTCTGTGCGACCTCCTTTCGACATTGACGAAGGAAACGTCAGCATGCAACAGGTTAGTGTAATATATTAATGTTAATTTAATTTTGGGACCTTACCAAGGGGTATCGTGGTACCCAGTAACTCTGTTGTGGAGGTAAGATAGGCAGCCACTTCATATAAAATTCTGGTATTCAGCTGCATCCGGTTAAGACTGGAGGCTGGAGATCTATTGGCTAAGCACGAAGTCCGTAGTTTCGGCCGAAGTTACGAGCGTTTCCAATTCCGTATCACCTACAGACATACGATTAGTTTGGTGCCCGAACTAAGAACAAATCACAATTTGACAGTTGTCCCTACTCCCGATGTTTTTTTTGCCGCACACTCCGAAGCTTCAAACTACTCTCAGACGGGCTCATATCTTTGTTGACAGTCTAAAAAGAGCCTGCAGGAATCGACCAATCATATTGGTTGAAATCCTCATCGCGTCTTTCGTCTCGTCCGTGATTGGACGATTCCTGCACGTCTCTGTTCATCTCCGCTCGTCTTGTCTTCAGTGGAAACGTAACCTTAGAGTCCCCCAGGTCTCCTGACACCAAAATAGTTGGGAAAAGGCTAGGTAGATTGATTGACTTTTTGGGACCATTATTACCTACCTTACTTACTTATATGATTGTTTTCAAAAATATAACATTGCGTAGTTGATTTTAGTCGTATTTAGCAGTTGATATAAGGGGAAATCAAACCGAATACAAAAGGAAGCGTAATCCAAAGCATACTGTATAACATTTCACACAAAAAGCGTGATATAAAATCATAAACAAGTATTTTGCTATTCATTCGTGTTTTATTTCGTTTCAATTTTTCCGCACGGTGCTAAAATGTTACGTGTGATATGCAATGAACCTGTTTATAATATATGTATAACATTATGCATCTGTTTTTCCTATACCTACATACTGTCTTTTTTCTCCTAAGACAATTACTTTCTCCGGATCAATCTACAAAACATACCTAATTGTATTTGATTGGTTTTTTTTTTTTTTAATGCTCAACTTTAAAAACCTATTGAATCTACGCAATTAAAACCAGCCATAACTTCACACTCTTAAATATCTAGGTACTTACGTAAAAGTACAAAGTAACACATCAAACCATTAACAGGTACACTTTTCCCAACACAAAATAACAACAACTGCAACACTTTTTTTGTGACACATAATATTTTGTGAAATTAGCCGTATTTCCAGTTTAATGTGCCCAACGCCATTTTATAATCGCTTTCTGAAGTAATTTTTATGAGATGTTTACATGACTTGTTTATCAAAGTGTCGACAGATGGCGTTATACGCCGATTTTTGTAGGAAAATAATCGTTTGAATAATGTGTGTTGCACATATTTGTCGGTTTCGTGATCCTGTAAAGTAGATAGGTTTGTAGATATATGGATATTTAATATGAGTTTCACAGTACACAAATGTAATACGGCACGGTTGGCGCAGTGGTTAAGCGATTGACTGCTGCACTGCGTGTCGCGGGTTCGATTCCCGCACGGAACAAATATTTGTATGACCTGCAAGTAGTTGTTCCGGGTCTGGCTGTTTGTGTATGTGAGTATATATGTTTGTAAACGCACCCACGATACAGGAGAAATTCCTAGTGTGGGGCAACGTTTAAAAAAAAAAAAAATTATAATATTACACAGACTCGCAAAAAAAATTACTTGAATCTAACATTATAATATTATTTTGCTCTTTACTAATTACTTTGTTCAGATTTATCTAGTTTTAAACAAGTTATTTTTCTTTTACCTATAAAACGACATCGTGCCGAGTTTCTTCAGTTTCTTTCCTCATTAAAGGTAACGTGATGCCGAGGTTTCATGTAACCCTGAATTTTCGTTAAACGTAATGAACTCAAACAAGGGTAAAAAATATAAAGTTCATTGACTTTTGAATAATTTCGCGGATTTATTTTTATAGATCCGCTTTTGAGATACGATAGACAATTAATTAAAAAAAAAATAGTTTACGCAAATAAATAGAAGATCTCCATACGTCATTATAATTAATTATAATATGCACAAATATTTATTTGAGTTTGAAATAAATTAGGTATCATGAAACATAAATTTGTCTAAAATCAAAGCTAACGTTTTTTTTTATTACCGACTCCATTGCGTTGTTGAGGAGCCCAAATTGGACTTTTGTCAAAAAACACTGCGTTTGTTGAGGAACCAAATTTGGGCCTCCCGTCACTGCCTTCGGTTTTGGCGTAAATTTGCTTATAAAAAATGTATCTTTCTTGTTCCAACTTGCACAAAGTCTATGAAACAGAACAAGAAAGATATACCGTCGCTATCAAGTCTTTAAAATGAACCAATGACGCATAATACACCGAAACAAATCCGCCGCTCAGTCGAGTTTACGCACGCGCGCCGGCTAGTCACTGTCAAATTTTAAATTTACTGTAATTTGTTTTTTGTGTGAGTGACAATTAAAGAACACCTATTGAAACATGCCTGGGTAAGTAATAAACAGTTTTTATAGCCTGTACAGTGTAATTGATAAAGATTTTGGACAGAAATAGTAATTTGAACAAACATCGTTAGCCGTTGTGGCGTCATGGCGCGGCGTCCGCTGCACATTTCGACATATTACTATTATTAAATAGATTAATGATAGCAATCTATCGCTATTACGTATGTTTACATGTATCGAATTATTGATATTAGACATTTAATTAAAATAATATCGTACAAAATTTGAGTAACATTGAAATGAAAAATACGTTACTCAAGAGGCCCGATTTGGGCGCGATCAACAATGTGGAATTTGAATTAAAAACCGCCATTTTGTGTGTGTTCTGCAGGATGATAGAAATTATGGATACGATATCCGTGATTTCTAGTTGAATATTTTTTGTTAACATTTTTTTTTAATATGAGTTTTTAACTGACTTCAAAACAAATGATTCTCGTCTATTGCAATGCTGCTTCATTTTTCATTTTTTCATTTTTTTTTCATTTACATATTATTATTATATACCTACATAATATAAACCCTAACAGACTTAAAATAATAATAATAATCTGCACAAGTAACCAACATATTTTTTATTTAAATTAATTTTTTTCATGTTTAGATGTGACAGTATTGGGCGTATCCATCATTTCTATCGTCCTTGACTATGTACTTGTGAAATGTTGTGAAATTGTTCGTTTTGGTTGTTGATTTTCGTAATGTTTTTGTAAGGCAGCATGCCTTTTTATTGTGTTTATCGATTTGTAAATATCTTCAAAATGTAGTATGTCAATTTATATTTAAAATAAATGGAACAGAATGTAAACTGTGACCTAAAGTTTGAGAGGTTGTTCTTTGCGCTTTTTTTCAGGTGGTTGGGTTGGGTATCCGATACATTCTAAATAAACATTTGTAGCAGCCGAAACTCCGTCTGTGATAAGCATGTGAACCAAACAATAGATTAAAACAGTAACCTAATCCACTTGGCCTTCAGACACAAAGGAATTGAACAATGAATAGACCCTTTGTTATCGCTCGGCGCACGGTCGACGAAATGAGTCATGATAATGTAAACATTTGTGGTATGAAAAAAATGTATGGGGAGGTGTGTTCTTTTTATTTATTACTGTGAAATGATGTATATTTATGAAGATAAAACAAATACTTTTTGAAATAATGGTTTTATTTTTTAATTAGAATGAGTTTTGTACAAAAAACTGGGAAAAACCCCCTAACCATAATTTCAAGCTAGAATTGATAACATATTAGAACAAAACTGGACTAATCCATTCAGAATAAATGAGTTAGATTATTTAGTAATAATTCCAACGACATAACTTGTAGAGAGCTACGTATCGTAATTTTAGAGATATCATCGTTTGAATCACACGCGCCGCAAACGCGCGTTAACCGCAGCAGTACTGTCACTTGACGAGTTTTTAACGCGCGGCAACGCAACGGTAGATGTCAAAGACGGATCGTGTAGACTTTGCAAGAACATTTTTTCACAGAAAAATAATGTTGTTTTTTTTACGTATAAAAGTCAGTTAAACTGAAACCCGGCTACTGAAAAATCACGCTCTAAAAAGTATGAAACTTGAAAATATTCTCATCTGAAATTGTTATGTACATAATAAACAATGTTATTGTTTATTAAATAAACAATTTACAAGTAATATATTTTAATGTATTTAATACATATTCATGTATTAAAAACATTAAACATAGTGATGTTCAGAGGAAAGCCGTGATCAATTTTTGATGTGTAACATCTTTCCTCTCGCTTTCCTGCGAGCTATAACTATCTAATCTGTGGCAATCTCTGGGATTGATTTCGTGAACAGGGACGGAAATGTGTAACAGGAAGCCGGGAAAGCACGCGCTATATGATTTGACCAATGAGCGGAAGCTGTGCTACAGTTGGCCGTCGGAAACGACCTTGACGACACCCCGCCCCTTTAATGTTGCTTATTACTAAGGTGAGATGTCAGATGTTACACATCTTATGCGACTTCTATAAGGCTCGCTCGTTTTTTTTTTAGTTCATGACTTGATGTCCTTTAGGGGGTACCATATTCAATTTAATGTGACGTCACATAGCCAGCTAAAACCAGCGGACAATCAAGACGCTTCCAACGATCCCTCATTTTTCAAATTATGATAAGGAGTTTTAAAGTTATGAGACAACAGATACTAGTTTATCAATTATAACTTCTAGTTACAGCTATTTGTAAGCGGGCACGCCCTTTATGCCTGGAGGCTTTTATTTAGATATTGTTTTCGTTAAGTTATTTTTATTTCTGCTTGAATATAGTTCTCGATGTTTTTGGTTGGTATATTGGCGTGTGCTAGCTTTCATATGGCTATTAATTTTATAATTTAAATTATGTTTTGTGTTGCGTAATGTAAATATCATTTTGCATACTATTATATAGATTCATTTTTTTCTAACTGAACAGACAGCTGTGCTGCTGGGGAGTTTGTTGCGCCACTTCTTCTTCCCAGCTAAAGCACTAGGAAGTGGTGAAGGGTGGGCGTTTTGGGGGACTGTCTTATGTAATGTTGACGTTCAAAAAGTGCTGATTCTCAGCTTAGTTTGAATAAATGACTTTTGAATTTGAATTTTGAATTTGAATTTGATAAACATTCATTCATAACCACATTTAATAAATACATACCGGTCAAAATCATAATTCATAACCCTCCTTTTTGCTTCGCCGTAATCGGGTAAAAAAAGCCAATACTCGTTAAAATATAACAGACTTCATTTTGTACGCATATCGTATTGGTATCTATTTCGTAGAATCTGAAAGGTCCTGGTATTTATCTACGTTGCTATGTTTTACATGAACATAAACTTATCTTTGTTTATTTATCCTACAATACAAATTCTTATCTCAACTAATTTTAATAATAAAATAGGTACATAAGGAATAATATTTAATTTTTGGGCAATGTATTATTATCTTTATTTCCATTCATTATTGTTACATTTGAGATTTTGTCCCTCTTGTTGAAAGAACAAAAGCTCCGATGCAAGGGTGGGTTAGTATCTGCACACAAAGAAACTACAAAATGTATCAAACAATAAATATATTTTTATCAAATAGGTAGCCTAACTTAGATTAGGTAGGTGACAATAAAACCTAAAGTATGCCAGCCAGCTTAGCTTCTCTTTAATAAGAGCTAGGGTCGTAGGGGGTTGGTGATAAACCAAGTACTGTTCCGTGTCGTGTAATTAAATTAAATATTAAAGAATAAATCAGATTTATAAAGTATAACCTTCCAATTAATTTAAATGTTACTACTAATAAATGGGCGCCAGGGACTTTGAGAGTCCCGGATCCCGGAGCCGACGAAGAGGTCCAATATCCTTTCCGATGAATGTAGGCGTCGGACCCGGAGTCCTTAATTTAAATTTGGTATAAGACCGGTTTCCGAATTTGAAACCAGCCAGGTATTAAACCGGTTATTTAAATATTAACCGTAGTTAAAAAAAAGTATTAAAGTAGGAAGAAAAAAAAAAAACCGTCCCGCCAGCGCAATCGCTAGGCGGACTCTGTCAGCCGCACAGTCGTCTCCGCAGGAGGCTTCGAGCTGCTCGAGGAACGGGTCTCACGTCCAGGCTTCGGACGCTACTCCAAATCCTGGCGGCGAGACGAATCTCTCGAGGTGCCTCTCCTGGAATTGACAATACGGAGACCTAATAATAACATGGCCTATTGCAAATAACATCGAACGGGCTACGACTTGTGTCCGGATACTCCTGAGTGGTGGGACAATAAGAAGGAGGATCACCCACGTGGCGTCTACCAACTCCTTACCCAATGCGCTCTGCATTCCCCTGAATCATAAGTTAATATCGTGGTCAACACTGAGGAATTCTCCATTGCATATCTATGTTAAACAGTCAGTGGATCAAATAGGTACTCACGGTTGATGATGGGTGATGGTACTTGACCGCCGGATCTTCGACTGGCTGGAGAACTATCGCAATGCGCTGCTTGGGAATCCTGTAATAAATATCCATGGATCACCACAATATACTTCTAACACCCAGGGATGGACTCACAGACCACTTCCAAACACTTAATTCACAACAATCCTTACCTTTTAAGACATGAAGAAAGATTTGTGGTGTCACTTTAGCGTGTTCGTTGGCAAATGACGCTCTCGCATTCCTCGACAATACGTCACGGTCAAAGAAACCGGAAATATCCTGATCAGGCGACCACTTAAGAAAAACTCCTCCATGTTAGGTAAAATTCACAACCAGACACTATTATGATAAACATTACACCAAGCCATTCGATTCCTGAAAATCACTAACCACTCTCCAACCGGTAGTGTAACGTCAAAACAATAACCTATTATAACAATAACAAGTTATTTATAATCGGTCATATTGAAATTTGGAGATTGCAATCAATAACGGGGTAATTAACCTTGAACTTTAATTTGGTAATTACTAAATGTGTCACTTACAACACCGTGCCACAGATAAAATATGGATTGTGTTTACATCGATCTTTCTAGAAGATTATCCATATTGAAAAAAATATTTTACTTCCGCTTTGGACTAAATAGTTTTAAATGATTTTTTACCAAAAGCTGAAAATTATTAAGTATTGGTCCATACGATATTATTTCGATGGTTTCCAATCAATAGATAAAATTAACCAATATCGATTAAAACTGCAACTGTGATTCGGCTCCCCGCAGGTGTCGCGACCGTCGCTTCCAGCTGTCAAATGTGACGTTCACTATTTGACAATTGAAATGTAAACACTGGAAACTTAATTAAATGATTTTATTTACTTTATAGTGTAAACCTGTAATACAAGTGAATTATCGTCAGAAAATGTTAACAAAGAGACTAGTGATGGAATACGGTTGAAGGAATGAATCCTTCTATCAATTTCAGGTTAAAGTCCATTGTACAAACTACAATGAAACATTTTAGTTGGAAGCATCATATTCTACTATGTATAGTTTCAGGTAAACGCTTCCTTATATGATTTGGTCGTAGCTGTGAAATACCAACCAGTGGTAGGTACAAAAAATACAACGTAACATTATTTATATGTATACTCAATTGTTTATGTTTTGCTTGTTTTTTCTGTTCTTAAGTTATGTTGTGTTTGAAGGGGTCCAATAGGACCGATGCCTGCCGGGGTTGCCGGAAAGTTCGCAAGGGATACCGTGGCCCCTGGCAACGTACAGGCAACTGAAGGAACACGGGTGGGTTTTAGTCAGTAAGAGTCTGACACGCCCTGCCGCAGTTATTTGATAATTTACCACCAAAAAAAAAGAAGTTATGTTGTGTTTTGTTGAAATTATTTTTTATAATATGTTGATTATTCTTTTTAATATAAATAACTCATTATGTGAAAGAGTGTACACCTTTTAGGTAGATTTTTGAGGAACGAATTATTTATTATTAAGATCTCATGTAAAATGTACCAAAAATCATACCAATAAATTAATTTAAATGTTTGAATGAACAGACATTATTATTAAGTTTCATGTCGATTATTTTTCCCAGAAATGAAAACTAGAACATGAAGTACCAATATACTTTGGCTGTATAACAACTGATAAGGATTATAAATTATGTTTTCATTAAATATTTTCCACGAAGTTCTAGCTTGTAGTTTAATTTTGATAAATTGTGTTTATGTTGTGTTTATCGAATATTTTGCTAGCACTCGCTTGATTTAAGATGGTGTTAAAAATTGGTGATACTAACAAAAATACTTTTTTGACGTACCAAGACAGAAAAATGAACCGTAACGAGTAGGCCTATATCGTCTTGTCTTAATAATTCCCAAACAATTAGTCTTGTAAGTGCGGTGATACAACTTTGAACTATCGTCAGATACTGGCGTGTTGACGAGGAAGAGGCACCGCGCAGATTGACGAAAACCGGCGCTTTCACTCCATTCTATTCAGTGTAGCTCACGACTCAGAAGTGAAAGCGCAATAATTCATGCGTGTATGTATAGAGTGTATTTACACCAATTGATTGATGTTATAATAAGTGTATTTTGGACCATATTTATACATAAAATTTAGATTAAGCCTCTAAAAATGTATTGAAGTACAAAATATCGGCTTCAACCCGTGCAAAAGCTAGTCGAAAATATGAATAACACCTATTGTTGTCAAGAGGAGGTTATGGGCCATACACAAGTACCCCAATGATCGGCGCCGAGTGAGACGGTTTTGAGGGCGTCGCAAAGCTGGGCTGGCACGGCACGCTTAGTGAGTACCTCTACCGCTGCTGTACCTTTATTAGTGGCCTTAACGTAATCGGTAATACATCTCTGAACTGAGGGACATGAACATCAGCCAAAATGTTTCCCCGCGACTGCATCCGCGTGAAAATCCTTGATCCCCCGACCGCGCAGCATTGCATCGCCTACGCTATTACGTCGGCTTCGTTTAGTGTTTTTCTCTTGCCCGATGAAACGTCAGCTCGTGCCGCAGCTGAGCGAGTAGCTTTAAATTTCCCCGTTAATAATAATGATCTATCCTTGATCCAGCCTGTCCTGTCTTGCTGTCCTCCCCTCAGCGACGCCCTAAGCTGAGGTTCGTACCCCACAGGGGGTGCCCTTAACGAGCGTTCGCTTAGCTTTAACTTAGAATAGTTTTATATGCTCCTGGCTGGAGGCTCTTAGTGTAGCTAAAGGCAGCCACAGGAAAGTCCGGTTAAGCAGCTACGACCTTAGTGGTCACCTGCGAGATGCCATAGTTAAAAAAAAAAAAGTTCTTCTGACTTTTTTTCTTTTTGCTCGGCTCCTAAGGGTGGAGTGTTAATAAAAATAAAAGTTATAAAAACTAAAAAAGTTTTTGTTTATGACTTCTCTCTCTTCTGACTTAATTATGCCATGTTGGGTATCAAATTAATGGGCTTGACGAGCAAATATATATATTATAACTCCAAGACCAAAATAAGAAAATAATTTAAATAATGATAAAAGTTATAAAAACACAACAAAAATCCGGACTCACGCGTTATCTACATATTCGATATAACCAGCGGGTGATCTAGACGCTTCCAACCATAACTCATTTCTCAAATTATAATCAGAGAGTTCAGAAGTTATGAAGTACGGAACCCTTAAAACAAACAAACTCTTCAATTTTATTATATTATTAGTTGTAGATATCACAGACCAATATTAAACAAAATTGTCGTCGAATATTAATCTAAATAAATATTATGGTACCGGAGTGTCTGTTTTGTATTATATTTTTTCTTTACACTAAAAGCAACTCGCTGACATAGACGCTTTACGTTAAATCAACGGCCTTGCACCTCGAAACAGCCTCGCTTGATTTTTTGTATTTAGATTTAGAAATACCAGGCAATCACTCTAAACCTGTACTTATCAAAACATGGAAGTAAAAAATCGTATTCAGTCATAGCGACAAAAAAAAGCTTTGTATAAACCAAAGGAAGAAAAAACAATAACGTATGTTTAGCCGTTATCTCTTGGTAAATAAATACTTGCCCCCTTATTCATAAACGTTGCATAAAGTTAAGTAATGTTTAACCAAACATTTCTGACGTTTAAACTTTTCTTAACTTTAAGCAACATTAATAAAATGAGGGTTGATGAATAAAATATAACTATTATTTTTTGTCTCAGTAGGTAACAAGGCCAAATTTCCATTGAAGAAAAAAATCTCCATTGAAAGCGCAAAAAATATATTTCTCAGACCATTTTATTGTATTCCTTTTGTATAACTCGAAATATTAAAATAACTTATTTAACAAATTATTGTAATATTTCGAGTGCCCACTTCAAAGGCAATAATGTCGACGTTTTTTTTACTTGTCGCGGTTTTGAATCGAATAAAATATAAAGTTAGTAGAGGGTTTTATATTTCGTCTGTCATGCATTAACAATCATATTATTCACCAAAGTGGCACTGACATTATAATTTATTTTTACAACGTTGAACGTGAACGTTGAAATTGGAAGCATCACAATTCACCATCAGTGTTCCACGTACTGAGGTAGCAGATTTACTCAAGACGGTTATGTAGGTCACACGAGCCAGCTACCAGCGTCAACACACGTCACCACGCATTCAACGCATCGCAGCTGAGTTTTGAGTCAGTAAAATTTGACTCGTCGCCGGCCGCCGTCACTGCAAGCGATGGATAACCACGCCCCGCCCTCCCGGCGTCCCCCATCGTTGGGACGCCGACCAATATTAGCACGTCAACACCGGGACGTGCTTACTCAGCTGCCGTTAATAAAGCTGGAGCAAATCATCAGCGGCAACCTAGTAATACGAGGGGTGCCGAAGCAGTTCGAAGCAGTTCGAAGCTCGTTGCCACCGGTAACAAGCCAAAGACAGTCGGATGAAAAAGACTTCATTCGCGTGGAGAAGAAGAACAAGAAGAGAAGCCCGCTTGTCGCAATCAGTGCTGTACCGCAATGACTGGTCCCGACATGTTGCTGCGTTCCGCTATTCCAACGACGCAGCTGTACGTGTCACGTCTACATCACACTACGAAGGTAGAGGAGTACATCAGGATGAAGACCAAGTTCACCTTGAAAGTCGAGAAGTTGGAGTCGCGTCATAAGATTAATTTCAAATCTTATGTGCTGCGAGTTCCGACTCATCACCTGGAGACTTTCATGAAGGAGGAATTTTGACCGACAGGTGTCGTGTATAGGCGTTTTTGCCGAAGGCTACATGAAACTCAACACAATACGTCACCGACCCAACGTAGTAACCAGATTATTTGTGATGTTTTTTTTTGTTATGTATTAGTTTATTATTATATAAGATTATTTTGTATTTGTCTATGGGCCTTGTTGTTGCCTGAAAATAAAGCAATTATTATTATTATCTTGACACTTTTTTTTTACAGATAAATTAAAAATCCGGAGTCATACGTGATTTGTTTGATTTATGCGTTCTAAACCAGAGCGGTCGGTTACGCAAATGTGCGGTCGTCGGCGACTTCCGAAACGAAAGTTATTTTTTTTTCACTTCGTAGCGTTTTTTTTTTAAATCGGTTGATTTTCTTACCCGACTTCTGCAAAACCAAAGGAGGGTTATGATTTTAAAAGGCGATGTATATAATTATTATGTATGTTCATCTGTTCCCTCATAACTCCTAAACAGCTGCTCGTTGTATTTTGACAAACATGGCGGCATGTGTTACCGATTTTTGGAACGAAGTTCTTTAACGCGGATTCTAAATTTTATGAAATCGTCACGCTAAAAAGTGTTAATTATTGCGACTGTCTTCTTCTAATTCAAAGAGAGAGAACGCCAGCAGAAAAAACAAAAGAAAAGAGTAGTGATTAGTGTCGTGGGATAAAATTGTACACATCAGCCCGAGTACACTGCATGCCGGAAAGAGAGAGAGGAAGTGTGAATTTGGTCAAAATGAAAACCCAAGATGGCGGCTGCGAAAATTTTGCAAGTTTTTCGTCATGGGTTTCGTTTTCTTAGTTTTCAAGGGTGATAAGGCCGATAGTGACATTAAAATGTTAATCTAGGATGGCGGCTGAGATAATTTTCAAATGTTTATCATGGTTATCATTTTCATAGATTTCGAAGGTGCTGAGGTCAAAATGTAAATCCAAGATGGCGGCTGCCAAAAAATTGTTTTTGTTTTAAATCATACGTGAGAAGGAACTTCGTTCCTGCGGGGGTCATCCGACAACACAGATTAAAAAATAAAAAAAATATCGTGTTTGGTATCTATGAAAAGTTTTAAAGAGTACTTTCTGAAAATATAAAATAATAACAAAGGGCTTTTAGGGTCCAGTAACAACACAAACCCTTTTATAACGTTATGTAAGCTACTTAAACAAACATAGGTATCAAATTTCATTTGGTACATTACATAAAATAACTAGCAGAAGCGGACGAAGTCGTAAAACACCACAAAATACTAAAATAACAACCACATTTTAATTTAAAAAACTGTCTCGTGGATCTAGTCGTCGCGTCGCAAGCACTACTGTTGACTACAGTGTTTTCTGCAAAAATAAATGATTTGATTTGATTTAATTTGAATATGAGGTCCTGAGTTCGATCCCGGGTAAGGCAAAGTGTTATCGGGTTTTACATCTGCAGTTTCTCAGTGACAGTCCGAAGTCTATATTTGTGCCCGGTAAATGACAATAGGCTATTACATGCGACCTAAATATAACTGGCGAAATATGCGTGTGCTATAGGTACACCTCTGCCTCTAACCCTTCGGGGAATACAGGTGTGATGTTATGTTATTTTTATAAAACTTTCCTGTATACTATAGTACTCTATATACCTCATTATCGATTTCGATAACGGCAACCCTTCGAAATCACTTCCTTACGTGTGCCCTTAGATGGCTCGCTAGACCGAATTTTATTTTGAACACCCGGTCACAACTAGAGCAATAAAGTTGGCCTGCAGTGTTCTATGTATACGTGTAGGAGGGCTTAGGTCTCTGTTTGCGTATTTGGTGCTTCTCGGAAATAGCTTCATGTCGCTTTTTTTCGAAAGATTTCACGTTTGTACTTGTGGTCCCAGCAGCCAAAATATACCTAGGACTTGTGACGCGGGTGCAAGCGACGTTCAGTTGAGAAGCAGTAATTTCTTATTCGTTGCAAAGTTTTATTTTATTAATAATATGTAGATACATACATAAAACAGTAATATAATAATATAATTCATAAATAATATTCTCATAAATGAATTGGCAAGGTAGGTACCGTCATAATATTAATCTTATTAAATTTCTTTAGGTGAGCTACAATTTACGGAATTGTTTCTACAATATGAGAAAAAAAATACGACATGATCAATAAAGGGGCATTGAGTTTTACAACATTTTTAAATTGATTTAATACCAAAACACAACAATCCTATATAAACCTCGTGATAAAACACGTAATCGTAAACTCGTAATAAACGTTCTTGCTTTCTTTAGATAAATTAGATTTGCTCTCCACTAGTTGACTATTTTTTATAATTTCAATATTTGAAATTGAAAATTAGTTAATGGTAATGGGGTACGTAATATTTTACTACTTCATAATCGTGAAGCACTTAGTGATGTCATCAGCACTTCGCTTCCGTCCCACGTTACGAATATCAAACTTTCACAAAACAAATAGTGTCACAAATGGCCCAATTCAAGTGCAACAGCCACCGGAGCTTTTTAATGAGCAATGGCCAAAGCCAAAGCTCACTACTTGTTCAAACAATGAACAATATTCGGGAGCTGGGGTATGTGGCACAGTCGGTCCGCAGTGGGCAATAACTGTGCAGCCAAAACCAATGTTACGACAGCACGATATAAAAGTACCAATTCAAAAACCGTTTCTACAGTCAGTTCAACATCCGTTTCAACAGCCAAATCAACAGCCGTTTCTATTACAACCAATTCAAAACCCGTTTCAACAACCAATACAAAAACCATATCAAGAGTCGTTTCAACAACCTATTCAAAAACCATTTCAACAGCCGAATCAACAGCACTTTCAGAAACCGTTTCAATATCCAATACACATGCCGGTTAAATCGTCCATTGAAATGTGGTTTGACCAACCGACACAAATGATGAATCAACCGCAGATTACGGTGTCGGATTTACGATATAAGCCGACCTCCCAAATGATTGTTTATCACAATAGAAAGAAGAAGCTTCGAGGAAATTTAAGACAAAGAATGTCATTGAGTACCAGGCCGCCTTATCACAAAAGAATAATACCTGATGAAAGTGACATCCCACTCAGTGACCATAAAATGTGCGGAGGAAACGCTAAATGTCAAAAAAACCTATGGACAACAAAAATAGTGGCCAGGAGAGCCAGCCAGAGCCAGGAGAATTCGGAAGAGCAGCAGCAGTAAGCAGTCTGTGGAATGGTTACTGGCCTGCTATAATTAGTGTATTAATAAACCGCTAACAAAAAGCGTCGTTCCACGCTGTAAATATGTGTTTTAATAAGATGACACTGGCGTCAGTCGTACAACGTCCTTTGGTGAACCCATATTGCTGAACGTGTAAGATTTGATTGGTTTTAAAATGATTTTTGGCATTTGATTGAGCATTACCTATTCGAACACCTTGCTGAATACCGGCAGCACGTATACTGGTCTATAATTGCTGGTGTCTTTACTGTCCCCAGATTCAGAAGTGGTATAACCTTACTGTATTTAGTTAAATCCAGGAAGAATCCTTGATCCAGGCACAAATTTATTATTAAAGCTAAGTATAGCGCTCTAGTCTTGATTATGGATGCATGAACTTTGATAGATAATCCCCGTAGATCTTCGGTCAATTTGATTTTGATTTTTCGAAAAGCTTTGTTAATTATCATAGGGTCTCTAATATGTTGATCTTGTCGCTAATAAACAGATCTTGAGCTATCTTGCAGGTAAATAAAAAAAAATTGGAATAGTATGTAGCAACTATTATACCTACTTGTTGAAAGTTTCAGTGTTAATGTAAGGCTTAAAGTCATACAGCTTGAACAGTCTTTCCCTACTTATCCTTATACCTCTAGTTGCCCTGTCACTAAAAATAGAATTAAGGCAAATATTTTTTTATTTCTTTTCAAAAGTTTAATTGAATTCAGTGTGCACTACTGAAAAGAAATCCTCATACAATTTATTTGCATCGTCCATATTATGGCCCAGAGCATTTAACTTATTATTTTGGGTACTATTGAATCTATTTAATTTGCCAGTTGTTATTGGTCTAAATTGTATTTGCACTTTTTGCTTAAGTGTTTTAAACTTAAAAGTTACCGTTTGTCAACTATGATTAGACGGCAAATAATTTACGATAGCTATATCTAAATAATAACAATCGCAGAAGACATTATCGATATAAGTAGCAGAAGTTGAAGTTGCTCTAGTCGGATCTGTAAAAACTTTAGACAAATTGAACAATTTTATAAGGCTTTATATTCTACTGTTATTTGAATTTTTTATAGAATATTTATATTAAAATCACCACAAATAGTTGCGGATATTTCTGACAATAATTTGTTACTTGATGCAAGTTTCGTTAGGACATCTTCCATTATTGACTCAAATAAAGAAAAGTTCTGATAATTACGGGATCTGTACACGCACACTACGACATGCTTATCCAGCTCAACACAGGATAGTTCGATGCAATGTTCAACTGATAAACCAACTATGTCATTACGTTGCTTAGATTTTAAACAATTTTTTATCAAGATTAGAGTACCGCCGCGCAGTATAGATTTACGGTTAAAACAACTACCCACACTATTTCTCAGAATTAATTAGCATTTGGTAATCCTTCAAACAATGTTCAGTAAAACAAACAATGTCAAACTTTGTATTTTCTAAAAACATTTAAATTTCTAATAATTTCGAAGTTAATATCTTGAATATTTTAATGAAATAATTTCAAGCCATTCTGGTGATCTCCGTTTTGATAATTATTTATTTTAGAGCAAGAAGACGCCAGGGAGGACAGGGTAGGCCCTTCAACAAGTACCAGGTACTTAACAAAATAGAAAATGATAAAAAATCGACAGTCTACTAGGCCTACGACGTTCTCACATTCACAAAATAGAAAAGAATCTATGTAAAGATAAATAAAATATTAAAAATAAAAAAATATTTAAACCAAATGACATGGATTGCCATTACACCTGTTACAAATCTAAATAATTATAATGTCCACAAAAGCCTTAAATTGTAGTATATTATGTCAAATAGTTGAATATGTCAAGGAAGAATGTAATAAATAAAAAATAAACATTAATTTTGGAGCAGTTAATAGATATTTACTTAATTATGCCGTTAATGAGGTACTAGGGAAGCCACATGTATAGAAGGAATTATTACCAAATTTCCTAATAGTCTTTAATTTTATAAATATTTTTTTTATAAGGACATTTTTGAGGTGGGTTTAGCACGTGGCGATGGAAAGAGACCAGACGAAATGACCATATTACCTTCAAAGTTAGGTAGGCCTTGAGTGTGGGATGTAACATGTGTCGACACCCTTGCGCTATCTCATTTTCCTAGCAGAGCGGGCTGTGCTGAGGTTGCTGCAGTTGCGCAAAACCTCAAACGGCGAAAATATTCTAATCTTATTGGGAGTTATTTGTTCGAGACGTTTGGAGTTGAAACACTAGGGGCCTATTGGAAAATAACCAGCCAAGTGCGTGTTGGACTATGCACAATGAAGGGTTCCGTAGTAGGGATGGATTTATCCCAAGAACAAACATAACTTTATAGTTAAAAAAATGTTCTCCCATACACGTAACGGTCAATTCTCCAACTACAAAATGTAAGTTGGTAACCGCAAAAAATATTTTCGCAAGTAGGCAGTCAACATTGCGAAAATATTCTTGTGATGACATAACAAGAACATTATTCCTTTTACAATTATCGGCAGTAACATAATGGATGGTGATTAGATGATTACCGTCACTGAATACATTAATAATGGGTCAATATCAAAATAATTGCTCATTTCAGAAAATTTACTTGTCCATCATCTTACTTTAATTTCTACTAAAAATCTATCAGGGCAATATTTATAAAATACGGAGCAATACAAAGGAGACCTTCTTTAAATTGTATTATACATGTCGTTGTTAGTAGTTGACACCGCATTTTTTATATATTGCGGCATTTTTAAAGGCATGTCTTGTAGTACCCATACAAAACACGTGTGTCCAACTTCCAGCGCTGATATTTTAAACTTGAAAAAACATTCAAAGTATTATATTTATTTTCAGACAAAAGTGGCTATCCTCTTAAATAACACTGTAAAATGTGTGTAGAATCTTTGAAAACTCATTTGAAATATAAATAATAGTTTTAAATAAAAAAGAAAAGTGGTCTCAAAATTACTTCATCGATGTTATTTCATTTATGTAACGCATTATTTAGTCGCGAAAAAGGTAGTTTGTAAAACTTTAATACTGGCAACATTAGCTGTCACTGTCCGTACCTCAGGCGACCAATCATAGGGCAGCAGCCATTTTGTTCTCGGCAATAAAAATGGGTGCATGGTGCGCGTTGAAAAAAAAACATAAACTGGTTTCTTTTTGGTAAATTCGAAAAAATAAGATTGGTAAGTAAATTTAAACTATTTCTTAATGTCTGGAAACTATTATGTTAGTGCTATTCTGTCGCTTATTAGCTGCAACGACCAAGTTAATTATTTTCTGTGCTTTGCGGTTAGTCTCTAGAAAAACATGCTTATTTCTTCCTTTATGTTACACTTGTGTAACATTTTTTTATGTTACGTTACATAAAATTGGATTAAGGCGTGTCTACAGCATACTTTTAAAATATTATCTAAATTATAATTAAACAAATAGTATAATAAAAAATAAGCATATTTTCTATGGTCGTAGTCAGTGTTTTTAATTGATGTAAACTTAAAATCCATATTGCTGTATCGTTGGCAAAAACAAGTATCTCGATTTGATAAAGGGGTTTGAACTTTTTTGTATGGGAGCTGGCATATCGACCCACCACCATTTTGATTTTTTTTCGAAATCGCGGCGCACGTAGAAAGTGGTATGTATGGGTAAAT
The DNA here is from genome assembly GCA_949128155.2 of Xanthia icteritia. NCBI lineage: Eukaryota > Metazoa > Arthropoda > Insecta > Lepidoptera > Noctuidae > Xanthia > Xanthia icteritia. The sequence goes on from OX421935.2 coordinate 22,649,758, forward strand.
GATACATAGACAAACAAAAAATGTCAAGTAACATGGTAGCCCAAAGTGTCACGTTACCGAGATATTTGAAGGTAAAGATCGACATATGAGTACAACGACGATCATTAAAAATATACTTATGTGTACGTGTATATGTTAAGATTTTTAATTATTAATATATATATAAGTCTAAAACTGTTTTTGATTTACAACTGTGAATGCAGCCCTTGTTTTCCTTTATGTTACTTTTATGTTATTGTGACATAAAAATAACATTTATGAAATGAGCAATTATTTTGATTTTGACCCTAATACACTCAATGACATAATTACATGGTTAAATGAAAATAATTTAATAAATTAATCTACAGAAGACAAAATGTATGCAATTTTGTCAAAAAATTACTCCTAAGAAACTTAATATCAACTATAGGGCAATCTCTATAGAAGAAGTAAACAGTACAAACATTTTAGGCTTAATGATAGACAACAAACTCACTTGGAAAGATCATACAGATAACACTTGCAAAAAGATAAGAAAATCAGCTTATGCTCTTTTTAAATTGTTAATAGTCGTTAACCGTGAAACCGTACTAACTGCATATCATGGTCTCGTAACATCTGCTATATTCTATGGAATCATATTATGGGGAAACTCAACTAAGAGACTCATGATATTTAGAGCACAAAAACGATGCATTCGAGCTATGTGAGATCTGAGAACAAGAGATAGCTATTTACTTCTATGTTTAAATCTTTGAAAATATTAACTTTTCCACATATTCTAGAAGTTGCAACATTTGTCCAAAAAAATGCAATGGTATTTACAGAATTGTCTCAAATATGGAGAGGTCCGTGCTCAATATAAAAACGTTTTATGTGCCAAGAAATTTAAGACAGTTTTAATGCGCAAACGCTTGATGGGAATAGCAACCAAAATATAGAATAAGTTACCTGACTCCTTGAAGCAACTAAAGATAAGTTTATCTGTTGCTGTTTCATTTTTAATTCTTAATTCTTTTTACTTATTGTGGTATAATAATTTTATTCTAGGTGCATCGTCCTCACATATAATTATATTACTAATGTACTTATACAAAATATTGTAGAACATTTTAAAAGAGTAACGGTGGAATTTCTTGCCCATTCTTCTCCATGCGAAAACTACCTTTTGGAAGGGGCGACTAGAATCAATTCTTTTTTTTTGTAAATTGTTGACATTCAAAAGTGCTATATGAAATAAATGATTTGACTTTGACTTTAATTACGAGTTTCAAGAAGAAATTGTCAATGTTTCTAATCCATAAATGTTATAACACGGTAGATGAATTTCTTAATGACAATAATATTATCATAATTTGAATAAGTAATGAATGTGTGTTTTTGTTGTATATTGTGTGATTTATTGAATTTAATATTATTTAATCTAAAATACCTCACTGAATTTGTAGATTCTTAATTTAATAATTTATTATGATTCTGAATTTAATTTTAATATTATTGTACCTACCTACTGTAACTATAAAATTTGTACGCCACTGGCAAGACATAGAGAGCCAACTGATTTTTTTCTGAAGACTAAATGTATGTACCTGTGTTTAGCAAATCAATAATCATTCATCATTCATTAATTCATTCATCATTAAATACACCTGCAATACTTACGTTGTATACCAATACTTACCGTCCTTAGAGACAAACTTACTGTCTCCCGACAGTTATCGATTGTGTGATATGCACGATAAACAAAATAATAATTAAACTAGCACTCATTTCCAAACTGAAACTCAGTAAATCCTGAGCAAACATAAGTATACCAGCTAATAGAAAGAAGTTACTTATTATTAACTTGCCTGCAACCACGACAGGAAAACTTGACTAAATACCACCTCACACATTAACCTAATGGTCCTCATATGATCTGATCATTACAATGCAATTGTATAAACTTTAAAAGAGACTGACCTCTGGGTTTGTTTCGATGTTTCTACTCAGATTAGTCGGTTAGGAAACATTCATAAATTGACGTTTAAAAGTGTTATTTTTAAACAATTCAAAAAATTAATATCATTTTCAATATTTTAAGTAGCTTCTCAAACATTTGTGCTAAATAGACAACTACTTCCAGGGTCTAAGACTGATGAAGGAGAGGAAGCGAGTGGCGTGGATCCTGCTGCTCCTAGCAGTACTGTTCGCGATGTGCTGGATGCCATACAACATCATGCAGCTCCTACTAGACGTCAACTTAGTCAACGCTAAGGATCTCAGCATGTTTCTACCTTACGCGCTTTTTATGGGTGAGTGAAATCATTCGCCTTCTCATAAGTAATAATACCAGCCTTTTATTGTTCCACTGCAGGGCAAAGGTCTCTTCTTATACAGAGAAGACGTGAGCATTGATCACCACGTTTGCTCAAGGCAGATTGGCAATAACAGACTTATATTAATTAGAAGTCCCGGTTTCCTGACGATGTTTTTCCTTCATCGATGTCAGTGATGACCTGGATATCTTGGTCATCACTGAAATAAAAAAGAGAAAAATTGAAAAAGTCACGTTGGTACTTGCCCGGATTTGACCCCACAACTTCGTGCATGAGAAGCAAGGCCTTAACCACTGGGCCATCACTTTGGGGTTGGTGCAGCATGTCTTCTTCTTCCAATGTCATGTCTGTTTATGAGTTCGTAATCACACTCAGTGCGATCCGTACGCATTTTTCACAGATAACTTCTATCTGGTTTAAAAATATTGTCATGAATTGTGAAAAGAATGTCATGATGTGAGATCAAGAGAAAAAGTATCTGGTACAAGACGATTCAGCCTGAGCCTCTTATAATAGAAAAGATATTGTTACTGCCATGAGGCTTCGATCCGGTCACATCCCATCGAAGAAGTTTACGTTCCTTATGGGTATCACATCTTCACCTAATGGCGAGAAATGTGGAATAATCGAGGATGTACATCATATTTTGATCGAATGTGAGCGGGGCGAACGCCTCAGGAGAAATCTGTTTGATTCCCAAAATATGTTTGGAATTTGGTACTTTAAATAGTGTTTTAGCTAAGCCTATATCGGACGAGGCTAAAGCTCTGTACAAAATATATAACAATAATATAAAATAATTTAAGATTCAAAATTTGGCTATGATGGAGCGACATAGTCAGTATTGTGACAAAACTATAAAAAAAGATTAAAAAAATACAAAAAAATGTCTGTTTATCAGCCATCTTTTTAGGACTGTATTCATTCCCTTTCTAGTCTTAACATCCTTCACACAATCCATCCATCGTTTTTTTGGTTTTTATTTGTTCTTTAACAACAAATAAGTTCGCCGCATATTTACTATATAAAGGAAAATATTGTATCTTATTCCAAATCATTACGTGTTTATCTGGTTCAGTCAACCGATTCGTCAAATTTTTTATACAAGCTATGATTCTTTAGGGGCAACTTATATTTTCTCATTAATTTTGATGTTCTGCTACAGATCATGAAATTAAAACAAATAAGATAGAAGTTGTTTTTTTTCTTTTTTCTAAGCTAGGCTAGTTATTTACAAAAGTTACAAAAATAAAGATTCATTCTGAGTTTATGTCTCAAAAACATTAAAATGTGAACCAAATTCTCGAATGAATTTAACTAGAATCTAGAATCTGTATCAACAAACTATTAACTAAGTATAAAAGTTACTATGAAAACACCCACATAGTACAAAACGATTGCGAAATAATAGTTCCGATCATGTAGTAATTAACTCGACAACAAGAGAAAATTACTTTGAAAATAGGAAGTTCAAAACTACCTTATTCTAGCAGTAAGTAAAGTTTTTTTAAAGTTTACGTAACTACACAGACATACTAATCGTAATCTCTATCCTGTAATAAGTGTATGTACCTAATATTTGCACGCCATACTTGGCAGAATGTGATGATACCATTGACTAATCTTAAGACTATAATAATGTACCATATTCTACGATTATAATTACAATATGCTAACAAAAGCATGCACTGAAAACCTGATATGGGAAGCGATCCGTGGATTCTGTATGAATATTAAATTAATTTTATTAAACTCTGTGGTTATTATATCTGATTGATAACATTCTTGTCACGTATGCTCGTATTGTGTGATTTGATTGAGGAACATGACGATGCATGCTACTGAAGCAAAATGTTCACCTAGATGTTGTTATATTGATTCTGTTGATATGGAATGGAGCTGAATTGTAAAATGTGTGTTTATACTGAACAACAGTTTAATAAAGTTTTTATACCGTGACTGAATATTAAGTAAAGCAAGCTATTATTCTGACATTATTTAGCACGTGTTAATAAAATTTGCGAGCTTGGATAATCACAATATAGTGTATACATTCTATAAACCTGTGCGTTAATTAAGAGAATTTTGAGGTCTTATAAGTCGTTGCAAACGATGCATTATGGTGCATATATTTCAGAGCCATGTGAAACTATCTAACAAAGAGTTATGTTTCAGAATAATCAGTTCCATATAATACCCAGAACAACTATCATAATGATCACCATCGGCCTAGCAGTCCACAATTAGATATTAGCAAGCATCCTAACTTAATTTTATAAATGTGAAAGTGAGTTTGTTTGTTTGTTAATTAAGCTTCCACGCTAAAACGGCTGAACGGATTCGGACGTAATCATCGAGACTTATGCGGTAGGAACCGCGGGGCGCATGTAGTTTCCGATAATTCAGTGTGATACCGCATTAAATTATCGGAAATGATTGACATCACATCCATCCCTAGATAAGACGTATCAAAACGTATGTCTGTTAACTTTTGACGCCTTAATGCTGAGCATAATTTTTATCCCGGTATTCCCGTGGGATAATTTCCAAACCGGACGCAAGCGAAGCCGCGGGCAACCCATAGTCATGTATAAACTATTTTTAACCGACTATAATTTTGTCATCAGGTCACGCGAACTCAGCCATTAACCCCATAGTGTACTGTCTGATGACGCGGAACTTCCAGCGCTCGGCTCGCAAGCTGCTGTGCGGGCGTGGCGTGTGTCAACAGACCAACTTCACGGTAACCTGTTTGTTATACTAATTGGTTTTCACCTGATTAATTAGCGTTTGTTTTGTAGAAGCTTTGTGTTTGTAGAGGAGATTTTCGCTGGAAAAAGTTTTTAATAATACCTAGGAACTCCTTTACCAAAACCACGATTCAGTAAATAAATTAAAGAACTCAACAGAATTTGTATGATATTATTATATTTAACGTGAACTTTATTAGAGGTAGTGGGCTGTCCTGATATGCTCCAAATTCAGTAAAAGAACTATGCTGCTAAAACTAAAAAAACCTTGACTTTAATCTGGGAAACCTTCAAAATAATAAAAGACGTCTGGGAGTGTCTACATCATCAATTTTCTGGTTTTTGCGCTTCAGCTTTACGGCTAGTGATTATATAAGAAGAAATCTAGATTTTAAAACGTGATATTTTATAAAATTGCGTACCTAGGTACTTCGTTCTATAATTTAGTAAAGCAACACTGAATAAATTAACTTGTTGCAGCATTATTCATTTTTGTTAATGATTTTGTCAAAAAATGTGTTTTGTGTGTTTTAGTGCTAACCAATTTCATTACCTGTTTTTGATATTAGAAAACAGCTATTTATTTCATGTAGTTTTAGAACCATTAATTTACCTCATTTTTATTGAACATTGTTTTATTGATTAATATTATCATACTAATGAACAGTCTATATTAAAGAGATTTTATATTTTTTTTTATTTACAGACATGTTTAGTAAAATTAATGTCTTTAATTTCAAGGCGACATCCAGGATCAACTAGTAAATTTCCATACTATCTAATGAAGGCATAAAAACTACCGTCTTGACGAGGCTGGGTCAGGGTTCATCGTAAATCAAAGTTGACACAAATGGCTGACTTTACCTCCCCCACGTTTGATTTGTCCAACTGTCTAGACGATCAGCACACATCCTAAATCCATGAATATGTAGGTAAACATATTGGTGTTTACCTACATATTCATGGATTCAGGAAACATACAAGGAAAATAGAGAAAACGAATTTTCCACGAGACCTATACTCCATTTGAAATAAGATTAGATATTTAAACAAAACTTTTTTACAGTCCGTTCAACCGATTTTCACTTCTATGCCGTATGCATAAGGATGGCATTAAAAGCAAAAAAATGGTTATAATATTAATTGCTTACTGCAGCTGCCATTAGTCATGCCACCAACGCTATAGAAGTCAAACTCGGCTGAACGGACTGTAAAAAAATTTACTCAAATGTCAAATTTTACTTCAAATGTAATATAAGAATTGATTGTCTCCTTAAGCCTTTTATTTGGATACTCCACATGAAATGAAATGAAATTGTTTATTCTGTAAATAGGATATTGGAATCACTTTTACACATCATCTTAAAAAAAAAATGAAAATTAGCTAGATGAGTTCGGCGTTTCCTATCTGACTACTCTGAGAAGAAAGGCCGAAACAAACTCAGAGGTCATAGTCTCTTTTAAAGTCCAGACATAATCTTGGTCAGGCCATATGACATGGCCATGGTACAAAAAATAAATCTGTACCTTATGGATCTTGGCCTATGGCTAGCATTGAGTTAAAAAGAGCCGTGGATGATGATGATGATGCTGATGTAATTTACATTATCCACTTATTTCTCGCTTCATTAGGCACCTGTCTCACCGCCGACGAGGAAGCGAATAGCTATCAACGATTTTCTCGCTAAAGAGACGTACAAAACATTGTAATATGATATAAGTAAAAAAAATATAAACAAGTAAGTAACAGAAATTAATTGTCACCAAATTCTGCTATTCTAATACGAAAATCGAATGAGCCAAAAAAAATATTTGGCTCGACGAAGAGAGTTCGTAGAGGTAATTCAATAAGATTGCAAGTGACGATGACATTTTGAAACAATCAGGTGAAGAACGAAAAAATATGTTATGAAAAGAAAATACACAGCATGCCAGTCTCAATAAAGAAAGTAAGGAAAAATAAAGTAATAATAAATACTAAAATAATAAAAGTTTATTTGGAACAAGTAGTTGAAATATGGGGTACTCAGATCTCATTTCAGATCTGAGTACCCCATATTTCACAGTTCAACCATTCAAGTATCCCTATTATTATTATTATTATTTATTTATTGCGAGTAACTTAAGACTCATAGTTACAAAATTAACTTAAAAACTATGTTAGTAACAATATCTGCTTAAAACTATGTTAGTACACAACAAGAACGTTACACAATACAAACACAATACAAACAAAAATCACTGCTGCATAATTCCAGCCGCAATTCTGGAGCATCGACTCACTATGCAGCAGTCCAACCTATCAGCAACCATGCCCAGGATGCTGTTAGAGCTGGCCCGCACCCTGCGCACCAGGGATGCACACCTTTTTCGCATAACAGCGTAGAAACAGTCTACATGCATATCAGCGAACATCCCTGACGCACTACAGAAGCGAGGCAGCCCCATCAGCACCCTGAAGGCATTGTTGTACTGAACGCGCAGGGCGCTGTACGATTTAAGCGTGTAATGTACCCACAGGCTACTGGTATAAAATGAAGTACAGTAAGCTCTAAACAGCGTTACTTTAACATATTTAGAAGCACGCGAGAACCTGCGGGCAATCATATTCGCCCTCACCGACAGCGCCCTCCGCTCTCGCTCAATGTCGTCATCATCCCTGAGGCCAGTAGTCAAAACGTGCCCAAGGTACTTGAAATGGTGTACCCTTGCCAAAGCTACACCATTCAGACTGATTGGAGGCACAAATTCTGGGTATTTACTACCAGCCCCAAACACCATAACGACACTTTTCCTCACATTATACACCAGGCCGTGAGCTCTGGCATAACCCTCGCAAACACGCACCAGGCTCCTCAAACCACAAACTGAGGCACTGAGCAGCACCATGTCATCCGCATAGCTTATATTGTTAACACATACGCCATCAACATAGCATCCGACTCTGGTGCTGCTCAGCTCCACAATCAATTGGTCTGCATACAAATTAAAGAGAGTGGGAGAGCTCAAACCTCCCTGTCTCACCCCACACTCCAATCCATAAGGGCATGAATATGCTCCATCCCAACGAACGCTGTTAACCTGGTTCCCGTACCAATATTTAAAAATATTAATGACTTCCGGAGGTAGTTGAGCCTTCTTTAGTTTTTCCCAAAGAATATCGTAGGAAACCAGGTCAAAAGCACTCGAAAGGTCAAGAAAACAGGCGTAAACAGGCGTACTGCGGTCCGTGTAGTACTGCACAGCATGCCTAAAACCCAATATCGCACTCTCTGTGGATAAACCTGGCCGAAACCCAAACTGATTATCGTGCAATACTATATGTTTATTCAATTGGGCATTAAGCACACTGTCCAATACCTTAGAGACCACAGTAGCCAAAGATATAGGCCTGTAGTTATTCCTGTCCGTTAAATCACCAGTTTTATTTTTAACCACAGGTACCACTACTGTTTTTAACAAATCACAGGGCAAATACGCATGACTCATACAAAGATTGTAAAATATGACTATTCGACATTCAGAATCCTCTATTCAAAACGAATGTTAATTTTATTGTAGTCAAAAACATCTATTCAAATTGGCTGTTGCATTCAGATCGAAATGAGACATCTATTCAAGATTGTTTTTAGAATAATTACTCCATTCGGAATGAAACTCCTACGATTGGGATTTTATTCTATGATGGTGTATATTACCGAGTTACCTAGTAGGTATTTATAAGTTACATGTATTTCCTTCCCTTGCAGAGAGATAAAATTTTCATTTAGGTATGAATGATGCAGTAATATGAATTTATTATGGGTTTAATGTGGTCTCTGAGCAACATACCAAACCTACCTACATCGTTTAAAGAATCGTATTCATAATCAGTTGCTAAGCACGAGTGATTGTTTACATAACAAACACATTCCCATTCCCGTAATGGAAGCAGATCATATTCTTTGCTACCCATTGTGTGCCTCATAGGTATAAAGTTATAATTATTAATTCACATCAGAAAATCAGCATGTAGTATTACGATTAAACTATTAAACTACATTCCTAGACAAATAAATAGGTTTACATAATGAGTACAGACATGAACCTTAAGAAGTGTAGGTATGTCTATAAAAATGTAAGTGTAACCTATCATAAAGAAGTTTTAAGTAATTTTAATTATTTAAGTTAATATAAATTGACTCTTGGTGTGTAATTCTTATTACACATGCATAGTACTTATAAGATATTTTTTTATTTTTATTTGCTTAATATTACTATTTGGCAGGTGTGTAGATAGGCTCGTGACTTTGTACATTTTATTAACAGGAGTGATAGAAATAAAACAACTGAAATATAATTGATAGTTTATTCACATTTTTTTCTGCAATTTGTTTAAAATATCCTTAACACATTTATAAACATCATCATTAAATACATTGCCCACAACATGTTGGACACATATATTGGCAGTACAATCACATGGCGAATTAGTGAAATCTTCCGCGTCAAAAACTTGTATTCGTATTATTTTACTACGATGACCCGTTGATGGTTTCTGTATATATGAGTATACAACATCACTTCTTCGTCTTTTATTATTGTTACTGTTGTTACTATTACTGCAAGGCGGTGTGTCCTCAAATTGAAATGGTTGAAATGGTCTTTCTCTCTCCAAATAGTTGACCACTTTTTGACGTAGGGCTTGTTCAGCAGGAATTGGTGAGTATGAAGAATTAGTGGGGAAAATATCGCTGGAAATCTGAAACAAAGAAACAAATATTAATTAAATAATACTTGAACTATCCTAGAATCGATAGATATAAAAAAAGATAAAGATCGCTTTGAAAATATTTTAAAAATCATTTATAATACACATTTTAATGTTTTTATTAATAAGTAATTTAAAATACTTTTTGATATTTTACTTACCGACATCGTAGAGCAGATAAGACAATTCGAATGATTTTTTTTGGTATCTTGGATTGGTTTATATAGGTACTCATCCATTTTTTTTTTTTTGTTACTAAGGTTCAATTTAATTTCGTTTTTATTTATGTAAAGTAATCCGAAACTGACGGCTCCTCTTGTCTCCATATATGAGTAGGAATTATTGACACGTGCACAAAGACGCATTTTAATCTGTAGACGGGCGTTATAACCGCTGCGTTTTAAACGCTAGATTCTGACTCGTCATATCTCCACTCCTCCACGTTTTGTAAGTATGAAATTCCCTATTGTTGATTTAAGTAAGTACCTACATAAGATTCAAAATCGCTTATCATTCGTCTTATATAAAACGCTGTAAACATAAAACCTTAACCGCTACGATTTGTACGCTCGTGTAGGCAATTGTAAATTTTTACAAGTATGCAGTTTTACAAATTTGGATTGAATGACGTGATTTTAGGCCTATAAAAACGCCTCGCAAATTAGTCTCCGGTACAATTCCTCTCTGGAACGAATCCTCTCTACAAGGAATCATCACTCCGAGCTCCTAATCAAGCTACCTGTCTAAGCATCAATCAAGAATGTAAGTACCTATTCATAATCATATCTAAGTATTGAATGGTCAGAGTAATGTAGAAGAGTGATATGTTCAAGTATTAAAATGTTGACCGCCAATAGTTAGCACGCTTAGTTCAGAGACTGAGTGATGCTTTTCTGTGCTGCAGGTTCGATTCCTGCACAGATCAAATGCTATGTATTTTATTCATCTATTAAAAATACTTTTGTGGCTGACTGATCTATTCTTTGTAAGCATTTTGTGTCCTGGATTCGATTCTTACACAAAATCAAACGATATTTGTATCTTTTAATTATTTATCTTAGTCACGATCAGTTCCTTTCAAATGTAGGAATTATGAAGGAAATGGATTGATTGCAAGACACTAATTTTATGTATTTTTGTTCACAGGTCTAAACTACTTAGCAACGACCTTTATCTCTCCAGCGATGACTCTGAACAAGAGGCGAAGCCGAAGAGGAAGACAGAGGAAAGAAAAACGAAGCGGGAACGGTCCAGCAAGTTGAGTGAAGAGTCAACAAGCGCAAAGAAATCAAAACCGATCGTTTCACCAGTAACACCGCCAGCTCGAGTTACAGCTGGTGAATTATTCGGTGAAGACAGTGATAATGAAGAAAGTGTCATCCCACCACAGAGATCCCATAAAACTGGTAATATACCACCACTATACTCATATTTTACTAGAAGAATGGCCAAAGGATATTCTCGACAGATAAGCGAGACTAAAGAAGGCAAATATTATGTAGAAGTGAAAATTTACAATACGGAAGAAATTAAAAAAATACTGCCTATAAATAGATGGCGCTCGGCCATAACTACCATTAAGACACAATTTGATGAAAATAAAGAATCTTGGCCCCACTTAAAGGAGTTTGTTAAAGCAACTCAAAATGATTTTAAAAACTGTCCTATCACCCACATGGGTGCCTATGATTAACTAGGTGTCAGTCAATATTTTTTTTTTTACATATACGAGTATTATACCTACTTACTTTAAATTGTATCTTCTTTAAATTGTTTTTACCTACATACATGTCTTATTAATAATTGTACTATATTTTATAAGTATGATGTTGAAGTATAAATAATTATTATATATTAAGTAATCTCGTCATTGGTTTTCTTTTTTACAGTTACACACCTCAACAGCAAATCGAGATCTAGAAAGTCAATAACCTGTCATAAATGTAAAATTGAAATACCAGAAAATCAGTATTCCTATCATATGAGAACGAATATACACAAAGCAAATTGTTTATTGAATACCAAGTTCACAGATATTCATATTATTGCAACAGCATTCAAAAACAGATTAATGACATACAGATTGAATGTCACTCAGGAAGACGAGTACCTCGGTTTAGAGGCGTTCCTGGGTGATCATCTAACAAATATAACAGAATTGATAAATATGTCACTTAATGAACATATTAATTGCATAAAATTGAGTTTTGAATTGTTTGCCTATTTTATGTTATCAAAATCAGACGAACAACAATTAAAGTCGTTTAATACCAAATATGAAATGATATATACGAACACTGATTTGAATGAATTATTAACCAAAGTAATAAATAAACTAAATAATAAATTAACCGAGTTCCAGCACTGTCAATCTGGTTGGACATTTGTTTCTATGAGTCATCTCGAAATTAATATAAACAAGTATTCCCCTATGAGAGGTGGGTCTTATATAGAACTACCATCAGCTATTAAGCACTCAAAAAGTTGTATAAATATTAAAAATAAAGATAATTGTTGTTTACTATGGAGTATAGTTGCTGGATTATACCCAGCTAAAAATAATGTATGCAGAACAAGTTCATACCCCCATTATAGCTCTGTTTTAAATATTGAGGGAATGTCATTTCCTCCTACTATAAATGATATTAAAATGTTAGAAAAAAATAATTCCAACATCAGTTTAAATATATATGGTATACAAAATAATATTGTGACTGGACCTCTTTATATAACACAAAGTAGAAGAAAAAAGCATTTTAATTTACTTTATATCGAAAAAAATACTAACGGACACTACTGTCTAATTAAAGATTTAATAAGTCTAGTGCGACGTCAGGTGACTCGTTCTAAAGGAAAACTTTATTTATGTGATGCATGTCTACAAATATTTAGTAACGAAAATAGACACAAGACTCATAACTGCTCTAAGATTTTGACTATATTACCTGAACATAATTCTGTGCTAAAGTTCAAACATTACGAGAGGCAGCAAAAAAATTAATTTTATAATTTATGCTGATTTTGAATGTATGTTAATAGACTATAATGAAAGTAACTCTTTGAATACTCAGAAACTTAAAACCCATCACCCTTCATGTTTCGCTTATTATATTTGTTGCGCACATAATGATCAATTAAACAAGTATGTTACGTATCGAGGTACAGATTGCGTGGAAATATTTGTTAAATATTTAATAAAAGATGTTAAATATATACATAATATTTTAAGTAGTAAAAAGCCAATGACCCCATTATCAGCAGAACAAGAGATGCAATATCGTAATTCCGTTACATGTTACATATGCAAACAATTATTATTGAATGATAAAGTCCGAGATCATGATCATATTACATCTGAGTATCGTGGGGCAGCGCACTCCCATTGTAATTTGATGTATAGAGTTTGTTCATTCATTCCTGTTGTCTTTCATAATTTGTCCGGATATGACTCACATTTATTCATTGAAGAGTTAGCAAAATATGAAGGTTCTATTAATATAATACCGAAAACTAAAGAAAAATACCTCTCAATAATAAAAGTCTTAAATACGGAAAAAAACAATCACCCTATACAAATAAAGTTTATTGATTCCTTTCAGTTTCTTAGTTCTAGTCTAGATGCACTAAGTAAAAGTTTGTCAGAAAACGATTTTTTAAACTTATCAAGAGAGTTTACTGATAAAAGACAATTTGATTTAATGCGAAAAAAAGGTGTTTATCCATATGACTATATTGATTCTTGGTCTAAATTTTATGAGACGAAACTTCCCTTAAAGTATAATTTTTATAACAGTCTGTGCGAAAAACATATAACTAATGAAGAATATTTACACGCTGAAACAGTTTGGAATATATTCAAAATAAAATCTCTTGGTGAATATACAGATTTATACATAAAATGTGATGTGCTTTTACTATGTGATATATTTGAAAAATTTCGAAAAACAAGTTTACATTACTACAAGTTGGATCCGGCTTATTATGTAACGTCACCGAGCTTAAGTTGGGATGCAATGCTTTTATATACCGATACTGAACTTGAGTTGATAAGTGATTTACAAATGTACGAGTTATTAGAAAAAGGAATTCGTGGTGGGCTAGCACAGTGCTCTCTGCGTCATGCTGTAGCAAACAATAAATATTTACCGCATTTTAATGAACTCGAACCAAGTAGTTATTTAATATACCTTGATTGTAATAATCTATATGGCTATGCTATGATGAAGAAACTTCCTATTAAAGAATTTAAGTTCTTGAGTCTGAAAGAAATTAGCAAGTTTGATGTAAATGATGTGTCAGATGATAATGATTATGGTTACATTTTGGAAGTAGACTTAAATTATCCAAATTATTTACATTACAAGCATAAAGATTTACCCTTTGCAGTGGAAAAAATTGTACCTCCTTATGGAAAATCATTAAAATTGGTTGCAAATCTCTATGATAAACAAAATTACGTAATTCATTATGTTCACTTGAAAGAATGCTTGAAAAAAGGTCTGATTTTAAAAAAGATTCATCGTATACTTAGCTTCAGACAAGATTGCTTTCTCAAAAAATACATTGATCTGAATACTAGTCTTCGTCAAAATTCCAAAACTGCTTTCGAGAAGGACTTTTTTAAATTATTGAATAATGCCATATTCGGAAAAACTATCGAAAATAAACGTAAGCAAGCCGATGTAAAATTAGTAACAAAATGGACAGATACCAGAAATAAAACAAATAAGCATCTTGGCGGTGAAAAATTGATATGTAAACCAAATTTAAAAAGTATATCAATTTTTTCAGAAAATTTCGTAGCTGTGGAATTGTACCGGGAAAAGGTGGTTTTAGATAGACCTATTTATATTGGATTTACCGTTTTGGAATATTCAAAGCAACATTTATACCAATTTCATTATGACGTTATTAAAAATAAATACAAAAACAATGCTGAGTTGTGCTATACAGATACTGATAGCCTATTATATTTAATTTATACAGATGATTTTTATCATGATATGCATGATGATCTTACCAAGTTTGATACCAGTAATTTTGGAATTAATAATCCATTTCACATACCGCAACTTAATGCAAAAATTCCTGGATTATGGAAACATGAGGTTGGTGACGATTTAATTACAGAATTTACCGGTTTAAGAGCTAAATTATATTTTATAAACACTGTGAAGACCGAAATTAAAAAAGCCAAAGGTGTTTCTAAGTATGTAACCTGTAACCTAAAATTGAATGATTACAACAATGTACTGCTGACAAATAAAGCGCATAGATGTAAGATGAATATGATAAAATCAATTAAACATGTTTTATACACTCAGCAAGTAGATAAACAAGTTTTAGAAAGAAACGATGACAAAGTTCAAGTATTACAGGATCAAATTCATACATTACCCTGGGGGCATTGTGATTCTATATTTGTAGATTATTCCAGTGATGTGTAATCTATAAATGTGTATTGTTTTTATTACTAGTTTTTAACTTTAAACTATTATTTCATAGCATTAAGTATTTTAATCAAAATTTGTTAATAAAGGTACTTTTATATAATTACATCAAACTTTGTTTTATTTATTAATTGATCGTTATTTATATTTAATTATAAATGCATGTCATTCACTTTTATCTTTCATTTTCACAATGAAGTTCATCAAGCAACCACAGACTTTAGAAGTTCATAATATAAAATTAGAAAATCAATCACGTAAAGTGAAACATAGTGCACTCTTACCAGATACTATTAGATGTATAATATGTGGTCCATCTAACTGTGGAAAAACTAACATAATGCTTAATTTAATATTACATGAAAATGGTCTCAAGTTTAAGCATATTTACTTATACTCGAAAACGGCTTTCCAGCCAAAATATTGTTTTTTAAAACAAGTTATGAGCTACATACCAGGTGCTAACTTCTTTGTCTTCAATGATAATAAAGAAGTCATACACCCAAATGATGCTTTAACTAATGCAGTAATGATTTTTGATGATGTAGCATGCGAAAATCAAATCAATATTCGTAATTACTTTGCAATGGGGAGACATAAACAGATAGATTGTTTTTACTTATCACAAACCTATTCCAAAATACCTAAACAACTTATACGAGATAATGTAAATCTTTTAATAATCTTCAAACAAGACGAGATAAACTTAAAACATATATACAATGAGCACGTAAATACAGATATCGAATGGTTTCAATTTAAAAAACTTTGCTCTGCCATTTGGAAAGACAGATTTGACTTTTTGTTAATTAATAAAGATTGTCCTCTAAATGAAGGTAGATACAGACAAGGGTTTGACATATTTATATACTTTTAGAAAGTGCATATAAATACCAACTCATTGTAGAAAATATATCAATCGAAATCTGATATCTGTAAATAACGGATGGGCCATTATTAACAAAAAAAATAAAAAATAAAACATTATGCAGGTTAATATTAAAGAACAATTGATAAAGTCAGTCGATAGTATAAAAAATAAAATTAAAACAATGCAAAATGAAGAAGATACCACTCATTTAAAATTTAAAAAGGTCTTCAAACCAATAACAGATCCACTAGAAACAATAATTAAAAGGAATGATATAATTAAACCAATATTTGACATTTCAAGAGATGGATTTAACTCATCAACAGATTATGTTCCAGAGTATGAAAGTTTTAAAGAATGTCTAAATACAGATTCAAATGAAGATTCTGAGTGTTATAAAAACGTTCTTTCAAGAAATCCTTTTAAAGGTTCTAATGATACACTGATTTCACTAAATAAAGAAGATATGTTGGAAATCTATGATAATATGAACGTTCCATTTGGGATACGTAGTGAAAATAAAAAACTGATGATGGGGAATAGCAAGGTTACGTTATCTCTTTCAAATAAGACCTGTAATTCACCCAAAACACATATAGTTACTATTGATAAAAGGCCATATGAATTGACACCAGGTCTAAAAGAACTTTTGGTACGCAGTAAACCTAATCTTAGTTTGGTCACTGAACTAGATAAAATTGTCTATAAAGATATGCTTCATAATACACATGCACACAAACGAGACTTTCATCCTAATGGTCAAATAAAAGGTGATAAAAGTTTAAAATATCGTCAAATTATTAAACCTTTGTTTTTGCAAAATAGTAATGTTCAAGATGAAGGGCAGATAATGGAAACAAAAAGCGGCGGTTTTTTACCTAAATTAAAAAAATATAAAAGTAATACCGATTACGTTTACTGGGATGACCCTAATGAACTAATTGAAAGGTTAAAACTTCTAATTGCTTCAAAAAATGCTGGTAATACTAATCATGACAATGAGATTCTATCTATTTTAGAAGAGTTAAAAGAAGCTGATATTATAAAAGACTAAACAGCTTTGGAATGTTCTCAGTTATCAAAGTTGTATGCAACATGAATGAACATAAAAATATTAAATATGTTCGTACAAATCAAACTGAAACTATCATAAGTGTGGAATGTGATGAGATTAAAAATACTACTGAAGAGCAAATCGAAAAACTTAAAGTTAATATTTGCACGCAAATAGACCAACTGAATAAACTGATTTCAATTTTAAACGATAAAGTAAGAAATCTTGAAAAAAATATTGTGTTAAAAGAAATTTCAGGAAAATTAAATAAGCATTATGAGCAAATTAGATGTCATAAATGAAATTCATAAATGTGCTAGAGTTAACTTTCCAAGAAGACAGGTCATACTTAAAGATATCGACGATCTCTGGCAAGGAGATTTAATGGATATGCAAGCAATTTCAAAAGTGAATGGTGGTAACAAATATATACTAGCAATCATAGACACTTTTTCAAAATATGCTTGGACAGTTGCTTTGAAAAAAAAAAATAAGCAAGAGGTGTCAAAAGCATTTGAAAGTCTATTGATTAAAGGACGTGTTCCAAGAAATTTGCAAACTGATCTGGGAAAAGAGTTTTATAATAATAATAAATTCAAAAAAATTGTTACAAAGTACAATATTAATCATTATTCAACGTATTCTACTAAAAAAGCCTCGATTGTTGAAAGATTAATAAGGACATTAAAAAATAAATTATACAAAGAATTTAGTCTTAACGGGAATTACAAGTGGATGAATGGAACGCTCAACAAAGTTGTATGTGAATACAATAACACTACTCATAGAACTGTGGGACAACCTCCAGCTTCTATAAATCATGACAATAAAACAGACATCCTGCAAAGATATATTCGTATGACTGAATGTAAGAAAAACACTAAGTGTAGGAAATTTAGTGTTGGTGACTTTGTAAGGATAAGTAAATACAAAGGATGTTTTGATAAAGGCTATTATCCTAATTGGTCAACAGAAATATTTAAGATAAAAACTATACAAGAAACTAATCCGCTAACTTACTTGATAGAAGATGCAAGATGTCGACCAATACTAGGAGCGTTTTATGCTCAAGAACTTCAAAAAACCAAACATCCTGATTTGTACTTAGTTGAAAAAGTATTGAATAGAAAAGGGAATCAAGTATATGTGAAGTGGCTCGGACTAGGAAGTCCGAGCCACTTCACATATACTAGACTAGCGAGAACAGCTGGATAGATAAAACAAATGTATTTTAAGTGGGCCAATCAAAAATATGTTCCAATGTGTATTTAAGCAAATACACATATTTTTCCATTCATTGCGAATTTGTTCTTAAAACAAAAAAGACTTGTTTTTGTACTTATTAAATACGTTTCTATTACGAGAAAAATAAAGAAATAGCAATGAAAACAACACGAGTTATTATAGACAATAAAAAAATAGTTTCGTCAACATTGAACAAAAACATCAATAAAGTAAAAACAGGAGCTGGTTTTAAGAAAACTCTTAAAAAAATTGTTACCCATACTAAAAAGCACATTACAAAATTAAAACCATCATGTAAGAAAGCATTGATGGAATTAGCATACGCAGCAGCTAAAGAATTTGCATCAGATACACCAATAAAATTACCTCGGATTATACCAGTACCAAAAACTGGAGGATTTCTTCCTTTAGTACCAATATTTGCTGGACTATCTGCTGCTGGCAGTTTAGCAGGAGGTGCTGCCGGTATTTCAAAAGCAATTAACGCATATAAGACAGCTAAAAAGCAATTGCGTGAAGCAGAACGACACAACAAGGAAATGGAGGCGTTGTTCATTGGAAGAGGATTACATCTCAACCATTACAAAGATGGTTTAGGCATTTACATATCAGAGAAAAAAAACTGAAATCTCGGCTACCCAAAAGAGCTTTAACTAATATTGATATAATGAAACACTCGAATAATATTCCATTCTTTCGAGGTGTGTTTATGAGAGATAAATTACCAGATGAAGTATTGCCGATAGAATGTGGAGTGATCAATCTTGACTCTTCTGAAAACTCTGGTACTCATTGGGTAGCCTATGGCAAGATATATAAATACGTAGAATATTTTGACAGTTATGGTAACTTAAAACCTCCAAAAGAATTTATGAAATATGTTGGAAATAATATTCAGTATAATTATGAAAACGTTCAGCGTGATCACTTGTATAATTGTGGACACTTATGTTTAAAATTTCTTATGTCATTTTGGAAAGACAATAAAGTACCATAGCAAATTGATGTTTTTTTTTTTTTTTTTTATTAATCCAAATGGATGTCCTTGTAACGTAATTAGAACGAGTTATAAAAGTTTATATCTTGATACTCTACACGCATTCTTAGATTGTCTGTGATGATAATCACTACTCACATTGTAAATAATAATTGAGCTAAAATTTAATAATAGTAATACTACCTATTTTGTTCATGAATAGAAACAACATGATAGTTTTTAATAAAACACCTATCGTGAAAAAAACTTGTAATATTTCACATCCTGTTTCCAAAGAAGCCAGACGTGTCAACGCGATAAACATTAAAAGACAAATTAAAATTACTAAAGAGAATAAAAGATTTCTCAAACATATTGGATTAAAATTAAAATACTAACAACATGCTTCAAATAACAGATTTAGTGCAACATGACAACTCTATTGAAAGTTATGAGATCCATAGCTATAATCCGTATAACACTAGTTTTAAAGAAAATGATGAAATCAGAATACCCATTCATCATCAAGATTTGTATGTATTACCCTGCAACAGTTCCATTTTTATAGAAGGGTATGCAAGTGTATCTACTAAAGATCCAGCAGGGAAAACAATAAAAAAAGATGTTGATTTTATAAACAATCCAATTTCATATTTGTTTCAAGATATTAGGTATGAAATAAATGGTGTTGAAATTGATCGCATTAAAAATGTTGGTATTACGACAACCTTAAAATCGTATGTCTCTATGAATGAAGGTGAAAGTAAAGCTGCAGCAGTCTGGGGATGGAACTTAGGTGGTACGAAATTTAGAAACGGATATTTTAGTGTTATCGTGCCATTGAACAGAATACTCGGATTTGCAGAAGATTATAATAAAATAATAATCAATTGTAAACATGAACTTATATTACAACGAAGCAGCTCGGCATTGAACTGTGTGCTTATTGACAAAAATGATAACGTAGAAATAGATATACAAAAAATACAATGGCGTGTGCCGCATATTAAAGTTTCTGATCGTAACAAATTGTTATTGCTTAAAAGCCTGGAGAGAGATCGTTCTATACAGATAGCATTTAGAAATTGGGATTTGTATGAATATCCATTACTACCAAAAACAACGAAACATTCCTGGTCAGTAAAGACAACTTCCCAGCTAGAAAAACCGAGGTTTGTTATATTTGGTTTGCAAACAGCTCGAAAAAATAATAAAGCTAGAAGTTCTTCGATATTTGATCACTGCAATGTAAGCAATATTAAATTATATTTGAATTCTCAATACTATCCGTATGACTCACTTAATCTGAAATTTGATGAAGGTAAATTTAGTATATTATATGAAATGTATGCTAATTTTCGTCAGTCGTATTACAACTTAGGCATTGATCCATTGCTTAGCTTAAACCAGTTTAAAGAAATTGCTCCGCTTTTTGTGATTGACTGTTCAAGACAAAACGATTCACTTAAAACTGGACCAGTTGACGTGCGATTAGAAATTGAATGCTCTGAAGATATTCAAGATAATACATCTGCTTATTGTTTAATAATAAACGATCGACTGTTTGAATACAAGCCGCTGAGTAATATCGTGAGAAAACTATCATGAATGTCATCGTAGATGTTCAAGGGTTTAAGAGTCAAGAAAACGAGTTTATTCCAAAAGAAATAGCAATAATGTATAAAGGACATATACAAGTACTGTTGATAAAACCACCACGACCATTTTATGAATTGACGAGGAAAGAAAGGTTACAAGTGGCTTGGATTGAAAAAAACAGAGGAATAAACTGGAACGAAGGCTTTGTACCATATTTTAATTATAAAGCAAACTTTGCCAACTTTTTTAAAAATAATTTTTTATTTACTAAAGGAAATGAAAAAGTGTTATGGTTAAAAGATATATTCCAAATGAATAATGTATACAATTTAGAAAGTAAAAACTGTCCAAGTTTGGTAACATTATATAACAATTATTCAGACTCATCTGACATTATAAGTTGTATGCATCATACCAATATATGCGCCTTAAAAAATGTGTTTTGCCTGAATAAATGGTGTAAAGAAAATAAAGTGTTTTGTCAGTAAGATAAGATAAGAACGATCCTAGTTTACGTATTAATGATTATAGAATGTTAAACCTATTTATAAATCGAAGTATGAATCTCTAATCTATAAACTTACCTGTGTGTACAAAATAATATTTTTATAATTATGTAGAAATAAATATTTAAACTTGACCTACTTATCAGTTTTATTTTTTAAACACTAGTAATATTAGTATAACAGTCAACCGCCATCGAAAGTTCACACTGAACAGCTTGTTATAAATGAGCAGTTCATATTAAACTGCTACCTAATTGCGTAACTTATTTTTGAAACCAATTCAGTAAAATTTGTTTCATGTACAACATTCATTGCCTTATTTACGTTGTTGAGCAGATTTTTTTTTCGAACTTATGAAGCATTGGATTAGAAATTTGTTTAAAATCGAAACCAATTGTGATTGAACGTGCATTACGCAATTAGGGTGCTGCTCTGTTCATTTACACACACGAACAGATGCTGCTAAATAGACGATCTTGAATAGATGTCTCATTTCGATCTGAATGCAACAGTCAATTTGAATAGATGATTCTGAATACAATTAGGATTCGTTTTGAATAGAGGATTCTGAATGTCGAATTGTCATAAGGATACTCGAATGGTTTAAATACCTGACTCGCGGTAATATACACCAGCATAGAATAAAATCCCAATCGTAGGAGTTTCATTCCGAATGGAGTAATTATTCTAAAAACAATCTTGAATAGATGTCTCATTTCGATCTGAATGCAACAGCCAATTTGAATAGATGTTTTTGACTACAATAAAATTAACATTCGTTTTGAATAGAGGATTCTGAATGTCGAATAGTCATAGGGATACTTGAATGGTTGAACTGTGAAATATGGGGTACTCAGATCTGAAATGAGATCTGAGTACCCCATATTTCAACTACTGGAACAACTTAAGTTTACAATTTACAAAGGACAACAAAGATAGCCACAAAAGTAAAATACTGTGGCGCAACTATCGACGCCCAACCCAAAAATATATACAAAGACATTGTTCCAGGCTTCACAAAGAAAGTTAATTAGTAATTAATTAAAGAAATACATTTTTTTCTTAAAAGGATAAAAAAAAGAGAATATACTCTGTGTGGAGGTTACCATGTAGTATAAGTGTAGAGTGGAGGTGGGGTGAAGTGTGTGGGTTCCTCCCCATGTAGTTATACAGTAACTGAGAACTGATTGAGTGAGGGCAAAGTAAACCATTTTTAGGGATTGTAAATAAGTTAATCTCCTGAATCGAACCAAAACAGAGTTAACCTGTTTTTCCACGACAAGAGATTGTCCAATATAACGCTAAGATATTTTATGCTGTCAGACCGTTCTATTTGGGCACAGTTATAGGTGTTGGCCACTGTACACACATGGACTCTGATCTTAAACGACAGTAGTGGTTGACTCGGAGTAAAAGAGATGCACTTGGTCTTGTAACGTATAGATCTACTAATTATTAAAATAAAAAGGAAAGCAGACAAGTTAAAATATATATAATTTGAGGTAAATAATTAAAAAAAACAGAAAAATAATTAAAAAAGAACCTATCCTACCTAGCGCTCTCAGAAAAGAAAATATTTACAAAGGAAGTATGTTACGGCTTTCAGGTTCGAGACGTCCGTCAGTTCTGAAACATCCAGATTCATTTCCCAGATATCTTGATTGATTCACAGGCAAAGTAGAAGACGTCAGGCCTCGTTAGCTCTGAGGCCTGAAGATCCGCTTCCCAGACTCTCAGACAGTCCAGTCAGGACTTAGTAGTGGAAGGTCCTCCTGGCAAGAAACGTAGTACCGTGAAGACAGAGTATGATTTCAGGGTGAAATGTATGTAGACCAATTTGCAAGACTTTTCTTGAAGAGTTGTTTCCTTGAGCGCTTCCAGATCAGCTCTGCCGAATGGGTCCGTAGTCCCTCTGAGGTTTATTTTTCAAATCATCTTTTTCTTGTTCTTTACAGAATTTAATTTCAAATTCAGAGATCGAAAAGGGCCAGACATATTCGTACCAAAAAAAACCTCTTTGATGAATTCTGAGAGCGTTTCAATTATTATTATAAAATGTAAGTTAGGATACAAATATTTTACAGTAAACAATTATAATTGCCTATAAAATACCATATTTGAGCTAAACATATTGATAAAAATAATTTAAATTATATAAATCAAAAGTAACCTTCATGGACTAAGCCAGTAAGAAAACTAGAGAGAAAATTAGAAGAAAAAATAATGACAGCTTGACAGCCTGACGTAAATGTCATAACATTGAAAAATATGAAAATTAAAGAAAACTAATCGTTTTAGAACGATTCGCAAAATAATAATGCAAAATCAATAAACGAGTATAATACATAATATTAATGAATGCATAGTGTAAGTATATGATGTAGTGTCTGTAGTATGTAGATACTATAGTCTTAGAGAAATTGAGCGTGACCAGATTCGAGGCTAACCACATCATTACTATTCTCAGAGCCAATTCTGCCCTCTTACCAGTCCTTGTCATGGGTTATTAGAGCTGTGTCATCCGCATATGCAATAATTTTTGTATTCGGGAGAGATAACTGACACAGCTTATTGACATATATGAAGAAGAGGGTTGGACCTAGGACACTGCCCTGAGGAACCACAGAAGTCAAATTTTCCTCATTACTGATGAATGACCCAAGCTTTACCACCTGTTTTCGCCCCGAAGTCTAGCTACGAAATATTTCGAAGGCAATACCACGAAAGCCAATTTGTTCCATCTTGTCAATTTGTCATCAATTTAGGGACAGAAACGGTGTCCGAAAGCCTCCGAAAGATCCAAGAAAACATCAAGAGGATAGGAGAAATATCAATAGAAATTCTTTAAGAGACTTATTAAAAGTCGGTTTTCGAATTTAGTGTAGAAAAAACAGTATTAATATAATTTGATTTTGACACAGACGTTTATTTCATTTTTTTAATGAAGATCTATGTTACGTAGTTTCTTTAATATTATCTTATCTTGTGTTAATTTCGTTGAATTAGCAAGTTTCAAAATGTAACACAATACATTTCACATTGACTCCAACGGTGTCTCTAAAATAATTACATACAAGACAGGCTGAGTCGGATGTTTGCAACGAAGGTTTTAATTAAAGTTTCTAATACTAAATTCACTTGAAAATCCTATGTATGTCGTGTTCATTCGAACTAACCTGGTTCATCTATCGACTATCAACAAAAGAAGGTTCTTTACAAGACGAACTCTGTTCGCTGATTTGTCTAGCGTTGCATAAGATGTTAGGGAGTTTTATAAGGACTGTATTCAATTAGGATGCTGATTACTTAGTTTCAATTATTTATTGCTATTGACTTTACAATAAAATGTTTTGACGGCGTAGGTAAGTACAATGCTCGCGGAAGATGGTCATGTGTGTATCGCTCCACGCCGCGGTTCTTCTCTATATGTAGCAAGCCAGTGCGGGCGCCTCTTCACCCGCCTCCCGCCGAGACCCCGCCGACGCCGTCGTCGGTGCCGCCTCCACCAACGTCATTGTTCGGGAATCTTCCGAACAGACATCACTTGCAGAACTTTGTTCAAGTGCTACTAAAGTCAGAACTAAGACCAATCGTCAACGATGCTACAACCGATTGCTAACTAACGCGTCTAGGGGCCGTATTATGAAGTATTGATTCCATCATTATTCCACTGCGAAAAAAGGATGGTTGCTATCGGCTTTGTATAGCTCAGTCTCTCACTCACACTGGAAAAATGTTGGCAATAATACGTCGTAATAGGGCCCCTGTACGGATCATCATTGAAATACTTAGTGCTGTGACATTCTGGCTACTCATTAGTGATTTGAGTTTGTAACACACTACTTTTGAGTATCATCGGAAACAATGAGCCTGACGATGGGTCATGATACTGATGGTGGATTCACTTCCTGGATGCCAAGCCCAAGTTTTATTTAAGTAAGATCTCTAACTTTTTGAAGAAAAAATTAAGTTTGTACACACAATATTGGGAGATTTATTATGTTATTTTAAGACCATAGACTTCTTATAGGTTTTCCTGTAATGTATAAGTATAGAACTACTTTCGGTTCTTTTTTTTCAAAATTTTAGCCTCAGGAGTTTTGGAGATAAGGGGAATGGTTTTCATCTATTTTCTTAAATAACTTTAAAAAAAGGTTTGTACACTGTAGTGTACAAACCTTTTTTTAAATTTTCTTATTTGTCTCCCAAAAGTGACTCCCTTAATCAAAATTCATTTAATTACGAAATTATTTAGGTAAATGTGTACCAAATTTTAACTTAATCGGTTTATTAGACTCGGAGCAAATTGGCTTTGACAAACAGACAGACGGACAGACAGACACACGAGCATATTATAAGGGTTCCGTTTTTTCATTCGGACATACAGAACCCTAAAAAAATATGACCTGTATGGTGAAATTATTCTGCTCAGTATGGATACAGTGTTATTTTCCTTCTTAGGGTCTAATAATAATTATTTATTACCTAGCAATAAAATATTATTCGGGAAGAATGCTCTGATAATTTTCGTCAATAACCATAATATCATGGTCGTCATCATTTATCGTCAATAAAGGATTCGACACAAACGTCGGATTATGGTCATGTTTTTGTCGAAGTTTCGTATACATTTAATCAGAAAGGCTTTTCAGTGACTGTGTATACACAGTTTTCATCATCTTCGGTATATCGAAGATGAAAATGATGTCCATAATAACAATTTGATATTGACAGCGCCTTTATTTTGTAGCATAGGTTTGACAGCTAACACAAAATATAAGTACATATATATTTTATGAATTTGCCACGTCTTGAGTAAGTGAGGTGATCAATGCTCATGGCTTGTTTGTATGAAAAGAGGCTTTTGCCCTGTAGTGGGAAAAATAATAGGCTGGTATATTATTAAGGGCGGTTTTTACCAAAACATATTTTAAAATATCTCTTCTTATGGCTTAGGAGCCTTTATGAATAGCAACCTAACCCAAAACAAATACGAATAAATAATAAATTGTGACATGAGATCTGCCCGTCTAAAGCGCTTATGTTTTTGAAGAAAATAAATTATCTATTTGCTAAAGTAAATCTCAGAAATATGAGATATTCCGAACAATGCGCGGATTGTGACAGACGGGATTCAAGCAGTGTTACAGGGGCCGGGATTCTTAGAAAATGTCTTTGTATCATGGAAAACAGTATGTGTTTTTCTCGCATCAACATCAACAATGTGAAAAAAACATATGGTTTATTGTGGATAGAAAAAAGAATAAGGTTTGACTTCTGTTGCATTGATGTTATTTCGTTTCTAAATGAACATCTTTTCAACACAAATTATAAGGCACTTATTTTCGTTTTTTGATGGTCATTCACCAATTAGTACTCTGAAAAATACAGATAGGGGCCGATTAGTACTTCTTGACCCTTTAAAACTGACTTATTTCGCGTTATCGGCAAATAGAAAGCCATTATTATGTAACAATCACGGCGGTTTCGACTCGACGTGAATGTGTGACTTTAGTGCGTGGTTAACTTGACAAATGGAAGTGCTTGGCGGTGTCGCGCCATTATGGCCGTAACTGTTATTAAGCGTGTGAAAGCTTTAGAAATGACCAGTTGGTGAATGTCGTAACAGAAAATGAAAAGCAAAATACTCAGAATTGTATAAAGCCTAGAATTATACATACAAGGTGTAATTGAAATAACTGAAAACCTATATCAACGGATGAGTACAATTACCTCTTATGACATCATTGTACTCATCATTATGAACAAGTTTTGCTAAGAAACGAATACTGAAATTGCGTAAACAAACAGCTGCTGCTTACATTATTAAGTTTACGTAACTCAACAAAATGTAGAGAAAAGCTGATTTTTTGACGTGAAAATGTCTTTTCGCTTGGAATAGTAAGTTTAATATTTCTGACCATCAAAAACATGTAAGATTTCAATCGCTAATAACTTCAAGAACTTTAATGCTAGAGTAATGGTTTGAGTTTGGTCAATTTTGACGCAGCATATAATTTCCCCATGGCGTCACATCACGAAGGCAGGTGCATGCGCGCGATTCTCTATTTTTCACTATTTTATGTCGAAATTTCAAGAGTTGACAAAATAATTTAATACAAGTATATGTATATGACGTGGCCAGATCTTAAAATTGATCATTTCATGAAATGAAAAACGTCTACTGGTCTCATCATGATGTGGCCTGGCCAGATCATTGAATACTCAACGTTTAATGATATGAACAGTTAAACGCACGACTACTTCATGATGTGGCCAAACATTAGTGATCATATCGTAAACTTGTTAGATTATCCACCGATAGAGGCGTTGGTGTCGCTTTGTTTTGTTGTGCATCATGGCGGCGGCATAAAACAAATTAAACAAAGTAGGGTGACCACGCAAAAAAAGTCGATGGACTTTTATTGGGTTCCCAAATAAGATAATATATTATGGAAAGCGATCAACTTGGAAGTAGCGCTCGCCGGCCGCTGCCGCAGCGTGAATAGCACTTAAAATTTGTTTTAAAAAATTAAAAATTTACGCCGCTTATGTGGTTTTGACCAAATGAGTTAGGTTAGGTTAGAATTGTAACCAACCGTAGCGAGCGTACTTCCAAGTCCGTCGCAGTTACTTGACTGTTTTTACTTTACCTTACACCACGGATACCCTACATTAATGATATGGCCAAACGTCGACTTACATATCATTAAACGTTGACTTTTAAACGATATGGCCAATGTTAGCTGGCCATTTCATGAAATGGTCAATTCTAAGATCTGACCACGACATATATAATATATACTCACATCGGCCGTATCTGCTCAGAAATTAAAAAAAATCCCAATCGAGGAATGCTTACATTATAAGGAATGGAAATAGCCTAAAAAATCTAGTGCCGAACAAATACAATAGCAACGTCAGTATCGGAAGCCGTGAGAAAATCTGTTGTAAATTTAAGATTTCTCATAACGGCCGTAAATCTACTCAGAACTGAAAAATATCACAATCGATGAAAGCTTGCATCATTAGGAATCCAATGAACATTTATTTTTTTGAATTATATTCACCACACGTTTTCACGAAAATAAATATTAAATAGATACATATTTAACCTTTCAAAATGATAAGGGTCAAAGTAAATGAGAGTATGATATGATAATGTTTGAAGTGAAATATTTACGAAGCAAAGTTAGAAATTTTCATTTCAACATAAATATTTTCTGTTCAAACTACTTCATTACAACTAATACAGCCCTAGAGTTTGGCTTTATGTTCCATAGTTGGAAACACATATTAATCTCAAAGGCATATAAATACTAATTCTTACAATTTTCAAAGGCAAACAAGTTATTTTGTCTTTAGGACTTCCGTTTTTTGTTTATTTTCGAATATTTATAAGGGTACGAACAGGATGGGTGAGCTATTTATTGGTGGATAGTGTGCTATTAAACTATTCGCGAATGAGTACTTATTAGAAGATAATATAGTAAGCTAAGATCTGTAGAAGTCAATCTCCGAGCTAGTAGATACTACACAGTTGAACTAGATGAACTGGAAATTAAATAGGGCATAATGAACCAACAACTATTATATTTTAATAGCTACTAGCTTCTAGTTTATAGCACACATTTTGACTGCGCCCTTCACCTAAGCTTAAATCATTTTTATTTCACCATTAATTAACGTAGATTTGGTAAGGACGTGGTTTTTCCATTTGGAATTTCACTGTAACAGCCCGGAGTCTGGATTTGTGCCCAGTTGTTGGCAATAGGCTCGCCCCCTATTACATGGATCTCAAACATAACTGGCGACATGTGGGTGTACTACAGGTACTCGTCTGCCAAATCCTTCGGGGAAAGGCGTGATGTTCTGGTATGCTACGACCTATTTGTTGACTATACAACTGATCAAATGATCTAATTAGTAATTTGAGAACTTAGTAGCACGGACGCGTAATGTGACTCTCGTGTATGTCACATAGAACATAACGCCCCAGTTACACCATTCAATTTTCTTGCCTGTGGCATACAATGAAGCAAAAACATGGCTTGCATCGTCTTAACAGTGTTTAGACTTTTATAGTTACTTCTTTAGCTGGTTAGTTAAGAGATGATATTTAATAGCACTTTAAATTTGATGAAAACAGCTATACAATTGTATTAAGCATTTTACAATAATAATTTAATACATCTATAATTTAATATTATCACTTTAATAAACATGAACCAAATTTACAAAATGAATATACACTATAAAGTAATAATTTCATAAACAACTCCGAAAACGTTTTTTTTTTTTTTTTACTATTTATTTTTCCGTAGGAGGTCACAGTTCTAACCTAACCTAACCTAAACTTTTTTGCTAGGTAGTTAAATTTATAGTTCATTAATTTAATTTTAAAGCTAAACATTTTTCATATTTCTGACTGACCGACTTCTTGACAATTCAAAAGTGCCTGTAAATGGTTTAATTGAAATAAATGCTTTGAGTTTGAGTTTGAATTTGACAGTGTGAAACATTATTTGTAAATTGCGTTTATATATTCCCCGTTAGAACTTATGGTATGCCACAGGCAATGAAATTGCATCGTGTAAGACCCACGCTAAGTTACTACGTAGCTACTGAACAAACCGTTTAGTGAACTTGACCCAGCAGAACTTGGGGAAGGCAAACTGAACTCTGAATTTCCATTTTATTGTATTTTAAAAGACTGTACATACCGAGATGTATGAAAGAGAAGGACGTTATACTTCGTCTTCAAATAAATTAGGGTAGAGACACCACATGATGAAGTACACACCTATATGCAGATTGGATTATGTATGTAAGAGGTGCTTACTTATGGTTAACGGGGAGGCGTCAAACTGCCCCGCGAAAATCAAAATGACTTACGTTTTTTGCTAATTACAGCGCTGTTTTAAGTTGTACATTGATCAAAAGTCAATTTAATAAGCGGCAGTTATGTTAAAATAATTACTAATTAATTAAAATCATTCAATCAATAAATTGCTCTCAAAATTATATTTGATGACAATAAGGTATTCTTATAATATAGGCTTCGCTTGCTGTGGTTCGTCGAAGGATAGATAGCAATCGTTGTAAACCTGTAATATTGACTTAATAATGAGTGAGTGATCTAAAGTAGTAATACCTAGTACAACAATTAAAAGCCTCTTTTTTGTCAACAGTGGCGCTGTGCACAGAAGCCTGAAGGTTCATCGAGTGACTACGAGTTGTACCACGAGCCACATAAACGGTGCTACTTACAGGTTTGTATTCAGAGTAATAAACTTAATAACATAGATTTAGCCCGGAAATATTCGCATTGATATAGCCTCCGTAAAAAAAAGCAGGTTAAGGCATATGTGGCGGCATCTACATCGCCATATGCAAACTACGCATCAAATACCTGACGTCACACAAAATCTCTGCATCGCGCAAACAGAGTTTGCGCGATGCAGGATTAAAAACAGACAGAGTTTAAAAAAAATCCTGTTGAACTTTTTTCTGCTTGAATGTTTTTAAACTGTGCTTTATGAAATACTAGCTAAGCCCCGCGGTTTCACCTACATAAGTCTCGATCCCGTAGGAAACTCGGGATAAAAAGTATTCTATGTCCTAATTCAGGTCATGGTCTACCCATGTGCCATTTCATCCAAATCTGTTCAGCCGTTTTAGCGTAAAAGCGTAACAAACAAATAAAGAAACAAACAAGCAAACACACTTTCGCATTTATAATATTAGTTAGTATAGTATGTAATATTTGCTTAGCTGACCTCGTAAAGAAAACTAAGAGCATCAAACAGTATCTTATATCTTTGATGGTCTCCTTCGTAATTACTGTGAAAGTTTAGGCTCAAGGCTACTCAAAGGTTTTATTAGTCTAGGTCGCTGAACGACACCTGATAGCGAGATTGCCAAGCATTACCTTCCTGAAGTACTTTTTAACGGTGATGAACATTATGTTCATTCATACAGGTATCTTAGGATACACGACACTTACTTACAAAAATAATTATGTGGATACCTACACTTAACAAACGAAATTCAGCTAAGTCATAAGTACTAACATAACAAAACACCAACATTGTACACTTAGTTCGCAATAAACGTTTTGACTTTGAAATTCAAGAAAATATATTTTCAATAAAAACATAGGTCTTCTATGGTTTTCTGTTACACGTGTACATTTACAAAATATTATACTGCGTAACAAAACATTGACAATAATAGGATAACACACTCTTAATCCACACTGAAAAAAACATGTTGTTGTTATGAAATCACGGGAATGCCGCCTATGTAATCACAACCAAGGATTTATCTGTTAACTTACCCAATCTTCTATTGAAGATTAACCAGTGAGCATCCCGATTCTTATATACGAGTTCCAAACAACAATAATCTCGAAGAAACTGGAGCTACTTAAGGTGTTCTCTAAGATAATAGTTCTGAAAGTAAGCTCAGAAACTTTCTGTATTCACGAACAAAATTTTATTTGATACATCTTGTCAGTTTTCACTTTATCTGAGTTAATTTATATTATTTTCGTTTACCCATATACCGTATAGATAACCACTTTCTTAAAATCAATATCTCTCTAGGGTATTTTAACATACCGTTTCGTGCGTTTTATCGATACCTTATATTATCTTACACGAACATAAATCTAGATCCAAAAAATCCATAAATTAATGCTGCTGTGTGCCAAGTAGCTGGTCCAAAGTAAAACTTGTTTATATTCAATATGAAAGATTGTCAACAAATTCAAACTTAGCCTATATTTATTTCACGAAGGAATCTCACGAAGAACTGCTCACTACACTCTGGGGCATTAGCAAACCAGTCAAGGTAAAAAAGGTGTATTGTTCTCGCCGCAAAGAATAAAGACAAAAATCAAGTGAAATTCCAAATAGACAATAAATCTACATTTTTCAGAGAACAGAAGCAATTTCCACGAACAAAGTGTTTAAAGGCTTTGTTTGAGATTTGTGAAACAAATTCCTTTAAGATAGATACGAGCTCAATTTCAATGGAGAAGTAGGTACCTATTATTCAATATAATGTTATGAAAGGAGAAAATTGTGTAGTTGAGCCAACTAGCTAAAGTAGGTAGTTAAATCAAACTCAACTCAAACTCAAAGCATTTATTTCAATTAAACCATTTACAGGCACTTTTAAACTGTCAAAAAGTCGTTCAATCAGAAATATGAAGCTAGTTGCCAAAGCGTAGTAGGTACCCATGGAGAAGAACGGGCAAGAAACTCCACGGACACTCTTTTAAATAAAAATATGGTTACATCATTCATGTTGAAATTATACAGGTGAGAACAATGTAGAAAGACGTGTACGTTGAAAGCGTCCGTAATAAAAAGGATAAAAACAAAGAACCATTCAACATTTTTAATTAAATTAAAATAAGCCATGGCAGCTAAGAGATGACCAGTCCCAACTGACGGCGCCCGTTCACGAACATAATGCATGGATCAGCACCATCCAGCTCAACCATTTTGAAGGGAGCTAAATGATCCAACACTCGCGCCACCATCAGCGAGACATCTGAGTGAGCATGACATACTCACAGGCCGCCAGGGCACATTCGAGTCAATGAAAGACATATTACCCGGTAAATGTGTGTAAAAAAAGTATTTGGAAACTTTCAAAATGCCTTTTTTACACCTAACACTGTAAAACTAAATATTCGGTGTTACGATACTAAACAAATGTGACTAACTAGTGAGTTAGCGACATTTTATATTTCCCTACAGTAAATATAGCCAAATTAATCAAAACAGGTTAATATTTGACAGCTATTTGCGACGTTGCCAACTTTTAGGATAAGCGAAAATAACTCTATTTTGACATACCTTACAAACCTACCTACCTTACATACCTTTAATTTTTGACATTGATTGTCGCCGAGTTGTTTGACTTGATTTTGATCGTTTTTAATTACGGTAATCGTTCTCCCACAGATGCACAACCTACGCTACAACAACGGGCACGCGTACAGCACCCACATTCCTCGCGGCATAGAAACTCGTGCGCAGACCACGCAGCTCAGCCACGTCACTAGATCTTCACGCAGAACGGCTCCCGCGCACGCGTTGTCCGTAGAAATGCTGCAGCGACATGGACTCATTGACTTTAAACGTTGATATTAAAGTTGGTGTGATAGTTTTGTGTGTTTGGTTACGTGTCTGCGAGTGTGTAGTGAGTGTTTCTACTCCTGAGCTTATAGCCTGTAATTTCCTAGGCTAAATCCATTATCTATAGATTTTACTCGGTAACATTTAATTTTGGTGTATGTGACTCGACTATGTAGACCCTATACCACAATACCACAAAACTTTACAATTACAATTAACAAATTTGTAAATTTTACAAGTCTGTGTACCACAAAACTGTAATCACACACAATTGAGAAACCTTACAAATATGTAAATTGTAGTGACAAGTCAATTAGGTAAAGTACAATTTATACATAGCGCTCATGCTTTTTGTTACGTTTTAAAAAAAATACTCATACATATTTGTAATTTCTGTGTTACATTTTATTTCTACAATTCAACAATTTTTGTAGAATTGTAGACTTGCAAAGTTGTGTGCTATAGAGTACTCAATCCCTGATCTACAATACGATTTACCTGTATAAAAATCTTGAAGAGAGATAATATATATGTTTAAGATGTTTGTGATCAAAACATTCAAAGTTATGTTACTAAGCTCCTTACTCTGAGTAACAAAACATCTAAGTAAGTAATTTACACATAACATAAAGTGAAGGTTTAGGGTTGTAAATAGAAACCCTAAACCCTAAAGCTATCACTGGAATATATATTTTTTACGTAAATGTATACGATTTTGTTATAAGTAATAACTTTGTAAAATAATATTTAAATATACTTAGTATTTTAAATAATCGATGCGCCTGCTACCCGAGTTTTGACTAGATTGTAATTTAATTTGTGATTATTATGTCATCAATAAATTTTTGTATATCTGGACTCTGTGAAGAATGATGCTGGGGGATATCGAAAGGGAGTGCCTACTGAGATCACTAGTAAAATAGAGAAGTATGTTGCGCCGACCCAAAATCAATTACGCCAACAGTAAAACAATGATGGAGTTTTCATTACGCTATTTTCTTAAGGCACTGATTTAAAGCGTCAGTTGTGTATTGTAGTTTTGATAAATTATAAATTACAAAATGTATGTCTATTAATAAGTTTGGCAGTAAAAACTCAGCAGTAAACTAAATAAAAATCAGTCATAACAAATATTTAAATTAATAAATACTAAGCAGTTAAATGGCATATCGGGTAGTTACGTGTGGGCAGTTAACAAATCGGAATCAATCAGTCAGAATTCTAACTTGGAAGTAATGCTGCTACCGCGGCACTGCTCGCTTCGCTCGGTCGGCTCGTGCGCGATTTGTCACAGCTCTAACCTAACCTAACCCATTTGATTGCGATGCCCTGGCTTTTTTATTTCTTATTTTGTGCTCAATTTTTTTTTTTTATCGTTCCCCACACTAGGAATTTCTCCTGTATTGTGGGTGCGATTACAAACATTTAAACTCACATATAGAAACAGCCAGACCCGGAACAACTAATTGTAGGTCATACAAATATTTGTTCGGTGCGGGAATCGAACCCGCGACACGCAGCGCAGCAGTACTTAGGTAAATTAATCGTGTATTTTTTATTGAATAGTCAAATATTGTATCACACAGCAGGACTTGATCGTTAGTCGTACTATTAGCAAATTTATTGACCTACTTCAGTTATTTTATAAAATTGTGTAGGTACCTAAGTCTGGTTTTCGTTTCCTCCCTGATCGAGCTCAGCTGGCTTCATTCGGTCTCATTTTTCTTAGTATTGATTTTGGTCAGCCAATCCATCACAAAATTTCAGCTTGTGTAGGTAGTTTTGTATACGTAGGTTCAAACTGTGTAAAAATTACATGTTAATAAAATTAATCTAAGATAGCTGTATTATTTTTGCATATTACAGAAACATTTGTAAAATATTGTATGTTTCTAAAATTCATCGCTTATCGTACCCGTCGTATTGTTATTTTAATAATTATGTGACTATAATAGTTTTAAAATAATTGTAGACGAGTAAGTTTTTTAAATTATTATTGTTCCTATATCATTAGAAACTTTACGGTTCGTCGAAAGATATCAGAAAATAATCGGACCAAATGTAAATAATACACCTTGTAAATAAATATTTGTATGTGTCTAAATGTTCATGTGTAAGTAAGTGTAATCAATGTTAGATTTTTTTATATTCAATGTGATACTAATCTAAATAAAAAAGCAGAAAAAAATCAAATCAGAATAAAATTATAAATATTACGGTTTAGTTTTATTGTGAACGCGTTCCGGGTAGAATTATTGTTTTTTTTTTCAAAATTTGTTTCGTACAATCAATTGCGGCATTATTTTAGTGACAATGAAATACTTCATTGTCACTAAAATAATGTCTAGGATTTCCATGAAAACTAGATGGCAAATGCGGAAATTGGGTCGTTTTCCCTAGAAATCCCTGATCTGTTAGTGACTCATTAATTAGATTAACTACGACAATGATTCCCAGAATCAGTAGTACCTAGATTCAAGTTTGTTTTTATTAGCCGAATTTAATATTGTAAGTGATTTAAAAAGTATGTACTTTTCATAGATGTATCCTGCACACGCAGTTACAGATGGCAATTTTCAACTTATTTGTTAAAGTTAAATTACTTGCCCTGAAAGTTAAAATGCTTGTCATGCTGCTGGTTTTCAAAAGTAGAAGGATGCTAATCAAGCTGAGTGGTTTTTACGTAAAATAATGTGTTCATAATGCAGGGTTTTGCATCCCAACAGGCCCATCTGAAATAAGTGTTTCAAAATAAAACAAAAGCCATACGTTTACATGGGATTTAATTGTCTCCTCGAAATCACAATGGTTACAACTCGTAATAAAACAGTTATTACAAAAGAAACGAACAAATACGTTATTTCTACCAAACTTATTATGGAGCCGCCGAAACTCAGGGAGAAAACACCACCGTACGTTGCTGAAAAAAGGAGAAAATTTATGGCATTGTATTTTGCAAATTCCTGATGAATATTAAAAATTGAATAATTATTCTGTTTTACCCGTGTCCGATAGTAATTAATCATGACAAAGAGCAATGTACTGTGAAATTAAAGGATGAACAGAAGCGAGGCCAGTTATTGCGAAAATGTTTTTACATTTTTGAAACGGGGTTGAAGACTCAAGCAAGTTTTGATTAGCCATCAAGTGTGAGGAACGAACCTCCTCACAAGGCTTGACCCACTACTGAAGCTCCTAAACATTAGCCGTCTTATAAAAAATCGAGTTTTATCGTAACAACGCGTTGGTTCAAACTACCTTACAGCCAGTTTTTTAATTCTACTCCAGTTGGTACGGTTTGCATATGACTGAGACCGACTGAGGTAAATTTCTAAATACAAAGAACAATGCCCACTACCCATACATTTAAAAACCTGATAATGAAAGTTAATGTATAGTTATAAGGTATAGTAGAAATACTACCTGTAAGTTTAGACAATAATGTCTTATAGTCATTTTTACGATTTAAACGCTACGAAGGCCAAAAAATATTAATATTACTTTTTAGGTTAGGATTTGCCGTTACCAAATTATTAACGCTCGGAACTAAATAATAACGCTCGAAGTTTAGTCCAAAATAGGAACACTTAACTAGCTATGGTAAAACGTCTTTTTTACTTTGTGAATTCCTTGAAACCAACACCTATGGACTGACTAACTACATTTTTAGTAAAAAATGATAGTTGAGATAGTTTCTACCTCTAAAAAGGCTAACTTAGTTCTTGTTTTGTCAAAAGTGATCACTTATCTATAAAAATCCGTTTCACTCGTGCGAACACAAATACATAATGCATGATTAATTTATTAAATTATTTTGTTATTTTGAATTAATTTGTATTATACAAAGACTAGTAAAAAAGTACTTACTGATTAAATAAAACGTAAAATAATGTATAAAACTCAAAAACAGAGTTGAGTAAAGTCAAGTAGCATTGTGAAATGAAATGAAATGAAATGAAATGAAATGAAATGAAATGAAATGAAATTAAATGAAATGAAATTGTTTATTCTGTAAATAGGATATTGGAATCACTTTTACACGTCATCTTAAAAAAATAAGTAATTAAAAATTAGCTAGATGAGTTCGGCGTTTCCTATCTGACTACTCTGAGAAGAAAGGCCGAAACAAACTCAGAGGTCATAGTCTCTTTTAAAGTCCAGACATAATCTTGGTCAGGCCATATGAGGACCATGTAGATTAGTGTCTGAAATGGTCTTTTGAGAAAAGAACCACACAGATTTGAGTGGACCTGTCCTGTCAGTGCAAGCATTTGTCAGTAATCGTGGAGCTCAACCCAGAACTTAAGGAGCTCAACTCGACGAACAATACCAAAGAAAGGACATTTGGGTAGGCCTCATAAACTACTCAAACTGCCAGACTATCATTAAAACTAAATAAGAAAGAAAAAATAATAATAATTAAAAAATCCACATAGTCCTCACATTCACAAAAATTTAAAAAATAAAAAAAAATACTTTACAAAGTAATAATGTCATTTTGTATGTAATTTTTATATAATACTGGTATTGATTTTATGATTTTAGCACAAGGCTTAGCAGAGCGAGCAGCTCAATCCCAAGCTTTTTTATCATCTAAATAATCTAAAATTTTATAGTACCCTTTTTTGCAAAGTTTGGTTTTAATACAGCTTTTAAATCGTTTAATGGGTAAGTTTCGAATGTCGATGGGAAGTTTGTTGTAAAAGCGTATACATTGACCCATGAACGAGTTGCCTACTCTGTGGAGACGAGTGCGGTGTACAGCGAGGTTGTGTTTATTCCTCGTATTTAAACTATGAATATCGGAAATCTTTTTAAAATTAGATATATTTTTGTGTACATACAATAGGTTTTCAAAAATATATTGTGATGCTACAGTCAGAATATTTATTTCTTTGAATTTCTCTCGTAGGGAATCTCTCGGACCTAGGTTGTAAATGGCTCGAACAGCCCTTTTCTGTAGAACAAAGATAGTATTAATTTCCGAACAAGTTCCCCAGAGAAGAATTCCATATGACATAAGACTATGAAAATAACTAAAATAAACAATTCGGGCTGTATCTACGTCAGTTATCTGCCTAATTTTTTTAACAGCATAAGCGGCCGAACTTAGCCTTCCTGACAATTTTTCTATGTGTGGGCCCCACTGTAATTTACTGTCAATAGTGATTCCAAGAAAAACTGTCGACTCAACAGGGTCCAGCTCTATTCCATTAACTTGAACATTGGTATTTAGCTGCCTGACATTTGGCGTTGCAAATTTAATGAGTTTAGTCTTTTTTTCATTCAGGAGAAGATTATTTACATTAAACCAATGCACAACTTTAGAGAGCGCATCGTTCACTAGTTCAAAGTTGACTAACTGACGTTTGATTTTAAAAATAAGGGAAGTATCATCTGCGAATAATACGATCTTATGATTATCCCTTATGTGATAAGGTAAGTTATTTATATAAATTAAAAACAAGAAAGGACCTAGAATTGAACCCTGCGGAACGCCCATGGTGACCGCAGATCCTGCAGATCTCTTGCCATTAACATCGACCCTCTGAATTCTGTTGTTCAGATAAGAAGTCAGAAGGTCGAGAGCCCTGTCCCTCAAACCATAGTGGTAAAGTTTCCTGATGAGAGTATCATGATGTACGCAATCGAAGGCCTTGGACAAGTCGCAGAAAATGCCAAGAGCATCTTGCGACTCCTCCCAGGCCTCGAATATGCTCTTCAGTAATTCCACGCCCGCGTCTGTGGTTGAACGACCCTTTGTAAAACCAAACTGTTTCAGATGTAGTAAATGATGAGAATTGAAATGTCTTAACATTTGTTTCAAAATTAATTTTTCAAAGATTTTGCTCAATGTAGGTAATATCGAAATAGGCCGAAAATTCGTAGGATCAGTTGTGCTGCCAGACTTGAACAGTGGAATCACTTTGCTTAGTTTCATCAGATCAGGAAATACACCAGATGCAATACAAGAGTTAAAAACAATTGCTAAAAAGGGTGAAATAACATCAATTATTGAAGACATGGTATGTACTGACAATCCCCAAAGGTCAGCAGTTTTTTTTACATCAAGGTCTTTAAAAGATTCTATTATGTCTTTAGCAGTAGCAATTGTAAATTCAAAAAGTTTTTCACATTCTGGTACACATTCTTTTAATATTGAGTAAGCAGAAGTTGAGGACGACGATGACAGAGTTTTGGTTGTTAAAATGGGAATATTAGTGAAGAAATTTTCAAACTCTGTTGCCACCTCCACGTCTGCCTTAATATCTACATCATTGATTTTTAGATGGAAGTCACGATTCCGTACTGTCGTTCTTCCCGTTTCAGAATTAATAATATTCCAAGTTGTTTTAATTTTATTCCCAGAAGATATTATTTTATTTTTAATGTGTATGGCTTTTGCTGAGGAACAGGCTCTTTTAAAAGTTTTAGAATATTTCTTAAGAAATTCTTTAAAAGTTTCATCATGGTTATAAGTTTTTTCATGGTACAATTCAAATAACCTTTGCCTACTTTTGTAAATACCTGGTGTTGCCCAATCACTAAATATGACGCGGTCACAAACAGGCAATGTTTTTGAGGTGAAAACCTTCCTAAACTCACAATTGATGAGGTTAAATAGTGAAGTATAAGCTCGATCCGGGTCGTTGTGATAAGGCAAACCCGGTAGTTTTTCCATTACATTATTTTTAAATTGCCCTAGGCGACTTTTATTTACAGGAACAAAACTCACTAGTTTTCTTTGAGCTCTGACTGTTTTCTGAGGGAAAGTGACCAACTGGCCACAGTGATCAGAGTCCAACTCATTTATTATTAAATGGCTAGAAGGTGTTAAGTTCGTAAAAATATTGTCAATACAGGTAGCACTAGTGGCAGTTATTCTAGTCGGCTCAAAGAATGTATTGTACAAATTATATGACTTTAATAAAGTTATAAATTTATTTACTATAGCAGATTTTTCCAGTATATTAATGTTGAAATCTCCACAGACAACAACTGTTTTATTACTGTTACTAGTCTTTAATAATACTTCTTCCAAATATTTCTCAAAAATATCATATGAAGCACATGGGGGCCTATACACGCTCATTACAATGAACTGCTCAAGCTC
Organism: Xanthia icteritia; assembly: GCA_949128155.2. Lineage (NCBI taxonomy): Eukaryota > Metazoa > Arthropoda > Insecta > Lepidoptera > Noctuidae > Xanthia > Xanthia icteritia. Next base: position 22,690,525 of record OX421935.2, read on the forward strand.
AATGCAAGCTATTTCAATAACTCGCTCAACAGAGAGGCTCACAATGTCCTTACGTTCTTTAAATTTCATATTGTTACGAACAATTATTAGAGAGCCACCACGTATCATTTTAACTCTGCTGAATGAGCTGGCAACCTGGTGGTTGTTAAAGCTGAACATGAACTGGTGGACTTTTAACCAATGTTCAGTTAAACATAGAATATCAATATAACTACAGTTCATGAACAGCTCCAATTCTAATTCCTTACCTATCACACCCTGAATATTTTGATGAACTATTTTTAGAATATTATTATTACATTTATTTAAGTTACTACAATTTGATGGGTGTGATATTAAACCAGTATTAAAATTTTCTTCATTTATGAAGCAAGAGGTTTCCTCTATTGTCCTAATTTCTAATTTAAATAATCAATGTCATTAGTTGTTGCCAAATTATTGGCAGAATTGTTTAGAATGTCTTTGCATCGCTCAAAAGGAGCAAGTTGTTTAGCCAAGTTTTTGGCTGAAATACAAAAAAAATATGATAGTGACTCAGCTATCTGTCTCTTGTAATAGTTGGAAAGATAGTACATAAAAATATTATATCTATCTTTTGTCAAATACAAATTGTTACCAACATAATTGTTGGTATCAACTAAATGAAATAAATTATTATTAAATGTCAAGTTATGTAATGTCATATTCATTGAAAATCTTAAGTTATTTTCTTCCTGTGGCAAACTGTTACTGTAAGGGAATGTAAACAATACAATTTTTCTTAAACTAAGATTACATAATGTTCTATAGTATTGGAGCAATTCTCCTTTGTTCACATTTCCCCTGTTACCCATAAAAATTAATAATATAGTGTCCTGGTTAAAGTTACATTTAATAATTTCTTTCATAATATGAAATAAAGAACAACCAGGCATACAGTAATTTATTATGGAGTGTCCCGGATATTCATTTGTCAACAAGTGGCCAAAGTCCTTTCCAATCTCATCGCAAAACAATACTATATCACTCCTTACAATTTGTTTACATTGTTTATTGGAACCAATAATAGCAGGAAATTTCAAATTAACACAGGGCTGCGGTAAGGTGGTATTGCATGTTGTCAATGAATAGTCCGGTGTAAGTACATTGGATGGTGTTTGACACTGCTCACAGTTGTTTGTTTGTGAGTTTACCAGCTCATTCATTGCCAACACATATTCCCTCATCAGATCTTCAGAGGTATTATATTTGCTAGTCATTGAACTAAGTTTTTCCTGTAAATGGTCTAGTTCAGATTGCAAGTACTCCGTGTCAATGTTGTATCTCCTAGTACTTTGCTCCAAATTAAAAGAATACATATCTAATTGTTTTAGTAAATTCAGTCTTTCTCTATTAAGTTTAACATTTTTAATAAAGAACTTTTGTCTTTTAACCATCTTTTGTGTTTTAGTAATGTATTTATTAATTTTAATATACTTTTTGAGTTTATTTTTACTGGTGACTACCCTCAATGAATTACATGACTTTGAATCATCATTACCTGTTAAATCTATTGTGTACGAGGGGTTTATGGCAGAAACCATTGATGGGGCAATAGGCATCAACTCATTGAACAGACTTTGATTCAGCGAGGCAGTGATGTTATGATTTGTGGTCTGAAGTTCTGATATTTGACTTTGAGCCTCATGTAGCCGCTGTTGTAGTAAATGTTTGTGACTAAGAGCTTGTTCATACTCTACGCTACACTGGCTGAACCCGTCCACAACAAGTTGAAGTCTGTCCCGTTCTTCTATGGCATCAGTGTATTGAGTATATATCTGAGCCATTTCAATTTTTAACTTCCTATTCTTTTCATGGGCATCAAAGAGCACTCTTTCATTGTCATCTATTTCCTTAAATCATTGTGTAAAATGAAACGTCGTAAAAAATGGGTACCTAGTTCGGGGTAATTGAGATGCGTTCAAAACATGTTAAAAGTTAACTCTTGACGTAGAATAAGCATAAAGAAAAATTGAAATATATTTTTTTCCTGCGTTTCTTTTAACATTGTGATTAGCGTAATTAATATACATTTAAATTAGCCGAGTTTTAAGATTTATTTCATTTCTATACAAAGTCAGGTGAAAAATGGTCATTCTTCTTTACAACTACTCGGGTTAAGAATCAGTTTTTATGTTTATCGTTTAAACATTGTTGAAATTAAGATCGAAATAAAAAAATGGCTGGATGGTGGTTTAAATCTAGGTGTAAAGATAATCTTGTTTTGTTTGGGCAAAAATATAGATCGATGATCCCCACTTTTAACCTGTTACTGACACGACACGCACCACAATAAATTATTGACGTACCTAATTTCTAAAAATATTTATAACGTTAGCGCAAAATGATAATGACTGACAGATTAAAGGCAAGTCTCCATTTACTCTGATTGTCGTAGCAAATTACTATAATTTATTAATTAGATTGTGTTTTAGGTCAGCGTGACATTGACGAAGTGAAGGTAGACCAGTCGTGATTAGGGTTCCTTGCCGAATAAGTGCCGACGGAACCCTTTTAATAACTGTGTTCCTCAATCAAAATAATCGTAAGAGATGGTGAAAATGTTCACAGATTTTTGTAGTGGGCACGAATCTTGGAACATAAATGAATAATAATGACTATGGTAGGTCACGAATGTCATTTTGACCGTTTCTATAGCCTTCCTCTTAGATTGCCTCGTTGGTCTAGTGGTCGCAAGCGCTACAACATGAGGTCCTGAGTTTTGTTTCCCAGGTCAGGCAGTGTTATTGGGGTTTTCCCATTAGGAATTTCTCAGTAGCAGCCCGGAGTCTAGATTAGTGCTCGGTTGATGGCAATAAGCTCGCCCCCTATTCCAAAATGTGGGTTTACTATAGGTACGCCTCTACCTCACCCTTCAGGGAATACAGGCGTGATGTTATGTATGTATATATGTCTATAGTCTTGTGGTAGGCAAAATTATTAATGATTTTAATTACTGCAGATAGAGCGTAAACTAACGACCTTAACCGTCCAAATAATTCCGAGAAATGACGACGGGTCGCGTTAGGGACGCGACCTGTCGTCATTTAACCGGCATCACGTAAGACCTAAATTGGGGGTACGTAGGCATTAATTTTATTATGTAAATTGAAATGATCGCCAGGCAAAGTTGGTTTAGGCGTATTGTGCAACTTATTACGGTATTTGTGAGAAACAATGCTATGGTCTCAAAATTTAGTTATTTAAGGTATAAAAGTCACTGATATTGGTGTCTATAGTACAATGATTACACAACCAAGAAGATATTTTTTTCAGAGCACCGACACTTTCAAGTTATACTTTGAAAGTTTTCTCATACTTCAGCTCTAGTATTAAACAAATTGAATGTTTTCAAACAGAAACCACAGCAACTACCGTAATAATGAAACTTATCAAACTCAACTCAAGCTTGAGGCGAAGAGGATTATATTGTACGATCCTTCCTTCGAAGCTCTTCGCAAGTAATGTATATGGCGCAGTTTCGTCCATACTACATGTATTTACCGGTTATTCTTACCGCCTTAACTTAGTCTCCTTACGAGAACTAACATAAGTGGCCAGTGGTAGGGAAGGTTGGTTGGTACGGTCAGCAATGAAAGTCGATTAACAATTCATTTTGTTAAATCATAAGCATTGACAAAAATATTCATATAAAATCTAAGCAGATTTTTCGTTTTGAGAATTAGCTCTTAGTTACCTACATGATTTAAAAACAATCTTTCGATTAATGTTTTATAATTTTTTTGACATTGTTAATGACTGTTCTTGCTAACCTGTAGTCACACTTTTATCATTGAGATACTGTATTTTAATACTGAAATTGTATTTATCCTCAAAAATAAAAACAACTAAAAGACATGGGAAATTGTTTAAATAGTGTTTAAGAATTCAGTGTCTCATTTCCTTTGAACTCAAAAGTAATAAACGTTTACTAAATCTTATTAAAGCTTAGAATTAAAACCGGTCTTATTATTATTAAATGTTGCAGTTTTTAAATTTAAAGGACAAAACATTTTCATAATTATAATGTCGTTCACTGCTAGCTATTAGTTTGAGTTTCAGCGTTGTCAAGGTAGAACCTAATTTTAATTAAGTAGGGCAGATTTTAGGCATTATGGATTAAAATATAAACCCTGGTTTTTTATTTGAAGAAGGAACTGTAATGTACCAACAGTGTTTTTATGAAAACGAAGTACAAAAATAATTAGCAAGCAAAAAGCTAGTCCATTTATTTAGTTTCCGCACAAAGTTTTTATGGGTTGTGGGATTTAAATTATGATTTACAGCGGTAGTAGCGGTGGCAAGTTTGCAGATATCATAAGATGCTTCATGATATCTCATGTATTTTATTGATTTTGTGGTCAAGTTTGGTTACCTTGGAGAAACAGATTTAAACAAATTAACAACTAGCGCCAGTGTTTAGGGAATTTCATCGCATGTGAAGGTTCAAATTATTAGAATATCATTAAATTGAAGTTTGAAATTAGTATTCTCAAACCATTTCGAATATAATCATTTTTCTAAACATAAAACTAGTTTACAAGACTATCAGATTTACAAATACTCACTTAGAGCACAACTGGTTTGTTCTAATATTGTTTTTGTTATTGATTCAGAGATTTCACAAAATGAACAATATTAGCCATTTCTATCTCAAATGTAGATAATTGATAATTGATGGGTACACATTTAGGGATATTGCTGTCAAATATTTACCTCTAAACATTGATATACAAAAAAATCTTTGTAAAGTTTTTAATTTCAGTCAAACATTACTCTCCTTTTGGACTACACCGCAGTTGGTTAAAAATATTGGACCACGACCATTATCTGTTAATTTATAGACGCGAATTCAGGTCAGTAAAGTTAGGGGTTGTCAATTCACGTAACGTATGAGAACCCGTGTCTGGTGACAGGCCTTACCTTGAAACGGTGATAGTAGAGGAGTAGAGGATAGCCACAATACTACGCCTTTTAAAATTAGGAAAATCCGCCAACTAACAGACGTGGATACCGCGAGACTGGTCTATCATAGTTACTTTCATAGCATCATTTCTTACGGTATTTTGCTGTGGGGACGGGCCGCAGATATTGATTCTATCTTTATTCTGTAAAATAGGGCTATCAGAGCCATCTACAACATACGCAGACGCGAATCTCTAAGGGAACTGTTTAAGAAAATGAACATTATGCCGGTACCTTGTCAGTATATATATGAAAACATTATGTATGTTCTAAAAAATCTACATCTTTTTAGTAAGATAAGTGACAGGCACTGGAAATAGGAACAAATTAGATCAACTACGTTTTAGATTGTCTAAAGTATACACTTCTTTTATGGGGTACTATGTAAAATGTTATAATAAAATACCACTCGATATTCTTCAACTAAATGAGAAGAAATTTAAAACATGCATTAAACGCACACTACGAGTATGTAGACAAGCATATATATAATAAGTTGGATAATTATATCGTAGATAAAAATGGTTGACTTAATGCTGGTCCTGCTTGGCAGCCACTTGGGCTCACTAGTAATTTTTTTTATATTTGGAAAAGTCGTTTCCCCTTTTTTATTTTGTTTGACTTTACGAACTTAAAGTTTATTTTTATATTTCTTTTTGGTAGTAAAATTCTTTAAATCTCACAAATACATTGCAAACAATAGTTTCGTATAATTTTATGTGAGTACCATGAAGCCGTTTATTATGTTGTATGTTGACTTGAAAGAGCATGACAGTTGAGAGTATGTCATGTTCACTTAAATGTCTCTCTGAAGATGGCGAGTGTGTTGGATCATGCGGTTCCGCACGCGTCATGTTCGTGAACGGGCGCCGTCAGTTGAGACCTAGTAGTAGTAGTCATCTCTAACCTGGACTTATTTTAGGGCCAGGGCTTATTTTTAATCATTTTTGTTTTTTTTTTACTTTGTTCTCACATATAGAAGCAACAAGAATAATGTTCCCAAGAATTTGTAATTTCTATATTTAAAAGTGTCCTTGGAGTTTCTTGCCCGTTCTTCTCCATAAAGATCTACTTTTTGGAATGGGCAACTAGCTTCAACTTTCTGAATAACTGACCGAATCTTTGAAAATTCAAAAGTGCTTGAAATAAATGCCTTGAGTTTGAGTTTAAGTTTCATATAATAAGGATAAACCAACTTTCATTAGGCACTTGACTTCCTGAAAAGTCTTGTATAGTTGAAAAACTTGCAAATCTGCCCGGTGATCAGCTTTAGCACATGTGAAAGAGCTTCAGAATCTACAAAGATAATTATATCGGTGACAAACAGAGCACAGAATGATCGCACGGGCAGCATCTAGAGACTACAGTACCAACTAATGTTTGGGCGCCGAAAGTGCTTTGAGCATGAACTTCTGTGACGGATTGCCAAAAAAGCAGTTTCTATACGTCATTTGTGTTGTAATGCGAATAAAGGTATCATTCCGTGGACGACCGCAAGCGGCAACAACAGTTGACGTATCGCCGCGACACGACTATGAATTTCTATAAAATTCCTGGCAGCGACACGTCGCCTGCTGCTGCCTGCGGTTGGCTACGGAGTGGTACCTTTAACGGTGACACGCTTGGTTTGTTTGGAAACTGTCCATAGTGCCGCCCCTAGCAGTGGCCGTCGAGGCTTCTCCGTGTGATGTGGTGTGTCGGAAACTACGATGTCGTTCCGCAGCAGCTATCTTCTTTTGTGCGATAGTTAGGTACGTCACAAGATGAACTCCTCAACCACCTCTTCAGGCTACTATACCCTCCACTGGATACAACACATTCATACGCTGAATCAATCAACTTCCAACATAGAAATTCACAAATATTTACAGACGGAATGATTAGCAGTTCTGTGCTATGGGCACAGGACAGACAGGGTCTATATAATTATATTATTATCTCTTCTCTATTTCCAATAACTAAATATTATAAAATAAAGTCCCTTTTCGCGTTTGTCTGTATGTCCGCGTTGTTCTTCTAAAATATGCAACGGATTTTGATGAGGTTGTCAACATCATTTAGATAATGTATTCCGGAAGGTTTACATATATAATTATTTTATATTAAAGGTAAACGTAGAATAGTATTGAAACTTGAAGTTTTGTCAAGTCGTGACAAAGGCACTTTTTTGAGCGCTAACATGGCGTGCGCTGACTAAATCGTTACAGATAGATAATAAATTATGTTCTACTGGATTGCATATTATCTTAAAAAAATCAACAGAAAAGTCCGCGGTACACAGTAACCATTTTTATCTTTCAGCATTTCATTTAAAAATAATGTTAATTCGGAAGCTATTTTGACCAGCATATTATTAATCCTTAATTGATAAAATATGTTATTAAAATTGACCATTAAATTAAGATTAAAATATTAAGACATTATAATATCATTTATATGAAAACAATAAAAGATACAGACAGATGACAGGGGTCAATGAGCTTTCCTCGGCTATTAAGGTACTGCGATTTTTAAAATTAATTTATGAATTAAATTAATAAAAGTGTTTGGACGTCCAAACGCCACAAATGGAGAAGGACTCACTATTTTTTCATAATATATCTAGTTCAACGAAATGATAGGATCATCTATAGACATATACCACTTTTGTTTTTTTAATTGTAAGGCCCGTACACACACTGGACATAATCTGGCAATTGGGACTCCAGGTGGCCCTGCACAAGTCCGAAGCCATGTGTTTTCATGGTCCTCGGAACGTGCCACCGTCGGGTTCCCAAATAACGGTAGGAGGAGTTCACATCAGCGTCGAGTCAACGATGAAGTATCTAGGACTCATCCTCGACTGCCGGTGGAACTTCGTGGAGCATTTTCGACGTTTGGCTCCCAGACTGGAGCGGACCGGGGCTGCTTTGAAGCGACTCCTGCCCAATCTAGGGGGTCCAAACACCTCCTGCCGGAGGCTATACGCGGGGGTCGCGCGGTCCATGGCCCTGTATGGGGCACTGGTGTGGGCGCGTTCATTAAGGCGGCGGCAAGCCCGCCGGTTGAACGCGTCCCAGAGGGTCATAGCCACCCACGGCGGCGAGCCTCCTTGCCGGATTACCGCCATGGGATCTGGAGGCAAAATTCCTCGCGCACATTTGGGAGTGGCGCGAGGAGGCGAAACGCCGGGGCGTAACTCCGCTGCCGCGAGAAATCGCGGCACAGCGGACAGAGCTCCGGCGTGATCTTATGGCGTCATGGAGAGTGCGATTGTCGCAACCCAGTGCTGGGCACGCCACTATTGCGGCGATAGGTCCCCTCTTTGAGGAGTGGCTAGAGAGGCGCCACGGCGTCTTCACCTTCCGCCTGACGCAGGTCCTCACCGGACATGGTTGTTTCGGGAGATTCGTGTTTCGGATCAGGCGTGAGGAAACGCCCGGGTGTCATCATTGCGTTAATCACCCGGAGGACACGGTGGAGGTCTGCCCGGCTTGGGCAGAGCATCGCCGTGTCCTCGTGGAGGCGATCGGTGGATCGGGGATCTCTCGCGTCCGGCCCTAATCCAGGCCATGGTACGGAGCGAGAGGGCATGGGAGGCCATCACCTCCTTCTGCGAAGCAGTAATGCTCGCGAAGGAGGAGGCAGAACGCGTGAGGGAGAGGCAAATTTCGCGCCCTCACGCCCCTAGCCGCCGCAGGAGACGCCCCGGGCGTCGGGAATCGCAGGCCGATTCCCGGCCACCGTAGGCGCGGGCTTGCGGACGGTGAGCAATGGGTAGCTCGCCGTCCGATAAGGACCAGGCCCGGGTCGACGGCGCGTTGTGTTCCACGCGTGCCTCAAAGAGATGTCAGCAGAAGTGAAGGGGTCCGTTAGGACCGATGCCTGCCGGGGTTGCGGGAAAGTCCGAAAGGGATACCGTGGCCCCTGGCAACGTACAGGCAACGGAAGGAACACGGGTGGGTTTTAGTCAGTAAGAGTCTGACACGCCCTCCCGCTCCACCCAGAGCGGGAGAAGTTATTTGATAATTTCCCACCCAAAAAAAAAAAAAAAAGGTCCAAGATTGGTTTACGGTAAATAATTAGGTACTGAATAAAAAAAAACCAAATGCATTAGATTTAAATTACCAAATGTTTGAAGTAGCGAATGTGACATCATATTAAATGGAGAAAAACTGGAATTTATTAATCAAACAGTTTTCCTAGGAATCACGCTAGACGAGAAGTTACAATGGGGACCCCATATAACATCTCTCGCGGGGCGGCTAAGTTCAGCCGCTTATGCTGTTAGAAAGATAAGACAGTTAACAGACGTAGAAACCGCGCGATTGGTCTATTTTAGTTACTTCCACAGCATTATGTCGTATAGCATTTTACTGTCCATCTTTATTTTGCAAAAGAGAGCTGTCAGAGCCATTTATAATCTACGTCACCGCGAATCTCTCAGGGAACTATTTAAAAGGATTAATATTATGACGGTACCTTGCCAGTTCATTTATGAAAATATTATGTATGTTAGAAAAAATCGACATTTTTTTAATAAAATAAGTGATAGACATAATTTTAATACTAGAAATAAAGATAAAATAGACCAACCATTTGTCAGATTATCTACAGTACATACATCTTTTATGTGGGGGTACTGTGTTAAATGTTACAACAAAATACCTTGTGATATATTGCAATTAAATGACAGAAAATTTAAAACTCATATTAAAAGTACACTTTGTAAACAAGCATATTACAAATTAGAGGATTATATCCAAGATAAGAATGCTTGGAAACATGCTGGTCCTGCTCCATAGGATAACTTAGAATCAAGACAAAATCAAACTGGTTGCAAATTTAAATGTATATTTCATTATTATTTTTTATATATATATATTGATTTTACATTCTGTGACCAATTCCTCGTACACCGACTTATTAATTGTAAAATTTTAGGAAAAACGTCTACTTTTAAAATGTTTGTAAATATGTGAGCACCATGTATCTATCACATAATTAGTTTATCTGTTGTTGCTTCATTTTTAATTCTTAATTCTTTTTACCTATTGTGGTATAATAATTTTATTCTAGGTGCATCGTCCTCACATATAATTATATAACTAGTGTACTAGAGTCTGCCACGCCCTCCTGCTCCACCCAGAGCGGGAGAAGTTATTTGAAAATATCCCACCCAAAAAAAAAAAAGGCCCGTTCACACTTCGATGATCAAAATGATATTTTGAATTTTGAATGATATGATATTTTGTTACTGTATAATATGGAATCATCCGGCAGTTTCTTGGCAGTTTCATACTGCATTTACTTTTTTAACCATATTATGAACGACGACATGTTTGGGATGTTGACGTGTGCATCAGTACATTGCACCCGTATGAAGCAGGGGTGGGTCACTAGTATAATTATTATATATTAGGGGTATTACATACAGGTAATAAGTACCTATGCTGATTTAATCATAGCTTTGGGATGTACACTTAATATTTTAATTTGTAAGAACAGCCCAAAATATAATAATTGAGTTTACGAAAACAGCATTATGAATCCTTCTGTTGTTGGATTTATTTTCCTTAAAGTATCGTTCCAATAAAAATTTAAAAAATTGAAACAGGGTTGCCAAGGCCGATTATTTAGCTAAATAATTTCCGTGGACTGTAATTTGCTGCCTCTTTTGAATGTTTCATCAAATTATGATTGACGTTCAAATTAAGACCTTTTAAACATTTGGCTTTTGTTTGGGCTTTTAATTACGTACCAGTACACGTAGTGATTAATGAAAAAATAGCTAACTTACTTTGAAGATTTGTGGATATCAAAAATTCCAAAAACAGTTCGTTAAAAAGGATAGCGTCTGCCATACCTAAATTAGATTATTTCCTTCATTTTGACGAATGGTAATTAAAACAGAGACTTTGAAAATCCGTCAAGGGTGATCAACGACTCTTGTTTAAGTTTATTCCTATTATTAAATTACAGAGTTTTACGTTAATTATAGCAGTTTAGCTACCTTTATTCTGCACTTTGATATTTTTTCGTTCGGTGTTTTGATACAACATACTACTCGGACTTTTACAAAGACAAAAAATAAATGGCTATCTTGCGTTTTGGTATTCTGATGAGTTTGTGTGTACTCAATGTATGTCGTAATGAATAAACTTCTTGGCACGAGAGAAAGCTTTAAGATTGAACGAGAATAAAGTACCGTCGAGCTCGTCATTGCTGTACCACTCTAAGGTTGTATCGAATTTCATATAACGACAAGGTCTATTTGTCATTGTTTGTGACAGTTAGATAGTTTTAAACTTTACAATGATGTTTTTTACGATTGTTGGTAAAAGTGATAAACAATTGCGAGATTGTCTATACTTTCAAACACACAATAGTGTATAAATATTATTCAATACGTACCAATAAAATAGCTCATATCGATCAGCAGAGTCAGTTTGTAACAGTTGCAATTCGATTTACCGAAGAACACTTGCAATGCAGCCAACTCACTCACATTCACACCGGCGCTGAAAATTCACAGAAGTATTAGTTTCCAAACGTAAGTATAATTAAATAAGACTATTGTATTTTTTTATTAAGAACTAGTGACCCGCCCCCGCTTCGCATGGTTTTACGACTTGACAAAACATCGAGATTATCATATTATGTAAGTTTCACATTAATTTACTATGCACAAACGTGCGAGGGGAACTACACTCAAACTCAAAGCATTTATTTCAATTAAACCATTTACAGGCACTTTTGAATTGTCAAGGAGTCGATCAGTCAGAAATATGAAGCTAGTTGCCCATTCCAAAGCGTAGTAGGTACCTATGGAGAAAAACGGGCAAGACACTCCACGGACATCGTTTTAAATCAACAATTTGATACAAAATATTGTTTACATCATTCATGTTGAAATTATGCATGTGAGAACAATGTAGAAAGACGTGCACGTTTGTAAAAGCGTCCGTAATAAAAAGAAAAAAGAAATAACCATTAAAAAAATAAAATTTGCCATGGCAGCTAAGAGATGACCATTCCCAACAGACGGCGCCCGTTCACGAACATGACGCATGGATCAGCACCATTCCGCTAAACCATTTTGAAGAGAGCTAAATGATTCAACACACGCGCCACCAAAAATTCAACAATTCCTAATAAGAACAAGGTCGTACCTCACTTTTAGAAGATACCGTTTGCATGGGAATTGGTATTTTACAAGGTGAACGTAAACGTTTTAAATTAACAGAACCAAGAACTCATCGAACTCTTAGGTTCACTCTCTCGAAGTTTCTACCTTCTTTGCTTAATACTTTATGCCAAGTTAAAGTTAACAAACCCACATAAACTGGCTCATGAAATTCACCTTTCGAAAAAGCCTCTTAGACTACTTTCATTTAAAAGTTTGTGGTCAAGGACAACAGCTTTAACACATACAGGTACTTAATTTTTGAATAGATTTTAAACCGATCTCCGAAGATTTGTTTTTCACTGTCTCTTGTTTCATAGATGGGGCCTACAAAAAAACTATTAATATTACATTGCTCCATTTATTGATGAAAAAAAACAAAATACTTTGGCAATCGTTGTGTGACTGTGTGTCATTTACTCTAAATTATTAAGAAATATTATATTTTATTTTAAAATCAGCACATGATTAAGGTCACTCAGAAACACATTAAATCTCAATTTTATGGTCTGACAGCTTGAAACGTTACCCTAATTAATAACAAAAGATTCTGTTTCTTTAAAATTGTGAAACAATATTGAAAACCTCTTAGAATCCCATTCCATTTATATTTTATGGGAAACACGGGGCCTGCACATTCTAAGGGCTTCAGCCAAAGCAGAGATCGTCAACATGTGGCTCTCAAAGTTAGTGCGAACAAGCGTGCTCTTACATGAATATAATGAAAGTAAGGTAGCTAACAAATAGAAATATAGTCATAAAAAAAAAAAAAAAAAAAAAAAAACATTTATTTCAGATAACAGATCAACGACATACAACATTATCATTTCCAAATTAAAAATATATAGCCAAAAATAAATAGTAATAAATCAATAAAAATAAACTAAAATAAAATTATCCGCATTCAATTAAAATCACAAGTAACACACACAATTCAAATCAAATAATATAATCATGCTTGAAACTTAAAATCTAAAACTTGATGGCAAAAAACTAGATGCAATAACGGAAACTATATTTTTAGGAATTACTTTAGATTCAAAATTGCGATTGGGGTGCCCACATTAGAACTCAGGTAGATTAAGTTCAGCTGCATATGCAGTAAGAAAAATAAGGCAGTTGACTGATATAGCCACAGCTAGGTTAGTATACTTTGCTTATTTCTACAGTATTATGTCTTATGCCATTCTGCTATGGGGATCGGCAGCTGACGTAGATTCAATTTTTATTTTACAAAAAGGGCAATCTACAAAATGGGTCCTCGCGAATCCCTTAGAAACAAATTCACAGAAATTGATATACTGACTCTGCCTACTCTTTATATCTTAGAAAGTATTTTGTATGTTCGCAAAAACTGAAGACTTTTCAAAATAAGAAGCGATTTCTATAATATAAATACACGTAGTAGACATGAAATTGTGTTACCCAAATTTAGAACTAATACAAGCAAGTCATTTCTTATAAACAGTATCCGCTTTTATAACAAGTTGCCTAAGTCGGTTACAGAAATTAGCGATGGGAAATTCAAAACCCACATCAAACGCGTTCTTATCAAAAAAGCATAATTATAAAATCAAAGACTACGTTGAAGACAAGGAAGTTTGGCAATAATTCCTTCTGCACATGTGGCTTCCCTGGTACATCATTAACGGCAAATTATGTAAGAGTCTATTATTATATTTTTTACATTCTTCCTTGACATAATCACCCTATTATTTGATACTATATGTATACCTGCAATTTAATTTCAACTCTTAATTAGTGGCTTTTGTGGACATGATAATTATTCAGATTTGTTACAGCTGTAATAGCAATCACGTCATTTCGTTAAAAATACGTTTTTATTTTTATTTATTAATTTATCTTTATATAGATTATTTTCTATTTTGTGAATGTGAGAACGCTGTAGGCTTAGTAGACTGTATATTTGTTGACCATTATTTTTCTGTTAAGTACCTGGTACTTGTTGAAAGACCTACACTGTCCTCCCATACCTAATAACACTGTTATTTGAAAATATTGTAAAAGCCAATTATTTTTAAAAGAGTAACCGTGGAGTTTCTTGCCGGCTCTTCTCCATAGGAAACAACCAATTGGAACCATGCACCTAGCTTCTGACGTTTCATAAGTGTCCATGTGGGTTTATGTGAAATAAAATAATTTGAATACAACAACTTATGAGCTATTCAAAAGGCATGCAAAGCCAATGCTCCTATTATCTGTAGTTATACTATTGGATTGATTGTTTTATTATTCTAGCAGATCACTAAAATACTTTGATAGGTTTTGTGCAAAAAAAATAATTGTATGTTTTTATAATAAAATGTATAAAGATTGTAATGGATAGTTCGTCGGTCTCAAAAGATTGACCATCCCTGGACCCAAAGGATCGCACATTATTGCAGCAAGCATCTGGTAAACATTTAGTCGGGCTCAGGCAATTTAAACGGACCCTTTGTACACAAAAACAGCCATAAATCTATTCTGTGAAACTATGGGAAGTTGGGCTGACCGTGGTGTTTTTAGGAATGTAGGAGACTGATATTTGAAGACATGAGAAGGACTTGGTTTTAGACCACGGTAGGGTGCGGACGTAATATCTTAGGCGAGTTAGAGTTATATTAGGAGACTTGATGAATACCAAAGAGGCCATGTCCAGTGGCTGTCGTAAGATAGCTAGTATTATTTATATAGTTGGGTCGAAGTCCAGTTTAGACTAATGTAGTATAGGTGTGAGTTTTTTGGTGCGACTGAGTGAGTCTTTTATTATAAAAATTATCCTAGGCTGGTGATGTAAATAAAGTTCTTATAACTAAACAGACAGAGACGTGTTGCTGGGGAGTTTGTTGCGCCACTTCTTCTCCCCTGAAACACTGGAAAGTGGTGAAGGGAGGGCGCTTTGGGGCTGTCTATAGGTCTTCAAGAGAGAAGATCCACAACTCTATTAATTAATGATTCTCGAATTATGATTCTCTACTCTATTATCTAGTACGTAAATCTTGAATTTTGTATTTTTTGCCTCAGACCAATAATAGGGCTTTTAAAGAGATTATCCAAAACTCTTTAAAATAAATAATGATTCTTGAGTTTCGATTCTCGACTCTATTAGCTAGTAATTCTTGAATGTTGTATTCTTTATCTCAGACCAATAATTCGGTCAGACTAACATGAAAACGTGTCTTGCAGATATGCTTGTTATGCGAAGGGTGAGCTTTCAGGGTTGTGGTTGGGTTTCAAGCGTAACAGATATTTGGTCGTTAGTACTCGTATGAGTAATGACTGCCCAAATACCTGTTACGCTAACGTAAGGGTTACTCACAGGTTTATATAATAATACACTTTACATCCCTCTATTATTTATTAGATTTCTAAAACCGCATCCAATGTATTTTCATAACTATGAATTCCTGTCTTTAATAACAATCTCATTCAATCCTTTCCTTGCCTTATTAATGGGACAAGGTATCGGACTTCTTATTTGGGAATTCATTTCTTATATCGGTGGGAGAGTGACCAGTCCGGAGACGAGCTCTACAGGGCCGTACGGGGTGGAGTGCGGCCCTTCCCCCTAAGGGGGAACCGACTCAAACACTAATATTAACATAAATAGGAAAAACTAAAATTTTATCAGTCTAGGGTAATTTAGCCAGTCACAGTTGCGGAATGATTAGGTGTATCCTTTGTTACCAAATATTACAACACCTTTTTTCATGTACTGACCTCAAGGGTATTTAGAAATTCATGGGATTATTTGACAAAAAGTTGCCTTTGGGATGGCCCAAAGCAAACTTTTGTGTCCCCTAAGGGGACATAAATTTAACTTAAAATATCTTTGAAGTCAGTCAGTCGAAATGACCGAATTTATTGGAAAATTAATGGGATATCTGAAACGCTGTTTTGAAGGAACGTAGCCCACGTTTCTCCGAATTCTCTGTTATGTAATGCAACTCGATGCTCATAAAGTTCAAGCTATATATAGGAGATAAGGTATTTATTGTACAAGATACTTGAGTGGAAGTTGTTTTACAAATAATGGTTGATAACTGGTACCGAGCGTTGGTTTTTAAAGTTACCGACGAAGACGGCGAAGGGTCTCTATATTGAATTAAAAAAGAATTGTAAGTATTATTCCAGAACTTTCCATCTCATCAGGCGCCGAGCATCCATTATTGTGTACGAAACACAAGTTTTGTAGTTTGTTGATGGCATAACAGGCTTTTGTTGTTCATTTAATGAATATTAATGCAGAAGCCGCCCACGAAGCGGCTGTATCCACAGATGTTTTAATTCTAAAAGGGTTCAATTTCAAAGGTTTCTTGGCATTTTTGGAGTTTTAATTGGATATTAATTGACTTGATATTTCATGCTTTTAAATGGTAAGGTTTCTCCTTTTATTTTAACTGTTACTGTGTGATCTTTCATCGCTTGTTAGTGAACAGTCATATTGAAAAGTTTCAAAATTACCAAACTTAGTAGTCTGATTTAAATCTCACTTTAAATGTTAAAATGAATAGATTTGAATGGCCTTTAAATTTTGACCTAAATCCTGAAACTTGAAAGCCAAGATTGTTAAAGCTTGATTAGTTAGACTCAAAACAAAAATTACTTATTTTCCAAACAAATGTGCTAAGAAACAAAAACCATTCGACTAATCTTGATTTTATCACTTTACTCATAAAGTCAATTTGTGAAGGTCAGTAGGCACGTTTCCTTACAAAGCTGCTTTGTTATAATATAATCTGATATTTTGAAAGCCCGACTCATGCAGGGATTTCCTACTCTGCCATTTTCATCGTGATTGTTCCTGTATTTGAAAAGTAGTAGTTTCCTGACCAAGGGACATGCAAGTTGTTATGAAAAGCCAGGAAAACGCTGTACTACAGAAACTCATAAGTTACGAAGCTAGGCGATCAATTTATTCGTTCAAGCAGAATATATTTTTTTTCTATAATAATTATTTGATAAATAATAAAGGTTTTCAACATTCGACTTTTTTGCTGTGGCTAACTAATTAAGTTTTATTTTTTATTCTTAACTCATAAAGTACTCGATTTATGATCTTGGTTTTACTCATTTCTGTCGATAATGGTGCCAGAATTATTTTTTCATCTACAGTGTTCATTCAAAAGTTTTTAAGCTGTAAATTAAAATTTACTAAACAAAGTAAAAACTACACAAATTACAATATTTTAGTTCAGTTCTCGTTAGATCCAAAACATTTGTGATCCGATAAATTTTTGTAGCTAAATACTTGAGTTGAACATTCTTTAAAAGAGAACTGATTGTTTAAAAAATGTTACGAAATTCGAAAAATATCTAAATAAAATAGTATCTGAATATCTAATATCTGAATAAAACAGTTTGTTGTACCTATGTTATCCATCGTGTTAAAATTCATAAGCATTTTGTTTTATTCACAAAACTAACTGGTCAGTTAGAAAAAGTAGTACCTACTGAGTCTCAAAAATATGACAATGTGGATCAAGAATTTACTTCGCGGTACCAACAGCTGTATCAGTGGCTGACTTATTTTAGTACAGTTCCCGTGATGTACGTACAGCGCACCCTACGCAGATGAACCTCGCTGACGTTAGTTATATGAAATAATCTTAAAAAGGGTTACCTTTTTAAGATTATTTCATATAACTCATCATATAATCATCATTTCCGCCGTAGGTTGTCCACTGCTGAACATAGGTCTTCCCATCGATCGATTGACTCGTGCTGACTCAAGATCAAGAGGAATAAGTGCACAAAATAAAACACGAAGCAAAGCAGATTTAAAATGTACATCAGACAACTTACGTAACTTCATCCGGATAGTTGTCAGGTAGAAAGGGCGTCAGGTCGCTGGTAACTCTGTATTTTTTGTCCCGACACTCCATGTAACAAATGGGATCACAGTGCATCTCCTTCGTAGATTTATGTACTATAACAAAATATTATTTTTCATTTAGTAAGGTAAAGTCAGGGCAATTCATTGTTAAGCTGATTGACTACCATCTTAAATTCATTCTTCACAACAAAAAAAAATGGCTATATCACGGCAAATTGACTTAGTGTCAATTTGCTTAATAATTTATTTCCCAGACTGTACCAATATGAAGGTGGTTCATTCATGTTAGATAATGTGATGATTACAAAAAAGCGCTTACCAAATTATAGATAGTGCTATCCACGAAGACGTGCCCCACTCGTCTTCAAACTTACTGTACTGTAAGCGATTAGGAAGAAGAGTGGGCGCGTCTTCCTGGATAGCACTATCTTAAAAAACTATCTTAAATTTGCCAAGAAACGCATCGGTACCTACCTACCTGGTACCTACCTAAACAATTTGTTGTTATAAACTCCTCTGCCTGAAAAGGTCAATTGCAATAGGAATGATGACAAAAATTTTTTTTTGTCCGTCTTGTAGATTATAAAAAAGTTACGTACACGTATTTTTTCTTTTTTTACGTTATCAAAAGATTACGGCGATACATTGAGTTAAAATGTGCCATGACATCACGAGTATGTAGATTTTATATTTACCAACCCCCACTCCCCAACTTGAATGCGTTGTATCTAAGTCATTTTTTATTAACATGGTAAAGCAAAAGAGTCTAATATTTTTTTACTATCTAACTGACGGACTAAATAGGATTTAATTTTTTTTTAACCAGGCGTCATCCCTATTTATCAATTTAATTGTAGTAATATTGTCAATCGCTCTAATTGAATTTGGTAGACGATCAATTTGCGCGCCAATATGTATCAATCACATATAAATTGACAGTTGCAATTGATAGTTTCGGATCTTTGATGATATCCCACGTTTGGAAGCGGTCTATTCTGTGCTTGCAACAGCTAAAACGGTCAGGGCTAATGTGCTGGCCTGCAGGTTTGCGCGCTGCACAAAAGAGGTTAACATTTTGTTATTTAAATCCTTTAATCAGACGTTTTACTCCAGTAGCTTGTGGACAGCTTAGCAATGCTCTGCGGGTCCAATACAATAACGCATTCAGGATGCTGCTGAGGCTCCCTCCGTTTTGCAGCGCGTCCGCCATGTTCTTGGTGGCACGCACAGATGGTTTCGCGGCAATATTACGCAAGAAAGCGGCGTCACTGCTGCACAGAGTGCGTGTGATTAGCAACAGTATCCTGAGCGGACAGGTATGACTGTTCGTTCTTCAAACATTGTATGCATTTATGTGTGACCAATATAGTTTTAAGCAAACATGATTACTTACGTTAAAAAATAAATAAATAATAATAATGAATAAAATGAGAACTTCATTTATTTTCAAATATTGCAAAGAACAATCCCCACTAACTACATTTTTCGCGTATGTCGTGAAAGTAAGAGATTATGTCGAGCCGTTAACTCTATATTGCTGCGTAGTTATCACTGCAATATGGCCCAGTTTACGACTCGACATAATCTGCTAACTACAAAGGGCGAATTTCAGCAAATATGAAACTGAACGTATCAGCACAATCTAAACCGCGTCCATTCTCATTGATGAAATTTTCCCTAAAAATGTATTTATTTATCTCCAACAAAAGTTATACACAAGACATGGCACATAAATACTGGGTTATGTATCTATGTAGGCTAAGGTACACATTTTTCTTGAAAAATTCAACCAAAAGAATAAATACAGGTTTATTTCAGTGTCTTTAAGAGCATACAAGAGCCTGAAGACAATTTTCTTAGATTCCCAAAGGAAAACTCGTAACACTGAGTAACAGTAATACCTGATCATTTTTACTTTAGTTTTTATTTCTCTAAATTGGAAAAAAAGCCGTGGCCTTCTCTTTGGTAAACCTTTTCTAAAATGAATGACTCGACCAACATTGCTGACGAGTAGACTTGAAACAGAGTCCACGTTTAAAAAAATCGGGTGGCGATAAGTCAAAAGCACGTCGCAGTAGTTGGATAGGTATTTATAAAACAAAATATAACATAACATAACGCCAGTATTGTCCCAAATGGTTATGCAGAGGCGTACCTTTACGTACATCAACATTTCCCCAGCTATGTTTAAGTCCCATGTAATATGGTACGTGACTGCCACCAACCGGGCTGCTACTGAGAAATTCCTGAAGGATAGTCTGACACGAAAATCGAACCCAGGACTTCATGCTCAGCGTAAGACCAACGAGACAGATAAAAGTAAATATTAAAATTATAAACTCTAAGTTGGACCTACATATGCAAAAGGAACCTAACCCACACAATGACAGTTTCGAGACAAAACGATTTTTAATAAAATTGTGTACATAGAAAGTAAACTATTCATAATTATTATAGGATTACTTTGCAATATAGTGTAAGATACTGCGTTTTATGAATCTAAGTATATGAAAAAAAAAAAGTTTTTTTATGTAAAATGTGTTTTGTTTTTTAATTCTTTCTGGTTGCTTGTTGAAAAAAAGCTGATTTGTGGGTTGATTCTTTGTTAAAATATTATACTTGTGAATATTATTGGTGAAAATAAGAAAAACCTCATGTTTTTAAGGAAATTTTATTGAAAAATCACTTATTTATATCTAAATAGTTATACAAGGTGGCATCGACGCGAAAACTGTTACCATGGATTCAGTATATACATAATTCTGAACATCGGTTATTTAAAAACAATCTGCTGTTCCGTACATTTTCACCGTCGCGTCGATGTCCGTGCCACCCTGTATAGTCGGGTAATTAGTAGTAGCTATTTTGCAACAAGGAATCAGAGAGAATAAAAAAAAAATACCTTTTACATTATTTAAAACAATTTTTTTTAACGAACATCCATAAAACGCTGTATCTTACACTATATTGCAGAGTAATCTTAATAAAATTATGATGTTTACTTTCAAATTAAATATTTTTAGTAAAATTGTATGTACAATTTTGTAAAAATATTTTTTTCTTGAAACTGTCATTATGTGGGTTGGTTCCCTTTTGCGTCCAAATATAGTATTTTGTCATTTTTAATATGTAAACAAGAACCAACCTGCACGGTTCTATTGATAAAAACAAATATTTTACAGGAGACCATGTGATCTTTATGAAAAAAAAAAACAATTTCAATTATTGTTTAGATTGTAGAGTTATCATGGGGCATGAATCTCGTTAATTTATTGAACAACTGTTGTTATGTCGTTTGATATCCTTGTCATATAAATGTTTTGTTCTGTCAAAATTGTCAGATCATTATGATCTTTACAGGGTCGATAGAAGGTGCATTTTGAAAGCTTTCTGTATACTTATCTCAATTTTGGCATGTGTGTGGATTGGTTTCTGTTTGCATAAGTAAGTTCAGTTATAAACTTACCATGTCATTACTTCAATCCCATTTAATGACTTGCTGTACAAATAACACGAGCGATCAAGCGCTTTATTCACTAACGAAGCTTGTCTTTGTAACAAGGATTATATAATATATATTATGTATTCAAATGTAAAAGATACAGATTATTCAAAGTAACATCCACTGGGCGCGGGATAGCAATAGAAAGACTGATAAATAAAATAAATATTCATAAAGTTTACCGTAATTGCCTATGTAAAATCAGACATATCTAACAGTATCTTAGTCAATTAAAACCTAATCAATATTATTCTTTCTATGAATTTTAAATTGGTAAACTAAGTCGCCAGCCATATGCACTTGTATTGAATAATTTAAGATAATTAGATTTACTAATTAAATTCCTTCTTCTCTGACAATTGAAACTCGAATGAATAGCGACTATGACGAACGATACCGATATGCTTTGAAACAATGAGAGTGGGCGTTAACGAGATGATAGTAAGAATCCCTGAAAAGTTTGCGAAATGAACCATCTATATTGTTCGGATACTAATACTTGTAATTTGTATATAATAACGTTTTTTTTTTGCCCTTCTTAACTTTCAAATTACAAAATTTCGATGTATTTCGGTATGTAACTACGAATTTTTTGCTGTGAAGTTGAAACAAAAGCTGTGTTCTTCTAATAGGTACTAAGGAATATTGTAATTTATCAAGTTGTTTATTATCGCTATCTCCGTCCGTTTCAAGCCTACATTTTATCGTAATAGCTTATTAATTCGCGAACCCTCTCGAGATTCTTTAGATCAAAGCGACATCTTAAAATATATAAATTCGAAATATTCAGTAAAGACAGGTAAAGACGTATTTTCTGTGATCTATCTTAAGAAACGTTTTTTCTAAAGTTCAATAAAACCAGTTCTCGATTGAACAAATTACTTTCATATTTATAATATAAGTAGGCGTAGAAATAATCGGAAAATAGATTAATAACATGATCAAAAAAAATACTGTAACGAAATATGTTTTAATCAAAAAGGCATATTTTGAAGATGTTCTGAAATTTTATAGAAGGTTAACAGTCTCTAAACAGACTATGAAAATAATTATAAAATTATAGATATACGATTTTAAACAATCAAACTTTTTTAACGTTCAAAAGTTGGTTGTGGTACGTGTGTATTTGAAAAAAAAAATATAACTCTAGGGGTACTACCTCGTTATCTAGGCATGTCGGCATCAATAGCTGAATACATAGAAATGCCGCTTTGATATACTGTAGCAGACAATCCCTGGGGCTAGCTTTAATAGGATAGTTGTGAGAAGTGTGGCCCCGAAGGCCTCTGTTCTTAAGTTTATTTTATTTCATATAGATTTTTGATAACTTCTTCTTCTTTTCGTGTGGTTAGTGAGTAATCTGGTGTCAGACTTTTAAAGCCGATCATGGGCCTCTGACTTAGCTTCACATGCCGTCGTGAAATAACTGAGATATGAATGAACTTTTGATAACTCTAGGAAGGTTACTTAAACGCAATGTTTGTCACTTACAGTTAAAATTAATATGTACATAAAAAAAATGTACATTCAGTGTTTACACTACCTAGACGACATGAAGCTGCAATACACTAGTACTTTCTTCAGTAGGTCAGTGCAGACGTGACTCGTCGTTGCTTTTATAATTTGATTGTGTCTCTCAAAATAACTGTCAGGATTTAAAAGAAACGACGAACCATTCGTTTAAGATATGGTCACATATAAAACTATAGCTGAAAATGAAGATATCTTAAAACGAACGTAAAAATCTGTTGAATAATTCTATTTAATCCATCTCCACGAGAGGTGTTAGATCCCAGTGGTTTCATGGCCGTAGTCACAAATTAAATAGAATCAAACACAAGCTCAAACAGGTTACATATAAACAGTATCTACATAAATGTAGTGTAACAGGTTACAAGGAATCTATCGAATACTGTGCAGTATCTAATTGAATTTCATCTCAATAGCGTCAGAGATCGTTTTAAATAAACTAGCAGGCTTATCATCTGCCAAACTTTTTCCAACTAGAGGGGACTTCCAGTCTGCCGGACTTCCAGGCTGTATCTGAATACCAGTATCATACATGGAGCTACTGCCTATCTGGTCTCCACAACCCAGTAACTGGGTAACACGATACCCCTTGGTATGACTGGTTGTCAGACTTTCTGGCTTCTGACTACCCGTAATAACTATTAAAAATCTACAAATGACAGTCGGGAACAAACGGCCTAACGTGCTTTCTGAAGCACGGACGAGTCTCGATATATAGTGACTGGTTCCCATCCAGGGACCAATCTTAGCAAGCACAGTTTTACCTTCGATCTGACCATGCAGCTGACCAAATTACAGACCAACTTTATGTCCGGTTCCTAAATAAAATTCAAGAAATAAATAAATTGTACATGATTTGTCAATGTTAGAGGTTTGAAATAATGTAGTTGTGTCCGTTCTACACATTAGAAGGTAATATTATTGGCATTTGAATAAACCCTATTTTACCTCCCAATGTAGCTTAGGTACAAATTGGTTGAAACGCGCAACCCTGTGAGCTTTTTTTCAATTATGTACTTAGTTAAGTGATCTCAATAACGTATATCTAGTGACACATTTTCCTATTTTCGAACAATAGCAATTTTCGGGGTTAATCTTTTCATAGAATCTTGTTTAACTACATTATTATCTCGGTGAAGTGTCTGTGGAGTATTAATTTATAAAAAGTTCTGAGAGTTTCATTCATCGTAAATTTGTGACATAGGTACATAAAAATAAGAAATCTCGATGTTTTGTCAAGTCGTAAAAACCATGCAAAGCAGGGGCGGGTCGTTAGTAGGTAGGTACTTATACAGAGTGTTAGGCAGACGGTTGAACATAAGTAAATGACGGATCCGTAGGGCCGTCTGCTACGTGCTTAGGCCCAATAACAAGACCCAGGCCTATAGCCAGCAGGCCAGGGAATATAGTACAGTTACTTAAAAAAATCGGCGACTGGAATGAATATGATTGTGATTATCTTTGCCTGCCGGTGTCGATTTTACACGGAAATTGGCTGCAACATAGTACATGTGAAAACACACGTGACACTGAATGGAAGCACGAATATATTTTCTTATTGATTTACCTGTCACGTTGTTCAAACACGGTAAATCTTCGAATTCACAAATACGCGTTGTTTTTTCTGAAACAAAAATAATTAGTAGTTATAATATTTTTATGACGATTCAACAGTGGGGGCTGAGTAGTATAACCACATTAAATATTAAATGTCGGTACATATTCTGATACCATTCCTTGAGAAAGGGAAACATTTTCTCTAATTTAATTTATTTGGCTCATATCGCATCGTCTAGTTAGTATCTATGTCTACTGAGAATTTGTTGGTCTACATCAAAATTCTGTCTTCTGGCAGTTACTGAAAATTTGTATAAACTGAGCAGAGAATATTCTGGAGCTCAAGCTTGCGGCCTCAAGACCGCAGGCTGCCTCTCAATGCAGGGCACAGCACAGTCATCGTAGCATTCCAAGGAGCATCGACAATTTATCAAGCGTTTAATTCATAGCTATTTCTAATTATTCTAGTCCATCAAAATATTTTCCTTCACTAGGTAGATGTGTTTTAAATATGTATAACTATAGTTAAACTCTTACCTCTCGGATACTTATAAGGCACACAATTACAAGCGTCCATATAAGTCTGCATGCGACATTCCGTAACGCAAGTCTCATAGCTGTACCGATTCGTATGGCTGAGAGCCACCTCATCATGGAACCAACACCCCCTGTTCTTAGGTTCCACCCTGCGCACGTTGGAGTCACTCTGGAAGACCATCGGTTCCACCTTGATGTCCACTGACTCCCCGAAGGTAATGTATCTATAGAGGATTGTCGTTTCTGGGTAGTCGTTGGGATCACTTATTAGTACCTGAAATGCAAACGTTGCTGATGAACTGAGGTGAGGGCCGTTTACAGGGCCGTTTGTTCATGTGCCTGCATCATGCTGTGAACTGTAAGTCAAAGTCAAAGTCCAATAATTTATTTCAATTAGGCACAAAAAATGCACTTTTGAACGTCAACATTTACAGAAAAATAATAATTGCTTCTAGTCGCCCCTTCCAAAAGGTAGTTTTCGTATGGAGAAGAATGGGCAAGAAACTCCACCGTTACTCTTTTAAAATGTTTTCACAATATCTTGTATACATCAATTATGTAATTAATTATGTGAAGACGATGCACCTAGAATAAGATTCCTGTACAAGAATAGGTCGTAGCTCACTGAAAATATTGACCAGCGAGAAAGCTGAACTGATTTTACCATAATATTATGATTACTATATTTATCACGTAACGTAATTAATAAATGATTCAGGGAAAGTCTCGTTTCTCTAGCTAGCACCAGTTTCAAACGGTTTGACAAATTCATACAAGTTTATCATTTATTTGAAATACATATACTTTTCAACAAAATATTTACAAAACCTGGACTTAATAGTGTGACATCTGTGCTATATTGTCTAATACCACTAACAAGCAGTGAGTATTCCATTATTTGCCATCTGTCCGCCCTTTGTCTCGTAAAAATGTTACAAAGACTCTAATGTACCGAAACGTAGCAGGAACTAGACTAACTACGGTCAAGTTTATATCGGGTTCATAATGAACTTCGTAAGGATATGGGTCATCACATTATCCCTTTCACACAGTTGGTCTTAACTATTTCGTGTTACGTTGTGTTATGTAGTGTCCTGTCATTGGTAATGGTAAAATAAACGCCTCCCAAAGTACTGACTTTGGGAGGCGTTCCTTGAACTATCAAGGAACGCCAAAGTGTAGGTAAATGTCAGCAGACTTTTATAGATTTCACCATATAATAATATGAAGATAATTATTATGTGTGAGTATGTTTTATACTTTTAAATCAGCATCAAAAATAAATCAAATAGAAATTTTACGAGGGAGTTCCCAAACAAGTTTCTTTGGAATAAAAAGCACTTATCTTCTTTCAAGTCGATTTATTTCTTTATCTTTTTATTATTCTTGAGAAAAGAAAACCTGAAGTAGTGGCTCACTAAGTATTTCGTACAAGCTACCCAAAAAATGTATGCACCGAAGTCACAATTAATTCAATTCAACACTTTTCAAATTATTCGTAAATAGTTTCCCTGAAAATAATTCACTGTTCAGGCTGGTACAAAAAAATAAAAAAATATAGCCTCAAGAGATAAGAAATATTGGAAAATTGAACGCGTAAAATTAATAGGAATCTTTGAATTTGGCTCAGTAACTACAGCGGTCTTAAATTAATCTTCATTTTTATTTGAAAATAAAATAGATACCTTTTTAGCAGAATTTTTTCGTTATACCTATAACTTTTTGAAATAAAAACATAATGAATTATCAATGTTATTGAGCGAATATCAGTTCTCGCCCTCTGCTTTCTTGGTCTTGTCACTTCAATTCCCGTCTGGCGAAGTTTTCTTAGATTTTTCTATTAAAATGCTATTCTGTTGTGCACAGAAAATGGCAACCGGTTCGCTTTCTTCTCAATTTTCTACGAGGCATATAATAATAAAAAGTAGATTTTAAATAACTGGCGAAATGTGGGTGTTATTTATACACCTCAACCCTTTAGGTGTAATATTATGTTACGTAATGTCAAGATGGTGTTATCCCGCTATCGAATAAATATATTTGGTCACCACTAGGTTTTAAAAAAAAAAAGACATAAGTGAAAAGAGAAATAGTTTTTCTCTTTTCAGTTATGTCTTTTTTTTTAAATTGAACATTGCATTGAACTTTATTTTTTATAAGATATCTCAGGTGGGACAAACAAAAGTGACACCATAGTGTCAGGTTATCGGTTTGTCTCCAACTGCGATACCTTAAAAACCAAAGTTGATAAAATTTATGACATTATTACTACAGAGCCAACAGATACTAAAAATGAATAAACTGGATGTCTCTATAGCCGCAATACCTTCTTACTTAGTACTTTTATAGAACCTTTTCCGTTTCTTTTGCCTTTGATATTCAAAATCAGATTGAAACCGGTGAAGCTTTTGAATTAACAATGAGTTGCAAGCTATTCTCAGTATCAGAATATAATATGTTTTTTTTTTTTTTTTTCTTTTTATAAAATACGTTGCCCCACACTGGGTGTTTCTTCTGTATTGTGGGTGCGTTTACTAACATTTAAACTCACATACACAAACAACCAGACCCGGAACAACTACTTGTAGGTCATACAAATATTTGTTCCGTGCGGGAATCGAACCCGCGACACGCAGCGCAGCAGTCAATCGCTTAACCACTGCGCCAACCGTGCCGTATTAGTAATGTGATGAGGCATGAGAGCCTTCATGAGTCGGTATTTTTGAAATGAAATGAAATTGTTTATTCTGTAAATAGGATATTGGAATCACTTTTACACGTCATCTTAAAATTATAATTAAAAATTTGCTAGATGAGTTCGGCGTTTCCTATCTGACTACTCTGAGAAGAAAGGCCGAAACAAACTCAGAGGTCACAGTCTCTTTTAAAGTCCAGACATAATCTTGGTCAGGCCATATGAGGACCATGTAGATTAGTGTCTGAAATGATCTTTTGAGAAAAGAACCACACAGATTTGAGTGGACCTGTCCTGTCAGTGCAAGCATTTGTCAGTAATCGTGGAGCTCAACCCAGAACTTAAGGAGCTCAACTCGACGAACAATACCAAAGAAAGGACATTTAGGTAGGCCTCAAAACTGCTCAAACTGCCAGACCATCATTAAAACTAAATAAGAAAGAAAAAATAATAATAATTAAAAAATCCACATAGTCCTCACATTCACAAAAATTAAAAAAAAAAAACTTTACAAAGTAATAATGTAATTTTGTATGTAATGTTTATATAATACTGGTATTGATTTTATGATTTTAGCACAAGGCTTAGCAGAGCGAGCAGCTCAATCCCAAGCTTTTTTATCATCTAAATAATCTAAAATTTTATAGTACCCTTTTTTACAAAGTTTGGTTTTAATACAAGCTTTTAAATCGTTTAATGGGTAAGTTTCGAATGTCGATGGGAAGTTTGTTGTAAAAGCGTAAACATTGACCCATGAACGAGTTGCCTACTCTGTGGAGACGAGTGCGGTGTACAGCGAGGTTGTGTTTATTCCTCGTATTTAAACTATGAATATCGGAAATCTTTTTAAAATTAGATATATTTTTGTGTACATACAATAGGTTTTCAAAAATATATTGTGACGCTACAGTCAGAATATTTATTTCCTTGAATTTTTCTCGAAGGGAATCTCTCGGACCTAGGTTGTAAATGGCTCGAACAGCCCTTTTCTGTAGAACAAAGATAGTATTAATTTCCGAACAAGTTCCCCAGAGAAGAATTCCATATGACATAAGACTATGAAAATAACTAAAATAAACAATTCGGGCTGTATCTACGTCAGTTATCTGCCTAATTTTTTTAACAGCATACGCGCCCAAACTTAGCCTTCCTGACAATTTTTCCCGTCAATAGTGATTCCAAGAAAAACTGTCGACTCAACAGGGTCCAGCTCTATTCCATTAACTTGAACATTGGTATTTAGCTGCCTGACATTTGGCGTTGCAAATTTAATGAGTTTAGTCTTTTTTTCATTCAGGAGAAGATTATTTACATTAAACCAATGCATTTTAAGACCACATACATAGGTATACGCACGGACGGTGTAAGTATCGGCCGAGAGTTAGCACTGGGCCACCACTGCTCCAAGTGCAAATGAATAACTTAATTACTAGTGATACTGACGTAAAAATAAACATTCCTTCTGATAAAGAATATATTCTTTTCAGAAGTTACCTAGTTAAAAAAAGCTTGAACCTTTCTTATAACTTAGCCTTTAGGTTTGCATTGGAAACTTTTATCTTGTGCTCATTGGTAAATTAAGAAACAACTTTCTTGAGATGCTGCTTCATTGGTGAAAGATAAATAATCCAAAGGTACCTTAACTCCATAAGCGGGCACGGGAGACCAGCTCGGATAGTCTGTTGGTTGCAAATTAAATACCACGCTAAGACCTGTTCCCCTGAAATTGTAAATTGGTTAAAACCAGTTTTTTATACATAAAAATCGTAAATAAAACCTATTTTAAAGATTTTCTTTGAAGAATCTGTAGTCTAAAGAACAAAATTTAAATACCAACCTACGAAAACTACGCTTCACTGAGGAAGTTTTAGCTTTATAACCAGTACCGAATAATTAAACTGTCTCAAGGTTAGTTCTGATTGAAAATATTCTAACTTAGTTGCAAGGAAAGCTGTGGTTAGGAAATCAAAGTCAACATGAACTATATAGTTTTCTGATACCTTACAAATATTGGCCTTTTGTTAGGGTAGGATCTATTTCTGTTTCCGTACAGCACGAACATTGGAGCGCCTTACATCAAGAGAACTAACGTATTCTCATTGCAATAAAATAATATTAGTACCTATACCTTAAGTACCTATTTGTTTCAGACGAAATCTTGAAACACTAAAATATTGTCAAATCATTTGAATGAGTAAAAGTTACCTGCCCGACTTCGAAGTGGCAATAATTGTTGGATTTGTGTCTGTTCCTCCATCAGGGTTCTGGTCATCATAGTATTCTAAATCCTTGTCCGGTGTGGAGTGCAGAAGAGGCCTACAAGCAGAAATATTTAATTATGTAAATACAAACAAACGATAAGGATGAACCAAAAATGGTCTAACCATAAAAGTAATAAGTAAAATATTGATGTTACTCTAATAACAAGTTCTATCAGAATCAGCCTTTAAGGTGACCTGCTGTATGAGCCTTTAAGGTTCCCTCTGATGTATGAGCCTTTAAGGTTCCCTCTGCTGTATGAGCCTTTAAGGTTCCCTCTGATGTATGAGCCTTTAAGGTTCCTTCTGCTGTATGAGCCTTTAAGGTTCCTTCTGCTGTATGAGCCTTTAAGGTTCCTTCTGCTGTATGAGCCTTTAAGGTTCCCTCTGATGTATGAGCCTTTAAGGTTCCCTCTGCTGTATGAGCCTTTAAGGTTCCCTCTGATGTATGAGCCTTTAAGGTTCCCTCTGATGTATAAGCCTTTAAGGTTCCCTCTGCTGTATGAGCCTTTAAGGTTCCCTCTGATGTATGAGCCTTTAAGGTTCCCTCTGCTGTATGAGCCTTTAAGGTTCCCTCTGCTGTATGAGCCTTTAAGGTTCCCTCTGCTGTATGAGCCTTTAAGGTTCCCTCTGCTGTATGAGCCTTTTAGGTTCCCTCTGCTGTATGAGCCTTTAAGGTTCCCTCTGCTATATGAGCCTTTTAAGTTCCCTCTGATGTATGCTGTGACATGGGCCTCCTCTCTGTGAGAGATTGAGGGTCACGCTGGCCTAATGCGGGTTGATAAATTGTTTCTGCTATACGACAAATAATATATTTCCATTATTTACCTACATAATACAACAATAATGTAGCATTCATGTGTGGGTGGGCGTTAATTTCTCACTCATGTTCATAAAATCATACTAATTAATACTGACATTAGTTTTATTCCTCTTGGGCCAATTATCAGAGATTAATCGCAGCAGGATATTTATCGTAACAGTAGTAGTTTATACTGTATTTTTATGATTTATTGTTTTTTATATGTGGAAAATGTCTTTGGTTGTACATTTACTTACCCTGCAGCTCAATTTCTTATGTAATACTCTAATGTACCCGTTTTAATGTAAACCGTTTATTCAAATAATATTAATACCAGCCTATTTATTATTGACCCATTTCTGGGCAACGGCTTCTGCTCACACAAAGAAAGCACGAGAGTGAAAACATTTTTTTTCGGTTTACGTTCACGTTGAAGTCATACGCCGCGTGTATGTACCCCGTGTGTGTAAATAGATCAGATCACTTTATACAAAAAATATGGGAATCTTTTATCTGTTAATGAAAATATAAACTAACAGCGAATACGATGATAAATGAAAATAATTATCCGTTTTGACGGATCGGAAAACCACTACATGGTTTCTCAGTAGATCACTGATTTTCAAGTACCTCGTCATTTTTGAGGTGATGCGGTAAGCATGCTTTCATCTTTGACATTATCAACATTCTGACGAGGCAGCACACAGAAGAGAATTAGTAACACATTCATCTGTATTTAGAAAGTTTCAACTTTATAGGCTGTCTCACCACTTTAACAACAATTATTGTTTGATTAACATTATTAATTAAATTTTCCTTGAAAAATGATCGACGAAAATTGAAGTTATAAAATTAACATCGATTGGCAAATGAAAAACATCTTTAAGGTCATTTAAAATTAGAATTTTGGGATTAAATATTTAAATAATCAAATCAAAGCATTCAATTTGTAAGTGGCACAGCAGACTGTCATTCACAAGTAAATTTTTTTATATTTTCTTTAAATACTTATGGAACACACCATACATTATTATTGTTGTAATTTTGTTGGACTTTCCTGTCTACTATAGGTACTTATATTCCACGAATTATGTACGTACACCTCGCTAGCATCATTCAGAGCTGCATAGTTGAAAGTGCAACAGTGTCCCTCATAAGTCTTGATTAACACAAACATATCTTCACAATTCTTTGCCTTTCGGTTGAACGTACAGTACAGGACCAGATTCTCGCATTTTTGATGCACCTGAAAAAAATCACCAAATTCCTTGAAGTAGATCAAAGAAGTGAATAAATAAGTTAAATCTACAATTCTTTGGAGAATCTTTCGGTTTCTGAAAAGCTGAACAACACAAAAAAAATACTAACTGATTATCAAACTCATGTCGAGTGATTTGATAGGTTGTTATAATTTCATTCAGCCAATCACAGCAGTCAACGTCAGCTTGACGGACCGTTGGAGAATGAGCACACTTATCGACGAGATCACAGTTCGGTCACTTCGGCGATCGGAAATTGAGCTGGACGCAAATTCGTTTCCGATCGGTGTCAAGTCGCGTCGTCCGAACTGAAACGAGGCGCATGACTTCTTTTTCGCTTTTATTGCATGAAGACTCTTTCTGATCAGCTGAAGCCAATTTCGCAGCGCATTGACTTATCAATGCGCTGCACAATGTGCTACACTTATGTAGTAGTGACCACACTCATCGCTGCGGTTGCGAAATTGGCTCTCTTAGCTCAATTTTTGTGTTGATTGGCTTTTTAGTAACCGGATTTTAGATTGATCTTTGATTAATCTAAATAAAAAGTATGATTAGTATTATTGCACTGTACCTCTTCCATTATTGTATCAACTGTGAAGAAATGATGTTTCAAAATATTCATGATTTCTGTGAAGCTTTCCACCTGTTTGATTCTCTTGCCTTGAAAGTTCTTCAATATCGGGAGTACGTTGAAAAAATTTCTAATTTCCTCGTCGCTTTTGTTGTAATGTTTTCTGAAATTACAACATCTTGAATTCAAAAACTGTTTTCTTTCGGAATGACAAAAGTGGTATTCAAACACGGCACATCAGTAAGCGTCAGTTAATTTTCGGCTGGTGGCACTTATTGAAGAAAACATTTTACAAGGACTCTTTGATTCATTATTAGCATTTCTTTTTGCAAAGGCAACATTTTATAGAGTCAGGTTTGGCTCTGTTTTCATCTTTCTTTGCGTTAAAGGCTAAATAGTATAGTGAAGTTTGCAGGCTTCCTAACTCAATAACAAATAAATGAGTCCTGTTAGGTGGTGGATACCTACCCAGTGTTGTTACTACTAGTTAGAAAGTAATAAGTACAGCCAGGGAATTTAATTATGAATCAAATTGATGCCCTACTTTAATTTTCCGTGTTATAGCCATTTCGTATAACTGAAAAAGAATGGCAGTTGTGATTTGAATATACACTACTACAAGAATCTTTGGTGCTCCCCTGTTAACGTCATTCGAGCGCCAAAAGATCGCTGTTGGTAAATATTTGTGCAATATTGTTCCGATTTTGGCCACGCGCCAATAGATCCCTTTACAGGTAAACGGACAATTTAAGTTGATAGTAAATTTGCTCAATTTTAAATTTCTCTGACTGCTTTCCATTCTTTTCCGGATATCGATATGGAGTTAGTTCTCTGTGCCTCGAAAAATTTACTATGACGTAACGTACATACAAACTTGCTATGGCATTTATTATTTCAGTCCGATGGTTCCCATTTTCCCGTTCGTGGTTATTCAAAGTCAAAGTCAAATAATTTATTCTAGTTGCCCCTTCCAAAAGGTAGTTTTCGCATGGAGAAGAATGGGCAAGAAACTCCACCGTTACTCTTTTAAAATGTTTTCACAATATCTTGTATACATCAATTATATAATTATATGTGAAGACGATGCACCTAGAATAAGATTACTATACCACGTTAGGTAAAAATAATGAAAAATTAAGGAATGACAGATAAATGAATCATGTGATAGATGCATGGTGCTCACATATTTACAAACATTGTAAAATTATACGTTATTCCTAGCATTTTTACAAGTAATATAACTCAGAGATTCGAAAGGCATCTTCTATCTATTTAACTTATAAATGATTGATGAGTCCACTTCCAGATCAATTAATTAAATTCCTATCGAAGAGACCCGATTCCGTGTACCTAGTCGGATTCCAATATCCAATGCTTTGATGACTTGACTTTAGGCGATAGAAGTTAGAAAATGATAAATGATGCTCTCATTCTACGGTGTTGGTTGTGGCTAAGGGACTAATGGCAGTGGTTTAAGGCAACCTAACCCACCACCACTCCTTAAAGGTAGGTGTCAAATTGTCAATATTAGCATTTAGTATGGTCTAAGCCTATTTCAGACTTATGAATATTTGAAATGCCATTTACAATTGTAATTTTATATCAGTAGGTACCAACTAGTCTTATATAATATTATACATTGTGCAGCATTATCTTAAATTCATCCTGCATAAAACCTCAACGTCTGCTAAATGATTGGCTGCATAGAGTTTGCATTGCTTTGTCAAGCATTTTTCTGTTTTTTTGAAAATTCAAATTGACTGGATTGTCTAATTTTTTTCTGTCAATATAGGTCAGTCGCTTCCTAGGTTCCCGATGAAGCTCTAATAAAACCATTTTTTTGGCATATTTTTTTAAACTGTCCTAAATTCGGAAAATGGCGGAAAACCGCCATAGGAAGCGTCAACCAATCGTCCTTCTATTGAATAAATAAGTGCAGTATCTTTACCGAGAAGTATTCCGAGAGAAATCCGGCGTTGTCCGTTTTCCAGCTGCGGACTACAGGCCTTGCAGAGTGCACCTTGCGCCAAGAGGGCAACACGCAGTCGCCGCTTGTACTCGCTGGCAATTTAGCCGCGAGACTACTAGGATGACCGATGTGGGAATTCGTCCTCAGTGATTTATTTTTAACTTTTCTGTGCTCCGCGTGCAATAATTCATCATTGGCCTTCCGTAACCTCGAAACATTAGTAGTTTATCGTTTTTTTAACCATTATTGATGTTATTTGTAGTATAATAATTTCGGTTAATTGAATAGTAGTTAGTACGTTATTCATTAACGACACACTTACATAATTGGACAATACTGTGCGATCGACAGATATTGAGCCAAGTTAGTAGCTTGAACATCACCACTTTTAGGGACGCGAAACGTTAATAGTTAGTTAGTATTCCTTAAAGTTGAAATCTTGATCCCAATCTCAAAATCTCCAAAATTAATATTAATTCACTAACTAGCTACTATATAGGATATCGACTACCTTTTAACTACTTGTGTTACCCGGACCTTTTACTTTTTAAATCATTTTTTGTTCCTCTTGCTATTTAATATATTATACGTAAAATTATGTGGTGATATTTTAGTTTAATTTTCTATCCTACGGCGTCCGGGGTTCGGTTCCCCTCCGCCGTCTCAACACAATCACTACAAATACGGTGAATCTTTTTTATTTGACTACAATTTGCATTGTTATTGGGAGAAGCTATGAGATCTGTTAACTGTGTGCAGGAGAGCGTAATGACTGAATTTTCTATCTAGTTATTAAGGATAATCATTATTTTCATGTTACAGAGCTTTTACTCAGAATATGGCAGTGGCGTGGGAGTTGAGGATTATTTGTTAGCTATTAATCCAGTTTGTTGATATGAAAATCTTATCAGATTACGATATTTTTCTCAGAATATCTCTCATAAAAAATAAAATGTATCCTGAATGTGACAAACAGTCCCTTGAATTTATTACGAACATTGTCGCATTTCACAAGGAAGACTGAAAGTCCTTACAAATGAAGCTCCGAGAAATGGAACATTATTATCGTAACATTTTTCTCGGAAAATTTTAACGATTGCAAAGTACTACCACACAACTCTCGCGTTGGCACGTGCTATACAAGGGTAGTTCTCGCTGAAATATTAGCCAGATAAAGTAGCGAGGAAAATGTGTCTATGTTTACCACTCACCGTTTACTCAACTGATTGAATTGAAAAAATTCAACCTGAGACCAATCTATTAATCAATCTATATTTATTGAGATTGGTCTCAGGTTGTTGTTTTATTTATTTCGTGATCAGTTTTATTAAATTATGAATTGAATGTGTGAACACGGACACCGTTCACTAACGGTTTTATTGCGTAAGAATGTTATTTTATGGAGTCATAAAGTATTTTCCTAAAAACATTTTTCAATCACCCACAAGTTACCGTTATCTAACAATAAATAAAAAAAATCAGACTCGTAACTCAAAATTAAACTGTAATCTATTATTCCAAAGTGTCAATACTTACAAAACTCTGGCAATATTCTGGGATTCTTTATTTGACACCATATTAAAGTTACAGATGCTGACCGCTGGGAACGGCACCTGGTTTACTTTGCAGTTCGCGTTTATCTGTTGAATACAATAAAATAGATTTCTCAGAAGGGAAAAATCAGAACTTAGAAAACGTTTGTGATGAATAATTTGTAAAGTTTCTGAGAAGGTCGTAATCAAGTTGATATAGTGAAAGGTTGATAAAATATGAAAATGAATAACTGAGTGAGGAAGTGTGATTTTTTGCCAGTTGTTATGATATTTGACGATTTGAATGCTGAAATTGTCTTATCAGTAGTATTTTTATCTTCAGCCTAGTAACATTTTTTTTTTAACCTGAAAGATCTGTATTTAAAAAATTGTTGCTCGACCCTTCCCCAATGCAGAAAACACAATATAATTTAAAAAATAAATAAACATGCACTTCCTTCAACAAAACTAACTTAGTCGTTCGACATGTAAAGAGTAAAATTTATGAAAAAATCTGCAGTGGAGGTCTGAATGACTTTCTCTACGTCAACCCACAAACCTATGTCTGCGCCAAATATTTATCTCCGTAAGCAAAAACAAAAGCCTACAATAATATTTTCCTAGTCCCTCTAATACGAAAATGTACGGTAGACCGCATGTTAGTGGAAACGAAAACAGCAAAAGCTGACCTTTTACGCCCACGTGCACGTTCATGGGTTATTAATTAATTAATTAATAATAATTTCTTATAATACAATAATAATAATTTCTTTTTGACATTGGCTGTAAAATTGGGTTTGATTTTTTTATGTCAGTTTTGTTTCGTGCTATTTTTATTATGAATTTGCTTTTATGACATTTCAATTTAATTTTTGTATTTAAATTTGATTCTGTAGTTAATTTTGATTTTGTATTTATTTTTATTTTGTATTTTACCTATTTTGATTTTGTATTTAATTTTGATTTTCGTATTAATTTTGATTTTGTATTTAATTTTGTTTTCTAATTTCTGTTTTTAAACTGATTTAAATTTTGCTTCAAACTAACATCTTACTTTATGGGGCATGCGGTGCTAACCTATAAGAGATTGTTATACTAACCTTTGATATAATAATGTTTATTTTAATATGTAACAGTATAAACAATTGTTGGTTGGCCAAAATAAATAAATAAATAAGTTATCCTAAATACCTAACTCGAAGTAAACAGCTATCTCAGGGTTAATCAAATAATCCATCTTGCAACCAAGAGTTAGAGGTAAACCTAGAGATAAACTTCTAAATATTAAACCCACCGATGCAATGTCGCCAAACTCTGGGTTAGTGTTAGTAATGTCAAAATAAATTGACGTTATGAGGTAACGTTGATAAGCTAAGTGAAAATTCGGTACTATATCAGCAGGCAACATATTCATATACTCATATAAATAAATAAATAAAATATATCCTTGTCTGACATTTTCATCAATCAATAAACTAACTTTCCACTCTGTTGAAACCACATACTATACTATTAAAATGAATGTCATGTTATACAATTCAAAGATAAGAAAGTATTACCTGGCGCAGTATTAGCGTAATGTGTAAATATATTTCTAAATATCTCTAATCTCTATAAATATAATTCTAATCTCTAATATTATAAAACAAAGTCGCTTTTCGCGTTTGTCTGTATGTCCGCGTTGTTCTTTTAAAATACGGAACGGATTTTGATGAAGTTTTCAACATCATTTACAGAATGCATTCCAGAAGGTTTATATATATTTTACCGAAAATATCCGAAATCAGTAAGAACCCATTTTTACTAGTAAAAACGAGTTGCTTCTGATGCTCTTTGATACTTCGCGTAAAAATGGGTTCTTACTGATTTCAGATATTTACGGTAACATATATGTCGCCGCGAAAGCGTCTACCTGTAAAGATTATAACATAATCTTATGCGTAACTACTTATTATAATTGTTATTCACCATAAAGTCTTTGATCCTGCCCTCTATGGGTAACTGTGGAATACTGTTACAGCCGCATGTGTGAAGATTATCGATTCCTTTGCGATTAAACTCCCATCTATCACCAACTTTGTGAACTCAGTCAATATACTGTGCGTTCGCCCGAAAGATAAATTATTACTCATTTCGATGTTGGGGCAAAAACTAAAGTTAAAATTAAAAGGGAACATTTATTTAATGATTTATGGGTTTTTAGTCATATTAACAAGTGGTCATTTGACATAGTAAATTTGTTTATGACAACGCGGTACCGAAGATGGCGCGGTTTCCGAATATTATGATCAATAACCGAATGTAATAATTTAATACAAGAACTAAATAAGTTTCAATAATAGAAAACCAACTATAAAGTAATAAGATTATTTTACAATGCAATTTACTAGTGAATACCTGTTGTTTGATTAAATTCCTTGAACCACAGGAAGTGTTGTCAAAGGAGCAATAGAAAAGTGGTAGAAAGTAATAAAGCTTCTAATTCAACTTTAATCTGAATAACCTTTGTATTTGTGAATATTAGCATTGTTTAATTATAAAAGAATTAACTGATAAGCATTTAGCATTGTTTGTAAGTTTTATTGAACAAACTTAGTAATAAGATATTGTATTGAAATTCGGGGTATGTCGCCGGACTTTGACAAAAGCGAGGCGCACCGAATGGCGGGTGTTGGAGATAAACATGAAAAGAAAAGTTGTGTTAGAAAGAACTGTGATTGTAATTGTTGAACAAATAACCTCTGTACCATAATGTTTTGATTTAAAAGAGTGTCCATGGAGTTTCTTGCCCGTTCTTCTCCATCAGGAACCTACTTCATTTGGAATGGGCGACTAGCTTCAAAAAATAACTCAAACTGAATGACTCCTTGATAAGTGATAACTCAAAAGTGACTGTAAATGTTATAATTGAAATAAATGCTTTGAGTTTGAGTTAAGAGTTGTGTGTGATTGAAAACCAACTACCTACCTATTCTACTATCAACGAAGAATTAAACCGGAGACTGGTTAGACACGGCACAGGATAGATACCTCGCCGTGTTATCAGAAGTGGGATTGCACTTGCGATCCCCTACTGCTCATGCTTATGTCGGACATCCAAAGAATTACGGACAACTACGAAACCTGCTTGCAGTGCAGTGACCGAGTGCGTGCCAAAAGATTTTTTCTCTGAAACCATGAACATGGTGTGTTCTAAGAGTGAGCGACTGGTTGCCCAGCACAGCCAAGACTACTGAAATATTTCTTCCTTACTACGACCTTGATGACAACATGAAGATTGATCACAAATTTAATGATGATGGCAACTTCTGGCTGTGGCAGTGGACTTATATGAGCTTCATGGTGCACTCAAGCAGAACAACATGTACAGCACAGAATGACCGAAGCAGCAGAATAAACCAGAAAAGCAAATATAATGATCACTCCGTCAATGGATTTCAACATCCACCTGGGAAGTATTTTGTTTTATTATTTTAGCATATTGTTATTGAATCACTAACACTTTTTGAACTATGTTCATTACACACTGGCAAGGTTAATGTCACTTTTGCTTGAAAACTTGTGGAAGTACAATAACAACACAAGATAAATTACACTACAAAATAAGCTCATTACAAGGTCAATGTTATTAATGATAAAAGTTTATACTAAACTTTTCTTAAGAAATGGATCTCAAACTTGTTTTGTTGAATTAGTGTTCGCACTACATTTAGGAACTAAGTACTTTTTGACTATTTTCAAGATTTGTTGTTAGCTACATACACACAATAATAATGAAATAGACTTGTTATGTTTGAAATTCGCACTGCTCTTTGTTTATGTCCTGCAATTTCTCTATAGCTTGTGTTTAAAGCAAGGTTTAGGACCTTGTTTATCATCTCCGGGTAAAGCGTTAATTAGTTGAAAGTTATTAGTTCCAAAGAAAAGTTCTATTATATTTTTAATAAATGTCAAGCAAAGCAGATGTCTACTATTCTGCCAATGTGTAAAGTGAGTTGGATAAATAAGAGTGCGTGATATAAAGAAATAAAAATTAAATTAGTTACAAACAAATAAAATCCTTAGATCCCAATGAGAGTTATTTGGCGAGTAAAAGTAATGTTATGAAATTCTAGCTATGGGGAACTTTGATTGGCGATTAGAGTTTTCCACATAAGTATGTAAACATTGAAACATATAGTGGACAACATGTTGCAAAATTCATACAGAAACATTTAAGTATGCAATAGGTTTGTAAAATAAGTCAACGAGATAAGTATGAGATACCATCAAACAAGAAGTTTTCAATGCAAACACAATTTGATAAATGGATAGAAAACATAATTTTCAACATGTTTTTATGCATTCAAATAAAAAAATAAATAAATAAATAACCAATGCATTGTTGCTCATAGTACTCCTCTTCTGTTTAACTTCATCAAACTGTAATAGCCATTACATAACAATAGATTAATTTAATTATTAATTACTGCTTGTTTCTTCTAATCTAAATATTAGTAGGAACACCTTTTCCTGCATTATTATTTATCTGCATAACGTCTCACATTCCAGGTTCCAGGTGATTGTCATATCAAAAAGAAAATGATAACCCCTGCAGAACTACTATCAAAATTATCATAACAAAATCAAACCAATTGTTATCAAGGTCGCCTTAAAAGGCGACTCAACCACTGCAGCCTGTTGAACAAGTGACCGTGTCGCCAGCCCAGGAAAAACCAACCTACATCCCACCAAATGAAAGCCAACTTAAGGACAGCCAATCAGAGATGACTGTTCCAGCTGTTCACACATCATAGCTCAAAAAAAAGGTGAGGAGTTTTCAAACTACTTTCTACTCACCTTGCTCAAAGGCCCAATACAATAGCCAAGTCAACAAGTACCTGCCCACATGATTCTCACATGTGATGCATATCATGCACCAAAGTACTTCTTGAATTATTTTTACCATCTTTATATTTTTGCAATTCTACCTGTAACAACTAATTCTAGTCTATTGCAAAGTACTATTAGTATTTTAACTTACTTACGGGTTAACTGATAAAGAACTCAATAAGTAATACTCACACCAAAACTATTAGTAAGCCCTAGAGGTAACTAATAGGTCTCATGTTATCCCGCTGGGTCCACGGCGGACAATACCGCCCAGAGCTTGATTCCTTATATCCTGTCTAATACAAGACTTCATGCCTGTCATGGAGCAATGGTCCTAATCTCCTAAACCTTTAATCCTATCAAATCAAAGACTTTGTGTCTACCACAGAGCGGTGTTCCTGATCCTATCCTTTAATCCTGTCAAATCCAAGACTTTGTGTCTACCACAGAGCATTACCTTACTATGTAAATGAAACTATTCAGCTAACAGCTGATCATACAACACCACTACACACTATTCTTAACAAGTGTGCTTATGTAAGGTGCAACATCAATGCATTCATTATTTCAATTATGTAAATGAAACTATTCAGCTAACAGCTGATCATAAAACACTACTACACACTATTCTTAATAAGTGTGCTTGTGTAAGGTGCAATACCAATGCATCCAATATGACAATAAAAAAAAAAAAAATACAAGACTTCGTGCCTGACACGGAGCAATTGTCCTAAACTCCTATACCTTTATCCTATCAAATCAAAGACTTTGTGTCTACCACAGAGCAGTGTTCCTGATCCTATCCTTTAATCCTGTCAAATCCAAGACTTTGTGTCTACCACAGAGCATTACCTTCCTATGTAAATGAAACTATTCAGCTAACAGCTGATTATATAACACTACTACACACTATTCTTAACAAGTGTGCTTATGTAAGATGCAAAATCAATGCATTCAATATTTCTAATAAAGAAAAGACTTCGTGCCTGACACGGAGCAATGGTCCTAAACTCCTTAATATTTAATCCTATCAAATCAAAGACTTTGTGTCAATCACAGAGCATTACTATGTGAATGAAACTATTCAGCTTACAGCTGATCATACAACAGTACTACACACTATTCTTCAGAAGTGTGCTTATGTAAAGTGCAATATCAATGCATTCAATATTTCAAAAAAAAAAAAAAAAAAAAAACAAGACTTCGTGCCTGTCACGGAGCAATGGTCCTAAACTCCTAAACCTTTTATCCTATCAAATCAAAGACTTTGTGTCTACCACAGAGCGGTGTTCCTGATCCTATCCTTTAATCCTGTCAAATCCAAGACTTTGTGTCTACCACAGAGCATTACCTTTTGATGACTAAAATGAAACTTCAGCTAACAGCTGATCATAAAACACTACTACACACTATTCTTAACAAGTGTGCTTATGTAAGATGCAAAATCAATGCATTCAATATTTCTAATAAAGAAAAGACTTCGTGCCTGACACGGAGCAATGGTCCTAAACTCCTTAATATTTAATCCTATCAAATCAAAGACTTTGTGTCAATCACAGAGCATTACTATGTGAATGAAACTATTCAGCTTACAGCTGATCATACAACAGTACTACACACTATTCTTCAGAAGTGTGCTTATGTAAAGTGCAATATCAATGCATTCAATATTTCAAAAAAAAAAAAAAAAAAAAAAAAACAAGACTTCGTGCCTGTCACGGAGCAATGGTCCTAAACTCCTAAACCTTTTATCCTATCAAATCAAAGACTTTGTGTCTACCACAGAGCGGTGTTCCTGATCCTATCCTTTAATCCTGTCAAATCCAAGACTTTGTGTCTACCACAGAGCATTACCTTTTGATGACTAAAATGAAACTTCAGCTAACAGCTGATCATAAAACACTACTACACACTATTCTTAACAAGTGTGATCAAATCAAAGACTTTGTGTCAATCACGGAGCATTACCTTCCTATGTGAATGAAACCATTCAAC
Organism: Xanthia icteritia; assembly: GCA_949128155.2. Classification (NCBI taxonomy): domain Eukaryota; kingdom Metazoa; phylum Arthropoda; class Insecta; order Lepidoptera; family Noctuidae; genus Xanthia; species Xanthia icteritia. The sequence continues at coordinate 22,733,591 of OX421935.2, forward strand.
TAACAGCTGATCATACAACAGTACTACACACTATTCTTAACAAGTGTGCTCAAATCCAAGACTTTGTGTCTAACACAGAGCATTACTTTCTTATGTGAATAAACCTATTCAGCTAACAGCTGATCGTACAACACTACTACACACTATTCTTAACAAGTGTGTTTATGTAAGGTGCAAAAACAATGCATTCAATATTTCAATTAAAAATAAATTAAGTAGACAGCAAATCTACAACAAGCTGTCACTAACTAAAACTGTTTACTACCAACTCCTACAATTCAATGGAAATTGTAGGATAATACAAGCAACAACATCCTGTGAAAATGAAACTAATTAGCTAACAGTTGATCATACAATAAACTGAAATACAAATTGTATGCCTTCAATGGCATGAAGCACTAGTTATTTTTATCTCCATTGCATGGCACATTTCTATATTGTAATCTGCTCAGATTACAGGAAAAAGTTGATCTTAGTCTTACTTGCAAGTGACTACTCTGTGTAGCCGTACTTATTAAGGTGTTCCATATTAAATGCATTCGGTATTTCAATTCAAGACAAATTTGGTAGACAGCAGATCTATTATACGATTTTAATGTTACCTAGAACTAACTATTAACAAATTCTACAATTTCTGCATGCATGTGAAAATTAAACTATTCAACTACATCACATACAACAGCTGATCACGCAATATCAATAAAACAAATTGCAAGTACCCAAAGCTAGACTTTGTTTCATAAATGCAATCAATATTTCAATTTAAGGAAAACTGAATAGATGTCAGATCTATAACAAGCTTTAAATGGTAACTAAACTGTCTGTCACCAAATCCTACAATTCATTGAATATTGTAGGACAATAAAAGCAACAATAATCTGCCGACAAAATGTATCCCCATTGTTTCAGATAACAACCTACACCCACGCAACTAGGTAGGATGAGGGCATCGGCAGGTGCAGAGCGCGCACTGCTTTTCAGAATGGCCGTGTCGCCGCGAAAGCGTCTACCTGTAAAGATTATAACATAATCTTATGCGTAACTACTTATTATAATTGTTATTCACCATAAAGTCTTTGATCCTGCCCTCTATGGGTAACTGTGGAATACTGTTACAGCCATTTGCGTGCATCTGTGAACGTTATTAATTCGTTTGCAATCGAACGCCATCTATTACCAACTTTGTGAACCCAGTCAATATACTGTGGGTCAACTGGAAGAGAAATTTACTAACTTCGATGTTGGGGCAATAAACTAAAGTTAAAATTAAAAGGGAACATTTATTTAATGATTTATGGGTTTTTAGTCATATTAACAAGTGGTCATTTGACATAGTAAATTTGTTTATGACAACGCGGTACCGAAGATGGCGCGGTTTCCGAATATTATGATCAATAACCGAATGTAATAATTTAATACAAGAACTAAATAAGTTTCAATAATAGAAAACCAACTATAAAGTAATAAGATTATTTTACAATGCAATTTACTAGTGAATACCTGTTGTTTGATTAAATTCCTTGAACCACAGGAAGTGTTGTCAAAGGAGCAATAGAAAAGTGGTAGAAAGTAATAAAGCTTCTAATTCAACTTTAATCTGAATAACCTTTGTATTTGTGAATATTAGCATTGTTTAATTATAAAAGAATTAACTGATAAGCATTTAGCATTGTTTGTAAGTTTTATTGAACAAACTTAGTAATAAGATATTGTATTGAAATTCGGGGTATGTCGCCGGACTTTGACAAAAGCGAGGCGCACCGAATGGCGGGTGTTGGAGATAAACATGAAAAGAAAAGTTGTGTTAGAAAGAACTGTGATTGTAATTGTTGAACAAATAACCTCTGTACCATAATGTTTTGATTTAAAAGAGTGTCCATGGAGTTTCTTGCCCGTTCTTCTCCATCAGGAACCTACTTCATTTGGAATGGGCGACTAGCTTCAAAAAATAACTCAAACTGAATGAATCCTTGATAAGTGATAACTCAAAAGTGACTGTAAATGTTATAATTGAAATAAATGCTTTGAGTTTGAGTTAAGAGTTGTGTGTGATTGAAAACCAACTACCTACCTATTCTACTATCAACGAAGAATTAAACCGGAGACTGGTTAGACACGGCACAGGATAGATACCTCGCCGTGTTATATATAATTGTTTTATATTAAAAGTAAACGTAGTCTTAAACTTGAAGTTTTGACAAGTTGTGAAAAAGGCACTTATTTGATAGATAAAATGTATGTACTACTGGATTATATATCTTAACAAAATCAACAGAAAAGTCCACAATAGCATAATTATGTCTATCTTCTAAGGATGACCCATAGTAACCATTTTTATCTTTCAGAATTGCTATTTTGACCAATATATTATTAATCCTTGTGTGTTATTAAAATTGGACATTTGATTAAGATTAAAATATACCGGGACATCCCATCATTTAAATGAATACTCTAAATGATATCACAGATTTAAAATTACGCGCAGCAAATAATTATGGCTGAAGGAGCACGGGCGTGGGCGACATGACTGACAGGGGTCAATGACCTTTCCTCGGCTATTAAGGGACTGTGATTATTGAAATTAATTTATGAATTGAATTAATCAGCCTCAACCACCACTTTGGTGATTGAGGCTGAAAAACATTAATAATTAAGTATTCATATATCCAGTTCAACAAAATAGTGGGACCAAAGACAACAGACTACTTTTGTTTTTTTAATTGTAAGGCCCGTTCACACGGCGATGATCAGAACGATATTTTGTAGCTGTATAATATGGGATCATCGCCCAGTTTCTTGGCAGTTTCATACTGCATGCAATTTTCTTACGGCTAAAAACAAATTTTTAGCCGTAAGAAAATTGGGATGTCGACGTGTGCATGAGTACATTGCACCTGTGCAAAGTAATGGCGGGTCACTAGTACATATATATATATATAAATGCGAAAGTGAGTTTGTTTTTTAGTTACGGTACGCTCTAAAGTCAAAGTGTTACCACTGACGTGCGGTCGATTGTACCTACTTGTGTCACACATATTTGGTCTTTTCTACATAGAAATAAGTGAATTTCGAATGTATGAAAATATTTGATGACTTTAGAAGATTAGTGGGTAATAGCAATTTTTTTTTTTTTTTTTTAGAGTCGAATAGAATATTATTTATTGTGGCTACTTAACAGGTATTTAAAAAATAAGCTGGTCAACATTAAAGTGTGTCTGTTACATACCTACCCTTATTATTATAGATGCTATTCAACCACTAACTATTAATAAAAGAAGATTTAACGAGTCACTGAATAACATATTAATAATTGAGATTGAAATTCGTTAAACTTGATACACTCAAAACTCACGCGCCGATTTATTCAAAGAGGTGACTGAAGTATATACCAAGTAGTGTATAATAAACTATTCCAGGAAAACAGGATTATGTTAATTCTTTTAGCTGCTTTTATCAATTTTATGATTTAGTTTGCTTAGTTCAAGAAACTAATTTGACAACCTTGTACACGTTTTCCAAAGAGAAAATAATAATGAGATTTTTTTTAAATAAACAAATTTGACAATCTCACTTTTCTGTTATGCCATATTCTTTCTTACCCTGACAAGCGGGATAGTAAAATAATTGAAAAATCATTTAGTGGCCACGACGTAGGACTGATGACAAAAGTTACCGATAATGTCACAGAAGGTAACAAAAAATACCGTTAACGTCAACGAAGGTAACATAAGTTACCGATAACGTCAAAGAAGGTAACAAAAGTGACCGATAACGTCACAGAAGGTAACTAAAAAACCAAGCATAGGCACAAATCCATCTAACTTGCTACCTTTTTGGCCAGTGCATAACTTTGTGTTGCACCGCAAACCATTATAGCTAGCTTGTATATGACATGTCGAATAGTCACCTTCTGTGGTACTCGATGTTCACCAAACAGTATATTTGGGATTTTTGAATAGTTCGATCCGTAAATGACGTTCATACAACGGGTTAAAAGCTGTGAGTAATCTGTCAGTAAGAACGTAGCAGTAACCGACTTTGACTAGTTCGATCAATCCCGTCATCCAAAACTATCGCTAAAGCCGAATCTACAGTGGGCCGTTAAAAAGGCTCAACGCACTTCTGACTGCCAACCCTGAATGTGATTTGTTTGCGGATGAATGGAGCAAAATTATGCGGAAATATCTGGTTTTCTGTGAGAGACAGTATGCAAGGAAGTGCAATTCCATGTTAGACTTTAAATAAATTATATACAATCATATTTGTCAGAATTATGTAGGTACCTTATATATTTCTATGTCAATTAATTTAATTGGGTGTTGTACCGTTTTAATGTATCTATAACTAAATAAATACATCCCTTTGATCAGAAATAGCCTATCAGTTGTCCAATTTCCCTGTGAGGTCATACAAAGTGAAGGTATGACTGAAAAAATAATATTTTTGAAAGCAATCACAAGTGGCCGTACACTTGAGTGCACACGACATTTTTATTGGATAAAACTTACTTATCTACCATCAACACAGCATTGGTAATGAACAATATTAATTGCAGCAAAGCTACTATTCATTATATTTCGTCGCTTCATTCTTCAGATATTTTTAACCATGTAGTCCCCTTCCCATTGCGCTAGCAACTACGCACGTCTTTTTAGATTTAATTAAAACTTTTTTTTTTTTTTTTTTTTTTTTTTTTTTATATTCTGACAACACTGTACCCTGCCTCCTTGTGTCGGTCAGTTCTAACCGTCATTCCTTTTTCGTGCGCAGCAACGAACGGACGTCTTCAACCCTCAATAAGTATTAGGTTAAAAGTGTATTTAGGTACCTACTATGCCGAAGCGAAACGCAGAAGAGAAGATCGAGCATTACAAGAAAAAAATACGGAGGTTGGAAAAGGAGGCTCATCGCCGTCGAATAAAATATTTTTCGTCATCAGATTCGGAACCAAATCCAAGTAAGTACAATTTTGAATCGTTGGTGTTATAAAAGTGACATTAAAAGTTAAAATATGACTATTCGCCTGGAGGTTGCCCGAGATGGTAACACGATGGCTAAATACCTACCAGTTACTTTACTAAGTAACCCAATAATACCGGGAGGTTGTCCGCGATGGCAACACGAAGGTTTAATTATACCGGGAGGTTATCCGAGATGATAACACGATGGTTGTAAATAGAACAAACATGGTTTCTATGAACTAGAATCACGTGTAATACTGTTCTTACGTACTTATGTACGAATTATTTGCCGTGTAAAGTTATAACTACCCTCATAACTTATGAAAAATGTTACCAGGTCCAAGAGAAACGGGTGACCCCGAGACTGTGGACGCTGTGGCGGACTCCGAGCCAGACACATCACCACCAGAACCACCACCGAGCAACGTAATTATTGCCTCAGAAGTTGCGACCGTTTCACCATGCGTTGACATCGAAACCACGAACCCCACTGATCCAGATTTGGATCCAAATATTTTGGCGGCGTTGGGCGAAATCACAGACGACACACCGGAATTTGGCGAAAAAATTCACGAAAATCTCGCAAAAATATGGTTACCTTTGTTAAGAAAGGGCATGACAAAGGAAAATAGGGATATAATTTTTAAAAATTACCTCATACCCGTAAACTGTCCTTTACTTCAAGCACCAACGCTTAACCTCGAGGTTTCTGCGGCCATACCGGAATCTGGTAGATTTCGGGACAAAAAAATTACCGCTAGCCAACAACAACTGGGTGTGGGCATTACCGCTGTCAATAGGGGTTTACACTTGCTTATCAATAATGAAAGCAGAGTAGAAGCAATTAAATTTATAAGCGACGGATGTCGAATCTTATCCGATTTGCATCACCAAAATACAGAAGCTAGAGTCCGATTTATACTTCCCGGTTTGGACAAGTCATTTTTACAATTTCTCGATCGTTCCGAACGTGACAACACACTGTTTGGTAACGACCTTTCGGAAAAAATTAAAGCCTCAACGGCTATTGTAAAACAAGGGGAACAAATCAAGAAGACTTTGCCCGCATTAAAGCCTTCTAGTTCCAGCTCGAAAGCACAACCAGCAGCTAACCGGTCCAGCTTCCAGGGAAACTGATCGGGACCTTCTCGCTTCCAGTCGAACAGGGGGGGGCGAGGGGGTCAGAAACGGACCAACTACCGAGCTCACTCTGCATCCAGCCAGTCGAAGGCGAACTACAAGCAACGTGCCCCAACACGACGTCATTAACTCAGGTACATGCAGGCAGAATTAAGTTTCATTATGATTGCTGGGCAAAAATCACTGATAATATGACGGTTCTCAAATGGATTAGTCAAGGTGTAGATATCCCTTTATCAGATGGGCTACTACTGCCCTATAATACAACCAAAACAGTTTGGTCTAAACAAGAGAAATATGATATGGCGATCGCTATTAACAAGCTCATAGACTTAGGTGCAGTTAGCGTTTGTGAACCTGTAAAGGACCAGTTTATATCTCGCATATTTTTATCACCTAAGCCAAACGGCGAAAAAAGATTCATCTTAAATTTAAAATCATTTAATCAGTTCGTCAAAAAATCTCACTTCAAAATGGAAGATCATAGGACCGCCTCTAAAGTCATTCCAAAAAATGGTTTCCTTGCAACAATAGATCTTAAAGAAGCCTATTTTTTGGTTCCAATTAAAAAATCATGTCGAAAATACTTACGTTTTCAATTCGAAAATGATAAATCTGATACGATAACATACGAATTTAACGCAATGCCCTACGGTCTTTCCATTGCTCCTAGAGTGTTTACAAAAATTATGAAGGAGGTCATGACCTATCTTAGATACAAAGGACATAAATCAGTCATATACTTAGATGACACCTTATGTATTGGAAAAACCTACATGGAGTGCCTCAGTAACGTTAACGAAACTTTACGAGTGTTAACTTGTCTCGGTTTTGTGATAAATTATAAAAAGAGCTCATTATTACCCCAACAGGAGTGCAAATTTTTAGGTTTCATCTATAATACGACAAACCTTTCGGTTTCATTACCTATCGACAAACGTCGTTACATCGCGCAGCTTGTTAAAAAGTTCATCGGTTTGCCTCCCTGTACCATAAGAGAATTCGCTCAGTTAATCGGCGTTCTCACAGCAGCGTGTCCTGCCGTTAAATACGGGTGGTTATATACCAAAACTCTAGAGCGTCAAAAATACCTCTTATTGAATCGATTTCATAATAATTATAATTCAAAAATAAATCTAGAACGATACATTCTTAATGATTTAAATTGGTGGTCTCAAAACATATTTACTTGTACTAACTTCGTCGACACCCCTGATTTCGAATTGGAAATATTTTCCGATGCGTCGAAAACAGGGTGGGGAGCATTTTGTAATGGTACTCGCGCTCATGGATCATGGAAGGAAACTGAAAGGGAATGTCATATAAATTACCTAGAGTTATTAGCTAGTTTTTTAGCACTAAAAATATTCGCGAAGGAACGATCAAATTGTTCCATATTGTTACGAGTTGACAATAACACAGCGTTGAGTTACGTTAATAGAATGGGAGGAATACAATATCCTCACTTAAATGATCTTGCTTATCAAATTTGGCAATGGTGCGAGATACGGAATATATGGATATTTGCATCCTATATTAATACCAAACAAAATATCGAAGCCGACATTGAATCAAGAAAAATTAATCCCGATATAGAATGGGGCTTATCAGACCAAGCATTCAAAACTATCATTCGTAAACTAGGTCAACCTGTAATTGATCTGTTCGCTTCTCGCACTAATGCCAAATGTCACTTGTACGCATCCTGGTTTCCCGACCCAGACGCATCTTTTGTCGATGCATTTACAATTAATTGGAAACGTAATTTTTTCTACGCCTTCCCCCCATTCTCATTAATACTTAAAAGTGTTTATAAGATATTAAACGATGAGGCGTGTGGTATACTCGTATTCCCATAGTGGCCATCACAGCCATGGTTTCCTATCGTTACAGAATTAATTTCCTCAGAAATAATATTTTTTGAACCCAGTAAAAACTTGCTCCTATCCTCTTCCAGGGATCACCACCACCCGCTGCACAGTCATCTTACAATGGCTGCAGCGATACTCTCCGGGAAGCCTTCTTCCGACGTAACATCCCCGTAGAAGCAATAGATCTCATGTTAGCATCCCTTTCTGATAATACCAAAAAACAATATAGCGTCTCATACAAACTCTGGTGGCAGTTCTGCAAAATTAACAAAATTGATACTTTTAAGAGCACAGTCGCAAAGGTCATCTCTTTTCTGACAACAGAGTTTAATAAAGGTGCCTCGTATGGATCTTTGAATTCCCACAGATCCGCACTCTCGTTACTATTGGGCAACAACATTGGTTCCGATGAATGCATCAAACGTTTGTTAAAAGGAGCCTATAAACTTAAACCTAGCAGGCCAAAATATACACACACGTGGGACCCGCAATTAGTACTTAATCTTGTTTCTAAATGGTACCCGAACCGAAATTTAGACCTAGATAAATTGACAAAAAAATTAGTTATTTTACTGGCTTTATGTACGGCACAGCGAGTCCAAACTCTTTCCCTTATAAAACTAGACAATATAAATATCTCGTCAAATGGAGTAAAAGCAGTGATAACAGACGTTGTCAAGACTTCTGCTCCAGGAAGAGAACAACCAGTACTTTTTCTTCCCTACTTTGTAGAAAATAAAAATATTTGCCCAGCTACCGTACTCACAGATTACATATTTATTACAAAAAATCTAAGAGCCAAAAACATACCAAACTTAATACTAACGATTAAAAAACCTAATAAGGCGGCCACAGCTCAAACAATAAGTCGATGGATAAAATCGGTATTATCAGAAAGCGGTGTCGATACATCAACATTCAGTGCACACAGTACACGACACGCCTCGACTTCTTCTGCAAGCTCGGCAGGTGTGTGCATCGACACAATACGTAGAGCCGCGGGATGGACCAGCCGATCCCAAACGTTTGCCAAGTTTTATAAACTTAATATAATTAATGAAGCCGAATTTGCAGAATCAGTATGCCTATAGTTGTAACTAGTTGTAAGGAATTGATTGTAAATCAAACACAAATCATATTGTAGAAGTACCAACATTATTTATTTTTTCAATATGTAATTAAAAAGTAAATAAATAATCATTTCAAAAATCCTTGCAATTTATTTAAATGAACTTGCAAATCTCATTATCTCTTAACATCTACATGGTTAAAAATATCTGAAGAATGAAGCGACGAAATATAATATATGATCAAACGAACTTCAAAGTGAAGTTCGATCATTATTATATGAGTCGCTTCATTCGAAGATATAATTTCCCAACCCACCCTAAAGAACCCAGAGATTTGCAAAAATCACTACTTAATTATCTCTAAAATAATGACGGTTAGAACTGACCGACACAAGGAGGCAGGGTACAGTGTTGTCAGTATATAAAAAAAAAAAAAAAAAAAAAAAAAGTTTTAATTAAATCTAAAAAGACGTGCGTAGTTGCTAGCGCAATGGGAAGGGGACTACATGGTTAAAAATATCTTCGAATGAAGCGACTCATATAATAATGATCGAACTTCACTTTGAAGTTCGTTTGATCATATATAAAAAGTCTTATTTACCGTGTCAAGAAACGTGTCAGGAACTTAAAACCTTACTCAATGGGCAAAAAAAATAGAATGAATTAAAGACGGTACTTACAGAAGTAACAATCTGGTTCTCATTAAACTTCTGTTTGATGACCATGATGAATGCAATCGTTAGCATGACGTTGCCGAGCACGGCCAGGCCCCACAGTACCAGCGACCTTCCACTCTTGGACGTGAAGTGACTGGTCCCGTGCAGCGTCGTGATCCTCTCGATTACGGACACGAAGTACGCGCTGTTTATCTTTTGCTTCTTCTTTGACATTTTGATCTGAGGAAGAAACAATATAAGGTAGAAATTGCAACGACCATTTATTTATGTAAATTATATACTTTTAAAAGTACCCACAAATGGTTTTATTTCATTCTGATTCGTGTTACAAACTAGTTTCGATAACTTTTTAGTAAAGCATACATGAGCGACATAAAATACGAAAGGCCTATGCAGATAATATAAGTGATATCGCTGTTGCGCTCGGTAGCGATACTGGTCCAAAGTAACTAACAAAAAGGCGAACCAGTATCGCTACCGAGCGCGACAGCGTTATCGCCTATATCTGACTAGGCCTTAAGGGACGTCATGAGAATGGACAGTCTAATTGCACCGTTTTTTCGATCACCAATTCATTTGTCAAGATGGCATTTGCGATTGGCAAACTTTGAAAAATTTCGATAAGCAATGACCTTTTAATTATTGAAAATGTGAAAAATAACCAAAAAGAAAGCGATAAAGTATCGTTGTTTATAATTAAGCACCAGAATACAGGGATATTGGTTATATGTCGGAAATCTATTAAGGGGATGTAAGAGAAGACATTTACAACCAAGTGACCAATTTTACTACATTTTTTTTTTTTTTTTTCTTACATTTTAAAATATAAAATGTCAAATTACTGAAAATTATTGACATTGGCATAGGGTTCATTAAGAGTTATTTGGTTGCAATTGACATCCCCTTAACGGATTGCCGATATTTATCCAATAACCCTGTATATTCAAAACAAACAGTTTATGGCATAATTCACTTTTCTTAAAATTATAAATGTCACCTCAAAATGTTCGTATCGCACCAATCTCTTGAACCTCTACTCCTAATGAATGTGATTTAGGCTCGAACAACGAACGTATCTAAAGCTCTGATTACATTTTAATTTAGACATGAATAAATTATTATTTTCTTCAAGTCACATGGAATAGAAATTGCTTGTATGTTTTTGTATCGTAAGTAATTTATTTTGTCTTTCTCATCGTATTTTTTTTTAAGTTACAGCTCTGCCAATGAGTTCTTAGTTGCCGTCGATGAACAAAATAATTAAACTATGGAACTTAATAGTGATATTATTATTATAGGTAACAATTATGACTGTTTTGCATTAAGACAAAACAGGTATTATATGTTGGAGAAAACACAGCAATGATATGAAGAAGCAGTCCTTATGATTCTGTAAAAATATGAGAATATCCCCCTAAATCAGTAGGAGTATCGAGCATACCTTCTTTTTTCTGGCACCTGAGGGCGCCGTAAACACTTTACCGTCAATTTAGCTGTCAAGCGTCATTGCAGTCTTCATCAATAGCAAGCTCCTTGTCTCATTGCTGTGTTTTCTCCAACATATAATACCTGTTTTGTCTTAATGTAAAACAGTCACTTATAAGTCTTCGAAAACACAGCAATGATATGAAGACCTGTTTGATATCTGCTGGTGACCAGAAAAATAAAACACAAGAATGCAATGTGAATGCAATTTGTTAGAATATCCCAAAAGGATTAAAACCATTTTTTCTTTGTTGAACTTTCATGTATTAAACCAAAGCTTAGGCTCTAATATTGGGAAAAACTAAATAAATCAAAATTAAGAATTATTCAGTCATCTAAAGTCATTAATTCAACTGACTTTGTAAGTGAACAAAACAAAAATAAAAATCTTCTCAATAAACTCAAGAAATTATACAGCCACATCTACTGCTAAAATATGCATAAATCATCAACTAAGGATAAAATTTCCAAGTTAATTAAAGTAATTAACAAACAAAAACAGAACAAACCAGCCTCTGTCTTTAAATCATGAAATAATAAAAATAATTCTTAGTTTCAACATTGAGATCACACCATGAAATAGGTATTAGGAGATAAGTTTAATTAATTAAACAGTTTTAAAATTATTATAAAGTAACCCCACTGTAGCATCATCGCTGACAGATCTATTTACTTCTTTGCAGTAATATCTTGAAAATGTTTCTACACACTTCCAATTTCCCCTCTCTAATATTTCCTGTATTGGTCTGTTGTCCAGCCATCCCCGAGAAGCTACCGCTGATCTTATACTACCTGGGGAGGCATCAATTTTAGCAAGCTTAAAAGCTGACCGCACCCAACCTGCAATCATTGTTTTGGATGCAGGCCTGACCACTCCTGTGATGGAGATAAAAAGAGATTTTATTTTACTATCCTGACAGCGTCTGGCTTCTGTGTTCTTAATCAACGCCTTAACGTGAGTTACTGGGCAAATTTTAGGATCTTGATGCCATATAGAAGCCAGCTTGATTGCCTGTGCGAACCTGTTTCAGTTTTTGAGCCAAACCTTGGCCAAAATGTCAAGGTGTCTTCAGACTCTGTAAAGCCCTGCTCACTTAGTTCCAAGAGGGTAAGGTCATGCAAACTTCGACCATAAGCTAGTAAAAGAATCAATTCAGTCCTTCTGCTTTGGTCAAAAAGAGAAACTGAACAAGCAGATGATTTCAACCAGTCAAACAAAATATTTACACTCCATATAGGGAGTTTAACTGGGTGTGGTTTAGAAAAAGAGATGGCTTTAAAACTTGTTGAATAAAAAAGTTCTTTGATAGGTTCTCTACCGTTGTTGCACAATATGTCGAAATAACGGATTTGTGTAAAAGAATGGTACTATATGCAAACTGATTTTGTAAATATAGATTGGCCAAAAACCTAGCTACATCCTTACCCTCTGGACACTTACTGTTTACATTATGAGACTTACTCCAGTGCAACCATCTTTTAGGTGCTCAAGGTAGAGGGACGCCAGCTCTTTTTCAGTAACAGCTGCTCATCCCGACTCCAATCAGTTACTTGATCTTCCCACCCCCAACTTTCCAAGCCTGAAGCCTTAGCTTGTCTACTTGAGGAGGGCTCAACCTCGTCGTCCAGTCCAACAGAACCTCCCTCAGGTTCTCTATCGGAAGAGGGGGGGCTAGCGCGGGTGCTTGCAGATCCGGGAACCAGAAGCACTAGGTTCACCGTGGCGCTATCACGTAGTATGTCCCTACTGCCCTGTTTAGGTGTGCCAGGACCCTGGGTATCATGCTCGGAGGTGGGAATACCCACGCTATTTGAAACACCCATTTTTGACTGAAAGCGTCGCAGAAAAGCGCGGAGCCATCTCTTGAGTCTAACGTCACATACCTTGGGACGACAGCGGTTTCTCTTGTAGCGAAGAGATCGACTTCGGGAACGCCCCAATGTCTGAATATTGCCTCCGTGGCTGATAGCAGATGCCACTCGGGTACTGATCTTCCCCTTGATAGGCAATCTGCGATGCCATTCAGGTTCCCTGGTAAGTGGAATGCTGTCATCGTTATGTTTGACCGAAAGGTCAATTCCAATAACCTGGTTGTTAGCCCCAGTAAGTTTAACGAACGAGTTCCGCCCTGATTCCGGATGTATGCCACCAGAGTCCTGTTGTCTGACTGTATTAGAATGTGGGCATTTCGTAACAGTGTACCCTGGCACCTGATGACTGCAAAAACGGCATACATCTCCTTCATATTGGAGTGCCAGGCTCTTTGGTTTGTAGCCCATTTGCCTGAGAGGTATTGACTGTTTAAGTTCGCTCCCCAGCCCGCGTCCGCTGCGTCTGTAGTTAAGAAATGAGTTATTTCTCTCTTGTGTAGTGGGGTTGGACTGCCTTCTATCGCATCCAACCACCACCGCAAGTCCTCACGCACTCTGGGGCAGAGTGCTCTTTTCTGGCCTCTTCGAGTAAATTTTCTCAGAAAGAGCTGTGCCCTGCGACAGTAAAGCCGGCCCCGAGCGAAATTTAGCATGCCCAACAAACTTTGAAGCTCTCTTAATGAGCAGCTGTCTCGGCTCAACATGTTTGTCAGAGACCTTTTTATACCCAGAACTTTTCGGGTGGGCAAAGCTACTGTCCGGTTCTAAGTGTCCCAGACTAGCCCCAAGTATTCCAATTAGAGTGTGTGCTCGGTTACGGACTTCTGGTGATTTACATGCCAACCCAAAGATTCCAAAATGGCCAGCGTTTCCGCAACCTGGACCGTAAGCTTGGATTTGTCCTGAAAAGCCAGGAGATAGTCGTTTAAGTATACTAGGAGGCGTCCCGATCCCGGAGGATTTCGGCCACCCAGTTTGAAACTGCTGCAAACGCACGGGGTGCCGAGGACAGGCCGAACGGAAGTGCTGTCAACTGAAGGATTTATCTATAGTAAACAACTCGTAAAAACCTTCTGTGAGTCTCCGCGACACTCAGATGGAAATAAGCCTGGTGAAGATCGATCTTCACCAACCAGTCGTTGGCCTGAAGAAAGTCTGCTACATCTATCTGTGATATGAGATGAAAATGCTTTGTTGTTACATATATATTTAAAGCTTTGAGTTTGAAAATTGGGCGCAATCCCCCATCTGATTTCTTTATCAGGAACATTTTTGAGAAGAAGCCCGGGTCTAGATTCATTGGTTTTTCTAAATAACCCTTGCTTTTCAACTCTTTGACAATTTGTGTCATTTCCGGGGAAACTTTGGTGGCTAGGCATTCTAAAAAAATTTTGGTTGGGTATTTCAGAGGAAATTTCTTCTTGAAGGGCAAGCGGTAACTCGCTATTGAATTTATAATAAACTGGTTTGCCCCTAATTGAGCCCACTTTTCTGTGGCATATTTCAGGCATCCCCCTCTGAAATCCCGTTGCGAGTCAATTATCTTTGAGTTCGACCTCTCCACATTGGAACGACGCTGACGAAAGGGCCGAGTCTTTCGAACCATATTATGTTTGATATTTTTATCCGACTTCCTAGTCTTATTTTTATGGAAGCTCTTCCTATTATGGAATGTATGATCCCCACCCTCTGGAACCTTCTTCTATTTTAAATAGGTTGGAGTATTCAACCAGACCTGAGACCCGACCTCCGAGGGACTGTATTATAGGCTGCAGAGCCTCTGTACTGAATAAGAACCCAGAGCTTGGTGGGGCATTTCTTAACGTGTTTTTAAGATTTTCATTAGAAATTTCCTTTAAAATACGTTCACGCCTAACCACAATACACTCGAAACGTTTTCCACATATAAAAAATTTCGTTTGATTTCGGTAAATCGAATTCCCGATTTTATTCAGGAGCGGGATTGGATGGTCAAAATAGACCTCAAGCAAGCTTACAACCACGTAAATGCAGCACCCGCTCACCGTTGTTTTCTACGTCTATTGTATCGAAATCGGTTACTGCAAATGACCTGTTTGCCGTTTGGCCTGGCGACAGCGTCCAAAGTATTTGCATCGTTGACCAACTGGACCGCCGAGATTTTCAGGAATCTAGGCATTCGAGTAGTAGTTTTTCTCGACGATTATCTCCTAGTAGCACAGGACAAAATAACACTCATAAAACACGTCAACATTGTTCTTCAAACTCTGTCAGCTCGGTTGGCAGGTGAACAGGGAGAAATCGATTCTTATCCCTCGAAAGATAATAGAGTATTTGGGTTTGATGTGGAATCCGTGGCAAAATCATTTTATTTTACCAGAAAACAAAATTCAGCACATACAAGTAGTTTTGTCAAAATTACTTCGGCGGCTGAAGGCGTCTCTTCGAGAAATATAGAGTATCATAGGCGTTCTGAATTTTGCTCGTCTGGTAGTTCCAATGGGATGTTTGAATTTTCGGCACTTACTGGTTTATTGCAACCTGGTCCTTAAAATGCCATGTCAGTCGACTTATCCTTTGCCTGCGGAGGTACTAGCAGAATTAAATTGGTGGAAGGTTCACTGTGTAGAGAAATTCAGGCTTCACCCACCAGTAGTAAAAAATTTTGGGGGTGGAGTAAAATGGTCTTCACCTATCGGGCAACTGGACAAAAGAAGAAGAACGGCTTCATTCGAATCACAAGGAGATGTACACTATTCTAAAATGTTTGATAGAATTCGCTCCGTCTCTGAGCCACACATCTCTGCATCTGCAGTGCGACAACAAAGCGGTTGTAGCGTACTTGCGGAAGGAGGGGGGAAACAAGTCGCGGATCTTGATGGAGTTTATATATCAAATTTTTCACATACTTTAAAAGTACGACATTCATGTAATCCCCCATCACATTCCAGGCAAGTATAACAACGTCGCAGACGGTCTGTCGCGTCACTCGATGTTACAAGAATGGTATCTACTCCCCGAATTCACCAGTATTGTCTTTGCAAAGTGAGCTGTTCCCCAGACAGATCTTTTTGCCTCCAGCACAGCCCACGTAGTACCTTGTTATGTAACTCTAGATCAAAGAGATCGGCGAGCATGGAGATACAACGCGTTCGCATTCAAATGGGATTTCCGTCTGGCTTGGGTCTTTCCTCCTCCGAGTTTGATACCCCGGGTCCTGATGCATCTAAATCAGGCTCGAGGTATATTCCTGATAGTTGCACCGAGGTGAATCCGAGCATTCTGCAGAGCAGACTTGAAGACCAGAACGCTCGCACCTCCGTTCACGATTCACAGGTTATCGAAAGTGCTAGTAGATACGAGGACCGGGCAGCCCCCAACTCGAGTGAAGGAGCTGGTCTTAGAAGTATGGAGATGTGCGGGTGGTCTGAATCCTTAGGTGACTGGTCTGAAGAACAAAAGTGTCTACTGAAAGAAGGTTGGAGGTCGTCGACTTTAAATACATATAGGCCAGCATGGCAGAGATGGTTGAATTGGTGCTCTACGTTTGGTATAAATTTCTCAGACCCTTCAGGTAGTGATTTGGCTCGATATTTAGCGGATTTGCATCTAAAAGAAAAATTATCCTATCGTACTGTTTTACTTCATAAATCGGTTGTGTCCACTTTATGTAATACAAAGAGTGAGGCCCGTTTAAGTTCAAACATTTAAAAGACTGCCTGGTTTAATTGGTTTCTCAAGTTTTAAGGTGTTGAGGCCACAATGAACGATTTGGCGCGCGGCGACCACCTGGTGAACGGGGGCGGAAATACGTCATCATCGTGTTGTCAGGAAGGAGATACTTGCACATACCTATATAAATGTGACACGAAAACGAAAGATGCTAGACTCAAATTATGTTTATATGACCCCGAATGAGTCTCCGGACAAAAAAATCGTTTTGTTTGAAGGTAAAACGCTGCTATTATTATTCAATGTGTGTGTGAGTTTAGATAAAGGTAGTGTATGAAGTGAAACTGCACATAACTAGGCATTAAAAACTCGTGTTACATATATTATGTTAATACAATTATGTTGATGTTACTGTTCATTATGATGTCAATATGGCGTATAAATATTAAAAAAATGTTTTTTTTTACTCGATGTGTTTTTACAGTACTACAAATGTATCTTCAGAACATCTAAACGTTAGTAGTTTTAATATGGTAAATGAGCTTATTGTTAAAAATACTAGCTTACAAAATACGATACTACAAACTAGTCGAAAAATACATTTAAAACTTTGATCATCATTAACTTAAATCAATTAATAATTACACTTTTTTCTTTTTACTTAACTTAATAACGAAAGTTATAAATTGTTTTGAAGTTAATTGAACTTCTCCAACAACTACAATTTAGTGTAATTAGTGAATTAATGTTAATAATTCATATATGTATGCTTTCTTTAACTTACTGAAATATTAGATTTAGAGCACTTTAAGCCTTTAATCAAAGTAGTTTGTTCATCAAAAATGTAAAAATAAACAATCTTAATTGTAGATGAATATTATTTAGAGCTTTTCTGATATGGCGTTAATTTCTAAATAATTCTCTTGGAAAATAAGTAAGTAAGTACTTACCGAGACTATTTTCCAACATGGCAATAGACAAGGCATTGAAGTCGACGCTCATTTCGAAATCCAAGTCATTTTGCAAGCATTGCACCCTACACGGAGTGTACTACTTCTACAAAGCTTCCAGTTATGGTGTGCATCTCCTGTGGGCCATGATTATAGCGGCCAGCATGGTTTTGTGCTGCTTTCTCAGTCACATGATCTGGGAAAAATTTGTGATTGATCCTACTTTGACTGTGGTGAGTACTTTTTTTTGTCATGTTATTTTATTTTTGCTGGCAACCCAACATTATTTTATTTTAATAATCATGTAGATGAATTTCTTACGAAAAATTTGATATCAAGAAAGCATTCTGAGCACGCTTTTCAGGAAGATTCTATTTATTGAGTAATTCCGTGAAAAATTGACCCGTTACTAAGCGGCACAAAATGGACAATTTTTAAATGACACTAATATTTCACGACACTAAACGACGACGAACGAACGGACGTTACGAACTCCGCTTTACTAACAATAATGACGATAAAACCAATATTCTTTGTTCTTTTAGAGGGAATCGTTATTACATACGCAGATATATAAAGTATAATTCGCAAATGAAAGAATGTTTATCACGTTATAACTGTGACTATTATTCTATATTAGTGGACTCCTTATTTGACTACCTGTATTTCGTACGCCTTTCGTCACCGATTACAGCGTCACGGTTGCCCGATGGGTGAAAAAAAATGGCTGATCTACCATAATAATGTTCCCATGAAAATAAAATAACTTGTTTTGATAGTTTTGTACTATTGAAAGCAAATAAAACAGTAGTGACTGAAGTGGAATGTCCACAATGGTTAGCACCAATGTGATAATCATTATTTAAAAAAAAAAATTGTAATACAATAAGATTTGTTTATAAAATTAATGTTATAATGAAAAAAAAAACAGTATTCTTTAAAACCTCACAAAAAACACTGAAGTGTGTCTTAAAAACCATGAACATTGAACAGTTAGTTAAAGTTAGCGACAGGAGGTGTGACACGCTAAAATTGCCGGTTTTGCTTCTTATTTTGGATATTTTATTTTTATTGTTTTTCCTTTCTTTAATTTTTTCTTTCTCAGTTAGTTTAAATGATGGTCTGGCAGTTTGAGTACTTTATGCGACCTACCCAAATGTCCTTTCTTTGGTATTGTTCGTCGAGTTGAGCTCCTTAAGTTCTGAGTTGAGCTCTACGATTACTGACAAATGCTTGCACTGACTGGACAGGTCCACTCAAATCTGTGTGGTTCTTTCCTCAAAAGACCATTTCAGACACTAATCTACATGGTCCTCATATGGCCTGACCAAGATTATGTCTGGACTTTAAAAGAGACTGTGACCTCTGAGTTTGTTTCGGTCTTTCTTCTCAGAGTAGTCAGATAGGAAACGCCGAACTCATCTAGCATTTTCTTCTTATTTTTTTTTTAATATGACGTGTAAAAGTGATTGCAATATCCTATTTACAGAATAAACAATTTCATTTCATTTCATTTCATTTCATTTAATAGGGAACAGGGGTTGCGAGGAATTTGAAAAATAGGTATTTGAAGAAACTATTGACGTCTCCTTACCTCAAGTCTACCCCCGTAGAGTGCGATAGGGACAGCTACAGCTCAGACGAATTAAATCATAAAAAAAATTGTCGAAATCGACGTTTCGTATTCCCCTTTTTTCTCCTCGAAAACTGAACCGATTCAATTATTTTTTACATTTAATTTTTTTTAAAGGGTACGTCTAGGTTCCTATCATTTTCATTTATGTTAAAAACTTTTTGAATTTGTCTGGTACTCCTCTAACCACGGCGGTAAAAATGGGGCATTTTTGTAATTTTTGGAGGGTCCGATTTTCTTTACCGATAAGTTGCTGAAAAAAAGGAAATAACAAGGACGTGACTACAGCAGACCTTGATTTTATGAAAAAAATGATTGGTCTAGAGGCATTATTCAGGAAGAAAAAAGGAGAATACATTTGTATGGAGTATCGCACGCCCTGTTCCCTCTTAATCAGATATATTAGCACCAATTGAATCCGTTATACTTTTTTTTTTAAGTTTAAGAACTACACAGTTCATTAAAAGAAAACTGCATTCAATAGAGAATAAGAATGTCTTGTAAATTGTTTGTAAATGTTTGTGGCAATACTTTTTCATTAGGGTAATTTTTCACGGAATGGCTCTATTACTATATTTGAATCAAAATTTAATTTAATCTTGGGGCCTAAAACGGCCGCTTTAACAGAATCATAATATGATAATATTATGAATCATATTAAAAATCGTAAAATGATCACAAACTGACAATTCATAATAATAACTGCGTTCAATTCATATTACACAATTCATTTGTTTGACAGTTTTGTATTATAATGAAATAACATATAAACCGTAGATATAAAAAATAAAAATCTAATTGAAACTGTAAGTAAAGAAAAATTTACCTGTTAAATTAGGGTCTTAATTTTTTTCATGCGGCAATATTTACACCAAACATGATTCTGATATGAATTGAATTGAATATGATTCAGTTAATATGTGTCACCAAAATGAATTTCTTTTAGAGGAATTGCTTAATGTGGCCGTTTCAGGCGACCTAAACGTCATTCGCAGAATATACCTAATGTAAGGTAATAATGTTACCGTGAATAAAGTTTAATGTTGCAAAGTAATATGAAAATAGGTAATCATTTCCGAAAACGAAAATTAAACAGCCCAACAGATTTTCAAGGGGAATCATACATACAACCACTAAACATAAGCATCATAACTGGATCACGCTTCCTTGGTAGTTATATTAGTGAAGGAAAAGAAATCTTTGTAAACAAGAAAATTAAAAACTAGATATCTACAATAGAAAAACTTTCACTTATCTGTAAAGACTCACCCCAAGCTGCCTACACAGCACTTACTAAAGCAGTTCAATTCTAATGGTCATTCCTATTATGAGTCTTAGATAACGCAAACCAATTCTTCAAAACACTAACAAACACACCGTACAATTTTTTTATCCACTCTGCAAAGAGGCGATATCTCACCCTTTTTTTCTTTCTTCACTGGTCGAACAGGTATTTATTTTACAAACTTCCATGTGTGAATCAAACATTGCAATTTTTTCAAATTTTCTATATTCGTCCTTTCATTGCAACATTTTTAATAGCTACGCATCCTTTAATTTGAGATCAAATGTTTTCAATTGGATTAAAATCCGGATGATAATATGGTGGCAATCGTAAAATGGTATGGGCATGTTCTTCCATAATGCGATCAATAGCAAACTCTGAGTATCTTTCTTTGTGTTTTTTACAATGTCATATAAATAGATCTTCAATGAGTTTGAGTTATGATCGATTTGATCGATATGATGATATCGATATCGATTTGATCGATATGATGATATCGATTTAATCGATCGATATCGATTTGATGATGAGTTATGATAGAGATCTATTTATATATATATATATAAATAGATCTTCAATGAGTCATAATTATATGTCTTAATACATCATGCAATAAGGACCTACTGTGGTGTTAATGAACTAAGCTACATGTTCACTGTGCTTTTACTGCACCAGTCTCTCTTCATGTAGACTGGCTTATAAAGTTACTAGCTGCGCCCCGCGATTTCACTTCACCCGCGTAAGTCTCGATCCCGTGGGAATATCGGGATAAAAAGTATCATATATCCTAATCCAAGTCATGGTCTACCCATGTGCCAAATTTCATCCAAATCTATTCAGCCATTTTAGCGTGAGAGCGTAACAAACAAAAAAACTCACTTTCGCATTTATAATATTAGTTAGGATTAGGATTCTGTAAATACATATTTGTTACGATTAATGATATTTTGATCAAGAAAATTTGTATTTCGGGGACTACCCTTGCGCTTTCGCCTTACCACTACCGTACCTAACGGGCTTTTTGTCTAATCTTGAATGGAGCAGATCAAATTATTTGTACAATCTAGAATAGATGTCTTTCGATTGACATTGATTGAAATCCCAGTTTCAGCTACAACGGTTGTTGTTTTTGCTGTTACATTAAAAAAACAAACTGCCTTGTACTTCGCAATTTGCTACACACACAATTAACACAAGTTATTCAAGTTGTACAAAATGCGGTCTCGCCGCTCACACATTAAAGTTTAATGAAACTCATATATTTATTAAATTGAACAAAGGATGGTTTTATAGCTCTAATCTCTACTAGACAAACAGAAAACGTAAACAAAAATATACATAATATATAGACTTTCAACTCAACAAAAATGTTAGGCATACAAAAGAACGGCAGTCTTTTTTGCTGTCGAAAGCTAAAACCGTTTCCATCCTATCCGCTACCGGATACCTTTCTGGCCCAATTTTGTTAACCTTACTTAGTTTTCTGAACAAAAGTAAAAGAAGCCGAATCCTTTCGAATACGAAAATCGTCCGTAACATCCAAAGACTATATATATTCTCTTTGGTAACATCTAACGTAATGCTTCGAGTGAAATGTCCTTGTCTGCCGTTTCATTACAGTCTGTCATTCATATTTTTGGCAGGTATATCTGCTAGTTATGTAAAATGATTCATCCTGAACCCGATGATATACGCCTTAGGTACATAAATAACTATGGCTATTTTATTGTGTCTCGGTTAAAAATAGCTTCACATTAAAAAATGGTTATTATTTTGGATTCCGCATTTCTGGACTGTAGACTGTATGGAATCTCCACAGGTTTGAAGTTTGTAATATTTTTGGCAAACATTCTGCAAAGAAAATATTTGGTAAACGCGTCATCCTGATTATTATTTTCAGTGCTATAATTTGCATTCATTGATAGCCTTACATTATCGGTTTTATTGAAACTGAAGCTACTAACAGCACCACATAATTAAAATAAAGGAAGACTTTTTGCGGTCTCACTGAAAATTATATATTTTATTTGCTATTTGATGATTTGTAAGTGTGTTAGAAACCAAATTCTTTGCTATGAAATGCAATAAAATACAAAGAATTTGGTACATAAAGCCAGAGTAACTGTTAGAAAGTTAATTTGAAAGAGGAAATTACTTCGGCCAAGCTTACGAACTGTACCAATAGTTTTGAGAGTGATTCAGCTAACATAATATTATTATATAGACTGGCGCAAAAATTGTTTTCTTAGATTTTAACACCAACTGTTCAAACAATGTTTGAAAGCAAAATGTTTTCTTTCAAAACATTTTGTTCTTGGATACACGTGGGACCTCTCCTGCACATTGTCTCAACTTCACCAATTTCATCCGTGGGTGTTTTGAAAGGTGAACATCAAGCTGCTTTTCACACACGACTAATGATACTGACATTCTGATGGCGTTATAATATACCTATTGAGTACCACCTATGTTTGCTATAAAATGTTAACTAACATTATGTAATAAGTTGCCTTTAATTCACGAATAGTTTCTTTTATTTCCCTCCAGTAGAGGGAGACAAAAGAAAGTTTTCATAAATTAAAGGTGACTAAAAAAAGGTAGGTATTTATTATATTATATATTATTATATACATTTTAATTTTGGTTTGCTTTCAACGCATACAGACGTGCATTTACGATTGCATAAATAGTGAGTGTGTTATGAAAATAAACATAGTAGTCATAAGTTACAATAATATACTGGACTAGAGTTGGTTAGTATATTTTTATAACCTGATTTATGGAAGGCAGCCCCTTTAATCGATTCAGAACTGGATGGGGTCTATTATTCTTTTGTAGATATGGTGAAGAAGGGGTCCAACCCCTGTGTTCTCCCTAATGCTCTTAGCTCCGTGGCCATTTATCCCAGTAACAACTCAAAGTCAAGTGACGAAACCAAGAACATGATCCAAAAAGTCATCAAGAACAATTATATTATTTTTCCCTCTTATTTTCTCGCTTTACAAAAATAATCAGAACCTTCACGAGAAATTACAGGTGTTTTTTATAATATTTTATAATCAGTACATAATGTTCAAACAGCTGGGATATAGGCCTCCTCTCAGTGAGAGGGCTGTGATCCACCACGTGGGCCCAGTGCGGGTCGAATGTATCGAATTGTTGGTTCTAGGACATGCTGGTTTCCTCAGTCCTCAAGATATTTTCCTTCACCAAACTCAAACTCAAAATCATTTATTTCAATTAAACCATTTACAGGCACTTCTGAATTGTCAAGGGGTCAGTCAGTCATACGGTGGAGGTCTGCCCGGCTTGGGCAGAGCATCGCCGTGTCCTCGTGGAGGCGATCGGTGGTGGGGATCTCTTGCGTCCAGCCCTGGTCCAGGCCATGGTACGGAGCGAGAGGGCATGGGAGGCCGTCACCTCCTTCTGCGAAGCAGTAATGCTCGCAAAGGAGGAGGCAGAACGCGTGAGAGAGAGGCAAATTTCGCGCCCTCACGTCCCTAGCCGCCGCAGGAGACGCCCTGGGCGCCGGGAATCGGCCTGCGATTCCCGGCCACCGTAGGCGCGGGTTTGCAGACGTTGAGCAATGGGTAGCTCGCCGTCCGATAAAGACTAGGCCCGGGTCGACGGCGCGTTGTGTTCCACGCGCGCTTCAAAGAGATGTCAGCAAATGAAGGGGTCCGATAGAACCGATGCCTGCCGGGGTAGCGGGAAAGTCCGAAAGGGATACCGTGGCCCCTGGCAACGTACAGGCAACGGAAGGAACACGGGAGGGTTTTAGTCAGTAAGAGTCTGACACGCCCTCCCGCTCCACTCAGAGCGGGAGAAGTTATTTGATAATTTCCCAACCAAAAAAAAAAAAAAGGGGTCAGTCAGTCAGAAATATGAAGCTAGTTGCCCATTCCTAAGCGTAGGTTCCTATGGAGAAGAACGGGCAAGAAACTCCACGGACACTCTTTTAAATCATAATATTGTTACAAAATATGGGTTACATCATTCATGTTGAAATTATTTATACATGTGAGAACAATGTAGAAAGACGTGCACGTAAAAAGCGTCCGTAATAAAAATATATAAAAAATTAAAATAAGCCGTGGCAGATAAGAGATGACCAGTCTCTACTGACGGCGCCCGTTCACGAACATGACGCATGGATCAGCACCGTTTAGCTCAACCATTTTGAAGGGAACTTAACGATCCAACACACACGCCCCGCCAGGGCACATTTAAGTCAATGAAAGACGTACCCAGTAAATGGTAGCTTTATAGAAGATACATGGTCACAGTGCTTACACATGTGCTATGCAATTATAAAATACTACGAGATTGAAGTTATACAATTCAAAGATAATTTATGCAATCTTCAGCAGCTCCAACAATATATTCAAATGCTAAAATTAAATTAGTTTATGCGCCCTTGTAGAGCTGGACCAGCGTTGAGCCAAGCATTTTTGTCACCGATATAATCCCCCGGCTTATAATTTGCATGGCAGCATAGTGTGCGTTTTATACAAGATTTAAATTTAGTTTCATTTAGTTGTAGTATGCGGGGAGGTATTTTTAACATTTTAAACAGTACCCCATGAAAGATGAGTCTACTTTAGCCAGTCTGAAACCCGGTTGAACTAATTGGTCCCGATTTCTAGTACTATAATAAAATTGTGATTTTCACCTCTTTTACTGAAAAGATTAAGATTTTTCCTGACGTACATGATGTTTTCATAGATATATTGACAAGGTACCGTCACCGTTATTATATATATTATTATGTATACATGTTATTTATTTCTTTGCAGGTAGAAACTACTCACTACTCTATGGTCAACATACCTTTTCCAGCTGTAACTATCTGTGACACTGAGAGTGTGTACTTGCCCAAGACACAAAACATCACCGACTTGTTGTAAGTATTGTTCAAGTTATTTCGTGTATCAACATAGAAAAAATATTGTTATAGACGTTGCGTTGTTGCAAAAAAGAAACACATCTCATATACAGAACCTTTATAAATTTTTATTCGGACTTTAGGGATTTCACCGTGATTTTATGATGACCGAACAGAATGCAGTCTTATTTTTCACAATTCGCCTGTAGGTATACAGTTAAATCCAAATTTGTTCGTCACCTTTAGGGCTATATTTGTCTGCATTACACGATAGAATCTGCTTTAAGGCTCGTGAAGACTAGTGCGACTTGTCGCGCGACGCTACACCGGTAATTGTTCTACCGTGAACAATTACCGGTCTTTCTTCAGAATTTGGTTTGTTAGAGTAGCGTCGCGCCGGTCTGCACGACGCTTTAACGACTCAGCATTCATGTTTATTTAGAGGTATGAGGGACAGGGTGTGACTCATCCTCTATAGAAAAGGGAGGATCGTCGAGGTGTCGTGTCTGACTCGCAACTGCCCAACGTTTGATGTCAGGGAAGTAATATATATGCTGATTGTGCGGTAAACTTTGTTTCTCTGATAAGCCATGTCAAAAAATTTGAACTTCGATACAAATATTATCATTCCTTATTTAACCTTTATAGGACGTTTTAAGATTGTCGTTGTCTGTCAGTGTATTTAATTTTTTTTATTAAGTACTTAGATAGTCTGCTCGGTGCTGTAGCTTCAAAAGGTATTATGTGTACTGACTTGTAAAGGAAAGATTTGAAAACTGACGAAGATATAAAAGACCACACTTTACGTAAATAGGTTATTTTCTGTTACGCGCAATTTCCTGTTGTTATCGTCTCCGCAATTTTACGTGCAATAAATGTCATCTAAGTTCTCTCAGGAGAATCGGATTCAATTCGGAACTGAATTATTGTCAATCTCATTCTACCCAATTGTATTTAACCTCAGAGAGATCGATGATCCTTTTAGGAAAATGTAATTCTATTGTTCGACAGTGGGTAAGGTCTGCTGATTTGGAGAGTGAAACCAAATAAGATTCATTGAAAAAAAGGATAGGTTTTATAATATAATGTTATATTCTTTGGTGCATTATGTTTCTAACTAGGTACGTTTTAAGTGATATAATCGGGGTGGTTTATACAGTATTTGCTGGCATTGGGCAGTGAGTTGCGGTCAGTGCATCGATTGACCTAGACGGTCAATAAGATAACAGAATGCACGACGTCAACAGAAAAGCATGGTCTAAGATCCGCAGAGGAACGACCTTTATCCATCTGTTTAATGAATGAAAAGTGGGCAAATTTAGTATGAAAAAAGGGCCGGGGCTGCTTTGAATCGGCTCATGCTCAATCTAGGGGGTTCAAAAACCTCGTGCCAGAGGCTCTACGCGGGGGTCGTGCGGTCCATGACGCTTTACGGGGCACCGGTGTGGGCGCGTACATTAAGGCGGCGGCCAGCCCGCAGGTTGAACGCGTCCCAGAGGGTCATGGCCACCCGGTTGGTCCGGGGATACCATACGGTCTCCGGTGAGGCAGCGAGCCTCCTTGCCGGATTACCGCCATGGAATCTGGAGGCAAAAGTCCTCGCGCACATTTGGGAGTGGCGCAAGGAGGCGAAACGCCGGGGCGTTACTCCTATGCTGCGAGAAATCGCGGCACAGCGGACAGAGCTCCGGCGAGATCTCATGGCGTCATGGAGAGTGCGATTGTCGCAACCCAGTGCTGGGCACGACACTATTGCAACGATAAGTCCCCTCTTTGAGGAGTGGCTAGAGATGCGCCACGGCGTCCTCACCTTCCGCCTGACGCAGGTCCTCACCGGACACGGTTGTTTCGGGAGGTTCCTGTTTTGTATCAGGCGGGAGGAAACGTCCGGGTGTCATCACTGTGTGGATCGCCCAGAGGACACGGTGGAGCATACGTTGGAAATCGGCCCGGCTTGGGCAGAGCATCGCCGTGTCCTCGTGGAGGCGATCGGTGGCGGGGATCTCTCGCGTCCGGCCCTGGTCCAGGCCGTGGTCCGGAGCGAGAGGGCATGGGAGGCCGTCACCTCCTTCTGCGAAGCAGTAATGCTCGCGAAGGAGGAGGCAGAACGCATGAGGGAGAGGCGCGCCTTCACGCCCCTAGCCGCCGCAGGAGACGCCCTGGGCGTCGGGAATCGCAGGCCGATTCCCGGCCACCGTAGGCGCGAGCTTGCGGACGGTGAGCAATGGGTAGCTCGCCGTCCGATAAGGACCAGGCCCGGGTCGACGGCGCGTTGTGTTCCACGCGCGCCTCAAAGAGATGTCAGCAAGTGAAGGGGTCCCATAGGACCGATGCCTGCCGGGGTTGCGGGAAGGTCCGAAAGGGATACCGTGGCCCTGGCAACGTACAGGCAACTGAAGGAACACGGGTGGGTTTTAGTCAGTAAGAGTCTGACATGCCCCCCTGCTCCACCCAGAGTGGGAGAAGTTATTTGATAATTTCCCACCCAAAAAAAGAAAATAAAAGGTCGTTCCTCTGCGGATCCTATGTGTAAACAGTTGAGCTTGTAACATACCGCCATTAACAATTTTTATTAGTTCAATGAGAACGTTGCTGTAAAATAATCTTAATGTTACGTAAATAAGAGTGACTAGCGAGAAGCAAGTAAGCGCTTGGCTGAGTTTACCGTTCACCGCTCGCCTCCGTCGTAGCGTAACAACTAGTAGGCGAGCGGTAAACAGAAAACTTCCACTAGAAAAGAAATCTGTTAAATCCTTGTTTATTTTCAGAATCCTTCGTGGCTATAACATGACTGAAATAAACGATTTCTACAAGAGTTTTAGCGACGTCAAACGTAAGGACTATACGCCAGAGCCGTATATTCGGAAGATGCATTACTTGCTCGAAGACCTTGGGTATCCTTTGAAACTTCTGCTGGAAATGGTAATAAGACTATGTAACTCGATATTTTTTTAAATATATAGTTCATGCCGCGGCAGATAAAGTAGTTATTTAGCACAGTTGGTAGCCGGTCAGACTGCCGAGTGTTCGCCAAACGAACTCAAGATTCAACAATCGTTCAACAGCTTTAATGCATTTAAAGGATGCTGGAAGTCGTAATTTCCCCAAGGATTTGGAGGCAAAAAAGAATACTTAGTTAAAGAAAATCCATTCATTTCAAACGGTTTAACACACAGATTAGATTATTGTGAAACGCCTTTCATTGTAAAGAAAGAGGAAACTGAAGAACGCTTTACAATTCCTACAAAGGAGCTTTATTCGTGTCATACCACGCTCCTTGACAATTCAAAAGTGCCTGTAAATGGTCTACTTGAAATAAATGCTTTGAGTTTGACTTTGACCTGCTTTCCCAGAATATTAATAAGTAGATTCAAGCCTATATTGTCCCACTGCAGGGCAAAGGCCTCTTTGATCAAAGGCGATCATTGATCATCACGCTTGCTCAAGACGGGTTGGCGATTTCAGACTTATATTAACAATAAGTCCAGGCTTCCTCACAATGTTTTTCCTTTACCGATGTCAGTAATTTTAAAGATAAACTCAGAAAGTACATATTAATTGAAAGATTCGCATTGGTAATTGCCCGAATTTGAACCCACAACCTCATACAAGAGAGGCGGCCATAGCAACTGGGCCATCACGTCAATAAGCATATCGACGCAATAAATTCCTTTTATGAATCGTTTGTCATTTATCCTCGGACGTTTCGAAACAATATTCAATTAAATTACATGTAGGTAGATGGAATGACAATTCGTTGGAAACCATTTAAAACTGTTACCGAATTTATTCTACTGTGTTATTATTGCTCTTTTATCAAGCTTTTATAAATATTTTGTGTAGGCTACTGAAAACCCTAGAAATATTGCGGTACGTACTGTGTACTGTACTGAGTGTGTAAGAATGTTTTATTAGCATTCTGACACTTTAATATTAACAACGTTTAGAGGAAAAATTTATCATTTCACAAATAATAAATCTTGTTAGTATTAAACATTTGGACGCTACTGCCCATTACATGACTTTCCCTTTACGGAAAGGTGATGGAAACTAAGGTATCAGAAGACTAACAGAATAGAAATAGAATCTACTTCAATCCATCTTCATAGATAAATAAACTTGCTCCCATGACACAGCGAGGAGCTCCAGTAAAACAAAATCATAAAAACAATTGAAGTCATTTTCTTTTTAAAATACGTATTGCCTGTTGCAGTTCAAGAGACCGTGCAGTGACATAGTAATGGAATGCAACTGGAGGTCCAGATCGCACAACTGCTCAGAGATGTTCCGCTCTGTGCTCACTATCGT
The DNA here is from genome assembly GCA_949128155.2 of Xanthia icteritia. Lineage (NCBI taxonomy): Eukaryota > Metazoa > Arthropoda > Insecta > Lepidoptera > Noctuidae > Xanthia > Xanthia icteritia. The sequence continues at coordinate 22,763,379 of OX421935.2, forward strand.
GGGACATTGCTGCCAATTCGATATACCGTATTTCATGTAAGTACCGTATTTTATGTAAACAAATACTGCTTTGATAATCGCCTTCTCAGACTTAGTAGAGATTTCTATGAGCATAAAAAATACAATTATAATATAAATTAAATAAAAAAAATTAAATGATAAAAATAATACTAAGAGGCAACTTGACTAAATCACCAGACATTGTTGCCATATTTCTGTCCATTACAGGAAACATGCAGATAACCAGACTAACTTCATTTCTGGACTGGAATCCACTGAAGCCCTGGACGTTGAAGTCAAGGGCCAGAGTTCCAATGGATATTCTGTGGTATGTTGACAAGAAAAGTTGTGATGAAATTGATTTATAAAGCTGATCTTGGGTCTGTCCCCCGGTTCTTGCAAAGTGTAATATTGTTAGGTTTCCCCTTTACAACTTATAAATAATTACTGGATAAATGTGTGTATATTATAATATTTAAGACGGCGCGTCTAAAGGTTTTACGACAACAAACTTACGGAGTTGATTTTAGAACGATTATGACAGCTGTCAACTTGACGTAACTCTGAGTACTAGGAAGGCGGCCCCCAGTCAGAAAGAAAGATCGCGAAGATGGATCGAAGTCGGCATTGATTAATTAATGACTGTATTATGGCCACTGGGATATTGGTGATCATGGTGACTGGTGACTAGACTACCCTTGCAGTGCAGTCAGTTGATAGATGCGCGCTCGCGTCTTACGTACTCGGGGATGTCGTTTACATTATTGTTCATTCCTTAATGTGATCAGAGATTTATGATTATTCAGAATATTATAGTTTTTCACATATTATCCTAGCCCGCAGACCCACGCATAAGGGACAATAAGACCTCTTCTGATAAAGAAAACGTATTGCCTTTATATCCATGAACATATCTGCTTTCCTCAACTTGGTTTATACGCGTGGTGTTATCTATAATGTTCAACGAAAGAACAAAATCAGTTATTTATGTTATTGTGACCTAATCATGATCTATAGCATTAATAGACTTACGTGTTTTTTGTTTATATATCATTAATTCAATTGTTAACTACGGCTATTTACATCTTTATTTCGTCTAGTAGGATTTCGGTCCTGTAATCAGTTTACCCAAGTGTCAGCTGCTCATGAATAAAATATTCATGAAAGGCAACACTTTGTTTCAAACCAATAAACATCTGTTTAAAAATGACAATAGAATAAAAATGTACAGAAGCGACACTCAGAAGGCTTAATACATTCACGGGGCGTAACAGTATTGTCACTTGTGCAGTATTGTCACTTGTAAAGTCAGCCTTAGAACACTTTGAGGCGAAAACGCCAGGGTACTCTGCGAAATTCAAATGTTCCAACGTTTTTTCAGTATTAGGTTGTGTGCTCATCAAAATATGATTCGCGATCTTAATGAAGTAACTCACTCTTACCTACTGCTTCGAACTTAACAAGACTTTCAAAGTAGTACGCATTGATGTGCGGCCGTAGGTGGTTATTTTGGTATCATCAGCACACGCACAAAGTGCAGAGGTACACCGTCCACGAGATTAACCTCTAAATGTATTTCATATTCACTGACAATTCCACTCGCTATACGAACCTTTCCTGACTGACATAACCATAATATTGGGTACATCCTCTAAACAAAGGAATGTATCTCAACAATTCTACTTCAATATCATTGTTTGGAATATATTTTTAGAGCAAAATCAGGGTTGTACAGGAAGGTTATACAAATATACGAATGAAAGGATGTCAAGTATAAAAATGCTCGGGACTTCGACTAATGATAAGGAAAAAGTTCCGTCGATTTCAGATTGGCACTTTGTAGGAAATTTTTGTTCTGATTAGAGGAAAAAATGGGGCCGTGTTGATTTATGAACGAAATCTTTAAAGTTTATTTATATGGAGGGACTTTTTCATGACCAAAGGCCGCAATAAAAAAGGAAACAAGCGTACCTTTAATCTCTAATCAGCAGCCATAATAATAATATTTTTTTGTTCCTATCACTGTAACAATTTTGTTTAGTGCTGTCTGTAATTCAGTTATAGAATTGTATTGCAAAACATTATGGTTTTCGATGTAATAGGGTGTTTCCACCAGGATTTTCTCAGTAGCAGCCCCAAGATCGATTTGTGTCCATTTGATGACAATAGGCTCGCCCCTATTACATAAGACTTAAGCATAACTAGCGAAATGTGGGTGAATATATACACCTCTGCCTAACTCTTGGGAGATTACAGCCGTGATGTTATGTTATTCTTCTGTTTCAGCTATACGTGTACGATTATAAAGACAAAGTCACTCTGGTAGACAGTTACTACAGTTTGATTCCAGAGTCGTTTTTTGATGTCAACATCGAAGTCTGGGCTATCGACTCTTCCACTAGCGTCAAGGCACTGCCGATTTCTGGCAGAAAATGTATATTGGAGACGGTAAGTAATAATTTTGTTTTTACCTAAACATTTGCGGTCCTTCCAGTTTTAAATGCAGCAAAATTTATCTATTAATCACTGGCTGATTTACTAAGTGGAAATTAACCCTGTGCTAAGATAAGGTAAGATAAGATAATTTCATTTATTTGTCTAAAACATGAATACACACACACATGGCAAGAAAGATGTTACAATTATGTGTTTTTCCCCTACGTTAATTTCACCATCCTATTTTATTTATTGCTTTATAATCATTGATTAATTCTCTATATAAAGGCCAATAAAAAATAAAGTCTGTTGTGTTCTCGTCAAAAGTAATAAATTTTCTCTCAAGGCTTGTAGATTAATCTCCAAGCCAATATTAAAACAATGCACAATGTTGGTCTAATAATAAATAAATAAATAAAAATCTTTTATTTCAGACCCATACATGTAGTCCATTTGGTTAGTATACACACGACTTAGAAATTAGTGTTAGTACTTACATCTACCAGAAAAACAACAAACTATACATTAATACGCCACAGTGGCATGTAGGCGTATCCAATGTCCCAGTATGGGGCTGTCCCACCTATCAGCTATAGTTTTCAGAATGCTGTTGGGGCTGGCGCGTACCCTGCGCATAATGGAAGCGCAACGCTTGCGCAAGATGGCATGAAAACCATCGATTCTTGCTTCTGCGAACATGCCGGAAGCACTACAGTAGCGCGGCAACCCCATCAACACCCTGAAAGCATTATTGTACTGTACGCGCAGGGCGCTGTATGCCCTCTGCGTGTAGTTGACCCACAGACTGCATGTATAAAACGACTGACAGTACGCTGTAAATAGTGTAGCCTTCACTTCAGTCGTGCACTTTGCAAATCTGCGAGCCAACATATTGCAGCGGATAGACAACGCCCTGCGCTCACGCTCGATGTCCAGACTGTCTTTTAGGTCTTCGGAAACCCAGTGGCCCAGATACTTGAAAGAAGTGACTTGTTTCAAGTCACTTCCGCAAAGTTTAAGCTGTGGTTCAATCGGGTAAGTTTTAGTGCCCGCCTTGAAGACTAGAACCTCACTTTTCTTAACATTGTATCTGAGCCCATGAGTCTCCGCATACCTTTCACATTTCTGCCACAGCAACTCATACGACACCAGATCAAACGCTTTGGAAAGGTCTAGGAAACACGCATTAACAGGTGTTTTCCTAGACGTATAATACTGGACAGAATGCTTGAGAGACAGTATGGCACTTTCTGTGGACAGACCAGGTCTGAACCCAAACTGCGCATCATGCAGTTCAATGCGGGACGCCATATGCCTATCAAGCAAACTGTCCAGCACCTTGGCAATGACTGTAGCAAGGGATATGGGCCTATAGTTCGAGAGATCTGATGTGTCCCCTGTCTTATCCTTCACAATAGGTACAACCACAGTTTTCATTAAGTCACTGGGCAGATGAGCGTGGCTTAGACACAGTGAGAATAACATCGCCAGTACCCTAGGCAGGTGAACGCCTGCATGCTGCAGGTGTTCGATGCTGAGGTAGTCATGCCCTGGTGACTTGCCCCTAACCATACTTTTAATAACAGTAGCAACATTTTTTGCTGAGAACCTGAAATTTAACTCCTTATGACAATCCTCAGCATCGACCACCTGCGCTGCAGAGCCAAGAGGAGATTCAGCTTTAAAATGCTTCACAAACAAGTTTGCTATCGCCGTAGGCTCATGTTGCCCCGCCACGCTCACGGGGACGCCCGGCCTCGGATTCAACCTATTCGTATTTTTCCAAAACCTTGAAAAGTCTTTAGATTTATGATTTTCAGCTATAATGTCCATTTTAATTTTATTTTGATTGTTCTGACACCATCTTAACTTTGCTTTAAAGACTTTTCTCGTGTCGTACATATGCTGATACACAGAACCAGAAGTTGGTTTACGAGACATACTCCAGACTTGAAAAGCAAGCCGCGCGTCCGCGTGAGCCTGCTTAACATGTCTATTCCAACCGACAACACGTTTGTTCCTTCTACCCCCTCCCGCATCCACATTACTGGGACATTGGGCAGCCTCTGTAAGTATACACACAATGTTTTTATACATATTGTCCAATACGACTTTGTGATTGGAATCCTCACAACACCCGTTAGCACATTCCTTAAATTCTAATGGAAAATGAATTTCCCTTAACATTGTATGACATTTTTCTGTGTATTGACTTATTTGACTAGCAGTCCGTTCACCCCATATAGCAAAGTTTTTACTCAGATTGGGAGTCACAATTGAAGGTCTTATCATATTAAAATTACACTGTAATTTTATAGGCATGTGATCCGACCAATACGTATCATACAACACAGTTGCACTAACGAGCAGACGCCTCGCGGCCTCGGTCACTACGCAGTGGTCGAGCCAGCGGTGGCAACCGTGCGCGTCACTCACGAAAGTGTACGTACCCTGTGGCAGTAAGTCCAGGTCCGCACAGGTCCAGCACTGCTCCTCACAGAAGCTCAACAGTTCACTACCGAACAGCTCGCCTGGGTGAGCGTTAAAATCGCCGAGTATGATCACTGATTGCACATTATTACTTTCTATTATCGCACTAATTTCACTAAGACAGTCTGTAAACACAGTTACGTTATCGTTCGAGTCCGTAGGCATATACACCGAGAAAATTAGTATGGAACGATCCTGCGACACTATTTTAATAGCTACAAGGCGAACGTTGTTACAACTAATTACCGTGACGGATGTAAATAGGCTTTTCCTCCACAACAAAGCCACTCCTCCATAAGGCCTGCCACGTAGCACTCCTTCTGAGGTGTCGACTGCCGAATTGCCAGTAAAAGCGAAGTCATCATCTATTTGTCCAAGAAAGGCGATATCATGTGGCAAAAGCCAAGTTTCTTGCAAAGCGATAACGTCGGCCGCTACACACAGACGCCTCACACAGTCAACAGATCTTTTAATACATTTACAGTTGAAACTTATTAGGGTCGTATTATCCATTTAAATTGCGTGTAATGTTCCTTCTCAGAGTATTTCCTCTGTCTGTTTTCTTTTTAGTGAAGTCTATAAATTTACGATATGATATACCTTCAGGCCAAAAATCATCGCACATGAATATATCATACTTATGTTTTGGAACTGAAATCTTGTAAGCATTATAACTTTTGGGCAGCTTCATTATCATTTTCTCAATATCCACACGTATTTTGGCTTTTTCGTCAACATATTCAGTGATGTCACTCTGTGTCACTTGTTTATCCACATTATATATATACAAAACGAATTTTTCATCTACAGCCTTAAATTTACCCGCGGGTTCTATTACAGCTTTTCCTATGTTTCCCACAAAGCGATTCCTCGTTTTCTTCTTCTGTTTTTGGACCAAGGTCCACTCTCCTTCACTTACAATCTCAGCAACCATTTTAGGTTGGGAAGTCTGTTGGACGAGCGCCGCGTCCGTGTGTCCCGGGCACCTCGCAATGTTGTTACTATCAATTTTTTGCGACGACTTGGTGTTGTTGACGATGCTCAGCTGTGCCTGTGAGCCTACACCGGTTTCGCACTCTTTCCGATTCTGCTCATTAGTCTTTGTGCTATTCATGTTCTGATCAGCTGATATTGATGAGTAGTGGGTAGGTGGTAAAAAAGTTTCACTTTTAGAACTTAGATCCGATGTATTTTTGTTAGTAATAGGAACATGTTGCAATCCCATCGGCCCGCTATCATAATCACAGCTGTCCATCATATGAGTTCCACCTCCTCGCTTTGTGTTTACATACGAATAACATGGGCTTTTCATACTCGTCAACTTTTTCAAATCTGCTACGTCACGCTTGATCGGTTCAAGTTGAGTAGCAGATGCATATTGCGATTTAATCTCATCAATTTCACTTTTCATCTTTGTTAAATCTTTAAGCAATTTTGTCACATCTACGTGATCAAATAGCACGGGTGGTAATTTTTGCAAATCTTTTGCAACAAAAACTGGCCGGTCATTAGGATGGGTTACTTGTAATAGGCTAATGATATCCTCGATCTCACGTACCTTTTTCCCATCTTTCTTCCTTGTAATCTTACGTTTGGAAGTTGTTGTTATCGCATCAAATAGTAGGTTTTTTGCTTCCACAATATCACTATCCGAGAAAGCACTAATACATATCCGACTTAGGCTTTCCTCGTCCATTATGTCCAGTTTATTACACACGAAAGCTAACACTTCGTTAATAACGACATTGCAGCTCGCACATTTCACTACGTTAGAGGAACTCATCCTGCACTTAATTAGACACGCATGTCACGTCCGATCGATAATGCGCGAGCGCGACGACTGCAATTTCATTGAAGCCAATATCATCAATAATATCCTTTGTCGATCAACGTTATATGAGCCTGGTCGTGGGGTGAAATATAGGTCACTGAGTCAAATATTTTATAACAATCAAAATCGTAAATGCAAGGTATCAAAAAACCTGTGAAATGTGGAACTCTAAAGCAAACAAAGCCAATACGTGGAACAGAATAATACTGTCCAATGTATCATGTATTCTGAGAAGCGACGGTCTTTTTTTTTTTTTTGGATGGGAAATTATCAAATAGCTTCTCCCGCTCTGGGTGGAGCGGGAGGGCGTGTCAGCAATGGCAATGGTCTGAGCTGAGCTTATATACACGGTGAAATTTGAATCACAGTTTTGCTAGAACAAACGTTGTTCAGACCATGGTCTACTACCATTCTATAGCATCAAATATGTAACTAAAACAAACTAAACTAGGCATTCTCAAATTAGTCGTATGTTGCTAAAACGTGTTCAAACATTCACCGTAACATCAAAGTACTCATCGCGGTAGCGATATTGTATTCAAAACAGGATGAGGAGTCCACGTGGACTAAAAATTTGTCCGGCCAATGCGGGCCGAAATACAAATAAATCATTAGCCAATGACATGCAATCGCGCGAAGTACTGCTCCGCCCATTTCTTTTGTTGACTGCCCCCCGAGCCGCCCGGGCGGTCGCCAGTCTACTGAAATCTCTCGAGCGAGCGACGCGTGTGCGTCCGATCTACTTACGTCACAGGCACACATCACGCGTTTTTTGTGAAAATTAGTTCTATCTATTCGGAGTGGAGTGATTGGATATGGTGCGTATTTACGCAGTTGCTGGTGACAATCTGGCGAAAGCTAGGTACTCTTGGAGTCAATGTTGTCTTGGTGCACACGGAGCTAACCCGAAATCCGCCTCTAAGGCGACCCACCACTGACCCGGTTGTGTGGTAAGTTTTGTTTTTGTCTTGTTCCTGTAATATCCCAATAAATAAATAATACCTAATAATGTTACGTTAAATACAATGGGTACCCGTATCTACAGGAAATAATTAAAACCATGTCTGATAGTACCTATCTACCGTAAGTTCGCACCTAGAACGAAATGATATATCAATATCATTAGAGGTCAGCCACCTCGCCGCGTCGTCGGTGCGGTGCGTCGCGTCGTGCAATCGTACATAGCCAGAAAATACCTACCAAAGTTTGCCATAGCAAGCCATAAAAATCTGTTTTAAAGTAGCCACTTATCAGCGATAAAATACCTACCGAAGTTAACTTTTAACTTTGTTTTTTTTAGTAAGACTTACAATAATAAGTGCTTACTAAATTTCGTTTATGGAGGAACGTTTCCCTGTAGACAATGCTGTGTCACGTGCGTGACCCGTGCGCCGCGCCGCAACTACTTTGAGACGTGAGCGCCGCAGTGTCTATGTTGTAGGGAGTAACGATAATCCCGACGTTTTTAACTTTATCTTTTTTGTGTTTTTTCAAAAACTAATGTCGTTTTTTTTATTTGATGTTATAGAATGGTAGTAGACCATGGTCTGAACAACGTTTGTTCTAGCAAAACTGTGATTCAAATGTCACCGTGTATAAGTACTTTGTTGACAAATAGCATTCGGTTTATTTCAAAAGTATCAGACAGAAAACTCATAGAAAGAGTATTATTCGAAATCTAAATATAGTCGACCTCGTAATTGAATCACTTTTGACAACAACTCGCAGTAAATTGAAATTTCACTAAGTTGAAAATATCTAACGTTCACGGAAACAAATATACCTTTTCCTTTTGTGACGCGCAAGTGATATTCAATCTTAGGATGGTAAATCAATTACGAATTCGACTATACATATTTCCCTGGCGAAACCAGGTGAAGTTAGTTCAGTTGACCGGTACCTCTATTTTTATGTAAAACTACGAATAAAATGATTTACTCCGATTGCCTTACAAAAATAACAACATCGTCATAATCGGTTCATAAAAGACAAACAATTACATATTATAGTAATAGAAAAAGACATGAAAAATTCCGTGAGTATTTTACCATACTATGTTGCTTTTTCCTGGTTTTGGCTAGCCAAAAATAATATCGATTAAAATGTAACAGAAGGCACAAGATGTCAAATGAAATATACGAAAAATCTAAAAAGTGATTCCCAACGGAGTAGGCTTTAAAAACTGCATACATTTAACGAGAAAAGTCAGAACAATAAACTGCGCTAGTATTACTGAAAACACAACAATTTATACAAACTGTGAGATTAATATGCTGCCTGAAAAATTGCGAATGGCGGCTGCTACGGACTGCATTAAAATTTTAGTATTTCCTAAATGCTGGCCACAAAATTGGCTGTTGAAAACAAAGCTATGTACACTGCACTCGGATCGGAGGAGTTAAGATTCGCCTCTCTTTTATTTCATATTTTGTATAGTTGAAAACAACTGAGAGCAGCGTTTTGCGATTCTGTTTTATATATTCTTTTTCTGTAATACTAGCTCATTTGCTAGTGCGTATTTGATTATAATTGTGGAGAATTTCTTCTTCGAATCATGCTAAAGAAAAGCTATGTCATTCTTGTGGAGGTATATCGAAGCAGTACCTATTTTTAATTTTATTTAGTTTGCGACGAGCATAAAACTTGTCTTAGCAGCTATATGTAAGTTAGTTCCAATTGAAAAGTTGTCTGGATTCTTTCTGCAGCGAATTTCTGACGAGGTTAACAACTAATATAAAACTGAAAAAAGACGTCACTTCTTAAATTCTGAAAGTTGGGTTCAGTTGCACCCACCAGTTTTTTAACTTCAGTCCACAATATGTACAGCTGAATTTCTAATTAAAACATAGTAAAACAAACTGAAACTGAACTGTTGAAAATTTTATTTTCATGTTTCTGTTGAACTAAAATATTTTGCGAAGGCTATTATTACCTGACTGCCAAGGAAGGGTTATGTTTTTCGCGCGTATCTTGTAAGTATGCATATTTGTAAATTTCTTTAGTACCTCGTATCTTCCAAACGGCTGGATGGATTTCAACAATTAAGGTATCGTTATAATATCATTTTTAAAATAAAAAACCCGACTGTAAAATCACATAACTTGATGTAACTTTTGTTTGTGCCATGTCTGCAATACCATATAATTATATGGATTATAATGCTTGTTTTTTTATTTTTTGTTATGTGATTTTGCAGTCAGGTTTTAGATTTTTAAAATTATTTATTTATTAGATATTATAATAGCGCCCAGGATTTAAGATAAATGCAGAACCTTTCAATATTTTCTGAAGAAGTTAATGAAGCTTATTAAAGTTTTGTTATGCCTAGACTATCCTAGAATATCTAACAAAATAAAACAATAGATTGTGTTATTGTAAATATAATTCCGTCAATGTAAAATAAGATTATTAAGAGGGATCTTTAACCTGGACAAAATATGAATTTTATTATAATTTACAATTTCATGTGGGTTACTAAAAAACTTTAATAGACTACTAGCGACCCATCCAATTGAATTATATAATGCCGAAAATATAGTTTTTAGATTTTTTGTCTGTTTGTATGATGGTATGTCCCAGCATCATGCAAATACTACCGGATAGATTCTGTTCCAATTTTGCATAGATATTCCCTATAAGTTTGTATCACGCTATTTGCTATGGGGGATGACCAATATTGGATTATGTTTGTATCCTTAAATTCAATTTCCCCGTCACTTGTCCATAAGGGTTCATTAGAAAACCAGCGTCGGACAGCATTTGGCGGGCATTCATGCTGAAATAAACCTTTCTGGTGCAGTCGTGAGGCACACACTATTATTGCTTTATGATAATTTTCACTTTTATTTTGTTATTATGTGTTTCACGAACTGTGTCCAAATAAATATTATTTTTTCTTTCTTTTATTTAATTTTTTTCAATTTATTTATTCACAAACAATTTACAATATTGTGTTTGAAATCTTCTATATGATGAAAATAATAACTTCTACAGTTCACCGCGAATTGTAAAGAGACAAGCCAAACGGATAGAATATTGCAGATAGTTACGGATTTAACCATTTAAATTATTATCATTACGCTATACCTATATGGAGTTAAACAGTCATATTCAGCATGTATTAGATAGGTGTGGTCAAATTTAAGGGTGTGGTGCAGAACATCAAATTGAAATACTTTCTCGATGGGACCAACAATATAATCGCAAAAAAAGGATCAACTGTCCCACATAAAACTTCAATACCTTCTCGACCCAAATGTATGGGACAAAGCTAGTTTAAATATGTGTAGATAGAATAGCAAGAAAAAAATTGATATCAGGCTTAGCCGTTATTTAATTTTCTGTTCTTCTGCAGAAAACTTTAATAAATGATGTGAAATGCTAAGTTTTAGTACCCATTTTATACTTGGGTGTTTAAAATGTCGCAACAAATTGGACATCTTAATTCTGCTATGATCACAAGCAGTAAAAAATAAATTGTCAGAGAAAATAAATTAGTGAACAAGATAATAAGTTGTTATGCTTGTCATTTTATTATATTTATTTTGACATTATGTAAATAATTCAAATGATTGATTTGAACACCCATAATACAACACCTACATATCACTTTTACAGACTGACAAACGATATCATTTGACCTTCTGTCCTAGTAATAAGACCGCACTTGTTAAGTCAGCCGTACATCCATGGCTACAATTAAACATTGACAGTGTCTTTATGTCGTACTACTAGGGCCGTGCTACAAAAACCGCTATAGAAAGAAAGAAAAGAAAGAAAGAAAGAAAAGAAAGAAAGAAAAGAAAGAAAGAAAAGAAAAGAAAGAAAGAAAGAAAGAAAGAATAATATTTATTTGAACACAGTTCGTGAAACACATAAAACAAAGATAAAAAGTGAAAATAATTATAAAGCAATAATAGTGTGTGCCTCACGGCTGCGCCAAAAAGGTTCATTTCAGCATTAATGCCCGACAAATGTTGTCTGACGCTGGTTTTCTAATGAACCCTCATGGACAAGTGACGGGAAGTACCAACATTTCAACATATCTAATACATAATTTTTATATCTCTATAAAAATTATGTAAAGCTATATGTAAAACAATGTTTAAAATAATATGTGTGTGGGATAAGCTCTATTTTACTTCAATAAAACTGCTGATTGCTTCTTCATTATTGTATTTTTATTTTGCGTCTCACCTCTAACGTCTTTCACTTTTTATCATCCCGTCCCCTTTCTAACATTTTAAACATTCATTCACTATCTCTTTCACTCCTTGACTATTTCATACGTTCATCGCTGTCACTCGTTTATACTTCACATCTGTCATCCATCTTCACGTCTCATATTCATATTCATATCTTTATTTGCATTCCATAATGTAGGTATAAAGGTGTTACAATGGCTTAAAGCTAAGGTACAATTACGGACGTCGTTTCACTATCCTGTCATTCATAACGTTCCGTTCCTATATTTGTATAATTTATTAACACTGTATTCTCCGAGGGGTAAGACGGAGGTAACTATATGCTACCTACATTTACATTTAACCTGAATGAAGGTTTCTGTTTTTAGTGGGCGTCTGATTGCTTTGAAGATTTTTTTGACTGATAACCCTTTAAGGTGGCGCAAAATGACCTCTACCTTATTTGCATGTTTCAGGACCTATTTCCACGTCCATAAAATGTATGGAGGAAATACGTGCACGTTATAACGTAATCCTGGACGGAAATTTGAAAGCGACTTCATATATTTTACTTCTCTATGTTATCGTGATACCGTGACGTGGACGTGGACATCCACGATAATATCGTCATGTTAGAAATTATAAAAGCCCACATTGTCGCAGCCTTTGCTTTAATAGAAAAAAAATTGTTTTCAATATAGCACTATTTATATAAATCAGGGAAATCCCATTAGTAAAATGAATTTGTGAAACCAACAACATAACATCTATGCCGACTTTCGAGTACCATGTTTCGTGATTTTGTTATTACTTTCGTTTTTTTTTCCTTTAAGAAATCACCTAATAGCAATAAAAAATTAATTTGATTTCAGGACCAAGGAGCAGGCGCTGGCTTCCACCAGGGTTGTATGACGTGCCTGATTTTGAGGAGAGTGGTCAACCGCTGCAGATGCTTGCCTTTTGATTATACATGTAAGTGTGTCTCTTTTCTGAGAACTGATGGCTTTAGATCATAATTTGAAGAGCTCATAAAAATGCTGCAACTATATTTGCATACTTTTCGCCCAAACATCTAAACGATGAGCTTTTTACACTGAGTTTGATGTTTAAACACATCTAAATAACACAGAAAAAGAAACATTATAAAATATGGAATATTATAGAATATATACTTTCATTTTGTATTCGATTCCAACGTTAGGTCTTTATATAAATATAGCATTTCTATGGAGTCAAAAGAAAAAGAAAAGTATGAAAGGAATGTAATCTGTTACAATGACAGTTTGCTGCTCTATTAGACATGTTTATGACTTGTAATATAGTTTCAAAACATTTTCGTAGACATGTGAAATGTTGAACTGATGATTGAAAAAAAAAATGAAGGGTTCCGTATTTGAGATGAATTTATCCCAAAAACAAACTTAACTTTGTGGTTGATAATATACGTCACGGTCAATTCCAACTGCAAATGTAAGTTTGACTTTTTCCTTTAATTGTACTGTGAGACCTTGCTTTGTTTCAAACATGATTCTAGGTCAAGGGGAAGTACCCTGTAGGTTTTGATTTGTTTGCGAGTATCAAAATATGTCGTTTAAATGACCATATTTTTTTATTTCGTTGACTTAGAAGCTTGATTTTTTTAGAGCTCTAAGAGACCATAGACGTACGTATTTGATATTAATTTCAACTTGATACCTCCACGCGTTCCTGAGTAAAATGGTCTTGACAGACTGACGGACGGACAACGAAGTGATCCTTTATGTGTTCCGTTTTTTTCTTTTTGAGGTACGGAAGCCTAAAAAAGAAAACAATACATCATTCTCGCACCTCAACCGATGTTGAAAAATTAATTATAGGTATAGTTACGTATATTCTTAATTTTTGCATGTCTGCAAGAATTGATTCAACTCATATAGAATCAATTATATTAATTTAAATTTATTTCCCAGAAACTAAACGACGACGCAGAAGATTTAAAAACAAAATTAAACCTTGGGCCCTTAAAAAGTTTTTGATAGCAATCTTTTATGTTGAGAAGACCTCTAAACGACGATATCTATATCAAATTTATCGAACGTTGTAACTTTGTTCTAAAATCTCGTTTGATAACACCTGCCATATATAATATTGAAAAAATATGACAGGTGTTATCAAGAAAGATCTGGGGGCGTACTCTTCAAACTATTTCCAATTACAATCTAAAGCCAATACGATTCCAATATGAATTTTGCAGTCACGTGATTCGGTACTCTCGAAAACAATGTTGTCAACATTGGATTGTAATTGGGATTGCCTCGCGATTATTTTGTTACACGTGAAGTTAGCTATGTTACGCCCCGCAATAGTGTTGTACAACTTATTACGATAAACTGGTAATAGGGCTTTAAAATGCTTTATCCTTTAAATAACAAGGCTAATAAATAAACATGATATAAATAGTTGTTTAATTGATTAAATGTAACGTATTAAATTCATTTGGGCGTAAGAACATGATTAAAATCATAAAAGTAACCATTAATTTGTCTGTATGCGGTAGTGTCGTAGCCATACTAAAAAAAAAAATTAAGTCAAGTGGTTTTAGAAATTAGAAGTGAATCGAGCGATTCGAAATAAAAGTTTGTTTAGTTAGATCATTAACTTATTGTTCGCGTGTGGTTCCTTTTTAGTAACAATAATTTGATTGTCCTTTAAGTTACTTAACTAATATTAAATTAAAGTTTCATACAAGTGGTAAGTAAATATACAATCATACTATACTTACCTTATAATTTAAAGTAATGTTTTACTTGATTAAATTGCATTATTTGCATAACATCCAAATATCCCCTATTCCTGGCACGTCACACAATGACGCAATATCAGTAAACAAGTAAGTTTTTATTCGAATTTGTTTAGGAATGTTTAAATATTTTGAATAAGCAGTCTGAACTAACTTCAAGTCCAGAGGCGGCCCGCACATCTGTGTTTATTGTAGTGACGTTAATTGTTGGGTCATTGGCTGCCAGCAATCTGATATAGCGCTTCTGAGCAGCAGTCAGAACAGTTGGGCGACCACTGCGGGGTCGGTCAGCTAAATTATCCATGCCATGGTACCTCTGCAACGTGACCACGACGCAGGATTGGAATACAGCAACTCTGCGTGCTATTTCTCTCGTGGAATATCCTTCTTCCCTAAAAGTTACAATTCTTGCTCGTAAAACTTCTCAACTAACTAAACACTTCTTAACTCTTAGCATTTTATCAAGACCAACTTTTCTCGAAAAAATATTATAAATCCGCTAAAATTGACTAAGTCAGATTTCTGAATGAGTGTAAGCTTGGATTGAATTTCTTTTTATATTGAAAAAAAAATGTTTTATATTCTATTTCTATATTTTTAAGTAAATCTAAAAAGAAGAAAAAATTATAGTCTACCGTAACAAAAAAAAACAACTTTTCAAACTGATTGCAAACTTTTTTATATCTATAAAAATATTATAAAATAAGGATGCTTTTCGTGGGACCGCTTAGTTCAAAACTACACTAAATTTTGATATGGTTTTCTCAATAAGTCGGAGAATTCATTGTGGAAGGTCTATTTGTAATATAAATTGATATAAACATCAGAAATATATATTTCGTTTTTTGACTTTTTGTTATTTTTCACTTTATAGTGGAAGACGGTTGTATTTTTTGTGAAAAAGTATAATTACTTCAACCATAAACCTCGATGTTTTGTCAAGTGGTAAAAAGCGTGCGGGCTTTGGGGGAGTCGCTAATTGATAAACTTTTACTTGTAAAACGTACGTTTTTCTTTCAGCTCAAGAATTGAACGTAGAAGAATTTTCTATATGTTCCTGGGAACATTTTATTTGCATTTACCAAACAATAGGTTTGTATGTTTTGTTTCTATACAAGATGACTTGGAAAGGTACAGGACTTTAATTGATGAGCCACTTGCCACTGTTCGTATTTTAGCCGTGTAATGCAAATCGATTTTAGTCGGTTATACTCGTACATCCAGACACGGAGAGTCATACGTCTTCGTATTATAGAAGAATAACATTTCATGCAATATTAACGCGTATTGATAGTAAAGTACGGCACGGTTGGCGCAGTAGTTATGCGATTGACTGCTGCACTGCGTGTCGCGGGTTCGATTCCCGCACGGAACAAATATTTGTATGACCTACAATTAGTTGTTCCGGGTCTGGCTGTTTGTGTATGTGAGTTTAAATGTTTGTAAACGCACCCACGATACAGGAGAAATTTCTAGTGTGGGGCAAACGTTTTATAAAAAAAGAAAAGAAAGAAAGAAAGTTAGCGTAAGTAGAAATTATGATTGGGTATTTTGATATCGGAAAAACTCGGACCCACGATTTTATCCGAGCGCGTAGCGTCCAAGATGATGTTTATGACAATTATGTTGCTGCATACAACACAGAAGCTGCTGATGCATTGTTAAAATTCTATGGCGAATTTCTTTGGAAATTGCAACTGGTAATATGGCGTAAATAACTACGAGCAGATTCACCAAAATTCAAAATTATCGTCTCTGACATCAGAATTTCAGGTTTTCAACTGTCACTATCTTCGGATAGTTTTTCAGAAATAACCAGTATTAAAAGAGCTCTAATTCAAAGGAGGTCAATATCAAATAGATTGGATACACGTATGCAAGATTGTATTGATTTATCATTGACAACTTATTAGTCAACCTTCCAAATCTATGAATAAGACTATTTCCCATTATTAGTAATTTGTCATCTTGTTTACGAGCTTGCGGTTTGAGTTCGTGTTTAATCGTGTAATCTCGTGAATGTACAAAACTGCAAAATTGGAAAGTTTGAAAATGGCTCATCAATTAAAGTCCGTGACCGATTATTATTATACCCGATTGGACCATTTTGTATAACAAGGTTGATTTTTTTGGCGAATTCAATTGGTCACGTAGTAAAAGTTGTTTTTCTCAAACTTACTTGGAAATTCGAGCAATATTTTGACAACCTTCTTCGAGATAAATCGAAATTGTTGTACTGGTCGAATACGTGCGAGCGCCCGCCCGGCAATGTTTGTATGAACCTCCATAATTATCTGTCGTGTTTAGTGGCCGTTAAATTACTATGAAAACTCATATCTGTTGTGTTATTTAAAAATGTCACGACAGATATGAGGGGTCACGAAATGAACCTATCTTTATGTTTACTTTCAAAGACATATTTCACCAAAGTTTCGTTATTCAAAGATATGATTCAAATGTAAGTTTCACTAAATACACAAAAATCAATATAAGTTTCAATTTTTTAGTTTTAGTTTTCAATCTCGTTTCTTTGCTTTCAGAAATGATTGAAGTTGACATAAAGGATATAATATCTGATAGTGAGTGCTATCAAAGATGCGACTACGTGGAATATGATACCGAAGTGGAATTTGTTAAAAAGCAGAGGCATTTGAGGTGAATATTCAATTTTGTTCATAATTTATTTCATTTGGTATTCTTTTCTCTTTTTATTATTTCTATCGGTCGAATGCCACTCAAATAATCATCTCAATTGTACGCCTAGTATTTTCCGCTGTGACTGCTCGTAGGATGTGCACGGAGAGGTTTGCCACGCTAGCTGCGTGATCCGTTTGCTTGCCAACCACGCATATATGCGTAGCGTGACCGTGGACTGCCATGGAGTGGTGCTTTTACTGTTATAAACTTTCAGCGAAGTTTTCTGTTTGGTTTAGGGATGAAAATACATACATACATAAACTCACGCCTTCTTCCTATGGGGGTAGGCAGAAACTACAGAACGCCACCTGCTACGATCCTTAAATACTACTTTTGCCTCGTTTGCGTTCATACATCTGGTCATACACGCACGCCGGTTGCGAGTGCTACGCACCTGACCTTTCTGAAGAACATCGCCAATAAAGTCATTATATTCTAGGGCGTCCCCCTTCCCGGCGTTTCCAGTCACATCTGCCTTGTAAATACATTTGGTTAGTCACCTTTCTTTCATTCTCTCAACATGACCAAACCATCTCAGCATACCGTTTTCAATTTTGTCATCTTCTTTTAACTCACACCGTTGTCTTATCACATTATTCCTCAGCCTATCATTCATAGTCAGACCTTACATGCTTCGCAAGGAACGTATTTCCACAGCATTTATTCTATTTTCATGCGTCTTTTGCCATACCCAGCATTCACTCCCATACAGCCTTTTTGGTCTCAACGGGTTGGTCACAATCGCATGTATAGCACCATTTACTTTATTTCCCCCATTTACTCTCCTTTCCACATCTTCATCAATCTTCCCATCCCTTGTAAACTGACTCCCCAAGTATACAAACTCACTTACTTGCTCGACACTCATCATTTATTTTCATATCACACACCGATCCATCCTCTCCTCTTTCAAACATCATGATCTTCGTCTTATTCACATTTATATTCATCCTTTCCATCTTATATGCTTCATCCATCACAGTCATTATATCTTGCAACTACTCTGCAGATGATACAAGTAGAACTTGATCATCTGCGTAGAGAAGGCATTTTACAGGCAACTCATTCATCCTCAATCCGCACTCACCCTCTTTCAAATCTGTCAGACAACTATCCATGTACAAAATGAAGCCAGCCACGGTGACACTACACAACCCTGTCTAACACCCCTCGAGATGCACAACCAGTTCGTGTATCCTCCATTTATCCTAACACAGCACTGGAGTCCTTGTATAAAGATATCAGTGCCCGTATCAAGTGCTAGTCCACACCGTACATGGATAGTGTCGACCACAGTTCTTCCTTACACTCAATATCGTAGGCCTTCTGCAAATCAACGAAAGCACAATAGACTTTCTTGTGCTTTGCCAGATATTTTCGGCTTCTTAGATCTTCTCCCTAAGGTGCATACCTTAGGGAGAAGATCTGATCCATACAGCCCATGCCCTTTTTAAATCCTGCCTGCTCATCCTATATTTCTCATCTGTCACAGATACAAAATTAATCTTACTTTAATTATTTGATTCAGTTTACATTTAAGTTTAACAACCCCAGCAGATAATGAAACAGACCAGTTATTTAATCACATGCCAAATCTCCAACGGTCTTTACAAATTATACATATTTGATCCTAAGAACCTCAAATTAAACAATCTTGGTTTAGTAAACTGGTAGACAATACAACAAGATACCAAACCACGGTAAATTCACGGGGGTGTCTCGAAGGACCGATACCACTAACATTGCTGTCTTATCGGCTTACTTATCGTCCCTTAGGACCAACAATATCGCTCCGATACCTCCATGTAAAATACACGAAAAGTTCACCTCTATTTTGTTTGTTTTGTTCTTGCCCTAAAATTCTCAAGGCATGTTTTACACAGAGGATTTTCTTGAATGAATCTACATCGCCACATGCGAACTACGCATCAAAGACCTGGCGTCACACAAAATCCAAAAAAACCTCTAAAAACGTTTAAAAAACAGCAATAAGGTACAACTTTTCGTTTTCAGTACGTTGAATGAAACTCGCAGCAGGGTGCTGGTACATTTCGGTCAAAATACTTGTATTAAGTACAGACGGGAAGTACTTTACACTTGGGACCAAATGTTAGGTAAGTTCATCAGAATGTTCTAGGAATAATGGACTAGGCAACGAATAAACGGATTGTTCTACGGCCCGCTTGCACCGCAAATTCTTTAATATACAGATACATTCATAAACTCACGTCTTTTACGCATGGAAGTAAGCAGAAACTACAGAAGGTTGCTATAATCCTTGCATACCTACTGTTTTATCTTCGTTTACACTAGAGGCCCTAACACGAACACGGAACGTATATTCGAACGATTTTTTAACGAAAATACACTCTTATTCGTATTTTTGTTCCTCCTGGCGGTTTCACTCGCATCTGCCTTGTAATACCTTTCAACTTCCTAATCTCTGAATACATTTAGCACTGAACGAATTTAAAACATCGTTCCGTTACCGTCAGCCTAAAACTTCCGAGTTTCAGTGAATACCTACAAAGCAAAATTTTAATATGTTTTACGAAAGCACGTCTGCTAAGCTCTAAATACGGGAAATATAACTGTTTTGAAACAAGTATCTGCTAAAGTCCATTTTACAATTGAGATTAAACACAAAGAAGTCTTACAGAGAATTATTCTTTCTAATAAGTAAAGGCACAAGATTTTTTCAAAGCAGCAATTTGTTTTTTCCAAAGACATAAAAACAATGTTCCCAAATTGTTTGAGAGAACATTTCACAGTAATTGTCTCAAACGGACTACGTAATAAAACGCATCATTATGTTTCACAGCTTCATTCGAAGCGATTTATTGTTTACGTATTGTAGCAGCGTCTCCATGTACCAGCCTTGCACGGATTTTAAGAGGTAAGTAAAAGGTTTTTTTTTTTTTTTTTTTTTGTTAGGTTTCTTTTGTTTCACTGGCAACACTGTATCCGTTTTACCCCTACTTTGCCCCCACTACACTATTTCTCTCTAACGGTCGGCAGCCATTTTAATATCATTCCGCGTTTCCGTGCTCAAGCCTTCGCACGTCTCCGCTCCTACAAATAGATTCAGCTCCTCAAAATGGGAAAAAGGAAGACAGAAAAAACTGAAGAAGAAATACGGCGAAAAATACTAAAATTGCAAAATAAACTGCAGGCAACGACTAATCGCCGTATTAATTCTTCATCCGAAGAAGACTTACACAGTAAGTTACACAATGATAAAACTATTATCAATGATGCGAGGTTACCGAGTTTGGGTCTCCTCTGTCATTTTTTAAAGTGATGCGTACTGCCATACTGGGGCTGATACTGTCACTCATTAATACAATACTTACTTACTTACATAAGTGATGCGAGGCTACCAAGCTTGGGTTTCCTCTGTCACGTTAAAAAGTGATAAAAATTGCATTTATTACCGAACGTATTCTAAAAAGAAACGTTTTTCGCAGATTTGTCACACCATCCACTAGATGGTATGTCACAAAATGAGGACGCCTCCTTGTTTCAAGCTTCACCGTTTCCTGCCTCGCCACGTTTCTCGCCACGTGCCTCGCCACATGCCTCGCCACGTGCTTGTTCTCCGTGCCCTGCTTCGCCACCACCAGCTCCACCACCGCTATACACCGCGCCTCTGTCGCCTACACCCGGTACCTCAGCAGAAGCACAACCAGAAGTGATGGAAGACCAAGACTTGGATGAAGACACCCTGCAGTTACTCGGCGATGCTCCAAAGACAGACATAACCATGGGTCCGTCTGTTCATAAGGACATTGCTAATCGTTGGCAAGACATCCTTACCAAGGGCTTGGCTAAGGATATAAAGGAAAAACTTTTAAAAAGTTATTTCGTCCCTAACAACTGTGACCTACTGCTAGCGCCAGCTCTCAACCCGGAAGTAAAGGCAGCTCTGCAGGATATTCTAGTAAAAAGAGATTCGGCCCTCATGTACAAGCAAAATCAGCTTGGTATAGCACTGTCAGCCTTAGCATCCGCTACTGACATGATTATTTCAAATGAAACGTCCAAACAAAAACTTTTGAAACCAATCAGTGACGCTTGTCGTATATTATGCGACAGTCATTTTTGGGAGACTAAAACAAGACGTAACTTTGTCATTTCATCTATTAATATAAATTTAAAGGACGCCTTGCTTGAAACAAAAAGGGGCAGTTTCTTATTTGGGGAAAATGTTACCGACAAGGTCAAAGCCGCCAAGACAATACAGCAATCAGGAGATGCGTTGAAACACGCCTTAAGACCAAAATATAACAAGCCTAAAGGTATCCCAAAAGGTCCAAATAAGGGTCATTTAAACTACAACCCTCAGCACCGCAAGACGGACAACAAGCCCAACAATACGAGGCGAGCTGCTCGCCCTGCGTATCGGCCGCCACCACCACCGCAAACCAGCAGCAGTTCACGCCGCTTTTCGTCCCCGACGAGGCCGCCGCATCGAAAGTAACTAATCAGGTACTAACCGCTGGCAGACTCCAGTATTTTTTGAAAAAGTGGTCAGTTATCACTACTGACAAAACGATTCTATCCTGGATAAAAGGGTACCAAATACCCTTTAAATGTTCACCATATCGTACTGATTCTCCTAATGTTTTTCCTAAAAATATTCAAGAATCTCAAGATTTTGATCAATCGATCAAAAACCTATTAGATAATAATGTAATATCTCATTGTCATTCTGTTAAAGGAGAATTTATATCAAGTGTATTTTTAGTGCCAAAACCGAACGGCGACAAGAGGTTCATACTTAACCTTAAATGTTTAAACAAATTCATAGATACCAAACATTTCAAGATGGAGGATTATCGTACAGCCTCAAAGCTTATTACAAAAAACTGTTTTATGGCATCTATAGATATAAAAGATGCTTACTTTTTAATTTCCGTACATAAATCTCACCGAAAATACCTCCGTTTTAAATACAATAATACCCTTTATGAATTTAACTGTCTACCGTTTGGTTTATGCACTGCTCCATACGTTTTTACAAAATTATTAAAGCCAGTTATGGAATATCTAAGAACCCATGG
This sequence comes from Xanthia icteritia, assembly GCA_949128155.2. NCBI lineage: Eukaryota > Metazoa > Arthropoda > Insecta > Lepidoptera > Noctuidae > Xanthia > Xanthia icteritia. Next base: position 22,785,858 of record OX421935.2, read on the forward strand.
CATGATATCAGTTGTGTATATCGATGATACCTTTTGTATTGGAAGAACTTTTCTTGAATGTAAAAATAACGTTGACGTAACAATAAAATTACTTAAAAACTTAGGTTTCATAATAAATACAGAAAAAAGCTGCTTAGAACCGCAAACACTATGCAAGTTTTTAGGTTTCGAATTCGACTCGAAAAATATGTTATTAAAATTACCTTGTACAAAAAAGTCAAAAATAAAAGAATACATTTCTAGCTTCTTGAAAAAGCGTAAATGTAAACTTCGTGAATTTGCTCGGTTCATAGGTTTATTAATTTCAGCTTGTCCTGCAATTCAATATGCATGGCTTTACACTAAACTTTTTGAAAAATTTAAATATTCCTGTTTACTTACCAATCCTAGCTACGAACAGTTAGTTCGACTGCCCAACAGCTTACATAGTGATATGTTGTGGTGGTTAGATCATATTGATCATGGTTCATTTTCTTTAACTTGCGACCAATATGATTTAGAAATCTTTTCCGACGCGTCATGTACGGGTTGGGGAGCTTATTGCAGCACAGATAAATGTTTTGGCTATTGGAAAGATAGTGAAAGATCCGTACATATTAACGAGTTAGAGTTAAAAGCAGCTTTTCTCGCACTTAAATGTTTTGCCCACGAATCGTATAATTTAAAAATACTATTACGAATTGATAATGTAACTGCCATATCTTGTATAAATCGCATGGGCAGCATACAGTTTGAACACTTGCATAATATCACTAAAGAAATATGGCAGTGGTGTGAAAGGCGTAGAATAACTATTTTTGCCTCTTACATAAACACTAAAGACAATTATGAAGCAGATCAATTATCGCGCATGAAATTTCAGGACACTGAATGGGAACTCAATGATGATGCATTCAGTCAAATAGCACATTATTTTGGATGCCCTGAAATAGACCTTTTCGCGAGTAGGTGTAATGCTAAGTGTCCCAGGTACATAACTTGGAAAAACGACCCTGACGCTTACGCAATTGATGCTTTCACCATTCCATGGAAAAATAAGCTATTCTACGCATTTCCACCGTTCTCACTTATCACAAAAACAATGCAAAAAATTATTAATGATAAAGCAAATGGCATAGTAGTTGTACCATATTGGCCAACACAACCCTGGTTTCCTGTTTTCCAAAAGTTAATTTGTTCCAAACCAATCTATTTTGAACCAAACGTAAATTTGTTAACTTCTCCTTTCAGAATGCCTCACAATCTGCACCGCACCCTGAAATTGGTTGCCGCGAAGCTTTCAGGCAAACATTATTAAAAAGACATTTGTCTAATCAATCTATTGAAATTATGTTATCATCATTATCTGATTCCACCTATAAACAATATGATGTTTGTATAAAATCTTGGTTAAATTATTGTAATAAACATGGTTATGATTATTCCTCGGTTTCAGTTCCTATAGTCATTCATTTTCTTACCACAGTTTTTACAAAGGGGCAAAATACGGTACTATCAATTCATATAAATCCGCATTATCCTTGTTGTTAAGTAATGTGGCAAACGATGATAGAGTTAAGCGATTTATGAAACGAGTTTACAGATTAAGGCCTACTAATCCAAAATATAATTTGACGTGGGATCCAACCACAGTTCTAAATTACTTAGCACAAAAATGGCCTAACACATACCTTGATTTGGAAACTCTTTCAAAAAAGACTGTAACTCTATTGGCTTTGGTGACTGCACATCGCGTTCAAACACTTTCATTCATAAAATTAGGCAACCTTCAAGTGAATTCTAATATTGACATAATTATAACAATACCTGATTTGACAAAAACTTCCAAACCGAACTCTTCACAACCAGTTTTAAGATTACCTTTTTTCGACGCTCGTCCTCAGATCTGTCCCGCTAAATGCCTAGAGGTTTATATAAATAAGACTCAACCGCTTCGCAAAAACGATTATTTATTTATAAGCTACAAAAAACCACACTCAAAAGTTTCATCACAAACACTCAGTCACTGGATAAAAGATACACTTCACAATAGCGGTATAGATACGTCCATATTTAGTGCACATAGCACTCGTCACGCAGCCACATCCTCAGCAAATAGACTTGGAGTCAATATAGACTTGATTAGAAAAACTGCTGGATGGAGTGCATCATCTTCTGTCTTCGCAAAACATTATAATAGGCAGGTTGTAACTGATCCTCATCTCTTTGCCACTACGGTACTTGCTGGTGGTCATAATCTGTAACAAAAACCTTATATTAAGAATTTAAATCAATGATAATAACTATAGTTATAATAAAAGACACTTGTGATTACACACCCGTTTTGTTTAATTTCACATTTTTGTCTCTGAACATCTACAATACGTAAACAATAAATCGCTTCGAATGAAGCTGTGAAACATAATTAAAAATCAAACGAACTTACCAAGTGAAGTTCGATGATAATTATGTGAACAGCTTCATTCGAAGCGATTTATACCCTCCCTAGAAAAGTTACCTACCCTACCCTAGATAAATAAAAATGTGAAATATTTATTAGCTTTCAACAAAATGATATTAAAATGGCTGCCGACCGTTAGAGAGAAATAGTGTAGTGGGGGCAAAGTAGGGGTAAAACGGATACAGTGTTGCCAGTGAAACAAAAGAAACCTAACAAAAAAAAAAAAAAAAAAAAAAAAAAAAAAAAAAACCTTTTACTTACCTCTTAAAATCCGTGCAAGGCTGGTACATGGAGACGCTGCTACAATACGTAAACAATAAATCGCTTCGAATGAAGCTGTTCACATAATTATCATCGAACTTCACTTGGTAAGTTCGTTTGATTTTTAATTTTAACTTTGACTTTTAAAGTAAAAATGTTTTTTTCCCAGTGAATAATAATATCTGTTCTAAGATGGACAATTTATTTTCTTATTTTTGTTTACTTACTTTTACATAATAATTATTTATAACAGTTAGTTGTAATACACAGTTTATAAAAGATAAATGCATTCGAAAGATGGACAATATATTAACCAAAAAAATTTAGTCGTTAATGGTAAAATGAGAATAAATGTATCATGACTCATTCAACCTTTTGATACGATGGATAATAACAGCCTGAAAACTAATAAGCATCTTTCTAGAATTAACACCTCCAAGAGCTTGCAAGTCGATACGTAATGAGTTAGATGATTAAGCCATTAAATTTCCGTTTCAGTTTATTTAAGCTCGATATTTATGATGTCATCTCCAACTAATCTGGAAGGTTAATTACATTTTATATCAATTTCTTTCAGCAAATCTTGGCGGTATCTTCGGCCTCTGCCTCGGAGGGTCTGTGATCAGTGTCATAGAAATCATCTGGTTCTTCCTGGAGATACTTTTCACAGTTATCGGCTCCTGGTGTAAGAGTCCCGTCATCGTACCGAAGGAGAATACAAAGAACCAAGTTTTCATCGTCTCTCAAAAGGACATGCTTTCAAAGAAGAGTTCAGGGAAAAAAAACCTAGGGAAATATAAATTTGTGAACTAAATAACTTTCCTGTTTCATTTATTATATAGCAGAAGTATGTATAATGTAAACTGTGTATTTAGGTCAAGGCACTATAAAGAATGTGAAGTAGTTAATCTGGATTTTATTCAATTAAAAAACCCTGACTTAATTGATCCAATAATTCACTATTACACTGAATTCCTAATCCTGGAAACGTGTTTCGACTTAAAATCTGTCAGTCCGAAGGATCCAGTGTTCTAGAACCATCATGTTTAAATGTTCATTTACGAGTTACATTTTGTTAGGTAGACATTCAGTAGAATTGTTGTGTAATAAGCTGGCTAATAGGCTGACGACGACGACGGTTCAGTAGACACCTGCTGCACTCTAGGTCAACACTGAACTAGGAGGTATTCCACTCGGAGCACTGATTTCAACAGCACTTGTCCAAACCACACCTGAGCACTCCCACTAACCGCACTGAAACAAATTTTTGATAAGTGCGGTTCGGTGGCTGCGAAATGCACTTATGTGCACGATTCTAGTTCGATTATTTTACATACCTTCAACTATTTTTAACCGATTTCTAAAAGGAAGAGGTTATCAATTCGGATGTTTATATACAGGGTGTTAGGCAGATTAAAATTTCTTGCTTGTATGTGATTAATTTCAGTTTTCGCAAATGTAGAGTTACGCGAAGAAAGGCCCTCGCCGTTAAAATTGGCGAATTGTTCCAGTTGTTTTAAAATAAATTATGCATATTGCATACCGTTAAAATGGGCATAAACCAAAGATGTTTTCTTAAAATTAGAACTGTTCTATCACTGGTAGTTATTTTTTAACGCAGTTCAAACTCGGGCCTCCGGGTATTTATTTTTAATTTGTTTGTAGTTTAAAGGCACGTATTTAATTTTCTTGAAATTATTTGCGTCAAATACGAACTTTATAAGATGTTACAGTTACTATAGATGAAAATAAAAATAAAATGTTGCCGGTTCTGTTATTTTTAAATGAAATTTTTGACATTTGAAGTTTGAGCAACGAAGAATTACGATTAAAATTTTGAAAAATCATAAAAGAATACTTGTGGCTTGGGTCTTGTTATTGGGCCTAAACACGTAGCAGACGGCCCCACGGATCCGTCATTGGTCAGTTCAGCCGTCTGCCGAACACCCTGTATATTTTTTATGAATGTTCGGGTATAACTTCGTCATATACAGGAAGACTTTGAATTTGGCAATATTTTAGTCCAAGAATCTAATTGAGGAACGAATAATAACTAATACTGGTAAAGTGTTAAAAAATAATAACCAAGAAATTTCTCAAAATGAACAAAAAAATCAAAAGTATCAAATGGTGATAGCGCGCTATAAAATCAATAATAGGTGAGTTCCTCGTCACCCCCTTCGCCCCTCCGCCGCACACCATCACCGTCGCACGCGCGCCATTCAATTATTTGCGCGGGACGGCGGCACACGGTGGCGACGGCGGGCGCGGCGCCCGGCGATTTGCATGTAGCAGGCTAGCAGCTTCGACTTTTCTACGGAACTAAAGTGTAATTGCTTATGTTAGGTCCTTGACGCAGATTAAAACACTTAACAGGACACACACACTAAGAAGTTCCGAAGATAACTAAAAACTTGACTGATAATCACGAAGCACACTATGAAAACAAGTTTAAAATGGGGGACCGCCCCTTCGGCGCATACATCAATGAAATGCAGAAAGCAAAACTCACATAATAATAAGTTGTATTAGTCGGTACCGTTGGCGCAGTGACTGAGCGATAGGCTACTGCGCTACGTGTCGCAAATTCGATTCCCGCACAGAAAGATGAAATGAGATTTGAATTATTTACTTTACACATCCACTTTGAATTATTTGAATTATTATACCAACAATACTAGCGTAGGGAATGTTTTAAAAAAGAACGAAGAAGTATTGGAAAATAATTGGAAATGATTTAAACTTTGGTGTTAATGTTCAAAACAAAAGTTATTGAGTTTCAAATTACATACAATGTAATAATTTTTAAAAATTACTTATTTTTTCAGTAGACAGCATTTTTGTCTGCATTAAAGTCGGTTAAAGTGTGGAAAAAATATTATCTCAATAATATCTCAATTGAATTCGTTAGTAAACCTTTGACTTTTAAAATACCTAATGAATAACGCGTCTGTTGTGCCCTGCTGGCTGACTAGCGCGGCGCGGCGGCGCGCGGCGGCAGTTCCTTTGAGTGAGCTATGAGCGCCGGGGCGGCGCGTGCGTGTGTGTGTAGATGTTTAGTAAAGTACCTAAACACTGCGATAGCCGCGCATGAACTTTGGCGAAACAGCTGATTGGGACTTGGGAGCACTTTTTATTTGAATTGAATTTACTAGAAGTATTACGTTGTATTGTAGTTTTAAATTTTAATCACATTAATTTAAAATCGTAACTACGGCACAGAAATAACAATATCAAGTACCTAGTTAATTTTAAACTTTTAACATAATTTTGGAGTATTTAAATGTTGTCTAATAACATGCGGATAATTAATTGTTGAGTTTGGCTGTTTGTGTGTGTGAGATTTGTGTTTGAAACCTAGTATAGCAACGTTTAAATTAAACTTAGTACCTAGGTACTTACCTACGTGTACTTTAAGAGGTGCTCGAAATGTTCAGCTCCTCTCTGTACACACAGTTCAGCACGGCGCCTATGATTCACCTTCATATTTTGCAACACGAAAGCACGCGATTTAACCGTGTCAAACGCCGTTATAATCTTTTCTTTTAACTGTTCCCGGTTTTCACTCTCAAGCTCGTAAACTAGTCTTTTCACCTCAACCCACAAAAAAAAGTCCAATGGCGTCAGGTCAGGCGACCGCGCTGGCCAAGCTACAGGTCCGCCGTGACCAATCCAACGTTCACCGAATTTACGATCGAGGAAGGCGCGAACGTCACGCTGGTAGTGAGCCGGTGCTCCGTCATGCTGGTAGTACAGCTCAGACTGATAGCTCTCAGGCACGTTCTGCAGCTGTTCTTCTACGGAGCTCTCTAACAATCGGAGATAGCACTCCCCGGTCAGTCTCTCTTTAATAAAGAAGGGACCTATGATACAGCTGTTTATTATGCCTGCCCACACGTTCACCGAGAAACGATTTTGAAAAGCATGTCTTTGGTTTACGTGCGGGTTCTGCCCACGCTGAGCCCACCAATGCTCGTTGTGCACATTAAACAGCCCGAGTCGAGTGAACGTTGCCTCGTCTGTCCACAGGATATTTTTATCCACATTTTGTAATAGCCAATTACAAAATCGGACCCTGGGCGTGTAGTCAGCCAACGCCAACTCCTGCACTTTTTGGAAATGGTAAGGGAACATTCCAGAGGCGTTTAACGCTTCCAGACAAAAAACTGGCTGACGTGGAAATGTCGTGCTGCCTGCCTTGTGCTGGCCTGTGGATTCCTCTGGAAGTACCGCTTTATTTTCCGGTGCAGGGTTCTCGGGTGCACCGGCGCTCTACCACGCGCTTGAGCATGCGGTGGTACGTGGAACGATGCAAAATCCAGTAGGTTTTGCGTTGATCTCAAGATTCGGTCTCGTGATGGAATCGGTGCAGCGGGGTTGCGGCGGTGAAACATAAAACGAGTTCGCGGCAAACTGTGTGTTCTATCGTAGAATAAAACCATATCCAGGTATTGCTGGTTCGTGTACACTGCACTACGTGGTCGAGGCATGTTAGCTATGGTTCACTGGAATCCAATAATTTTTCGCAAATTACACGTAATTCACTTGTCCAAATAAACTCGTGACTGGAGCGACACGGCCGGCGCGCGGCCCAAGCGCATGAGTGGGGCGAGGGTGGGGCGATTTCTTTTGAAGGACATTATCTAATGAATGAGAGCTCGTACGCTGAGCGTAAGTAATAATAACGCGTAGTAAATTTACTACGCGTCAAAGGAATCTTGATATTTAAAATGATTTAAGTTTAATTATCATTTTTTTTTATCTTGTTTATTAATTTTGATCTCTAAGTAAGTAAATATCAAGTTATGTCACGTTTTTTAAATTAATAACTTGACCATATTAATATTCGATATTGTTGGCTTAAATGAAACAGTATCATGGTTAGAATACGTGGTTAAAAATATTGCCATCGAATTAAATTTCATCCTGTATAGACGGATTAGCAAAATTATTTTTTTGTTTGAAATGGTATACTGGCGAGGAGGTTCCATTGTCATCAGGTCATAATGATGGTGATGATGATGATGGGATACTGGAGAAATCGAGGGAACTCTTCAAATATTATACTACTACTACTACATATAGCGATTTGTGTATTTTTTATAGTAACTCGTGTAGTTGCTCTTGGAAAGCACCATATGGTGAAGTGGAACTGATGATGAAAACCACAGATTGCCACCGGAACTACTGAATAATATGTATTTAACGGGTTGCGATTCGATTACTTTAATATGGTTGCCAAGGAATTTATGCTCGTCACAATGCATATGGAGAGGTGGAGCTGATGGTGAAGTACCAGGAGAACTCCTCAACGATTAACGACCCTGCATCGGGAAAAGCAATTTTTTGTAAAAGGTCATCAGTCGTTCACTTAAGGCCATTGCAACTTGTATACATTACAAATTAACCCACTAAAAAGCGAGAAATAAAAACATGTGTACAAAAAAAAAACGACATCCGCCTTCCAAAAAAAATCTAGAAAGTTAAAATTAACTTAGATTTTGGAAAACGCATTCCTGATTGGAATTTAATACTATCCTCAACGCTGATAGTTTTAATAACTGTAGCTGTCGCTACGGCGCAGCTGCTACGCCGCAGCTTGGCGCGTAGCACAGGCCGTGTAGCGGTCCGGACGTAAGCTTCGTATGTAGGTAAAAGTAAATATCGTCAGTCGTGGAAACTCTTATTAACGAAATATGAAAACATTAATATTATTATGTTTGATTTTTCTATAAATACTCTCTCTCTTAACCCTTAATTACTCGCGTGGGGTATATTTAACCCCACGGCGTATTTGAAGCGTCGTATCTCCGCCATTTTTAAAGCTACCTCCGTGCCGTTCTTAGTAGCTGCCTAAATACCTCCCCCCGCCGCGAATCAGTCGCGAGCGCCGCTCCGTGTCGTGTGGTTGTGTCAGGAGACCGCGTCTGGGGTATATATTGCCCCACGCGAGTATTCGTGCAACTTTTTTTGGACGAGTAAGTATTTTTATTTTTATTTTTTAATGTGCAGTACAGATACTAAATGGTTCGTTTTTTTTACTTATCTTTGTTTTTTGTTTTTTTTTTAGGTTAGAACGCCTAAAATGGCAAGTAAGCGTATTTCTGACTACCAGATTGTTGAGCGTATATTAGAAGACGACGAAGAAAGCATCATAGATAGTCCCGATGAAGATGAGGGAGACGAGGAAGTGATCCAGAGTGACCACAACTCAGAATCTCAAGAAAGTGCCAATGAAACCGAGTCAGAATGGAGTGATGACGATAATGAACCGCTGAACAGACACGTAAGTGAAGATTCTGATAGCTTTTATTTATCAAAAAATAAATGCACAAAGTGGGCAAAAGAGCCGCCGCGTACTAGCGTTCGAGTTCGTAGTCACAATATTATGAGGGAAACACCAGGACCTAAGGGAACAGCTAAGGAGATACATACAATATCAGAAGCATTCTTTTGTATGTTTTCAATGGATACTGTCAATTTAGTACTGCAACATACCAACGATTACATAAAATCGATACAAGGAAAATTTCAACGCGAACGTGATTGCAATTTTTTGGAATACGAAGAACTTTTGGCTTACCTTGGTCTACTTTACATGTCTGGTGTGCTGCGTTCATCTCACTTGAACTTCAAAGATCTGTGGGCTACCGATGGAACAGGCATCGAGTTTTTTCAAAACACAATGTCATTCAACAGATTTCTTTTTATATCAAGATGTGTTCGTTTTGATGACAAAAATACTAGATCTGAAAGACAAAAGACAGACAAACTAGCAGCAGTCAGAGAGTTCACTGATTTGATGAATAATAATTTCATCAATAATTACTCTGCATCTGAAAATGTCACCCTAGATGAACAATTACCTGCCTTTCGAGGAAGATTTTCTGGTGTTGTTTATATGCCCAACAAACCCACGAAGTACGGCATAAAGCATTATGCACTCGTAGACTCGGCAACATTTTATTTACTGAAATTTGAGATTTATGCTGGAGTACAACCTGAGGGTCCATATCGAATGCCTAATGATACAGTAAGTTTGGTAAAGCGCATGACAGAACCCATCTGGGGTACTGGTCGAAACGTTACGATGGACAACTGGTTCACTAGCGTCCCTCTTACAAATACGCTTCTAAAAGATCACCAGCTTACTATGGTTGGAACTATTCGCAAGAATAAACCGGAAATTCCAACTTGCTTCCAGCCCAAACGAACACGAGCTGAGCATTCCAGTCTGTTTGGTTTCCAAGAAGACGTAACACTTTGCTCTTACGTTCCAAAGAAATCTAAAGCTGTACTGCTGATTTCGTCAATGCATCATGACAATAAAATAGTTGAAAGTGAAAAGAAGAAACCGGAAATTATTTTGTACTACAATAGCACGAAAGGTGGCGTAGATACCAACGACCAAATGTGTGCTAACTATAACGTCGGCAGACGTACAAAGAGATGGCCTATGGTTATATTTTATCACCTTCTCAACGTTGCTGGTATCAATGCATATGTCATTTATAAAAATAAAATTGACCACAGAATAGCAAGAAGGGAGTTTTTGAAGCATCTTGCAGTTGATTTGGTAAAGGCTCGCCAACAAACTCGAGCAACTATACCACAACTGCCTAGGGCCATACAAAAACGGCTAAAAAGAAATGCTCAAGTTCAGGATCCTAGCCCCACTTCCAGAGGTGGTCCATCGACAACTTATAAAAGGTGCCATATCTGTCCAAGGTCGAAGGATAAAAAAATAAGATTTATGTGTGCCAAATGCCATCAGCAAGTTTGTCACGACCATTCCACTATGATATGTGATAAATGTATTGATTAAAAAGTTCCTAAGTTTAAAGTTTCATATCTTTAAAAGTTTATTAAAATGTTGATTAAAGATACTATTACAATTTAGAACAATGTTGTCTTTTTCTAATTTTTATAATAAAAATAAAAGTATGTCATTAAAAATATGTTTTATTGTACCTTTAAAATTGGGGTTATATATACCCCACGCGAGCGTAAGTGTAACTATATGGACGCGAGTAATTAAGGGTTAATACTAAGGCTTAGGTTGTGTGGGAGTAGCATTAGGAAACCTTTTTCGTAGTAATTGCTGAACTCTTTAATCAGAGTTTAATGTGGACCCTGATGGATATTTGCTGAATAATTGACGTCGTTATCCGAAACCGGCTCTGTTATATATTAATAATGTTTGTATTTTCGTGCACAGCGGCTTTTCTTACAAAGAGATGAATGTTAAGAAACTTGTTAAAGCAAAAAATTATCATCTCATGAACGATCTTCATTTCTATTACCTTCATCAGTGCAGCGGGCAATGCAAATAATATTCAGCTGCCTCTACAGACACAGTGTTTAATCAGCACCAACGAGTCTTTACTGCAAACAAAATAAGAGTTTAATTATGCGGAAATAAATATTAACCGGTTCAGTTCCAGCGGCACCCGGAGGGGTCGGTTACCGCGCGCACCCGTTAGGGACCGCTGGCGTTACCGGGTGCCAGCGCGCGACAGCCGGAAGCGTCACCGTTTAAATATTATATAATGCATAAAATATGGAACTAAATCGATGCCTAATTTTTTTCCAACACTGGCAATAATATTTGTAAGCGATAGACATTAAAGGACATCGATTTAGTTCCATATTTTATACAAAAATAATATTTTAACGGTGATGCCTCCTGCCGTTGCGCGCTGGCACCCGGAGGCGCCAGTAATGACACAATTAAAATATATTTCCCAGACAATTGAAGTGTTCGTTCCTCGCCTACATACAAAATGGTTTCGATGACTGTACAGTACCTACATTCCACTCAAGTTGAGAAGGTTATTAGGATAATTATAGTCTAGCGGCGACCCACGCGTGGTTTGGCTAGACCCCAGCCGAACCACGCGTGGGTCTACCACATACCAAAATATATCAAATTTCTATTATGCTACGAAGTGCTTACATAAATATTCTTGACGGTACAGCAGTTTCTTTTTTCTTGATGTTAATTCTTTATTTATCCACTCTTTCCATTTAACCTTCCTTTTGTATTATGTGATATTTGTAGCCATTTTCTGATCTTTTTCTTTGCCCTCCATGAAATAATAATAATATTAAAGTCATTGCGGGTCTGGTCCACAATATTTATTTATTTTGGTACGTTTGTTGAGCTGGGTTTTATTTATTACCGTCTTAAAAAAGGAGAAGTATGTATTCGACAATTTTTTTTTTAAGTTTCTTATTTGTTAGTACAAACTGCTTAAGCTAAGTTAGTAAAATTGAAACTGGATTAAAAGTTATTCCGCTAGTTATTAAGTTAGCGAAAGTTTTTTATTTTTTTTTTATTTTTTTTAAAAAAACGTTGCCCCACACTAGGAATTTCTCCTGTGTCGTGGGTGCGTTTACAAACATTTAAACTCACATACACAAACAGCCAGACCCGGAACAACTAATTGTAGGTCATACAAATATTTGTTCCGTGCGGGAATCGAACCCGCGACACACAGCGCAACAGTCAATCGCTTAACCACTGCGCCAACCGTGTTATTATTAGTTATTTAGCAAAGTTAGTGAAAGTTGATCTATGTTGATGTTATTGTTATCTTCACGTACTAAATTCTGATACATGAATATGCGTGGGCTACTATAACAAAAATATGAATAATAAAAACTTTTTAGTTATTCTAAACGGAATAACAAAGTTGTCAATCCAACGCAGTCTCAGTTGCCAATTTATTGTAGTGTGATCGATGGGGAATTTCGAATCTTATCTCAACATTTTTTGTAAATACTTGTAACATAAATCTTGTTTATTTTGTAGGCGAGTGCCAAGCATAATGAAGCCACTTGAGTCCTTCAAAATGTTCTATCTAATATAGTTTAGCTTATTATCGTTTAGAATCTCTAGTTAATAATCTAGCTTTCCATTTTAAAGTTTTTAATATCTACTCGTATAACACATTTTTTTCCCATAAGTAAATACAAAATGAAGAAAAACATATTTGATAAAATCGATATTAATTTGTTCAGAGACACTGCTATTCGTACCAATCATTTCAACCTAGACAATTTCAATTGAAGGATTTTCCTATTTTTATATAATAATTCGAGTCTATTGGTTTGTTCATACAAACGATTTTGGGTTTGTTATTGTAATGAAAATCACGTATGTACGGTAGGAAATAAATTATTTCCTGTCGGTAAACATAAAGATCATGGAGACACCGGATTCGGGATGTCTAAAATGTAATAATAGAATACACTCGCGGTCAAGTAATACGGGTCGATGACGAAAATCCCTTTAACCTGCAAATTCATAATGGTACATGCATGAAACTAACTTTATATTACAGAGCATTTTAATATTGTATAAAATAAAACCTTAAATAATCTACAACATAATAAAAAAAAGTTAAAATTTTAATAACCTCGAATTTGTAAATAAATTCAATTCACGGTTGTTTTATTTTTGCTTATTTTCTCAATTTTGTTTTCCATCTTTCAAATTAAAATGGTAAAAGGCGGTCATTGTCGTCTTTCAGCATCATTATTGAATTACTATCATGTCGCTGACACCAGAAGAATGTACACGTATAGTCACTATGTTAGAAGAAGTCAGAAGTACAGCAAGAACAATAGGCGTGTCACTTTCTACGGTGCAGAGAGTTGTCCAACGTTTTTCCAAGAAACTGGGCAGAATATAAGAAGACCAGGAACCGGCAGACCAAAATGTACTACGGCTCGAGAAGATCGATTTATTGTTACGACCATGCTCCGAAATCGGCGCCTCACGGAAATTGAAGTAACAAATCAACTTCGGGAGACCCGTAGAGACGACGTAAGCAAGCGGACTGTAAGGTGGCGGCTCCTTGAAGCCAATTTGACCACACATAGACCCGCAAATGGTTCAAAACTAGAAAGGGAAGTGAGGCTTGAGAGGTGCGTAAGAAATCAAAACCCCGCCCCAGCTATACTTCGATACTTGAAAAATGCGTTAGTGGAAGAATGGACCAATACTCCGCAACATAGCATAAGAAACTTAATAAACAGCATGCCCAATTGCCTGGCAGCTGTGAGAAAACCTCCTGGAGGTAATACAAAGTATTAATTTTGTTTTGAAGTTCGTTTTTGTGTTGTATGTGAGGTGTCAACCATTATTTTTCAACGTAAAAAGTTATTGATATTTTGTTTTTTTATGTAACTTTGACAATTAAACTAATAATGTTTCTAACATTTGGTGTTTTTTGTTAACTGGTAAATTATCTACAATATACAGTTTAATTCATGCCGCTAGCTCTACTATTTTAAGAGTAACTTCAATTTTTCGTACTGACTCGTATTCTTTGTATGCAAGTATAGTTTTTATGTATTTGTAAGTCAATGAAATTTTAATTGTAAAACACACCACACCACACACGTTGATTTTGCGTGTTATATAGACACTTCACAGAACTGTCATATTTTTTTAAATATACGATTGAATATACGAGCAATTTAAGTTGATGGGCAATTCATTTCCTTGACTTTACGTATTTGAGTGATTTCCTCAAGCGTAATTTTCAGGCGGCGCGGCTGAAAATCATCAAACCAAACGTATTTTTTTTTTAATTTAAATAAAGTAGACTTACATTTATACTAATACATTTATATGACTTACATTTTAGAAGTTAGAAAAAAAAATGTTATTTAGCAATATTCTTCTGGGAGTTAACACCGTTTAAACGAAACTACACTAGTTTACTAGAAATGACTAATTTTATTTGAATTCAGTATTCGTTTTTCTATCTGATGACAGTTTTACTGCCGCCGTTCTTCACACGCGACCCTCACGCCGATAGCGAACCTCCGCCGCGGAACCATATCAGCAAAACCGCAGTAGGTAGTTCAATTCAACTGGCTTGCGTCATGTTCCGCTATTTGAAATTCTATGCTTGGCTCTGTTGGTTGTTCAATTCGACAAATTTAAAAACGCCAAGTGAATGCTCAAATCTATCAGCATCTTTAGGTAAAAAGTATTGATACTATTGTTATTCAATTTTCATCTTATCTGTATACCTACGTTATGAACAAATATGTTTTTCTATTTAAATTGATAATACTCATCAGTGCTGACCACACTGACAAGGTTCAAGGACAGCGGTTTAATGATAGTAACAATCAAAAAACCATTATTGAATACAAAATTGATAACAGTTTTGCTTTATTTTGCAGTTACTATAAATGCCTTGTTTTTCTGGCCATACCTTACAGTTGAACATGGAGAACCTGGTCGGTCAACGGTGCCAATAAAGACTTATCGGAGCAGTTAAAAAATACACAAAAATATGGCATCGAGTCAGGTATGTTTTCTTAAAAACTATCTAATAATCACAATAGAGTGACAGCTTTGTACGCATGGCTACAAAGGTGGTAGCTACAGTACATAGCGACAGTTTGAATGGATTCTCTCTCCGATTGGAATGACAAATTTTCTAAATAAGTAGGTAAATGAATTGATAATTTAGTTACCGATTTCACACGTGAAACGGAACTAACCGTTTCTGGCGTGTGGTGTATACAAGTGTCATTTCAATTGAATAAACACAACGTCGCTCCACTAATCCTGATTAAAACCTTTTATATTTTAGATTGGAACACATGATGGAGTCTTCCACTGCGACGATGTCCTTGCGTGTTCCATGCTCAAGCTTCTACCCCAGTACAAAGATGCTACCATCGTTAGAACTCGGGATATAGCAAAGCTCAACGAATGTAACATTGTAGTTGACGTCGGTTACGTCTTTGACCACGAGAAGAAGCGGTATGATCATCATCAAAGGGAGTTTAATGAAACTCTGAGCTCCTTGAAGCCAGAGCTTGGGGATGACTTTAAAATTAAGTAAGTTTTTTTTTTTATATTCGTGTTTTTTTTTTGTTGGAATTTTCATGTTCGAGAGCCTGAAGTTTAATGTCATAAATCTTACGTGGAGTTATGAATAACAGAAGTACTCCAACTATTCTGACTACTTGTATTTAGTTTACAGGTGATCAAAATAAAATAAATATTTTTATTTGATTAAGTCTATCAGATTCTAATTTCTAACACTAAAATATATAAATTATGTACAAGTATGTAAAGGAAAATTTAAAGAAAAAAAAAGGGAAGAGCTCATTGGGCAGTGTGTGTGCATAGTGGCATATTTTAGTGTTAGAAACAGTAAATTGAATTCAATGTAACATTGTGAACGCAAATAAATGCTTTTTATTTTGAAAAAAAATTATTCATATTCAATTTAAGTCATTTTCTTTCCTCAGAAAATGACCGATATTCATAGTTTAAATACCAGGAATAAACACAACCTTGCTGTACATCGCACACGTCTCCACAGAGTAGGCAACTCGTTCATGGGTCAATGTATACGCTTTTACAACAAACTTCCCATTGATATTCGAAACTTACCCATTAAACGATTTAAAAGCTGTATTAAAACCAAACTTTGTAAAAAAGGGTACTATAAAATTTCAGATTATTTAGAAGATAAAAAAGCGTGGGATTGAGCTGCTCGCTCTGCTAAGCTTTGTGATAAAACTATAAAATTTGACATTTTAATTATTATGTAAATCATTAAAAATACCAGTTTTTTATATACATATTGACATTGTTGAAATTTATATACAACATAACATGATTACTTTGTAAAGTATTATATTGTTTTAATTATTGTGAATGTGAGGACTATGTGGATATTTTATTTTTATTGTTTTTCCTTTCTTTAATTTTTTCTTTCTCAGTTAGTTTAAATGATGGTCTGGCAGTTTGAGTACTTTATGCGACCTACCCAAATGTCCTTTCTTTGGTATTGTTCGTCGAGTTGAGCTCCTTAAGTTCTGAGTTGAGCTCTACGATTACTGACAAATGCTTGCACTGACTGGACAGGTCCACTCAAATCTGTGTGGTTCTTTCCTCAAAAGACCATTTCAGACACAAATCTACATGGTCCTCATATGGCCTGACCAAGATTATGTCTGGACTTTAAAAGAGACTGTGACCTCTGAGTTTGTTTCGGTCTTTCTTCTCAGAGTAGTCAGATAGGAAACGCCGAACTCATCTAGCATTTTCTTCTTATTTTTTTTTAATATGACGTGTAAAAGTGATTGCAATATCCTATTTACAGAATAAACAATTTCATTTCATTTCATTTCATTTCATTTCATTTCATTTCATTTCAGGTTAAGTTCTGCAGGCCTAGTCTACACGTACTATGGTGAAGAAATCATACTACAACTCATTCCAAAAAACGTTTCTCTTATCTCGACAGATCTGACTGTAATTTACAAGAAAGTTTACCAAAACTTTATTGAAGAAATTGATGCTATAGATAATGGTATTCCAATAGCTTCAGGAGAACTGAATTATAAAATAAGCACGAATTTGAGCAAAAGAGTTGGACAATTGTACCCAAAATGGAACTCGAATCAAGTTATTAATTTGGGTGAAGTATTTAAGAAAGCCATGGCACTTGTGAGTGAAGAGTTTCTATATACTGTTAATTATTACATATCTGTGTGGCTTCCTGCAAGAGATTACGTTAGGTCTGCAATGGATAACAGGTTCGAGGTTCACAACTCAGGACAGATTGTTGAAATCCGCAAATCTGGTGAGAGTGTCGAACTTAACGAGAGGTTTCCATGGAAAGAACACTTTTTTGATTTAGAAAAACAAATGAACATTGGACATGAAATTAAATATATACTACTTAATGACAAACCAAACTCATGGCTAGTCATAGCGGTTCCTATTACCTTTACCAGCGTTATATCAAGGTGAGTTACTATAATATTGTAATTACTACCGTGTCCACGCATTCAAGATGTCTAACGGTTTCTTTAACTGTCAAGCCAGCTAAAGCACTAGGAAGTAGTGCAGGGCAGGCATTGAGGGACTATCTTATTTAATTTTTACGTTCAAAAGTGCTGATTTTCAGCGTGGATTGAACAAATGGCTTTAGATTTTAACATAATTTTCAGGAAACCTTTAAACAAAAATTGGTGGGGAGTAAAACCTGAAGTTTTGAGTAAAGAAGCAAGAATAGAGGGCTACATATTCTGCCACAGCACTGGATTCATCGGTGGTAATACCACGAGAGAAGGTGCTTTAAAAATGGCTGTAGCCAGTTTAGCAGCCGAGGCATAATTATGTTATTTTATACAATAATGAGGAATCAAATACAAACAGTGTTTTATTTATTTAATCTATCTCAAAATGTTAATACGAATGGGTGTTTGATTAGAGTTAAACAAATGAATGTGATTGTTCTTATTTTTAAAAGCTGTTTCAAAAATACTGCTTTTCGCTGCGACCATAGCCTAAAATAAAAAAAACCTCTTTCAAAATATTTTATTTCACATAAACCTACATGGGTACTTATGAAACGTCAGAAACTATGTACACGGTTTCTATTGGTTGTTTTCTATGGAGAAGAGCCGGCAAGAAAATCCACGGTTACTCTTTTAAAAATAATTGGTTTTTACAATATTTATACAATATTTATCAAATAACAGTTTTAATAGGTATGGGAGGACATAATAGGCCTTTCAACAAGTACCCAGTACTTAATAAAATATAAAATGGTCAACAAATCTACAGTCCACTACAGTTACTAAGCCTACAACGTGCTCACATTCACAAAATAGAAAAAACTCTATAAAACTGATAGATTAATTTATATAAATAAAAACCTATTTTAAACGAAATTACATGATTACCATTACAACTGTAACAAATCTGAATAATTAACATGTCCACAAAAGTCACAAATAAAGAGTTGAAATTAAGTTGTAGGATTATGTCAGGGAAGATTGTGATAAATAAACATGGTAATTTGGGAGTAGTTAATAGACTGTTGCTTAATAGTTAGAGCATATGCATATGCTTTACGCATCTGTGGCCCAGTGGTAACGGCCGCGACTTACGAGTTGTAGGTCGTTGGTTCGAACCTAGACAGGCGCTTTACTTTGTGCAAATTATTTCATCACCACTGCTCTCAAAACGGTGAAGGAAAACATCATGAGCCGTGACCGGCATGTCCTAGAACCAGACATTCGAAGACATGTGACATTTAGCAGCCCGCACTGGGCCCGCGTGGCGGATTACGTCCGACTCCCTCTCACAGAGAGGCGGCCTGTCTGTCAGCAGTGGGAACATTATAGCCTGATTACGTAATAGACTGACAGAACTATGCCGTTAATGAGGCACCAGGAAGCCCAGTGCGGAAGGAATTATTGCCAAACTTCCTTGTCTTCAACGTAGTCTTTAATCTTATAATAATTGTGTTTTTTGATAAGGACACGTTTGATGTAGATTTTTAGCTTTCCATCGCTTAGTTCTATAACCGACTTTGGCAACTTGTTATAAAAGCGGTGTCTGAATTTGATATCAAAATGTAAACTATTTACTAATTGTTTATGGTTTGTATATCTATGAGCTTTATGGTATTAAAGATGTTCATTCTTTTTCGGAAAGTCATACATGCGTTTTATTGTAGGCTATGGGCTCAGCCCAGACCCTTTTTTTTACTAGAAGTCCTTTTATTTTTCTAGTTACTCTGGCGGCATCTACATCGCCATATGCGAACTACGCATCAAAGACCTGACGTCACACAAAATCCTGATATCACAGAAATCCTGCATCGCGCAATTAGAGATTACCGCGCGAATGACAGTTATAAGATTATCCGACATCAATCGTTGGGCAGTTGCCCGCCAGAAACGACACCCGTCTGGTCTATTATATAGGTTTATTATATATTTTTATTGACATTACATATATGTGCTTGATGAATGCATTTTAAGTCGAGATGTTAGAATGTTTAGTCTGTTTTTATGTCTTAGAATAAATCTATTCTGTATATCTTGCCTTTTGGTGTATAATTCGGGATACTCGTATTTGCGTACAAATTTACAAATTTCAAACACATAAAGGCAAGGCAAGGTCAAAATCTTCAGTTCCCGAAAGTGAGGCGTACAACTGTCAGTTTCATCTATTTCATCTATCAGATAACCGCAAGGATGTATGGCAAAGCAAGGAGCTTCACGGGCGCTTCTATCGGGCTCTTCATGAGCCCGGTGTAGATTTCTTAGTGTTCGTATCCTGGCTACGTTTCGGTGACCTATTGTATAGTAAATAATGTTGGCGCGTCAGTACTATTACCCCATAAGATGACGCCATATTTGAGCCATGCATAAGCGTACGCGTAATACATACCAGTGCAGTTTTAAGGTCTGTAGTATTTTTGATCTCGCGAAGTGCATATGAGAGTTTAGATAACTTTGCCCTTAATTTTTGGATATTGGGACTTCCAATCAAAGTGTGAATCTATGTCGATGCGTAATAAAGTGAACTTACTAACAGCTTCTAGTTTTGAGTCTTTAAAACTAAAATGTATGTCTAAGGGTGTTTTTTGGCGGGGGTAGAACGTCATTATTTTGGTTTTATTCAAGTTTATTTCCAGATTATGTTCTGTCATCCAATCTGTAGTATCGTTGAGTTAAATTTATATTATATCGTAAGTATTTATATTTATTATTATATTTATATATACGTTATTTACGTTATGATGTGCGATACAACTTTATTAGAGATGTAATAATAATGATATTGTTGAAACACGTCTTGATTTTTTGCAAACATTCTAAGATATAAAGAGAAGGCAGAGTCAGTATATCAATTTCTTTGTATTTGTTTGTTAGAGACTCAAATGCATAAGATTTGCTTTACCGAATGTTAAAAGTAGTGATTGTGATATAGTATTGAATAGGGAGAAACTAGAATTCGTTGATAAAACTGTTTTCCTGGGGATCACGCTCGACTCAAGGCTGCAATGGGGTCCGCATTTAACATCTCTTGCAGGACGGCTAAGTTCAGCAGCATATGCTGTAAGAAAAATCCGTCAATTTACTGATATAGATACCGCAAGGCTAGTCTATTTCAGTTACTTTCATAGTATCATGTCTTACGGTATTTTACTATGGGGACGGGCTGCAGATATCGACTCTATTTTTATTCTGCAGAAAAGAGCCATTAGAGCAATATATTGCCTCCGCAGGCGCGATTCTCTAAGGGAACTGTTTAAAAACATTAACATCATGACGGTACCTTGTCAATATATATATGAAAACATCATGTACGTCAGGAAAAATCTTAATCTTTTCAGTAAAAGAGGTGAAAGACACAATTATAGTACTAGAAATAGGGATCAATTAGTTCAACCGGGTTTCAGACTGGCGAAAGTAGACTCATCTTTCATGGGGTACTGTTTAAAATGTTATAATAAAATACCTCCCCACATACTACAACTAAATGAAACTAAATTTAAATCTTGTATAAAACGCACACTATGCTACCAAGCATATTATAAGCTGGGGGATTATATAGGTGACAAAAATGCTTGGCTCAACGCTGGTCCAGCTCCACAAGGGCGCATAAACTAATTTAATTTTAGCATTCGAAAATATTGTCGGAGCTGCTGAAGATTGCATAAATTATCTTTGAATTGTATAACTTCAATCTCGTAGTATTATATAATTGCATAGCACATGTGTGAGCACTGTGACCATGTACCTTCTATGAAGCTACCATTTACTGAGTACGTCTTTCATTGACTTGAATGTGCCCTGGCGGCTGAGAGTATGTCATGCTCACTCAAATGTCTCGCTGGTGGTGGCGTGTGTGTTGGATCGTTAAGTTCCCTTCAAAATGGTTGAGCTAAACGGTGCTGATCCATGCGTCATGTTCGTGAACGGGCACCGTCAGTAGGGACTGGTCATCTCTTATCTGCCACGGCTTATTTTAATTTTTGAATTGTTTTTATCTTTTTATAACGGGCGCTTTTTACGTGCACGTCTTTCTACATTGGTCTCACATGTATAATTTCAACATGAATGATGTAACCAATATTTTGTAACAACATCATGATTTAAAAGAGTGTCCGTGGAGTTTCTTGCCCGTTCTTCTCCATAGGAACCTACGCTTTGGAATGGGCAACTAGCTTCATATTTCTGACTGACTGACCCCTTGACAATTCAAAAGTGCCTGTAAATGGTTTAATTGAAATAAATGCTTTGAGTTTGAGTTTGAGTTTTTTTTGACTCGCGAGAACCGCGAGGCTAAGCATTGCCCACCAAGGTGGCAATGTTGCCAGTTACACTCGCTCTAAATACGAGGTATCTATCATCTTTCTGATCATAATCCAAGAGTAAAACTAAAAGATTCCTATAATATTAATCTCAAACAGAGTCTTCTAATACTAAATCCTAAATCGTATGCTTGACCCGTTTCAGCTTTGTATGTTACAATAACATTATCTCACAATTAATTAAACATAATGCGTGATTTCTTGCCTCATTTATTTTCCTGTCTTCACTAATCCCACGTCGAAGCTAAGCCAGGAGTGATTGTGGCTCGGAAATCAATTCTACAAAGATTTGGTTTGTCTTCCTTGTTCCTTTCCTCATTTTAACTAAAGCAATTTTCTGCTTTTATTCATTTGAGAGTAACTTGTGTTGGGGACATTATTCTAGGCGTTGCCATTATTTCCATATGTTTTTGAAAGTACAAACCCAGGGCAAATCAATGTTTTATATTACTTAAAAATTAAATAGGCTTATAAATGCATATTAGAAAAGTCCAGAGTTTAGCACAATTTCAAATTGTCGGTCCTAATGGAGAAGAGTGGGTACAAATCACTTTAAGTACCTATGTATTTTTTTTGTATATTCGCATATTGTTTTTATATAATATATGCAAGTTATTTGCTATCGTTTAATTGTGCTTTTGTGTGTCTTTTGCGTGTACTATCTCTACGGATATGAATTATCTTTTGATAAAGACATGAAGTTGGTACGAAAACTGGACAGTCTTATTAGTACTAGCTTCTGCCCACGATTTGGTCCGCGTGTTTCGGTCCCGACCTTTTTTTCTTTTTGCTCGGTTCCTAAGGATCGTAGCATTATGCCTATAATCTTTCTTATGAATTGGACTATGAAATTTGAAAATATTTTTTTAAATCCAACTGGTAGTTGCAGAGATCAGCGCGTTCAAAAAAACTATTCAGCTTTATTACTTTTATATCATCTAAATATCAATTCTCTCATCATGGTAATTTAGAAGTACAACGCAGTCACGCGACACGATTTTGCCTTGAAGGTACGTACCTACTTCCTATTTATAAAGATTTTACTGTATTTTAATGTAATTATTATGACACCGATATTGGGTATTTATTTATTTTAGTTTCTCATTCACAACACACACCACTCACTCATGTATGTCACAACATTTTATTTGATTTAGTGAACTTTTCATATCATTCTATTTTTTTATACTTTTAATTTATTCTATTATTTTATTAAAAACGGACACACACTTCCCTGTCTTTAATATTATATTTTTATAATCATTGTTTTTTATTAGTTATAAGGTGTATTTTTTCCTGTAATGCCAATAAACGCATTTTTCTTTCTTTGTTTCTTTCTTTATCGTATTACCCAGTAACTGAGTTGTGCAGGTCAGATAGGCAGTAGCTCTATGTAAAATACTGGTATTCAGCTGCATCCGATTAAAATGGAAACTGACTCCAACATAGTTGTGAAATTCTGCTAGGCAGGTGATGATGATTAAGAAGTCACGCGACTATTCGCGCCGGTTTTAACACATCCATAAAAGTTTGTTGAAAATCAGTGCGAGCGAATTAGTCCTGCATCCCGCGCGGTATTTATTTCGGCATGACCAGAGTTTGAATGAGACGGCAGTATTAGGTATGCAAATTTATTTAAGTCTGCGATACTAGTTTGAAGATAGCGTCGATGTGGGAATTTGTGGGTCTTTCGTTAATCATTTTGGTTTGAAGGATATTGATGGTGATGTATTGGACTGTATAAACAGCACCCCAATTGCGTAACACACTTTCAATCACAACCCGAAGGATTTTGAAGGAAATTGCTAACCCATTGCTTAATAGCAGGTAGGTAATTGTTTAGAAAAATCGTCTTCTTGACAACGTAGGTGAATGACGCAATAAATCTTATAAAATTTTTAGTATTACGCAATTACCCCGCAGGACAGAGACTGTTCCTTTTACATATAAAAGTGCCAATGGAGAAGAACGGGCAAGAAACTCCACGGACTCTTTTAAATCAAAAATTTGATACAAGATATTGGTTACAACTAAATTATGCATGTGAGAACAATGTAGAAAGACGTGCACATTTGTAAAAGCGTCCGTAATAAATAGAAAAAAAAAACAAATAAATTAAAATAAGTCGTGACAGCTAAGAGATGACCAGTCCCGACTGACGGCGCCCGTTCACGAATATGACGCATGGATCAGCACCATTCAGCTCAACCATTTTGAAGGGAGCTAAATGATCCAATACACGCGCCACCATCAGCGAAACATCTGAGTGAGCATGACATACTCACAGCCGCCAGGGCACATTCAAGTCAATGAAAGACATATTACCCGGTTAATGGTAGCTCTTTAGTACATAGTACTCACACCTGTGCTATGCAATTATATAATATAAAGGAGATTGAGTTTATACAATACAAAGATGGTCTTACAATCTTCAGCAGCTCCAGCAGTATTTCCAAAATGTTATTCAATTAGTTGTGGTTGTGGAGCAAGACCAGCAACCCAGCTGACCCTATAGGATCACTTCGTTGTCCGTCCGTCTGTCTTTCTGCTACTTTTTTCTCAGGAACGCGTGGAAGTATCAAGTTGAAATTAATATCAAATACGTAGGTCTACGGTCCCTTAGAGCTCTAAAAAAATCAAGCTTCTAAGTTAACGCAATAAAGAAATCAACCTGCGACATATTTTGACACTCGTAAATAAATTAAAACCTATATGGTACTTCCCGCTTACCTAAAATCATGAAATTTGGCAAGAAGCAAGGTCTCACAGCACAAGTAAGGATGAAAGTCCGAAAATCGTAAAAATTTAGTTTAATCACATTAAAAAAAATTACAACCTTACATTTGTAATTGGAGAATTAACCGTGACATATTTGAATGTATGGCAGATCATGTTTTTCAAGAGAAATGTAATTTTTTTTTTGGAATAATTTCATCCCAATTACGGAACCCTTTCTTGTGCGTGGTCCGATACGAATTTTGCCGGATTTTACATAAATAACATGATTCTGTGTTCTTGTTTGAGGAGGCAGAAACTGAACCATTAATATCGGGATCTTGCTTTTTCATTCACTTCCTTTTTGCGGATGTTGTCTAGAGTTTGCTTAGAAACACAAATCGGAGCTGTGTCTCTGTTTATCTTCGATTTGAGTTTGTTTTGGGACTTTGATTGATTCAGTGTTTATGTATCACTAGCTTTTGCCCGCGGCCGTGCCCGCGTAAAGGTTGATAATTATCCCACAGGAACGTACCACCGGGAATCAGAGTATCTTTTTCCTAACCCAGGTCATGGCCTATCCATTAGTGATAGCATTAGCCAATTAATCTAAATCTGTTCAGCCATTACGGCATGAAAAGGTAACAGGCAGGTTATAAATCTGTTTTAGGGTTCCGTAGGTACCTCAAATGAAAAATGTAAACCCTTAAATTAAAGGATGACTTCGTTGTCTGTCAAGACCCTTTTTCTCAGGAGCGCGTGGAGGCATCAAGATTCTTCATCATTCATCTTAGATCTACGGTTCCTTGGATCTGTAAAGAAAATCAAACTTCCAAGTCAAGACAATAAAAAAATACTGCCCTTTATACCGCATATTTGACACTCGCAAATAAACCAAAGCCTATTTGGTACTGCCCATTAGCCCAGCAGTATGAAGTTTGGCGAGAAATTAATAGTTATATAATATGAACTGCAAAGTTGAGTTTGTTTTTCAATCTAGGATCAAAAATTCATAGTGTCCCTTACACTATGAATTTTTGATTGGTATTGTGTGAGGAGATAGACTAAACGCACAATTCAATTCAATTCATTTATTCACTAACAATTTACATTGTGTCTGAATTTCTATAACTAAAATACACTAAAATCATACATGCAATCCATATTTAAATCATCACAATAAACCATTATACATAACAAATTGAATGTCGACTCATATTTAAAGCATCAAAATGCACGAAATCAAATTAAAATCAGAAAAATTTAAATACGAATAAAATACAAAAAACAACAAAAACAAAACAAATTAAGAAAGTCATAAAATTATTTTCAAATGTCAATTCATAAAATACAATAAAATGTCCATTTCTATTAAATTATAATTCATCAGCAGAATATAGACACTTGTTTAACAAGAACAGTTTAAGCTTGCTCTGAAACTCACTTTTATATACCAAACCCTTTATTTCTGTCGGCAGTTTATTGAACACTTTAATCGACTTGTGGTAGGCACTATGCTTTGCAACATTAAGGTAACACACTTGTTTTAACTGGAGATCTTTTCTTCTTGTATTCTCCCTTTTTTGCCTTTCATCTTCAGTCTCATATTCAAAGATGTACTTTGCTAAGTGACTAAGTAGGACCATAATGTACAAGCTTGGGACCGTCAAAATGTTTAAGTCAACAAAGTGAGGCTTGCATGATTCTTGCTGTTGAATTCTAGTTATGGTTCTGATAGCTCTTTTCTGAATTACAAAAGCTTTCTGAGTATTGTAGTCATAACTTCCTCCCCAGAAAAGTATGCTGTATCTCAGTTTAGATTCAACTAATGCGTAATAGACCATTTTCAAGTGTTTTATGGTTACCTCGTTTCTTAGACTTCTTAGTACGTAACAGGCAGAGCTGATGGCTTTTTCTAGGTGAGCTACCTCTTGCTTCCACTTTAACTGGCTATCGATATAAACTCCCAGAAACTTAACTACTTGGACCACGTTCACTGTTTCTCCATTTATGACGCAGTTAATAGTACCTTTATTATTGGGAGTGGAACGAAAAGGCATTACATTAGTTTTACTGGCATTCACTTTAAGACCGTTAACAGCAAACCAGCTGTGGAAGATTTCGAAGGCTTGGTTGACTATAGAATTGAGTGCGTGTATATTGTCAGCCGAAACGACAGCATTGGTATCATCGGCAAATACCACAAGCTGGATAGATCCCGCAGCTTTATCCATCATGTATTGTATGAGGTCATTTACAAACGCGATAAAAAATATCGGACCCAGTATGGAGCCTTGTGGTACGCCAGTGTAGACAGGAGACAATTGGGACCTGTATGTTTCTTCTGTTGGACAATTTTTGCCTGAAGTATTTGTCCGTGACATCACTGCTTTGATCTCCACAAACATCTTTCTGTTTTTTAAGTATGACGTGAGAAGTGCCAATACTTTACCCCGGACACCGTAGTGCTCAAGTTTTTCAAGCAGTAGTTTATGGTCTACCGTGTCAAATGCTGAACTTAAATCTAAGAAAAGCCCAGCTACTTTCTGTTTGTCATCCAATCTGCTCACTACGTCCTTAATTAGAGTCGATATTGCGTCTTGTGTCCCGACGTTTTTCTGATAGCCAAATTGTCTTCTACTTAACACTCTATTTTGGTTGAAATGTCTGAGCAATCTAATTTTAATTAGTTTCTCAAGAATTTTTGAGTGAATAGGTAGTAATGAGATTGGTCTGTACATCTTTGGATCTGTTTTAGAACCTTTTTTGTGTACAGATATTATTTTGGCTATCTTCAGTTGATCTGGAAAAATTCCTTCATCGAAACACTTGTTATAGAAAATGCTCAAAGGTTCCGCCAGTACATCAATGTTGTCTTTTATTACAGATATATTTATGTCATCATAGCCACAAGATTTTTTGTCGTCCATTTTTTTCACTATTTTGAATATCTCAAAGGGAGTGACAGGGTCCAAGACAAGGTCCTTCGTTACTCTTTTTGTACCTTTACGTAGAATATCCATGGCTGCCTCTGTGCATGTAATAGTTGATGAAATTAGTTGGAACTGCTGGGCAAGGATATTCACAATATCTGACGGTTCTGACGTAATCTTATTATTTGATTTCAAAATTAGTTTTTTATTGGTTTTGACACTCTTATTTCTATGTTTATTTACAACTTTCCAAACATCTTTTGAGATGTTTGTTGATTTTGCTAATTCAGATTGTACTGCTAATTTTTTGGCCATATTTATTACTTTTCTGTATAGAGCGATGTATTTTTGCCTATAGTCCATTACAGAGTCGTTTTGTCTATTTCCTTTACCAGCAAATAGAAATCGTTTCATTTTGCTAGAAACCTTTACACCCTTAGTGACCCAGCGCAGCTGCGTGTTACGCGTTAAGTGTACCTGCAATTTCCTTTTCTTAAAACAGCGTGTGAACATTTCCTCGAATTGTTTTAAGAATGAGTTTATTCCGAAATCACTCCAGTCGTGATATAATAGTAAATTTCTAAAGTTTCTTCTTGTATTTGCATTGAAAATCCGTTTGGTAATTTGAAAACTACTGGTTTTTACCTTTCTACATATTTTGTTACTTCTGAATGCTGTATTGCAAAGCAGTGCTGCATGTCCATCTGCCAAGCCATTATGGTCAACATCGCAACTTATAACACAATCATCTGACATATTGGTGAAGATATTGTCTATACAAGATCGTGAGTCATTCCGAATAAATGTAGTCGAACTAACTAAAGGTCTAAAGTTGTAACATGTCAAAAGATTTAATAAGTCATTTCTTTTTTTATTGTCAGTTAATAAGTCAATATTAAAATCACCGCAGATAACACAGTTCTTGTTAAACAAATGTTCCAGTAGTTTTTCAAGTCTTACCATATAAGTGTCCAAGTTTTTATCATAAGGTGTACGATAACAGCAACACACATACAGGCCAGTTGAAACATCTTTGACACAGCATATTTCGAAACTATTCATTTTATATAATTTTTTGCCAATGGTCAGCTCCTCGTATTCCCTATCCGATTCTGCTAGGATAATAGTACCACCTCTCAGCTTATTGACTCTGGTATTATATGATGCAACTTTGTATTTTGCAAGATTTAACAAATGTACTAGTTCTTCGTTAAGAAAATGCTCGCTAATACACAAGTAATTCGAAGGGTTACCCAAACTATCTAAATATATTTCTAATTCATCTTTCTTATTATTTAGGCCACACATATTTTGATGGAAGATGTTTAAACAATTGCACAATGAATTATCTCCAGATTCGTTTAGATTTGATGGTGTTACATGTTTATCCACGAAAAAATGTACCTCTATCCAACATTATCTTTTTAAAGTAGTAAGGAATGGTACCAGGTTGTAACTGGTCGATTTTACTGCGTTCGTGCTTATCAACTAAACTTAAACAGTCATTTTCATATTCAGACTTTAGTAATAGCTGTATGTAGCGATTCAAGTTCTGAAAAATGTTTACAATAGCCCTATTGTTGACTTTGCCTGAATTTTTACAAAACATTTTATGATTATATTCTAGATGTTTGTTGGTGTCAAACAAATATGCATATTCAAAAGTCTGATTACTTTGGTACATAAGTCTATTGAAGGCTTCTATTCTAGTATTAAATAAGTTAACATTCCAATTGAGTTTAAAATTAGGAGAACATAGAATAACATTAGTATGCATTACATTTTCGATTTTACATTTTATGTGATTGACCAATTTTTCATAATTACTGGATTCTAAAAAGTCTTTTTCGCCAGGGAAGACGATACAATAGTCATTTAAAGTATAACCTACTAATTTATTGTCCAATGATGCAAGGAGCTCCGCTGTACCCGCATTAGGCATACAGTAGTGACAGAGTTTGGCGTTTGGAAAAGTGTTTTCGGCTATTCTTAATATATTATTTACATTATTAGCACTAATTATGCATACTTTGCTGAAACCCGTCTCTTCCGAAATTAGTTTATGTTGAGCCGTTGATCCCATGGCCCGCTCTGTAGTCTGTGTAATAACTGGTGTGCTTTCCATACCTATAGCACGTTGTGTTTTCTTACATGTTTTATTTTCAACGTAACAATGTCGGCTTTCCGATTGACAGTCCGTATTGCCTTCGATTTTATCTTGTTGCGATGTACCTTTGCTGGGGCTATTTGAGCAAGTACTACTAGCTAGTCGTAGAGGAGAATGACGTGGAGTGTTCACTCTCATGCTTAATATTCGTCTCGAGATAGGAGATGGGTTATTTTTGCGATGCGGCGTAGCACAGGTAACTTTTTTCAGAAAATCAATTTGTCGCTGTTGTTCTTGTATTATCTGTTTTAACTTTGTATTTTCACAGTTAAGATTTTCAATTTCATTGTCAGCGCAATTTAGTTTTACTTTAATTTCATTTATTTCTCGCCTTAAGTCAACGGAATATGACTGATCGTAGTTTTGAGAGTCACTCTGAATACTCAACATAGTCGTATCTAACATGGTAGAATTCAATATATCTTGACTAGTTGAAAGTGTCAAATTCAATTGTGATTGTGATCTTATCAATTTTCTAGTGGTTACATTTTCAGTTTCTAGAGAAAATAATTGTAAGTCAGAGTGTTTTGACATCGTAAATACGATGCGCGTCGCTCAGTTGTGGATCGTAGATAAGGATCGACACAAGTCGGCACAGTACCTCTACCATGAGTTGCCATCGAAAACTTACTCGCTAGCGATAGCGTATTAACACGTTCAGTGCCGGGAGCCCTCCTGGTGGGTTCACCTAGTCGCATATGAGATGCCGGGAGCCCTCGCGGAGGGCTAATTTTAAATGTAGGTTTTTCTTAGCGAATACAGCATTATAAACCATGAAAATAAAATTAGATGTATATTTTCACAAGATTTATTAATACATGAATTGGTTTTAAAACCCAAGCATTTTCATTTTCAAAAAAACATTTTGTTCACGGCACAAATATTCACTAAATATTTAAAAGGTTGGAAACTACGTGTAGCGACAAGACCCCCTGAAAACACTATTTTACTTAGTTTTACAGCGTTTTATAATACGGTTTTAAACCTAATGACGTTGACCGTCCGCAATGGTTAACTTTAGCGCAAACGTAATGCCGGTGACCCTCCCGGAGGGTTCACTTCCAATATGTATGGCGGCATGGCGTATGAGCTCTATCAAAAGTGTGTGGCGTCGGAAGTGTTAACGTGGATCGAATAGATTTCGAAAATGCTCGCACCATGAGTTTGACGGAGTCTTACGCAGGCGCTACGGTAAGCTCGATAGATCGTTTTGTTTCTTTCTTTCTCAGTAATAAGAAAAGAGAACGGCTCATATGATCAAAACGTAGTAGTATCACTATGGTAACAAACAATGTTATTTATGGCAGTCAATGTCATGAAACAATCCGTCTAAATAGAAAGGTTGACGGTTAGTGGACTACTTATGGTATTTAGGGGTTGTTGAATTTGTATTCTTTATAATAATTATGTACGTCTATTCAATTTGTAATTTTTTTGAGGATGTGTGATTCGCGGCGTTTTTGATTTAAATTTAAAATGAACTACGTTTACAATTCAGACCAAATAAATCGTGGTGACCCCGACGTGATTACCAACAAGGAACCCAAGATCCGAAACTCTAATTGAAGCTACTACTACTGACTAAACCAGCTGTATCAAAACATGCCGAACAATAACGACCAAGGTCAAGAAGTCTCTGGTGTTTCGACGTCACAGCGCATCCCACCTATCTGGCGCGACAGGATACGACTGTGGTTCGCCCAGTTTGAAGCCATCATATCTCCACAAAAAAAGG
The DNA here is from genome assembly GCA_949128155.2 of Xanthia icteritia. Classification (NCBI taxonomy): domain Eukaryota; kingdom Metazoa; phylum Arthropoda; class Insecta; order Lepidoptera; family Noctuidae; genus Xanthia; species Xanthia icteritia. Next base: position 22,817,275 of record OX421935.2, read on the forward strand.
GGTACCAAACAATGTTTGAGCTCGTTATCGGTCAACTTGAGCGACACGATCTCGACGAAATCTCAGACATCATTCTCCATCCACCGGAAAAAAATCGTTACGACGCACTGAAGAAGCGGTTGTTCCAGGTTTATGAAGAATCCGAGCAACGAAAAGTACAGCGATTACCGGGAGACTCTGAACTCGGCGACTTGAAACCATCGCAGTTGTTACGTCGCATGAAGAATCTCGCCGCCGACAACATGCTGCGTATTATGTGGACCAACCATCTACCACAATCCGTACGAGCAGTCCTCGCCGTCAGCGATAGCATCGCGAAACACTCCGATATCCACGAGCTGGCGATGATTGCAGACAAGATCCTCGAGCAGGCGCAACCACATGGTGCTATTGCTGCAGTAGCCACAAAACCTAACGCCCATGTACCTACATCGATCGAGGAGAAAATCGACATGCTCACAAAAGAAATCGCAGAACTCAAGGCAAGTCAATCAAACCATTACCATCGCAGACCATTCAGCAGATATGGTTCAAGATCACGTTCGTCAAGTAGGCCCAATCAATATCGCGCACAGCGCAGTAATACGCCCCGACGAGCCGAACAAACAGGAACCTGTTTTTACCATCGGAAGTTTGGGATACAAGCTCAACGATGCACACGCCCATGCCATTATGAAGACCCAAAGACAACCTCGGAAAACTAAAACCTGCGTTGGCTGAGGCGGCAACCGGCGCAAGAACACTATCACACCGTCTATTTATCACCGACAGGAACTCACGTCTATCGTTCTTGATCGACACCGGCGCAAACATCTGTCATACCGAAGAAAGCCGGTATGAAAGCTACACCTACAAGCTTTTGCCTATATGCGGCCAACAATACTACTATTTTGACATACGGTGAGAAGACGCTCGAATTGGACCTGAAACTACGAAGACCATAACGCTGGAAGTTCGTCCGCCGACACAGCTAACGCTTCACTTACGGTTAGATGGAGCCTCAATATATATGTGTGGCACGGCGCGCAAGCACTGCGTCGACGCGACACCACACGGATTGATGGTGTACTAGACTCAACAATTCTCGACTTACCGACGTATGCTTTGATTTATTTAATTAATATATGTATGTAGGTAGTCGCTAATTATTTTGTAAATATTTTTGTATATAAAAAGAATAAATAATATATAGGTTAAGTTTAGCAATAAAATTCATTCGCATCTCAATCGTCTTTCACTCCGGGACTCCTACCTCAACAAAACCAAGACAGAGCGCTGTCAACCAGTGATAGAAGTGAAGCCGGTTTCGTAAACATGTGCGCACTTTGTGTGGTGTAGTTTGATTGTAGTCTCATTGTAAATGTGTGCGTGTGACCGTCTATGCATAGCGGCGGTGTAGTTTTGACATGTGTATTGTTCACAGCGCTCTGTCTTGGTTTTATAATTTGGTCTGAAGTTTACAATAATAGAAAATCTTGTAAAGGAACTTATTTTGATTTTTTCTTGAAAGTCATTAGTCTCCAAATTTAGCGGCCACTAACATATTCCATGCTAAATAAGCTCTTCCAGACATTATTTTGACTTTAATAGACTCAAAAACGTACATAATTTTAATGTAAACATGTTTCACACCTCAAAATGCTAGTGAGTTACGTAACTACTATCGCTAGCGTATTTTTCGATAGCGTCTGTCGAATTAGTGACTCATGGTGCCGTTTTGTATGGTGACAGCTGAAAAACGTCAGTGACTATCGAATAGATTACGTTCGGTTTCTTACCTATCGAAATCTATAGTGCTCTTGGTACAAATTTTAATTATTTCTGTGACCGCTAGGGGCGCTGTACAATTACTTTTCATATAATTCATATACGGAGACGCTAGCGAGTTTTGACGTCATCGAAATCTATTTGACTCACGTTAATACGCTAGCGAGTTTAACGCTAGCGAGTAAGTTTTCGATGGCAACTCATGGTAGAGGCTCAGAACGCGATACTTTCCAGCAGCTTTCACAGTGCTATGACACTGTGTTGGTGGGCGGGGCTTACCGCTGCGGTCGCCTGCCGTGGTGACACAGTGAGACACAGGACGACACAGAACGCGATCCTTTCCAACTACGCGACACTGTGTTTTTTCTTTATAGTTCGTTATTTAAATTTTTACATTTGTTTTAGTGAATAACTTGATTATCACTTGTTAGTTTTTAGTTCTGTTTTCACAGTCACATAGATTGTTTAAAAAGGCACGTCACGATATATGTCACTCTGTTATTTATTTGTTTTTTACGCAAAATACATTTTAAAATCTCAGCACTCGTATCGCTCGTGTGTATACCTTATTCGCGCGCGCGGTGACATTCAATTAAGCTGATAGCAATGGTTTATTTAAATTAAAGTGATTCTAACTATAACAATAAAATATCCTAATCGAAATCCCTAATAGCGACGTATGTTATAAGTTGATTGTGCGGTTTCGCTAACAAAGTCAACACAATGAATAGACAACATACGCTGCTTAGCCGGTATCCAGTAAGATGCGGGAGCGTCAGGTGACCGACCTAAGTTGATGCGGAGTAGTGCACCCGAACCGTCAGAGCCATTTATAATCTACGTCACCGCGAATCTCTCAGGGAACTATTTAAAAGGATTAATATTATGACGGTACCATTGCCAGTTCATTTATGAAAATATTATGTATGTTAGAAAAAATCGACATCTTTTTAATAAAATAAGTGATAGACATAATTTTAATACTAGAAATAAAGATAAAATAGATCAACCATTTTTCAGATTATCTAAAGTACATACATCTTTTATGGGGTACTGTGTTAAATGTTACAACAAAATACCTTGTGATATTTTGCAATTAAATGAAAGAAAATTTAAAGCTCATATTAAAAGTACACTTTGTAAACAAGCATATTACAAATTAGAGGATTATATCCAAGATAAGAATGCTGGTCCTGCTCCATAGGATAATTTAGAATCAAGACAAAATCAAACTGGTTGCAAATTTAAGTGTATATTTTATTATTATTTTTTATTATATGACATTGATTTTACATCCTATGACCAATTCCTCGCACACTGACTTATTAATTGTGGAATCTTAGGAGGATCGTCTACTTTTACAATGTTTGTAAATATGTGAGCACCATGTATCTATCACATAATTAGTTTATCTGTTGTTGCTTCATTTTTAATTCTTAATTCTTTTTACCTATTGTGGTATAATAATTTTATTCTAGGTGCATCGTCCTCACATATAATTATATAATATAACTAATGTAATACAAAATATTGTAAAACATTTTAAAAGAGTAACGGTGGAGTTTCTTGTCCATTCTTCTCCATACGAAAACTACCTTTTGGAAGGGGCAACTAGAATCAATTAATTTTTTTTTGTAAATTTTTGACGTTCAAAGGTGCCTTATACGGGCCTATTTGAAATAAATGATTTGACTTTGACTTTGACTTACAGGCACTTTTGAATTGTGAAGGGGTCAGTCAGTCAGAAATATGAAGCTAGTTGCCCATTCCAAAGCGTAGGTTCCTATGGAGAAGAACGGGCAAGAAACTCCACGGACACTCTTTTAAATCATAATATTGTTACAAAATATTGATTACCTCATTCATGTTGAAATTATACATGTGAGAACAATGTAGAAAGACGTGCACGTAAAAAGCGTCCGTAATAAAAACATAAAAACAATTCAAAAATTAAAATAAGCCGTGGCAGATAAGAGTCATCTCTTATCTGCGACGGCTTATTTTAATTTTTCAGTCCCTACTGACGGCGCCCGTTCACAAACATGACGCATGGATCAGCACCGTTTAGCTCAACCATTTTGAAGGGAACTTAACGATCCGACACACACACCACCACCAGCGAGACATTACAGTGAGCATGACATACTCTCAGCCGCCAGGGCACATTCAAGTCAATGAAAGACGTACCCAGTAAATGGTAGCTTCATAGAAGGTACATGGTCACAGTGCTCACACATGTGCTATGAAATTATACAATACTATGAGATTGAAGTTATACAATTCAAAGATAATTTATGCAATCTTCAGCAGCTCTAACAATATTTTCGAATGCTAAAATTAAATTAGTTTATGCGCCCTTGTGGACCTGGACCAGCGTTGAGCCAAGCATTTTTGTCACCGATATAATCCCCCAGCTTATAATAATATGCTTGGCAGCAGTGTGCGTTTGAATTATTGTAAGCCCTAAAATAAAGCCTCTTTTGAATGCTCTTAGTAATTGTTCAGTGAATACTAGTTTCAAATCTATTGAGATTTGATATTGAACAAGATTGGTATATATTATAATATGAAGGGATTTTAATATATAGTTAGTCTGTACATTGAAATTATAGTGAATCATGAATAATAAACACTAATTATTATTGATTATTGCGAGGGGCTCGTAATTACACATAATGACATCCACAGGGGTCTATTGAAGGTCGGTTCGTGGATGGGTGACCATCCATTACATACCGATACCCCTCCGTGCCTCGTTAAGCCGTTGAACAAGGCTGTCATTTTTAGATCTTTGGTAGTAGTTAAGGGTAGTCAGAAAGTCTGACAGAAAGTCTTATCAAGGGGTATCGTGTAACCCGCGAAAATAAATTCTCTTACCTTTTTTGGAATTTGCAGGTCAGTGTCAGGTTATATGTTGATTGAAATATGATTCGCGACCGTAACCAATGTGGCTTTACAAAATTATAATTATTAGAAACAGCAATACTCCTACAAGTCCTGTCTGCCCAATCCTTCGGGGAAACAAGGCGTGATGTTATGTTGTTATCTAATTCTATAAATAAATATTTGCTACGGCCGCGAATCATATTTAGATCAACACACAACCTGATACTGAGCTGCAAATTTTCAAAAACGTAAGAAAATAATTCCGCGGTCTACCCTGACGCTTTCGCCTTTACAGTAACATTTTTTTCCCAAAAAAAAAAAACATTACTGTTAGTTTCATCAAGCACGAAAAGCTTAGCTAATAAAATCACAAAAGCAAAGTTAAAATCAAAACAAAGTGACTATTCTTATTTCAATTATTCGTGAAAACATTTATCTTCCCTTCAGCCGCAGAGACCGTACGACATAACACTGAAATGGGGGTCAGCTGTTAAAAAAAATGTTGTCCGCTAGAATATATTTTATCTACGTAGTTATGTCCCACAGGGTTAGATAATGACGTGGTTACAAATTGCAGCCTCTGCCTGCGTCAGGGGGAGATAGACATTGAAATATGTTGTGGGTTCCGTAGGCGAATTATAATCAATGGTTACGTAACCCACCAGGAGATATACCGGAACTAGAATTACAGCAAAAGTATGTGTTTATTGTAAGTCATTAGTTACTGCAGTTATGAGATTAAGCTTATCAAAGAATAAATAAATGAAAACATTGTGTGAGTATTACGTAATTATGGTATTGAGCAACAAAAGACCGCCGCGCGTAAAACGTAGGTATCTATTATCATTTACTGTGACATTTCTTCAGTTTATATTCACCAAAAGTTTTTTTTTCAGCTGGAACTTTAAACTATAAGGGTTATGTAGCAGTATACTTTGAACCCTATATTATAAATGAGTAATTCCACTGTCACGGACAGATACCTGACCCTTGTACAAAAGACACTGAAGTGGACTTGATGAAGCTACTTACTACTTATGTAGGTAGATAGTTACGAATAGAATATAAATAGGTTGGATTTTGAGATGGGGCAGTAAGGGCAGGTACCTTATCCGTTAAAAATATGTTTTTTTTTTTTTTAGATTTCTGTATGGAGATCAACATTTCTCAATAAAATAAGGACAGTCTCCAGATACTGTTTTCCTTTAGCTTCAACGGATAAGGTACCTGCCCTTTCAGCCCCATCTCAAAAATTCACCCTGTTTAAGAACACCACGAATCTGGAATGTTTTGACTGAAGTAAAATGTTTCGTTATTTTGATTCAAATGTAATAGTAATTTATTTTCTCTCAAAAAGGTACAATTTTATTCATAGCATCAAGTAACATTTTTAAGTTTATCCTTTGTGAGAGCTGGAGTCAATACTGGGTTCGGGACCTGTATGACAGATCTCCAAGGCTAACACACCCTTAAAATTACAATATTTGATTGCACTTACGTACTACAACATTATAAAAGCTCCAAGTACTGAGAGGAAGGCTATAATTATAATTATGTGTCTTTGGAGAGTGTTGTGTGTTCGTGAGTGCAATATAAGTCCTCACGCCCAGCGCCCGCGAAGGGCACTGGGCGTGAGCACCTACTTGCCCGAAAGTGTGTGTGTATGTCTGTGTGGGGTTAACAAGGTGAAACGCGATCTAAGATTAATTTGAGTAAGTGAATATTTCCGATAGACGAGTTTATTTCAGAATATTTAGTATATTTTCAGTCTCCGCATAATCTAATTCAAGTAGCCATTTCGTAACAGTATTTTTACATATTGATCTGCACATAGGGTATATATTTAAAATATTATTAGCCTTCTTATAAAGTAGCTACTGAGGAAAGGGAAACTACGTTGGGCCGAACGACAATTTGTGCAGAAGGAGGGACAAACTGTATGTTTACGTCGTTGGGAGCTAAATTAGCTTGGAGCGTGCGTAGGGGTTTGAGAGTGTGTGGTTAAAACAAGATTAAGGATAAATAATTTGCGAACAGAGAGAACCGTACATGTGTTATAAAGATCAATGGTAGGAAAGCGGTAAGGTAACCGCCATCCAACCTTCAGGAGTGCCCTTTGAGCACGTTCCAATTTGACCATGTGAGATTTTGCTGATCCGCCCCAAGTAATTATACAATATTGTATAAGCGATTGGCAGAGGGCAAGATATACAAGTCTTAGAACCGTAGTGTCCGAAGCGTGACGAAGGGACTTAAAAATGTAAATCATCCTGCGCAATCGTGAGGTGAGTGTGTTTATGTGAGTAGAGAATGACAGGCAATCATCAATGTGTACGCCAAGATATTTGACAAATTGATGCGAGAAAGGCAGGGGCAATTACAAGGTGTGAGGCGAGGTGGAATACAGGAGTGGGCCATCAAAGAATAAGGAGAGGAAGGAGGTTTTCCAGCGGCAGAGAATGAAAAGGTGAGGTAATTAGTTTTGTCTACATTTAAAGTAGGCAAATTTTGAGCCAACCAAAGGTGACAAGGTTGAGTCCGGATTGTGCAAGCCGGAACATGTTTACAACTTTATGTCCTGCTGTCTCTTGCAGGACTGCTTTCGCAAGACGTCAGTTTAATGGCCTAAGTGCTAGGCTGTATAATAAAGCCCACAAACAATTAAATATTTACGCCTTGACTAAGGGCCAGTTAAAAAACAAGCTAAACTCCTGGTTACAGGCATTGACATATAGTGATACCGAGGAGCTTCTAACCACTAAACAGTAAAGAGATAGGTTTACACACAGAACACAACACATCCACTTATTCATACACACAGGCATGTAAGCACTCCCATATACACACGCATGCGCACACACACACACTAACACACACACACACACACTCACACACATATACACACACACACACACACAAATGTTTTTTTTTTTTTATTTTATTTCATCTTTTGTTCTTTTTATTTTTATACTTTAATTTAACATAAGTACTTGTTCGCCTACTGCACGTACCAATATTTTTGTAACCGTAATAAGACACTGTGAATGGATACTCTTTCCTAAGATACAGACAGATTTTCTGCCTAGTTTAGGAAAGGGAGTCCTATGACCCATTTCATATGTGTTGTACTGGTTCTATTTATTTATAACATCTAATTATATAAGACAACTTTGTAAGCCGTGTACAAACTACTTATTGAATAAAAAATATTTATTATTTATTATTAACACTCCCAGGAATCTCCGTGGAATAGTAGGGCAGTATCATCGGCATAGGTGAAGATGACGAATATAACAATGTTATTGATAGTACTTTTCCACGATAAAAATATTTGTCTCAAATTACAACACTTGTCGCAAACTATCAGTGCCTATTTCAAGACATAATATAAAGTAAATATAAAGGATATTCAAAAGTATACTCCCCTTGACATTTTTATGACGATAAAATGATGTAGATATTAAATAAAAAAGTAGTAGTTCTCCGAAACAAGCGCCAACTTACAAAAAACATTATAGGTACATAAAGTCCTACCCTACGTTTACACCGAGGTTTTGTTTAAACATACTAAATAATAGTTTCGTTTATCGTTTACACTTAAAACAAGTTGTAAAGACTGGTTTTATACAAAACTTGCAGAAAACTTGTCAAGAATTTATTTAACTATTATTATTAATTATAACGGTTATACACCAGTAACAGTAATTAATTAACTTCATAACTATTATGTAAATTACAATTTCATCTGGATACCTACCTGCACAGCGTTAATATAAAATATAATATAATATTATAATTTTTATTTAAGAATGTCAAAAAGGTGAACTAATTAACAACACAATACGTTAAACTAACTTCAATACATGTAGGTTTGATACATGTTTATGATAATGCTATTACAAGACTTGTCGAAAACAAGTAAGTACTTTTAGGTACAATTTGTACATGGGTGTAAACACGGTGTTACAAAAAAATAGCAGCTTTGTCATTACTATTGCGGTACATTTTTACGACGCCATGAAGGAATGTTACGGTATTTGAAGGTCCTGATAAGGAGTGCTTATTTTAGTCTTTTGTTACGTATCTCAGTTTCGTAACATTTTTTGAGTTTTAAGGTTCCGCCCCGAAGGGTGCCAAACGGAACCCTATTACTAAGCCTCCCCTGTTCGTCTGTCTGTCAGCGGGAACCGAAACAGGTAGACAGTTAAAATTTTTACAGTATACCTATGTATATATTGTTATGATAACAAAATAAAGTTAAAAATTAAAAGCGGTCGCCATACAAGAAACGTGACTACTAAACTTTTATCGGCGTGATTAACTAAATATTGTACGGTGGCGTACGGTGGCCCATCGTGTGCGAGTCCAACTCGCACGTGGCCGCTTTTTCTCTTTAAATTATGCGCTTCGCCCTCGATAAATTAGACTCTACTGCTGAAGTGCACATGTTCAAATGCAGTTCCGTACATTTTCATAAAATCGACTGTTAAATGTAAATGTAGTCACGTTGCAGGTAAATAGATTCCTACTAATTAACAAATTAACACACCTTTAATAAAAAAATGGTCTAAAATTTTGTCACGAAAAAAAAGTTGTTTTATATTTTTATTCAAGAAAACTTGCACAGCGTTACAGACAGAAATCCATGTTTTAGAATCAACAGAGCAGAAAAACAATTTCGTAACGATAATATTATTATCGTTTTAATTGTTGTACTGCCACCCTCATTTATAATGCTAACATCCAATTAGAATAATATTAATTATAAATGCGAAAGTAACTCTGTCGGTATGTTACCTTTTTACGCCTAAGCCAATGCAATTGCATTGATCGCTATGAAATTGCATGGATAAGTACGTAGCATGGGACCTGGCGAAGAACATTAGGCTACTTTTTATCCTGCAATGGACAATTGCCAAGTATAAAAAAAAAAAAACGATATACACGCAGACAAAGTTTCGAGCATCAATATACAACCACAACTTCCAAGTATTGCCAGTTAATGCTTAACAACTCAACACAATTATTGTTTTATGATAATTTAAAGCGCAGAACTTAAAGTTCAGACACATTAAATAACTTTGCAGCGTGTGGGTAGTTAGAAAGTTTCTGTATTTCTGTAACGGCTTTGTTTTGAAAGGTGCTGCCAAATGTCTTTATTAGTAAACAGTCACAGGTTTATTATATAACTTACACTTACGCAATATTCAAAAGTGATTTGCTCCTAAAGTATTCATATTAAATGAGTTCAACTGTCACTAACGAGACACAATAGAATTTCTATTGTTATCGCCTTCTAAGGCCAAATTGACAGTTGAGACTGTAAATTAGGTACAATTTTCCATCTTTTTGGTGTGTGTTCGCCTACACAAGTGTCTTCCCTGTAAACCTGTTTCCCTGATAATGAAAACTCGTGGAAAACAGCTCAAGCCATTTCCCATTACGTCATCAGTGTTACAAATATAGTTCCTATTATTAAATACACACTATTGTGAATCAAAAATCAAATCAAATCTTTTTAGTGTGGGTATATGTTATATGGACAGATGTTAAGTAAATTACAGTTCCATTATGTCCTGTCTAATAGGCATACAATAATTATGTCAATATGCAGTATAAAAAAATTCTTAGGTATCACTTATAAAGCAAATTTTGCAAAATAACAATAAGGTGTATGGTGACAGATTGTAGTAGGTACTAATTATTAGGAAAATCTTGAATCTTGGAGATAGGTCTTGTCTCATAAAACAAGAGATTTTATTTCACGAAATTATAAACGTTTTTGAATTTTCCGTTTATAAACGTGTTTATGTTCGTACCTTTAGAAAAAAGTGGATGATCTCAATTGAATGTATGTGAATCGATAAAGATTCTATTTTATCTAATTCTCCCTACTTGTAATAAATAGGTGACAACAAGTTTAAGCAAATTTACGGCTGATCTCAGAACCTGTTAGTTTTATCAAAACAAATTCTCAAGAATGTTTCACAATTACAGCTTGGCGTAATGAACTATGAATTGATTTGAATCTATTCGATATTAAAACAAGCAATGTTAGTATAAAAGGATATGTTCAGTTTTCGTACTTACAACGCCATCCATAGGAACAGCAACTGAATTTATTTCTGCTGTTCAAGAGGCCACATTTTTTCAGAATACTGCCATCTATTCAGTGAAGAACGAAGTCAGAATTTTCAGGAACGGTCACAAGTACCTGCTGTAAGTTCATGAAGAATAAGGTTGTTTAGTACAACACGTTATCGGTAGATGGCGTTGTCCGTCTTTGGCAATCTGCTTAGTTCAGACTTACAGAGCATAGATGGCGCTGGCAGTGACTAATGTAAGATTGTGTATAAATAAATATTTTATATTTAGGAAACTATATTCGGGTTCGATTGTTCGAACCTGGATTTAAACCAAGTAGTTTCTTTTATGTTTATTTTTTTCGCCTCTCTACTGAAACTAAATACCTGGGCATCTTTCTGAACTGGGCAAAACACACGAACTATGTAATTACAAAAGCCAGCATATCCCTGTGGCAGTGCAAGTGACGGCTTGGCCGAAATTGAGGGATCAGCCCCAAGGTTACCAACTGGCTATACACCAGAGTTATCCGACTAATTATTACATATGGTTCACTGGTCTGATGGCCCAAGACAGACCGGTGCAGAGCCCAACAAATTCTCGAAAAACTACAGCGGTTTGCTTGCGTCGCAATCACTGGTAGTATGAGGACTGCACCCATCGCCGCCCTACAGGCAATGCTGGGACTGCCACCTCTGCACCTCATCAGCCTGGCTACCTTTAGGCTCCATTTATCAGGAACCCTATGCATCGAATCCAGAGTTAATCACACACGCATAAAGGCATCACCCTGCGACGAAGCCCTGAAAACAGACCACTTTCAAAGGCACTACAACATAATACTTACAGAAGAACAGTGTGACTACTCAGGCCCAAAATAGATGAGAGTATACACCGACGGATCAAAGGCCAACTCCGCTACCGGAGTCTTCTCACATGACCTCAACATAAATATATCCAGACGATGGGAATGTTCAACATCGTCTATCAGGTGGAGTGTGTGGGCATCATACAAGTGGTCTACGCCCTAAAAGCCAGGAGGGTTACGGACACCTACATACGTATACTCTCCGACAGCGCCTCAGTTCGCCAATCCTTACGGAAAAAATATACTACCTCGAAGCTAACACTAGAATGTCACGATGCACTAGAACAAATAACGGTATCTAGCCGCAACACGGTGACACTGCAATGGATAAAAGGACACAGCGGATCGCTAGGTAACGACGCGGCTGACGAACTTGCTAGACGTGGATCCAGCATGGCAGTCAGTGGACCCGAGCTTAGTGTACCCATCCCCTTCAACCAAATACGCAGGTGGCTGCAGAAGTTAACCCACACACAAGCGGAGTACTGGTGCACCTCGACACCAGGCTGCAGGCAGTCAAAGAAGGCTATGCCATCCTTGGACAGCAGGCTGACCAGGCGTTTATTACGCCTGGACAGGAACGGCCTGCACCTGGTGACGGGGACCATCACGGGACACTGCTCGCTAAACAAACACTTCCACACAATAGGCATAACGAACAGTCCTCTGTGCAGGGCGTGCATGGAGGCTGGGGAGATCGTTGCGCACGTGCTCTTTGAATGCACGGGTGTGCACCCAGATTAGAACAGAAACCCTCGGGTCACTCAGATCATACACAGATGTTCTAAACAGACCAGGAGACTTAATTAACTTCTGGAGGGAGGTGGGCTGGTTGGAATAACCACCAAACGGTCGCTATGGTCCACGCACAATGGTCCACCTGACAGACTAAGTGCGGAAACCAAACCCCTAAACATAGAACATAGTTACCTCCTTGGTTGCAATGTGTCGAAGTAAAAAGTTCGTTCCATTTTTGAACTACGCGACAGATATGCATGTTTGAGAAATATAATTTTTCGTGTTATTTTGGCCATCAACCAGCCAAGTTACGTTATTATTAGCATAACTTCGAAGCCCAGCCTGCTTCCAACAAGTATCTGGATACAAGATCTCCTGGAAACGTATCTACAAAGTGTATAACAAGGGTTCTAGAAAGAAGCCGAACAAGTTATAGTTTGCACACGGTGCAGGTTACGCTACGTTAAATTCGACCTATCGGGAAAACTCATTCGGCGAGGATCTCAAGAATTTACTAGAAACGACAACATTCCTCGATAATTATTTCTATGCAGTCCAATAATTTTATGTGAATATATTATAGGTATATTTTTTCTGTGAATGAATGTCCGTGTCGTCATTTCCTTTCACAGAAAAAATAAAACCGCTTTATAGAAGTATCACTCAAAAGTAAGGAAACCTTTCAACTGTCTGTAATTTGAGAGTTCCTTTTTAACCTAACGATGAAATTAAACGGCAAACACAACTGGAGCAATACAGGCCCGGAAAATTACCTCGTTCCAGAAAAACACTAAGAAGAAAAATTAAGAATGATTGACAATCATTTTTGTCGCATCTAGAAAGTTACAATTTGTGTTTCATATACCTACATACGTACATATTGTTTATATTAGTTAACATGTGGGTGGCGTACCTAATCAGAGCCCTCGGATATTGTTCAAAGTTAAAACATCACATTGTGATAATATTATCTACTGAAGAACCACCTAGTAGTAAGGTACCTATGGAGAAGAACGGGCAAGAAAATTCATGGGCATTCTTTTAAAATATTGTTATACAATTATAATCAAACGTTCTAGTACCTTCTTCATTTTGTTTCTCTGGCAACAAATACCTACTACATTTCTCAGTAGCGACAAACAAATTACATATTATAATAATAAGTGCCTTCAAATCATTATTAGAATGTTTCATTTCGTTTAGAAGCAACACTCGAGTTGCTTTGGTAATAATGTTATAAGGAAAATTGCTTAAACATTTTCAAATTTACTTTTTTGGCTGGAGAAACTAGCTGATCCTTGTCAGGGTAAAGATACAGTTTATATTTATTTCTTTGTTGTATAAAAATGTATGTATTCACGTGTAGCTCTGGAATATTTAAAAAAAATCAAAATGGTTTTTTTTGGGTTCGAATGTAAATAATATGCCTTCTTTAAATGCCGTGTCGCCATCATTATTATTCCATTTCGCTTCGTTTAAATATTTGCGCAGATCACAAGTAGGTCTACGTCTTTCTCGATGACACTTTTGTGACCGAAAGTCCCAGTGTGTCCCTCGCGGTATCCATTCCGCCACAGCTTTACTCAATGCTATTTCAAGCTGGCTGAAAATAAAGTACAAAAAAGTCAACCAGCTCATACGCCTAATCTAACATTTACATGTAACGGGACAGTCAAGCGCACAAATCACGTACGAACGGATCACGTCCCGCGAACCGGCGCGACGGCGTGTTTGCGGGCATCGAATTAAATTTTCACGTCGCGGGAAACATAGATGTGTGCGTGACGTGGTCCAGATCACGTGACAACTGTTGTACCTTTTGCTACCTATACATCTTAATTTCCACGGTCACTTTATACTCCTAGTTGATATTTATGAACGCCATTTTCAAGGCACGTTTGCATAAATAACTGAAGTAAATGTCAAAGGCGAAAGATAAAGTTTGCAAATTGTATTTATTTTTTATAACACTGTTTATACCATTTATTCAAATTATGTGCATTAGTTTCTAACTGCAGCCGTAAACTATGATGAAAATAAATCGCAAGGATTAAGATATCGCAAAAGTGTTTCGCTAAGGCCTTCCATCGGTGCTAATATTCACTATCTCAGAAATAAATAAACATGTGGGTACTAACCAGGATTGAATTGTTTAAATGAGCCCTTTTGAAAATACACGCGGAAGGTTTTAATCATTTATATATAATGCTCAGTAAAGTGAGCGGTGGTGGCCCAGTGGTAACGACCCTGACTTTCGAATTGTAGGTCGTGGGTTCGAACCCAGGCAGGTGCTTCACTTTGTGTAAATAATTTCATCACCACTGCTCTTAAAACAGTGAAGGAAAACATCGTGAGAAAACCGGCATGTCATAGAACCACGCGGGCCCAGTGTGGGTTGGTAGATGTCACATGTCTTGGAACTTTTGGTGATAGGGCATCGGGCAGATGGAGCCTGTGTCCCAACATTATAGGCTGATTATGCTCACTATAAAAATAGGAAGCATATTACATTTTCATAGTTCTTAAACTATAGAGTTTAATAAAGTTACGTTGTACACTTACTTGCAGCTGCATGGCTATTAACGATGATTGTCAATCGGTAACACAATTACAGGGTAAGTGCTTTCAATCAGCTGTCAATCGTTGACGTGAACTTGACACAGGGCTAACATGACAAGCGCGAGAACGCTCTTTTTCTCGTTTTGTCGAAATTTGTCTACGATTCTGACGTCATTCTAATCCCTAACATGACCGTAAACGACGAGTAAACTCGAAAAAAGCATTTTGACACTTCTACATCTCGCGACGAGAAACCGATGTTGCAAGTTATTAAAAACAAATTATTTTTATGATAGCAACATCGGCTTGAGATTCCGTTTCATTCATTCAATGGTGCCGATTTCCTTGTCACAAATACCTCTAAACTAGACTAAAAATTACCAAAATTTTGATTATTCCTGTCAACCGACGATTTCCCATTCTGAAATAGACTAAAGTGACACAACTTAACTATATTTTAGTAGTTATTAATTTCTAAAATCATATAAATCTAAAATTCTGATTGTCCAACTTGTATTTAATCACGATTAAAAAGGTGTGGAAATTAATTTTCATGAACTAAAATTCACACCAACACCTCGCCTTTTTTTTCTTTTCTTTTGCTTATATCTCGAAAATGGTGTGTCCTATCGCAAAAATAATGAAAATTTGAACCCCCTTTATGTAACCCATAAACCCCTAATACCCAACATGTAGGTAAAATAATTTTTCATATTTTCAATACAAAAAACGAAAAAGTCCATATAAAACACGTCGTTCCAATATAAATAGTAGTTTATAACTATTTTCATTATTAATATATTGTAAAATAAAATGATGACTAAAATAATTACAATTATGAAACTGCCATGTTATTTTGGAGATATTTTTTGTATAATAATTTTGTCTACTCTTCTCGTCGTTCTCGTCGTCAAAATCGAGGACGAGTAAATACGACTTAATGACAGAAGAATCGGAGATTATCTCGTGTTGAATTGTCAAAAATCGAGATAACTAAGGTGCCATGTTAGGGTTTGTCGACAAAACATAAAGTTTGACAGAAGGAGTCGACTATTTTGTATGGAGGCGCTGTCAGAAAACGAGAAAAGAGACAAAATAGACAAAAATTACTCACGCGAGAACGAGTAATTGTCGCGTGCGTCATGTTAGGCCTGCATGTTTCAATCAAGGGCTTGGCGAAATATCGTTTGTGTTGTTATGTAGAAAATGATTATTATTGGAATAAAAGTTCTTGCTGATTTTCAAAATAATGAAAATTAATGGTATATACCTACTTAGAATATCATTGAAATCCAGGAATAACTCTTTCAGAGAGAAAACAAACAAAACAAAAAAAAAAAATAAGATGGAATTGTTATTATGCTTTACTAAGAAAAAATATAATCGAAGTTACTGGAAGTCATAAAGGAAGCTTTTAAGATGGTAAAGGCTGAAAACATCCGTATTTTATTCGTCAGGCCGTTCAAAAAGCTAACATTCTGTAGACTATTCTACACAACTCATTCTTGTATTCCTTTTATCATAAAGAAGCTTTCCAACAATACTCGTATTTCCGAGAGACATTTGGAACCTAATAAATCTTACGACAACACACATTCACTATTTATGTCTAAATTTTAAGTACCGCACGTCTGAACCATCAAGCCCGCTGCTTCTGAATAATTAAATCTGGTCTGTTCTCAAGAAAAATTGATAGCGATCTGGAGCCAATCGGAATATTGGATGCGTGACTTGCGTTCCAAAGACACGTTTTATTTTTTTACCAGTTGTGGGCGATGCCAACTGTACTCGTGCGTGTAAATATCTTTTATGCTCCGATGTTTATTTGATATGAGTTAGGACTTTTTGTGAGGGATGTTGATCATTTTTATTATAGCAGTATCTTTGTAAGATGCATTGGTTGCAGAGCAGAAGTCGTGAGATTGCTTGTCAGTGTCATTAGGTTTTGGTTAAATTTCACGTGGTTTTTGAGTCATAGCCAAGATTAAGATGATAATTCCCAAAATTTCACAATGCTGGTGTTAAAAAATCCAATTAGAATTAAACAAACCCAATCTGAAAAGAGAGAAAAATTAAACTCATTCGAACATTAAATCTAATTTTGAAACTGAAGTACTGCATCATCATAATTATTATAGTTGATATTATGATGATGCAATAGTTCAGTTTCAAAATTAGATTTTATGTTCGTTAGCATAACTAAGTAGAGCTTAACTTGGAAATTTTTAAGGTTCCGTAGTAAACACATGACCGACAGACGGACATGGCGAAACTATAAGGGGTCCTCCATGTCTGTCTGTCTGTCCGTCTCTCCAGGGCTTAGCTCATAGATTGTCAGTACCAGAAAGCTGTAATTTGGGATGGGTATACATATAAAATAAAGAAAAAAATAATTTTAGTGTACCTCCCCTACACGTAAAGTGGGGGTGTTTTTTTTCTCTCGTCTACTCCATGGTGTCGTTAGAAAGGTCGTTCAAAAACATTGTGGATGTGTGAAAATTTTTTTTTTTTTAATTCACGGATCCGTTTGCGAAATATTAAGCTTTAAAATGCAAATTTTTGTTAGAGTCATGTGTCGCCATCCCCTGCCAGCTAAATGGTTATACTTGGATTTGTGAAAAACTCCACAGCAGTAGTATATATAACGAAATTAAAAGGAAAACTATCACAGCTAAGTAGGCTTTACAGGTTAACGAGTAATAATCGACCAACTGAATTTTGCAGTTTCTTTTGTGTTTTGTTTTTGTATGGGAGAACATGTTTTTCAACTACAATGTTAAGTTTGTTCTTGGGATAAATTCATCCCAACTAAGGAAACCTTCATTGTGCGTGGTCCGTGTCGCACCTGGCTGGTTTTTTTTATAATGAGATATTTTATTCCTCAAAGGGTAGATACACCTATATACTTTATCCTGGAACGGTAAGTAAAAGGTCATTAAGATGCACTGACCGTGGCATCCTGTCCTCCCACGCGTCAAGGACCAAGAAACTAATTTGTATTTAAGAAAATTTTATTTTCATTAAAGCCAGCTAATGTTATAGGTAATTACCGCTCATGGAGAATCACCAATTTTATGTTTTTATTTTAAAAGGTTTTTTTGTATTGTACTGTATTGTATTGCTCACTTACGATACTTGAAATGAAAGAAATAAACATAAGGATACGGGGCCTTTTCAAACGAAAACGACACGCTTTACAAATAAACCCATGTTTCGATATAATAACAAAACACAACGCCTTCATTCTCACCGTAGATCAAACACGGATACCTCCCCCCGCGTGCGTAATTCACGCAAAAAAACCGCTTCCGGAAAAGAGGGCACTCAAAAACAGATAAAATAACAGTCGCTATCAGTAAACATGGAATATTATTAGGGCACATAAACGCTTCGTAATAAACGTGCACTAGATTTTTATGTGTTTGTAATAAAAGTTCTGGTTCTTCGGGAGACAGGCGGCCGGAGGTGGTATTCTGCGTAGTTCAAAGTGATCATGCTGTTAGACATAATTTTGCTTTTTTTGCGTTCTTAACCTTCTTTCTAGTTATTGTCATCTTTGTCTCTTCAGTCTATCTCTCGCTTCTCTTATTTCTGTAACCTTAACGCTAATTTCAGTGGTGGGGTCTATCTTCTTTATTCCTTCATCCTTTCCTTTTATTCGATCTTCCTTTGCTATTTTCTTTAAAAATTAAAGCTACATTAATAACTTTTACTAGTATTTTCTATTTTATTATAAAATTCAGTCCCACATCGCGATCGTCACATTCAACACTCGCGTTCACCAGAATATCGCCCAGGTATCGCGAAAAAGTGGCGTAACGGAAGCAAAGGCTGTATTCATTCGGAATTTCAATGTCCTTTATCAGAGAGGAAGAGAGCCATAAACACAGTCGTAAATTTGGTGTTATTTGTGAAAAAATTTGTGGGCGACGCTTTATTTATACGCACTTATTGTGTTTAGTGGCGGTGAATTGTCTATGTTGGTTCACACTTCTTGTGTTTCTGCGAGGTTGAGGATACTTCTATGACTTGGACATCGGAGTTATTTTGTTTTGTGAATAATTCCAATCGTTGTCGTTGTTGTTCAAGCATATTTTTTACTTTAATGTGGTCTTTCGTCAAAATAATTTGGAAAAGAACGTCCAGCAGTGCGTTTGTCGATAAATTGTGTCAAATCAAGGTCCAATTAAGCGCTTTAAATTCTTAATTCATCGTTATTTGGATTTTGGTTTTTTCTTCATGGTCATGACCAATTCCATTTAACCTAATCAACATTGTGATTCAGCGATAGACTGTTCAATCTTCATCATAAGCCGACACTCCTCAATAACAACCAGTATAATCACATTAGTAGGTATCCACTCGCTCTCATCAAAGTTGAGCTGTAATAGCAACTTGAAGCTTTTCATCGCCATTTTAATATTCACCAGGAAACTGATACTCGCTTAACTTGGAGAGTACTTTTAACTATTTTTACGTGGGTTGACTTGAGTTTCGGAAACTTATGTAATAGTTTCTTATTCGGTTTACAATACATTTTGGATTTTTTTAGGGTTTTGTCCCGCACAAAATCAGAGTCAATTTTTCAAGTTTTTTATGGTATTTTTTTATTCTTGATAGAGGAAGTTGACTTACCTTTCTAGGTGGATAATGGGGACTAAAAGGTTTCAGTGGCTATATTACACTTTAGCCATAATGAACAAATGACATGCGTTTGACGGCATTTTGTGCTGTCTGTATATTATTACTAAATAATGATTTATTTTTCCTCAAAAATACATTAAACAAATTAATATTCGTATTATGAAAATACAAATAAAACTTCAGTAATAATCTCTGTAAGGCAGTATTAAATTAAAAGTAAATAATTTCGAAATTGCAGTGCGCAATGTTATACATTTTTATTTCTGGCTTTTTTAATCTACCCGTGAAATGCTGTTTTACCGTGACATACGAGCGCGGCCGACGGATGAATTAAAATTATGTTTTCATCTCTTAATTTATTCAAATATTAATTTCCTGGGGTTCGGTGTGAGAGGTGTGTTGGATGTTTTTATTTAACGAACTTTGTGAGCATCGTTTGATAGGCTTCCTGGGTGTCCTTTCAAACATTGACTTAGTAGAAACGAATGTATATAACTATTACATAATTAATGCCAAGTCAAAAAAAAAGAAATTAAAAAATAATGTGTTTACCGTACACAGTTTCTGTGTAGGATTGGACGTAAAACCACGGCCAATTGCGTCCACCAATGGCCTCGGATACTCGAAAAGTGACTGAGTGGCCACAACTAGTCAAAAGAATCGGACAAATCCAATCTCCGTCATAGCTATGTTATCAAGATGACAGGTCATTCACACAGGACAAAAATTCACTGATGAAGGGGCTGCCCTTACGCAATGAATGGCCACAGGTCAAATTGAAAGAATCTCAAAAGTAAATAGTGATAACAAAAACAAATGAATTTTAAACACAAGCAGCAAAAGAAAAAAATGAAAGGAATCCCGCCACTTCATCATAAGCAAAAGATCAAACTTAACATGAAAAAAAATCCTAATTAAAACCGCCATTGCCACTCAAACTAACTCATTACTCAAAAAAAGAACGCGATATATTTTTTTATAAAGGGGACGCTAGCGCTTCGCTTGCTCAGTTGCGCTCTGTGACCTCGTTCCGCTCGAGTCGGGCTCGAGAGTGCTTCAGCCGCTTCACAGATTCGCGGCAACGCTTAGCATGCATGTCGCTCAAATATTCCCGTCGTAATTATTTTTGTAATTCAATTGTATGTGAATTAAACTTTATTTGTGTTTTTGTTATGGTTCACTTGTTTTTTAAGAATGTCGTGTTTTTTCGGCGGGAACTTAATTTGCGCTTTCCGTTTTTGTTGTAAAGTAAAAAAAGTTGAAAGTTGTTTTAAAAGCAAGCTAATTACTACCAGTTACGGGTTTGTGGATGTAAAGTTATTAAAGAAAGAAGGAACGAAAAACATTTTTTTGAATACAGTTTGTGAAACACAAAACACAAATTAAGAAAAAAAAAAAACGTTTTAACAACAACAGTGTGTGCCTCACGGCTGCGGCAAAAAGTCCATTTCTGCATTAGATTATTATTTTAATTTGGGCTCTATGTATAACCCATTACAGTAAAATTTCCCGACCAATATTAGTTGACCATACGTCTATTGCTTAGTGCTAGAATCAAGAATCAAGTAATTTCGATCCTCAGGCTTTTGCATAATCAAAAGATAAGCAACGTGCCAACTTGGCCGTGTTGCTGACCAACTAGGGTGCGCTGGTCGAAGACTCTGTTAATACAAACCACCAATTAGAATTTAAACCACATCCCATAGCAGCATTAGGTAATAAATTAATTAGCTCGCAGTATGACCAGTAAAGTTAGCGCAGCTACTAAACTAACACAGTGCGCTAGACTTACTAGTCGTTCTATTGGAAAATATTAATTATAATATATAAATATAACACCCTGGCTACAAACATTTTATAAGACCCGTTTGCACCACACACAAAAAAATGCGCTATCGCTAAACGTATTTATGTTAATAAATGTTCTGTTTCTGACAATCGTTTGAAGATGACATATAGACAGAATTATGTTTTACATTATGTTTGGTGAATTCAGGTGTAAGCGGTCTTATGTGTTAGTGTAACTACTCATACGGGTGGCACAATATCCTGATGAAATGTAAATCAATTAGGGTTCCATGCCTAACAAGAATGATTGATTTACTTATGTTCTTTCTACAGGGTGGCTAATTTGAAGGTATACAACTTTAAATAAAGATATTTTTTATTATAAACAAAAATTACCAGATCTTTTTCTATAATTATATGCTTTTTAATTATATGATTATATTGTGCGCTTGGCACTTTTAAATGAAAAACAACATCCACCAAGTCTCCACTATTTGCTGGTTTAAAATGCGATCGCTTTTCATTGCACATCAATTTTTCACATAAGTAGTATTCTGCTTTTAGTGTTCAAAATTGACCATAAGATAACGTCCCTTAAGATAACCCCTACAGAAAAACGTCAGGCCTGATGAATCTGGTGAATTTGAGGGTCCAATTAATGTCAATATTTCTTGGAATTTATTGTTTCGGAAACATTTCTCCTCACAAAGTTTCGATTATGTTTCGTGCTGCAAGGTTTCTGGGTCCACCTAATTGATACCACGCGTTTTCTATATGAAACTGAAAAATGTCTGGAGGAACAGAGATATCACAAAAGCCATTAAGATCCGGCTTGTTCAAACACTGGTTTTTCCTATGTTCCTTTACGCTGCCCGAGACGTGGACGCTGCGTGACATCGAAAAGAAGAAGATAGACGTTCTAGAAATGTGGTGCTGGAGAAGAATGCTTGGGGTATAGTGGATGGAGTTTCGTACCTCTATACGCCAAGAACTTGGCATCAGAAAGAGTCTTTCTGTTCGGACACGTCTCGAGGCGTGAGGGTGACTCTATAGAGCGCCTTGTCATGCAGGGTAGGGTGCGGACGCTCACCCATAAGATGGATTGATCAAATTAAATCCGCAGTAGGCGAACCCATGTGCGAGTGCACTATAAACACCAAAAATCGGAGTAGATGGCGAGAAATCGTGAGGCGAATCACATCAGCCCCTGGACAAGAAACTACATGAAGACCACGACCGCTCTGTCAAGAACGAAGCGAAAGAAGAAGATTGCGATTGCCAGTCGCAGTAACAGCAATACCAGTCCTGTAGTCTCTTTAAGGAAAAAATGGTGCAAAAACTCGACCTAACAAAAGTTGCTCTTCTCCATAATACTGAAAATGTTGCTTATTTACAAATCCTCTGTGATTAAAACGGGATTAGTTACTCGTACTGATTTGTTAAAAAAAATGGGTCATTTTTCAATCCGTTTAGGAACTGTAGGATATTTATTTAATATTTTAAGCCCACAAATGTACAGAGGCGGACTTAATGCCATATGAATTTTCTACTAGTCAACCTTTGGGTGATGCAGAGACGAACAGTGGTAGGTGCAATAGCGAGAATTGAGGAAAAAATATTTGTTTTAATATTAAGCTATACATATACCTATTAATAACTATAAATATAAATATAGCTAATTATATATATAAATATAAGCACAAATAAGACAAACAACGGGAAAACATTACCGTTGTGATGATACTGCCAGCTTCTTGCGAATGTGTTCGCGAACTTTAATTTTAAAATATAATCGGTTGGTCGCCGTCCTGATTTCCTGGGGGAGCGCATTCCACAGAGATAGAACCACCCACCGCGCAGACTTCATTCACTCTTCCTTCTTCATTACTGCATGAAGAAGGAAGAGTGAATGAAGTCTGCGCGGTGAGTGGGAAACATTGAAGAAGACGATTGTGAGATGAACGTAGATTTCTACTGTGGTTGGCGCAAATGTACTGAAAGTGGGGGGCCAGATAACTAGGGGAATAGGGAGTGCCCTTTGTTCTCTGCGCTGGTGTATGAGCTACCACCTTAGAAACGACCGATGCGCAGAGACATGATCATATTTACGCAGATTGAAAACGAATCGAATGCAGTTATTGAGAAGAAGGTCGAGTTTGTCGGGGAGATCTGTATTCAGGTCATAGTAGCACACATCACCATAATAGATGATAGGGAAGATTAAGAACAGCACAAGCATTGTCTTCGTACTCGATGGTAATACATTTTTCAATCGGTACGGAGCCCGCAGCGTTCCAGTAACCTTCTGGCTTACCCTGGCGACTTGATTACGCCAATTCAGGGTAATATCAATGCGCAAGACTAAGTCCTTTACGTCAGTGCTAAAAGGAACGATCATACCATTGAAGAGAACGGGTGGCAAGGTTGTCCCTCACCATCCACCTTGTTGATACCGCGAGGACTGCCAATGATGATCGCTTGACACTTCGTAGTGTTTACGGCTACACCAGATATGGTGTAGCATCATATCAGCATAGGTTTTTATGGCTATCAAGTTCCTGTTTAATTTGTCGATAGCGTCAGGTAATTCATCAACCCTTCCCTAACAGTACAACTGCAAGTCATCTGCATACAGATGACAGGATAAAATTACTGAAATGGATGTGATAGTCATGGTCTTATAAATAGTGCCTAACAAATTTGCCATATTTTAACTAAATAGTGAATATTTAAGAACTGTAAAAATTGGCGCCAAATGAAAATGGTGGCCAAAAAAAGTTTTATACTTTCGTTTTGGCCACCCTATACAAAACATAGCGTAGCAGGACTTGCGTGAAAAACGTAGCAATACTTAAAACAGACAGACATACCAAAAAAAAAAACACGGAAAAATAAAAAGGTACAATATACAAAACAGCCTACCTTAGTGATGAAAAGTAAAATTTTAACCATCTGTGCTACGATGGCCCCGGGATGAATTCCGAGGGTCATAACAATAAAAACTTTTGAACTTCTCACCTCCTTAATTTAGCCACGGCAACTTTACACAACTTGGCCCACTGTTTCACGCGATATTATTTTGTTAAATATTTGAAAGGGAGCCGGTATTCTGCAATTAAAATTCAATATAACACCTCGAATTTTGTTTAGACTTCGGAGAATTTGCTGGTGAGTAGAAACATCTGTAGGATCTCTGTGGTTCGTAGCTATGAATAAATTATTTTTAACTTTTTCTGTATTTGTCAAGGAATATCTTTCAGAAGTAACCACTGTCAGATTTTATAAAGAAGAGGGTAAAAACTACACGAAATGTCCTCGAATACCAATACTTTTATTGGGACGCATACTTTGCAGTACCAATGCACCTAGGGATTATTGCAAATTGTGATCCAATTGGACAACTGGTTGGTTTACGTTTAGTTTAAAAAGGGGCCTATTCTGTCTCATTCACAATTATTGAGTATTGTAAAAGGCAGCTAAACATAAAAAGCTTCTTCTTTCTTTGTACCAATTCATAAAATCACTTCAATATTTTGTTTTAAAATTAATCGCTTGTGGTAATGAATCCATGTCTAGCAGGAAACCATTACTGCCCAATTGATTCTAAAGTTTGTAGGTACCGATAACAAATATGAAAGTAGAAACAATAACGTACGAACTTTCACTTTTAGCTAACCTCTGAAACCAGCCCGTGAACATTACCGGAGGTCCAAAAAAGCGTGTGTCGCGGACGTAGCCGAACGGCTCCGAGATAACTTTTGCCCTGTTAAATAAAGACGACAGTTTTATTGAAAGTAGGGCCGTTTGCCTTCTGTAATTTTCTCGGGATACCCTTGTTTTGTGGTGTGAGTGATAAGGGGAGAGCGGGGTGGTAGTTGTTTTATTTTACCCAATTTACTTTGTGTTGGAAAGTGGTGAAACTAGCAAAAAGGTACTCCATCTGATGTAAGGCGGTATTTGCTGTCTAAACAACTACAATTAATTAAATACCTCGTCGGTCACTTCTACCTATACGATTTGCCATTTCATTAAATTGAGCCTTTTTTGAAACATCGTTTAAAATTGACTGTCTGTAATTACACCGAAACGCTTCAACCAAAACACATGGCTGCTTTGTTTTTGCAGCAAAAAGTGCTAGCAATCTAAGTAGAGGACATCTTCTACCCCGAAGCTTCTTTTCATTAGTTATTTTTAAATTTCGTCAATACTTACACAACAGTAACTCGCTCCCGCTTGCTTCCCTACTTTCAACCGCCCCGAAGAGGAGATAGAGACATTTTTCGCTTTTCCACAAAGTTAAAAACTCGTTATTCGCGGGCGAAAAGTTAAGGGGAGCGAGCATTGTGTCTGGCGTCGAATTTATCGCTCCAGCCGTGATGACGACGGCCCGATTATGACAACAACTGGCAAATGTTAATTGGAGCATTTGCTGTTTGCTGGAATGGTCTGGGAGGAGCTCGGAGAAAGTAATGTGTCGTTTGAGATGTCGTGAGGATCCAGATTGAAGGGCGGAGGTGGGGATACATCTTTGTGTAGTAGAGGTCTCACTGTGATGGTAAATTCTCTTTGTTATAAAGCTTCTGATCGGATATGGAGTCGCAATATCTGGAAAATGTTCATTAATCTCTAATTACTGTAACATAACAGTACAGTAACTTTTTGGGGAGCTGATGACAACAAATTTTAACAACCTTTTGTGACTTGAACTCCTAGTAACGGTGTGACGGTAGCTAATAAAGACAGAAATAATAACGGTATCACAAGCAAAAACCGTTTGAAATCACAAGTTTTTCTTTACAATGAAATAAAAAGAAACGTTACTTGAGCGACGTACAAAAAGTTATATATTTCTTCAACCTCAATAAATAATACAACAATATGTCTCCTCAGCACCGGTTGAACAGAAGTATTATTTACCTCATAAATACCTGCACGTACGAACGTTTTGCCCGAATTATGTATCAGATAATAATAACACGAGAAAAAAGGAAAAAAATAACGAAAAAAACCTCTCGTTGGAGACGCACTTTATTCTCACGAATAAAACACCCAGAAACATATGCCAGCAACTGGCTACAATATATATAAATATGTAACGCTACACCCGCCTACTGTGCTCCAACATTCGGCTTCAAACCCGAACCTAACACTCCCATCTCTTTCTATAATTTGGAGGAAGACAAGGATGGAAGTTTACAGTCGAGTTGAAATTTTCCGGGGCGCTAAAATACCCGTTGACTCGCTCCCCCCACAATATATTTTATGGAGAGCGCAACGTTCTTTTTGCAATAGCTACCAGAAGGTGCTCTCGAACCCTTCATATTTACGATTAAGTCGTGATCAGAAATATAAAATACTAGTGTTTTTTGTCGATAGGCTCCTCGATACACGGTGCTAGTCAAAATGCGATTTTTTGTACATTTTGCTTGTACTGACGGTATACATTATGTAAGAGGTGTCGCTGTTTCGTGTTAAGATTTGAAGAATATTCGCTCGTGTGCCCCGGGGCTTGCATTTAAGATATGACGTGACTCAGGGAACCTATTTCATGCCTACATTACGAACAAAACAAAGAAATATGGCCCATCTGTCGCTCAGGAATTATGCCGGTTGCTCTATTTTGTATAAAAAATCTTTTGATGACGATTTCAAACACCGTTTAGGTATTGCCTACACGTTACTAAGAAAAAAAGAGAGAACATTTTACTACATACTTTTATCGTATGTAATAATCCTACTATTACAATAAACGTAACACCGCCTAATCTCTATCGTCTCAATAAGTTACACCTATTTGTTGAGTGGTCTCGAGTGGTAAGAGATTACTCTTTCACTCCTTATGTTAACAGGCGTGTGGGAATGGGATAGCGTTCAGTTGTTGATACTTATATTTGATATACTGGAAAAAGGCTTCTATTTCTCAGATATTTTTTTCTATTATGATCATGGCCACCAATCCCTGATTTATTTTTTGTAAAAAATCTAATAAGTGTTTAGATAAGACAACATTAGAAGTGGAACAAGTAACAAGAACAAAAAGTGGTTTTTGCTAACGATTCTAGAAAAATTGCTAAGATATTGAAATCTGACACCTGAGCTCATTTAAGAAAAAGCGAGTAAAATGTCTAGTTACCTAATAGCAAAACATCAAATACTCTCATACACTTACTTCAAATACATCCGCAGAAAAAAAACTAACCGTTCTGTCTATTAAAAATGTAGAAAAGTCGATGAGTTTTCGAATCACGATCTGATCATAAAATGTGGATCGGGCAGCGCGATATTTGATTTGAAATCCACTATATAATATGTATGTAGGCAGGGCGCAGATATCGTAATGTAAGCGAAGTTTATATGCAAAGAGGACTCGGATTATCGTCATATTTACTGGAGATTTGAGAGTGAATAGAATAGAGTGGGACATAATTACAGTGGATACAGTACCTGGGCGACCGAGCTCTGCTCGGGTGAAAATAGATAAACATATCGTCCAGGTATACCAACGTTGTATCAGATTCCCGAAGCTGAGAAAATAGAGAAAACGATTTTTCCCAGGTATGAGACCTAGCTAGATCAAATTTTTACGAAATCGTTAGAGCCGTTTTCGAGAATGTGATTACAAATATTACATACATATTTATTCATACTTATTTAAACAAATATTGCTCATTTAATAGTATAGGATAAACTGGGTCTTTAATTATTTAAATCAGCAGAAAACTTTAATATGACATTGTTTTTTTTTTTTATTACCAATCCTTTAGGATGGCATTTACTTTCACAAAACTTCTTATTGTCAAAAGACATGGCCTTCTAAGAAAAAAACATCTTGCAAAAAACTCACCGAGTTTACAAGCTCCGTAACCTTAGTTAAGACCAGATGAAGGGCCTTCAGGTGGGACTCGCGGCTAAATAATAACAGCCACACAGGTCGATCGAAGGTTAAATTCCGCTTAAAAGCTGACCATCCATTAAATATAGAGATCCCTCCGTGCCTCGGAAAGCACGTTAAGCCGTTGGTCCCGGCTGTCATTCGTAGATCTTTGACAGTCATTACGGGTAGTCAGAAGCCCAGTTTTCAATACCCAGGGGTATTGGAAGCTGACCCTAACATAGTTGGGAAAAGGTTGGCAGATTGATTAAGCGCCTACAGACAAAAATATTCTTTATTTTTAAAAGTAAGTCTCCACATCTGTGCACATACATAGTGTTTAAACAAACAGACACATAGGTACTAACCTATATGTCTGTCTGTATCAACACTATCCCACTTCCATCATCATTTTCTTGCTCTTATCTCAATTTATTAGTGGTCGACGTAACATGTCCCTTTCTTCCATACTTCTCTATTAGTCGTCATCTCGGTACTCACCGCCTTTCTAGCCATATCATCTTTCACACAGTCCATCCATCGTTTCTTTGGTCTTCTCCTACTCTTATAGCCATCGACATTCATACCCACAACTTTCCTCACGACATTTTCCTCATTCCTCCGCATCACATGCCCATACCATGATAACCGAATTCCGCACAACTTATCAGTCACCGGTGCCACTTTCAGACTTCCTCTTATATACTCATGTCTTATTCTATTCATTCGTGTAACCACTTCCTATTAACAACACAAAAAAATCAGAACATCACTCAATCCACCTACAATTCTTACAAAACAATAAATTCTCTCCTCACATCCGAGATGTGCAGTCTACAATGAAAGCGTACAAACAGACAAGCAATTAGCCACTTTATTGCGCTCAATTAAGTAGCTGTAACAAATTAAGAAACGCGAACGAAAAGCTCGCTCGCAGTTAACAGATTATGTAAACACGGTAACGAAGTGAATCCTGTGGAGCTGTAGTGTTAGTGTGGGGGGAGGTGGTATTGTGTTAAATCTGAATCCATACTAATAAAATATGCAAAAGTAACTCTACACGTCTGTTTCCTTTTTACGCCATAACCACTGAACAGATCGTTATTGTACAGGTAGTCTAGGACCTGGAAAAGGACAAAGGCTATTTTTCTTTCTGGATATTTGTTTTTTGCGCTACTTTTCTTTCAAAATAATTGTTTTTTTTTTAATTTTTCAAAGTCTTTTGTTGAGCTTATATCAGGTGAAACAAAAAAAAACGTTTCAATAAATTGTCTCTTCAGCAACTGTGTCATTGTTTGTTTGTGATTTTTGAAAACGGATTTTACGAATCGAATACTTAACCCGCACCTTTAGAAGCTCTGTGGAACTTGACAGATGTTGCCCACTATTCAAAGATCCTAATACTGTTAGGTTTCCTTTTAGCCTTCTGCAACCAACCTTATCATCATCTTCCTGCACTTGTCCCATGTTACTGGGGTCGAGATACGTTTTCTCCTTCCATTCGCCCCTGCCAACCGTCACGCTACCATTCACTCCCTTTTCATTCATAATCATTCCTCACACATTCTATCCATCTTTTCTAACCAACCATAGTTGTTACTAAATAGAGTGCTACAAAGATATTTTGGTGCCTGGATGACGTTGAAGCGGGGGCGTTGTTGGTAAACGCTTGTGAAATGTTGTCACAAATATTGTATTGACAAAACATGATGGCGACGTTAGTTCCGATTTTGGCCACCCGTCACAACAACCTTGTAGCGTTGTACTCTTATAATAATAGTCAAAAAGGTAATTCTTGGGTCTTGTATTTTTTTTTTTACCACTAATCAAATTCTTTTTTTGGAAAATTACCGCATCTAATGTTCTCTGGCTCAGTGGCTGGTTGTCGCGCCGTGGCCCTGATTACGACGACACCTGACGAACTGCATCCGCTGCGAGCTAATTGTTTGAAAAATTTCATTCAATTCAAGTAAGCGACTTTATGTGATGCATCATCTTTTGTTTGTAGTTCTTTTAGGGAATCATAGTGTTGTTTTGATGTATTATTTAGTGATTAATCTGATAGGGACACCTTTTGTGTATTTTTAACTGACAAAAAATATTTCTTTTTAGTACCAAGTATTGGGTAAAGTCAGTATGTTTCGTGGCGTCAATTTATTTCGTTAACCTAGCTATTAAAATTTATAAAGACAAATAGATTATGTTAAAGGAAATGCCTATCAGAAAAAAATATTACCACAAGTCAACCGATGTATACGACGATTAAAGCCGATATGAACAGCCGCAGTAACAGACGTCGGCAGTACACAATTCTGTCTAGCCCGGTGACCTCATAACACTAACTACGATTAATTCCCCAAGAATCCAAGTAAGCGGGGCAGCGGCAATAACCAAGCCGGGTCTAGTGTACCGCCATAACTTGCGGAGAACGACCGCACATAGAATATTTACACAAGCTCACTCAAACACCTTGCCACACTTTGATCAAAAGTTAGCGCTACCAGCAGTAATCCAGAGATTAAGAAACGAGTAGTTGCAATGATATTACTCGTAGAGTATTTGTTAAAGTTAACTCTAGTTATAGTTCGGTAGAGGCGGACTGGTAAATTTGTTAGGAAGTTGCTTATTTATGTTTATAGTTTGAGGTTATGTGTTTGAAATTGAGCTGAATAGCTTAATATACGAGTGATAGTGTGTCTAGCGCTGTTATTATAGATTTGTGTCAGTTTTCCCTAATTGTTTTAAGTCCTACGCAAAATCCTGGTCCAATTTGACCTCTGCGTGTCTTTGGTGCCTAAAGTCATCAATGATCGGTAAACAGTAGCATGCTTTTAATGCCCATTTTGTTTTGTGCATGTGAAGAGCTCTTTGATATAGTAGTAAAATGGTTTTAGTGGCATAACTACATACATATCTATCACAAAATTATGGTGTTAGAATGTAAACGTGTTTATTACCAAAACTCTGCCGACTAACACAAAATTTTATCTGCGTGTCGTTGTAACATGTTGCATTTAAGCTTTAACTTCTTTGCAGTATTTTGAATACTGCAACATTAAAATGGGGCAAATATTCAAGCAGAATCCAAGTTCGGACACCAACCTTGTTTCAAACTGCAAGGTTACTTGTCGAACTTAGATTCTTATAATCGCTCCTAAAAATGTCTACAGGGTCAATCACTATGCTAAATCATTTTATTTACAGATAATCGGGCCTTATTTTTGTTTCTACTTCCTGAAATTTAGACTACTCGGAAGCACTTTACAAACAAAAATTAGAAATTCTCGAAAGGCTTGTGTCCTTATTCAGATATGCACATAAAACCATCTCTATTTGGCAGTGGGTAGTAAATAGTGTCGAGTCGCCAGACGTGGTACGTAGCACGTAGTGCCTTGTAAAATATTCAGAGGTGAGGGGGTGAAATAAAACCCACTGCTGTCTACCAGACGGAATGCTGGCATCGGTATTAACTTTTCCTAGAGGTGACCAGGAAAAGTGGTAAGGAAACTGAAGTTGTAAGAGATCTTTTTAGGTAGGTAGATGTTTTTGCTATTATTTATGTCAAAATGATTAATCGCAATAAGACTTGTTAATATATTTTTCTATTATGTATAACTTCGAAATTCGAGACG
Source organism: Xanthia icteritia (assembly GCA_949128155.2). Taxonomy (NCBI): domain Eukaryota; kingdom Metazoa; phylum Arthropoda; class Insecta; order Lepidoptera; family Noctuidae; genus Xanthia; species Xanthia icteritia. The sequence goes on from OX421935.2 coordinate 22,849,112, forward strand.
GTATCGGAGTGTAAATCGTTTCGTTCGTTTTCGGATTGTGTGCGGTCACTAGTGAAGGTCAAAATTAACTTAATAGAATAATTAATAGTACCTACTTTCAGTAAATGTTTATGCCAGTACAATTACATTAAGCATTTTATTACAATTTTGTCTTTGTTTAGTCTCTTAATAAAAACCTAATTGAAAGTCAAAATCAAAGTCAAAGTCAAATAATTTATTTCAATTAGGCACATAAAAGGCCCTTTTGAACGTCAAAATATACAAAAAAATAGAATTGAAATTCTAGTCGCCCCTTCCAAAACGTTGGAATTTTGTATGGAGAAGTATGGGCAAGAAACTCCACCGTTACTCTTTTAAAACTGTTTTAAAATATTTTGTATACATTATTTATTTATATATGTGAAGACGAACCTAGAATAAAATTACTATACCACAATAGGTAAAAACAATGAAAAATGGAGCAATGACAGATAAACTAATTATGTGATAGATACATGGTGCTCACTTATTTACAAACATTGTGAAAATAGACGATTTTCCTAAAGTTTTACAATTAATAAGTCAGTGTGTGAGGAATTTATCACAGAATTAATCAATGTCATATTATAAAATAAATATATATTATAAAGTTAGTAACCAGTTTGATTTTGTTTAGACTCTAAATTGTCATATGAAACAGGACCAGCATGTTTCTTATCTTGGACATAATCTTCTAATTTGTACTTTTACTGTAAAATTTTGTATTTTGTTGTAACATTTACATAACAACCCAATAAAACATGTATGTACTTTAGATAATCTAAAAAATGGTTGATCTATTTTACCTTTATTTCTAGTATTAGAATCATGATAGAGATAAAATATTGCATATGAAATATCATTTATTTTAGAGAGCCTTAAGATAAGGAACAAGCTCTGGTGTCTGTACAGAATAGTTCCACATACTTACATTCACTAGGTTTTCCTGAAAGGATGAGTGAATTAGGTAGACTAATTATTGCAGCTGCGGGGCTGTTAGCTAGTTGCGGGTGGGTAATTATATTTCAGATCGCCGTTCATATGAAATGAAATTGTTTATTCTGTAAATAAGATATTGGAATCACTTTTACACGTCATCTTAATTTTTTTTATTAAATATTAGCTAGATGAGTAAAATTAGAATCAATACTTAACTGGTGAGCTCGTTTGATTCCCAATTTTACTTCACGGCAATCTGAAATATAATTATTAACAAAGTAGATGTTTAGAGTTGTCTGCAATAGGTAATTAAAATCTAATGTTTTTTTTTTTTTTTTAATTTAGTACCAAATTATTTACCGTAAACCAATCTTGAACTTGAAGAATAGAGCTATTCACTTCGTCAACATTTTGTAAGCGTTTATTTTAATGATCAATGATGTGTCATCTGCAAATATCACCATCTTCGGTTTATTTTGAAGTAATTGGGGTAAATCATTAATGTAAACTAAAAACAGCAATGCACCCAATACCGAACCTTGAGGAACCTATCCTTTTAACCTACAGAAGTATGTTATAACGAAATATAGCCCTATTGGGTACTGATTCAACAAAATTGATGGCGTCGATTACTTCGATTGAGCCTGCAGCATGAATGTTTAAGTTCGGAACGGTCATCACCATCCATCGCGAGATTGAAGGTCGGTACTTGATATAAGTCCCAATTACTCTTATATGCTTACTGGGAGAAGGTATTCTAAATTCTGGATAATCATGAATATGTACACAGGTATAGAAGGTAGCGTTGTTTATATGAAAGAGGTGAGGTCAGATGTTGGTAGCTATTTGCAACACGTAGACAGTCATGTGACCACAGTGTAGACACACACTCATTCACGACGACTAGCTGGCCTGTGACAGACAAGTCACAACCAGTTCGCTGCACTTCTGGCTTCGGACAAGTCACGACCAGCTTTGAACTAGTTAAGGACTAGACACGACAGATTTCGGTCTTGACATCATTTCGTAACTTGTAAAGCACCTTTTTCTTCGGCTATAATAATATTTCTGGAAATTCTATGAAACTTAGCCGAATATTTTGATTACCATCGTTTAGCAGTAGGCACAAGGAAGAACAAATTTAAATCAAACAAATTTATTTATGCCCAGAAAAAAATGCAAGAATACCCCCTACCAATTACTTCGTTATCTTGGGTTCTAACTGAATAAAACTCTGGAGCGTTTCATCATTTTCGCGTGGCAAAACTTTTAGTTAGTTTTTGTGCTAACTTCTGATTTATGACCCCACCGACCATCCCTCACGGCATACTCTCTAATAAAGGAATTTACTCGAAAAAAGGTCAAGGAATTATTATTTTTTTCGCTTCCACTTGATGAAATTTAAGCTGGTTTTGACGGGAGGCTGTGTGTAATATTTTATAAGGACGAAGGTTTTTTGTCAAGATTCTTCTTAGAGTACGGTTTAGGATAGAGGTAGGATAAAGAGGATGTCACGTGAAGAGAATGGCGAAGTATGAAACAGTTGACTAGCACCTACATGTAGTTGTGATCCATTTTTCGGCGCCGGCAAATTCTTTTGTCAAATAAAGTAGCTTGTGGATTGAAGCTACGTAAGCACAGTGAGGCTTTTGAAAGCTTGTCGAACCATACTTAAGTCGAAAATAAAAGCTAATACTTAATCTATGGTTCTTTAGATTGTACATTTCTGTCAAACATCTTGGGAGCCACAAGCGCGGTGATTTTTATGTAATCCATACCACCAAAACCGCAGCCTTATATATCTAGTAAAATTACGAAATACATGAGTTGATGAAAAATCTGATTTCACGTGTTACGACCTGCACGTTTTGTTAGCCACGCGAAATCCCCAAAATTGGCTTCTTTAATGTATGGCACGCGCAAATGTATGAAAAAATCGTGTGCAGATGTACTACTTACACAGCAAAAGTTTGGCATCAGCCAAACGTGGGTAGATGGGAAAAATATATGAAGGAATATTTCAATTTTTCAAATGGTGATTTGGAAACATCGCTAGGACTGACTGATTTGTATATAGCCTGAATCATTTATCTTTCTTTCGTCACTCATTACCACGCATAATATGGTCACTACCTAATAATTACCGATGCGCTTCATTTTTTTTTTAGCCTGATCTGTCCCGGCCCGGGGCAAAGACTTTCCCTCATTCCTTTGATTCATCTAACAAAGACAACAATCCAATGCGTAAAAAAACTATTTTGTATGCCGCCTACATATTATGAGTTCCTGGTTGTTTAAACCAATAATATTGATGTTTAATTTTCGGTCTACCAGTATTTTTCCAACCAACGTGGGTGGCGACATTTTTTGTAATTTTCCTGTTAAAGCTTTTAACCAGTCTGAATAATATTATTAGTATATGGAGTGGGTTTAATGTTTGCCAATATAAGTTTCGTAGTACTCAGTGTGAAACAGGCTAAAGTTTATTTTAATTATTCCTAGAAGCATTATATTTCCGAGTATTCTGTTTGATGAAGTTTGCTATATCATTAGAATTAAACAAATACAAGTAACAAAATAGGTCCAAAAAAATAACTTCTCTATTTTCGCTGGCTTTATCATCATTTTTCTTGGCATGTTCACCCGAAAATTAACCACCGCGGCACCGCCTCATGAAACGCCGATAGCAAAATAATGTATCATAAAGGCGGGTGCATAATGTCGGCGTTGCACGCGCCACCTGCGACGCTAGCGACACATTTTATGACCCGCCCGTGGCGCGAATTGCAACTAACTGCCGATACGTTTGGGAATGTACGGGGCCATAGTTTGGTCGGCAACGTGGTTGGAGTTTGCAATTTGTGTTAAAAAGTTTTGTTGATTCTCGTCTAGTTCTGATTGTGTGTCTCCTCAAATATGGCGAGGGGGGTAGTGGCAGATTTTTGCGTTATGCTCGTGAACGGATGCTGCTTGTGGTGACGGGTCGTCTTGCTGACCATGGCTTTGTTTTTGTTATTAGTAATTAACTGTTTATTTATTTTTACTTCGATGGTCCTAGTTTATCATTTGTGAGTTCAAGTTACAGCTTTAATAGCTGTTATGTATGCGGACACGCCCTTTATGCCTGGAGGCTTTTATTCGGGTATTAGAATAGAATAGAATTTCTTTATTTCGGACAATATCCATATAGTGTTAGTAACATACAAAAAATAACTTATTGCCTAGTGTTAGTAAAAATCAACCTCCGCACAAACTGCTTTACAATCGGAGAGCCGAAGCTCTCGGCTACAGTTTTCAGGATGCTGTTCCGACTGCCCCTCACTCTCCTCAGTAGTGACGCAGTTTTTTTGCGTATAATTGCATGGAAGCCGTCAGTGCGGGCTTGCGCAAACATTTCTGACGCGCTACAGTAATGAGGCAGCCTCAACAACATCCTGAAAGCATTGTTATATTGGACGCGCAGGACATCCAGCGATCTCTTAGCACAGTTGACCCATAGACTGCCCGTGTACAAACTTTGGCAATAAGCCTTGAAAAGTGTTACTTTTACTTGGTTTGTACACCGCGCAAATCTACGGGACAACATATTGCTCCGGACCGCTAAAGCCCTGCGTTCCCTCTCAATGTCTACATCGTCTCTGAGGTCAGCGGCAAGACAATGCCCTAGGTATTTAAAAGTTGACACCCTGTTAATTGAAGACCCGTTCAGAAGCAACACGGGTCCTTCTCCACGGCGTTTACCGCTGACCTCAAAGACCATGTATTCACATTTATTCACATTATACTTCAGTCCATGTGCGGCAGCGTAGGTCTCACACGTTTTTAGCATCTCTATGATTGCTCCCGCCGACGGACCCAGCAGCACCATGCCATCTGCATAGCTGATGTTGTTAATTCTAACCCCATCAACACTGCATCCGACACGCATGCTGCTGAGTGCGACTATCAGGTCATCCACGTAGAGGTTGAAGAGCCTGGGAGACGTCAGACCACCCTGTCTCACCCCGCACTCCAAACTATACGGCTCAGAGACTGTATCATCCCATTTCACCCGATTGACTTGGTTACCATACCAATACTGGAATAGCCTACATATTTCCGCCTACATATTACCCCTGTCTCCCATCTTTCTCCAGAGCACATCGTATGAGACAAGATCAAACGCCTTGGAGAGATCAAGGAAACAGGCGTACACCGGCGTACCGCGATCCTTATAATATTGAACGGTATGCTTGAGACTTAAAATAGCACTTTCAGTTGATAGTCCGGGGCGAAACCCGAACTGTGCATCATGAAGATGGATGTAAATACTTAAGCAAGAATCAAGCATACCGTCCAACACCTTGGCTATTATAGTCGCAAGAGAAATGGGACGATAGTTACCTCCGTCCGAGATGTCACCTGTCCTGTTCTTCACAATGGGTACTACGATGGTCTTCATTAGATTATTTATTAAGTTCTGACTTTATTAAGTTCTGTTTTTATTTTCGCTTGAGTATAGATTTCGATGTTTTTGTTGGTATAGTGGCGTGTGCTAGCTGACATACGAGTATAGCAAATAATTGAATTTTTTGTTTTGTATTGCGTTATGTAAATTATTTTGCATACTATTGTATATAATCAGGTTTTTCTAACTGAACAGACAGCTGTGCTGCTGGGGAGTTTGTTGCGCCACTTCTTCTTCCCTGCTAAAGCACTAGGAAGTGGTGAAGTGCGGGCGTTTTTGGGGCTGTTTTATGTAATTTTGACGTTCGAAAAGTGCTGATTCTCAGCCTAGTTTGAATAAATGACTTTTATATTTTTAATTTTGTGAAAATAAAGCCACAGATTCGAGGTAATATGTATTAATTAAAAATAATAGTTTCTCCATCAGGATAGTAACGATTTCACTTTTTTTTTATGACTCATTTATTTATCTACAAATGTATAATTTGGCGTTGAATAAAAACCAAGCGTTAACGTTCTCACTATCCTCCCATACGCTTTCTCAATCGGCTGCCAATAACCCAGTGTGTTGCTGAGCAAAACTCGTGTTGTAAGCTATTTATTGCCTATTTACAATCATTCCGAGTCGCACGACTGTGCGATTTACAACATAGTCCGCTATTGTGCCCCCCGCCTTGCTACACGCGTGAAAAAGTTGGCGAGTAAAGAATGAGAAATACCTCTCTTATAAGAGAGGAACATAAATGTTCGAAGAAAAATACTTTGTTTTGTGATACCAGTGTATATTTCGCTCTGAGTATCTTTATTCGAAAGTAACACGTGTGATCTTTGTGTATTTTTCTTTAGTGTATATTTTTTTAGTGTATAAAAATACGTTGGTTTGGTTGAATTTCAGGGCATAGTGGACTTCTTTTTTTCGGTAGTCCTGCTGGTCATGAGGTGCTTATCCTGAATTGGAATCCTGGGTTGTTATATTTATTAAGCATGTTCTTATTTTTATTTTTTTTGTTAAAAAACTTTGCCCCACACTAGGAATTTCTCCTGTATTGTGGGTACGATTACAAACATTTAAACTCACATACACAAACAGCCAGACTCGGAACAATTACTTGCAGGTCATACAAATATTTTTTCCGTGCGGGAATCGAACCCGCGACACGCAGCGCAGCCGTCAATCGCTTAACTACTGCGCCAACCGTGCCGTCAAACCGTATACCGTGGCACAGTACACTTTTCAGTAGTAACTTAGTATGCAAAATCATAATCGCCTCTTATTTTATTTCAGATTCTTGTAATAATAAATCTTCAGATATCATCATAAAAGAGGCGTTGCGTGCGTTGTGTTTAAGTTAATATATTTTTTGTCCACACAAAACTATGAATTCTTTCACAGTGCAATGGAATGCCAGTATTTTCAAAAACCAAAAGTTCTATCCTTTCCGGCAAGGCTTCTTCTAATTCATTCCGACTCCCAAAGGCCGGTGCAACAATGGGTCCATTCTTCACGCAGTTGCAGTGTTCGAGGCGGTACTAAGCCCCGATGAGCGAAGCCTTGGCTTGGACTAATTAATGCACTGCTCACAAAGTCTGCGTGGCCTTGTGAGACCACCTTTGTGTAACCATGATGAAGGTATGTAGGTTTTGGTAGGGAGTAGAGGATTCTGTGGCAAAAAGTTCCTTGTGGATGGTTTGATATTGTTTTCAAAAATTATTGGCAAGGTTTGACTAGGTGACTGCTTTAGACAGAACTGGCGTGCCCGTAGAACTAAGTATAATTATGACTACTTGGAATAAGCCGTTTAGGTAAATTGGTGGGATCAAGAAGCTCTGTTTTAAATTCTGTCCAGTTTTTCTAAGGTGCATGTAATTAAATATCCGAATAGTTTCGAATTCAAATCGAGACATTATTTATAACTATTCTTGAGCCTACGTTTTTATTATGTTTGCAGTTTCTTTTGTTTTTGTAGATGTTTGTAAAGTTTTATATCCTCGCACTTATCTAAATTAGAAAACCAACACAAAACATACTGCAGAGTTCCACTAGAAACTGCAGCAAAACTCAAATAAATCCATACCAATCCTCCATTACAGAATTAAGACTTGGATCTCTGGCGCTGACCAAACTGATTAGTATTCGTGAGGCGCCACCGCAGAGGTATCGGGAGTTATGACGACCGCCTTGCAGGAAGCGAGATGCAATAAAGTGAATTATGCACACAACTGCGATACTTTGTTCCGTACCCTCGAGAATTGGGCTGGGGCTTGGTGGTGAGAGGAGCGGGAGCGGGGATTGGGTTCTAAGGAAATAGCGTCTTATAGTTTTTAGCAATAAATAGTACAATCAACATAGCGTGAGTGTTGTAGTTAGTTAATTCGTTTTTTTTTAATGTTCTTCCTGTTGGTATTGGTACTTTAATAATTGTCAGCCCAAGTCGGCACAAAATCAATAAAGAATCTGTCCAATTAGCATTTGGGAGTAGAACAGTGTTACTAAAACGCCACGCCAATTTGTAAAACATGACAGTTGACCCAATTCTATAACTAAGGATAGAAAAACCGTAAGAGCCCGCACACACGCCACCGACTCAGTACTAAGCCATCATCCTGACACTCGCATACCCACGGGACTCCTAATGCAGACTTACACAGAGCCGCAGTGTTCGTTCAATTTAAACTTTAATATGCAACCGACTACCGCGCCAAATTGGAAATAATGATCTGTGAGAGCACTATTTTATTTTTCCCGGCTGTATTGTGTTCGTGGTGCGCGGCATTAATGCAATACCGATATTACGATTCAGGGATATCAGTTTAGTTTGGTTCGTAAATAAAATTGTTTGTTAAAAATTGTATGAGGCTTGAAAAAATCGTCGAGAAGAGTATTTTTTCCAAATATAGAGTTATAAACGAGTGAATTTTGGTCATATTTTTTGGGGAAAATATTAACAATGGAGGAATAAAACTGCTGGACACAAAGTTATTGTGTTACAAAGGTTAAAGTTTCACGATGATACGATCGTAGCACAGTGCAAGCTACGCCGTAGCTAGCGTAGCGCGTAGCTAACCGATACAATGCAGTTTTCTACGTTTTTTATCTTCATGACTGAAGTAGAATATTCTCAATAATTGATTCATAATAACGTCAAGAAAAAAAAAAAAACAACTTATGTTTCAAGGTAAATGTGAGTTTAGGGACCTTAATAGCTTGAAAGCATAAAACATTAACAGTTGTTTCAACAATAGGCCTCATGATTCCTGTTTTATAGGCACGCCGATAATTTCAATCGCGCATCAAGCCACATTTTATCGCACATCCTTCGGAACTATAAAAAATATATTACAGCCATAACACCATAGAATCAGCGGCTTTTTGGTACGAGATACAAATAAAACACGGCGATAACGCAGCACGACAGGCGATAAAAGTGATATACGTTGTAAAAATCACGCTGAAAGCACCGTGTTTGTATAATGTCAGTTTTATTTTGTGGCTTATTGAATATGTTTATGAGGTGTGGTCGCAAATGTTGAGTTATGACGTTTGAGGTGATGGTTACTGGTTATCAGCTATAGCAGTTGATAGGGTTTCATTAGAGGTCGTCAAACTGGGTATCATCCGGTTTTGCCAAAACCTCCAACTGTCGGATATAGGTTTGCATAATAAGCAGTTCCAGAAAGCTTTTGCTATTTTCCGAAGACTTGATTTTAAATGAAAGTGTTAGCAGCTCGAATATTTTTCTTTTAAACTTGCTGTACTTTTAAATAGATCCATACTTATTGTCTTCCAACTGTGACTGTAATGTGGATTTCTAGTCTCAGTTCAATTGACTCAATAAACAAACTAGAATCAATAACAATCATCTGCGCTTACATTCCACTTCCCAAGCTACCGTCAAAGCTAAGCAAATTACATGCAATCAAAATCTGCATTTCAAATTCATAATTTCTTTTCAATTTAATTTCGAGGAACAAGTTGCAGAGCTAAAGAAATATTCGCTGCAAGGGACGCTCCGATGCCACGATGTTCCGTCTTGTGATTTGCCAAGCGAATATAAATCTTAATTGCCACATTTTAAGGGCCCTAGTCACGGGGGTTTTTTGCTGAGGCCCTCCACATGATGCTAGAGGTGCGGCGTGCTTGAGGTTGACGTGTGGCACAAGGTAATTGTGCAACAGTTTCTGATGGTGACATTTATTTTATACTAGCGACCCGTTTTTACGACTTGAAAAAGCATCGAGATTTCATTATTATATATGTACGTTGCTTTATAAATATTGTAAACTTTCCTGAAGAAATTATGGTAGATGGTGAAAACCGCAACCGAAAAACAACTTTAATTTATAATGACCAAGGTTTTTAAATGAAATTGCTCTCGAATAGCATTGTTTGTTCCAGTTTGAAAAATAATATGCTGCACGCTGGAGCTTTAACTTGATTCCTTCGTATGTGAGTTGGAGCTTCTTCGGTCAATGACAGATTTCAGAATACTACTATTCTGAAGAACAGGACGTTACTACTTACTTGCTCGTAACAGATCATTTTACCTAGATAGGTCCCTTTTTTATCTTTATTATGAAGGCAATTTTTGTACACATATGCGACGATGTCAATCCCATCTTGCTTTTACAAATAACTACGTTATTAATAATAAGTGCGTTTCTTTTGCTTGCATATTGGACACATTCCACCAACGCATGCTGTGTATCCTCTGCCTCACCAAACAGTCAGGACAGTCCGATTTTCTCTTGAGAAAAGCAAAGTAGTTTAGTGAAATATGTCCTGACCACAAACCATGCGCAGCAACAAGATAGGTTGTAAAACCCTTAAACTGACATAAATTCAAGTACCTGGGGCACTGGGTCACCGAGGACCTCTCTGATTTAGATATTGAACGGGAACGTAGGGCATTGGAAGTGAGATGCAATATGCTAGCTCGCAGGTTTGCACGGTGCACAAAAGAGGTTAAAGTTGCCCTTTTTAAGGCATACTGCCAGATATTTAATACCTGCAGCCTGTGGGTCCGTTATACGCGTAGATCTTTCAATGCCCTACGGGTCCTGTACAATAATGGTTTTAGGATGCTGTTGGGGTTGTCTTGCTTTTTCAGTACATCAGGTATGTTTGCTAAGGCCAGCAGGGACTGCTTTAAGGCAATCGTAAGAAAAAGACTGGCCTCCCTGATGCGCCGCGAGCGGGGCAGCACCAATAGCCTTCTGAATACTATATTGGGAAGGGTTGATTGCCCTGTTGTGAGGCACTGGAATACCTTTTACGGATCTGGAGGTGCAAGAATAATAATAAATAAATAATTCATAATTTACTAACAATGTACGGAATATTTTATTTTGAATTAAATGATTAATAAATAAATAAAGGCAAGAAACAGAAAGACTAAATGGACACAAACTAAAATTAAGATATTTGTCAATTGAAATCAAAACTCAACCCCCTCAAATCTCCGCTCTCAATCTCAACTTGTACCACAACACAAGGTGAAAAAGTAAGGTTTCCTGAGACACTGTCGCGGAAAATTTAAGCCTGCATTTATGTTAGTTTATTTTTCGAGTGTTAGGTAATTTCTGCCATGTTTCTTACGCCACTGAGTTTTTTATTCCAATGGATTTTCTTTGTACCCGTCGTATGTGAGTGACAAAGTATGTCACATCTTATAACCTATCCGGCGTCTTGTTAGGAAATGGAGCCGAAATAAATCTGAAAGCTTTGAGTGTTTTTTTTCTTTGCGTCGACCTGGATTTGAGTCTAGATCTTAATTATGAAAGCTACGGTAATAGCTAGTACCTGTCTCGAAACAGACTGACTGGCATTCGAATAGTTTGTAGGTCAAGTTGAGAAACAGACATCTGTGAAATAATTGTTGTTTTTGACTGAACTTAAAATCAGTTCACTTCGCGAGCATTACTGCTTCGCAGAAGGAGGTGACGGCCTCCCATTCCCTCTCGCTCCGTACCATGGCCTGGACCAGGGCCTTCACGAGGACACGGCGATGCTCTGCCCAAGCCGGGCAGACCTGCACCCTACGCTCCACCGTGTTCTCCGGGTGATCCACACAATGATGACACCGGGGCGTTCCCTCCCACCTTATCCGGAACCGGAACTGTGAGGACGCCGTGGAGCCTCTCTAGCCACTCCTCAAAGAGGGGACTTATTGCCGCAATTGTGGCGTGCCCAACGCATCAAAAGCGTTCAACATTGGACATCAAAACGTCAGGATTTTTGTGTGACGTCAGAACGCATAAAAGACCTGACGTCACACAAAAATCCTGCATCGCGCAATTAGAGTTTACCGGCCGATCGACATATATACATTGGGCAGTTGCCCTCCGAACACGAAACCCGTCTGGTCGGAGGATCCTCCCTATTCTATAGAACTTTACACCTAGTTCCTCATACGTCTACAGAACTTCGTAAAAAGGTATTCCAAAAAAATCACAGTTGCAGTATTTCGTCGGTTAAAATTCACACTTCTGATGCGAATTATGGTGCACGGTTCCAATTAGTCGATACTCATGTAGAAAATTCGGAAAAAATTTCCTGGAAATTGGAATTACCTAAATCCATGGAAGGCAGATTTTTACCTTGTCGACCAAAATAAAGTACTCAAAGGACACATTTTCGATGGATAAACCAAAGCTGTAATCTGAATGCAGAGTAGGTGAAATTCTTTTGTCAACCAACAGAAAGTACCTATACAATAGGTAATTCTAAGTAGCCTATCAGGACTTACATGCAGGTACATTGTCCATACACCGTGTACTAACCCTGCATGGTCTATAGCCGCATTGATTAAGGTGCAGTACAATTTACACGTGCCCATAATACCTAGCGGCTTTGTGTGCCACAATGGAGGGTTAACGCGATCCCGTTTGTCTATGTTGGTGACGTCATTTCATGGAGGTTGATGGCGCAAAAACGATGGGTTTGGAGGGCTAGGCTTTCTGAATGTGTTTTGTGGCTATTGCGGATAGTAAAACTTGAAAACGGTATTATCATGACAGACATGTAATAGGTTTATAATAATATATGATAATGTGCTTCTCTAAAATGAATTACTGCAGCTCATCGAGAAGGATGAGGATGGAAAGTCGGGAGATTTCGTAATATCCGCGTGAGTAAACTCATAAACAATAATAATAACACAAGTTCTCTTCTTCTATTCTCGTATCGGATCGTCATGAGCGAGCGGTACGAGAGCAGCTCTTGTGGTGGGTAAACAGATCATTTGAAGACCCTGTCAAAAATCTTGTGTTAAGCGGTAAACGTCTAATTCAATAGTGATAAGCGAACAAGTTATTTATGAAAATTACGTAGAACTCAAACCATAATTCCAAATTTAACCCAATAATTCTACCACTTTCAAAGCGTAGCATTCATTTCCATATTTTCACGAAATCACCAAGTAAATGGAATGTCAACTGTAGTAGTCTCGACAATTCGTCGCCCGAACTAACAACATTTTGTCGCTTCGCAAATTGCTCGCTTGCAACATAATACCTCGGCGTCCTTCATAATAAAACAGCCTTCCCTAATTAATATTCAGCAACAGTACCGTTTCTTGAATAATTAAACTTTTTTATGGAAAATAAGAGACTCTTACTTAGAAATGAAGTTAGCATAAAGTAATGTTAATTAAGCATTTGTCTGTTAAATGACATTAAGGGGGTTAAATGTTCCACGAGGCTAGAAAAAAGTGTTGAAGATTTTTTATTCAGTGTTTTTACACTAAGCGAAAATTTATCGAAAACGTACATCACATACTGCGTTTTCGGTTCGTTAAAGAGCTGCTTAGACTATGCTGATGGTAGAAATTAGAGTCGAGGTGGCATTTATAATTTACACAATAAATATTTGAATATTATGATTTACGAATACTTTCATAATGATACTTGTCAGTCTGGATTCCAACTGAAATATTATTATCGAAAAATTTATATTACATATCCCAGAAAAAAAATGCTTAATTCTATGACAAATAAAATATTAGATTTAGTTCCATATATTCCGGTTACGATGTTCAGCTGGCATCAGTATGGATTAGTGGAACGGAAACGGAATCAGATATCTAAAATGGCGGAAAAATATGGAATAACAACCCAAAAATGCAAATGTAACCGATATTTTTTTTATTTTTTTTACTAAGCTTAGTTCTCCTTACATATTTCTTTAATAAAGGCAACGCTGTTTGACCATCCATTTATAATAATGCGTTTAATAAATCGAGATACGTTTTACCTATTATTACTTCAGTCCACATACTCGTATAATTATAACTATGTTATTTGGCTAGTGGTGCGGTTGGCTGCAGTTTTCAAACATATTTTTTCGTATCAATACAGTCTCCCAACACATTTTCAATGTATTGGAGTTTAAAAAGCCGCATCCTCCTCACAGTGACAAGATGCTGGCTGCGCGCCAAGGAAGCCAAATCTTAAATCCTTAAACAAGTCTTGTTCAGTAGAACCTCTCGGAATAGTGCTGTTCCCGAAGAATTTTCAATATTCTATCGCGTAATAGTGATGCGGAAATTCCTTTTTGAATATGGTTAGTCTTTAATCTGTTGCAGGTAAAAAGAGATGAAGATACTAGCGAGTTTTTCTTAGTTGAAGAACTTTTTGACACATTAAACTTGAAAATAACTCACTAAATGAAGAATGATTCTACATTTCCTATTCGATTTCCTCCGAGGAGAAATGCTGAAGCATTAAAGGCAAGGTCTCTTTTAATTTGTGGCTCATAGGATATTAACAAATAACTAACCTGTTCAGTATAATTTGTAGTCTCCTTTTAAAATAGGTATACGTGAAAGACTACCTACGCTACGCTAAAAACACATACTTTTCAGAAACCCATTAAAATTGAAATAATTAAAACACATTTCGCAGAAAGCAGAAGTCCCGTGTTCATTATTTTTACGCCAAATAAGAGAGCTTCATTCAACGCCTTTCGCTCAACATAAAGGGATGTGACTTGTTAACGAAAAATAAAGAAAAAAACTATTTGCTTGCCACTTCACAGCTGAAACTAGTATTTTTTATATTTGCGTGAAGTGAAATGTTGTGAAACCTTGACTTTTGAGCATTTCTGAAGATGTTACTATGAGGTTTCTAATAAAATAATTCAAGGAAAGACTACGGCATATTCTACAAACAATTCATAGCTCAAAAAAAGTTTAGTTCGATTAAAACACTGTACACTAAGGTAAATTTATTGTAAAGCAAATTGATACCCTACGCCACTTTGCCGTTTTACAGCAATTTCATACAGTCAAAGAATGACAGTTGTTGTCGGGGAGCACGGCAGTGCCCCGCCAAGTCGAGCAAAACAAACACAAAGGCACAGCCGTACCGTACCATGTTTTCTCGAAGCCATTCAGGACATTTTCGAACCCCTTTTTTTTTTTTTTTTTTTTTTTTTTTTTTGGGTGGGAAATTATCAAATAACTTCTCCCGCTCTGGGTGGAGCGGGAGGGCGTGTCAGACTCTTACTGACTAAAACCCACCCGTGTTCCTTCCGTTGCCTGAACATTGCCAGGGGCCACGGTATCCCTTTCGGACTTTCCCGCAACCCCGGCAGGCATTGGTCCTATCGGACCCCTTCACTTGCTGACATCTCTTTGAGGCGCGCGTGGAACACAACGCGCCGTCGACCCGGGCCTGGTCCTTATCGGACGGCGAGCTACCCATTGCTCACCGTCCGCAAGCCCGCGCCTACGGTGGCCGGGAATCGGCCTGCGATTCCCGACGCCCAGGGCGTCTCCTGCGGCGGCTAGGGGCGTGAGGGCGCGAAATTTGCCTCTCCCTCACGCGTTCTGCCTCCTCCTTCGCGAGCATTACTGCTTCGCAGAAGGAGGTGACGGCCTCCCATGCCCTCTCGCTCCGTACCATGGCCTGGACTAGGGCCGGACGCGAGAGATCCCCGCCGCCGATCGCCTCCACGAGGACACGGCGATGCTCTGCCCAAGCCGGACAGACCTCCACCGTATGCTCAACCGTGTCCTCCGGGCGATCCACGCAGTGATGACACCCGGGCGTTTCCTCCCGCCTGATACGGAACAGGAACCTCCCGAAACAACCGTGTCCGGTGAGGACCTGCGTTAGGCGGAAGGTGAGGACGCCGTGGCGCCTCTCTAGCCACTCCTCAAAGAGGGGACTTATCGCCGCAATAGTGGCGTGCCCAGCACTGGGTTGCGACAATCGCACTCTCCATGACGCCATGAGATCTCGCCGGAGCTCTGTCCGCTGTGCCGCGATTTCTCGCGGCAGCGGAGTTACGCCCCGGCGTTTCGCCTCCTCGCGCCACTCCCAAATGTGCGCGAGGACTTTTGCCTCCAGATCCCATGGCGGTAATCCGGCAAGGAGGCTCGCCGCCTCACCGGAGACCGTGCGGTATCCCCGGACCAGCCGGGTGGCCATGAC
The DNA here is from genome assembly GCA_949128155.2 of Xanthia icteritia. Classification (NCBI taxonomy): domain Eukaryota; kingdom Metazoa; phylum Arthropoda; class Insecta; order Lepidoptera; family Noctuidae; genus Xanthia; species Xanthia icteritia. Next base: position 22,864,949 of record OX421935.2, read on the forward strand.
CCTCTGGGACGCGTTCAACCGGCGGGCTGGCCGCCGCCTCAATGAACGCGCCCAAACCGGTGCCCCGTAAAGGGCCATGGACCGCACGACCCCCGCGTATAGCCTCCGGCAGGAGGCGTTTGGACCCCCTAGATTGGGCAGGAGCCGCTTCAAAGCAGCCCCGGCCCGCTCCAGTCTGGGAGCCAAACGTCGGAAGTGCTCCACGAAGTTCCACCGGCTGTCGAGGACGAGTCCTAGGTACTTCATCGTCGACTCGACGCCGATGTGAACTCCTCCTACCGTTATTTGGGAACCCGACGGTGGCGCGTTCCGAGGACCATGAAAACACATAGCCTCAGACTTGTGCAGGGCCACCTCGAGTCCCAATTGCCGGATCCTGTCCACGATTGTCGCAACCCCGTGTGTCGCTAGTTCGGCCGCCGCCTGGTGCGACCTCCCCTGCGCAAGGACCAACGTGTCGTCAGCGTAACAAACGACGCTGACGCCGCTAGGGAGGTCGGCGCGCAGCACCCAGTCGTAACCGATGTCCCACAGATGCGGCCCCAGGACCGATCCCTGTGGGACACCGCACGACATCTCTTGCCGGTTCCATTCTCCCTGGTGACCGGGGTAGATGACGGCCCTGTCCGTCAAATAGGCCTCGACCACACGACAGAGGTAGGTCGGCATCCGGTGATACCGGAGTGCCTCCCTGATGCAACTCCAGGGCAGGGTATTGAAGGCATTGGCGATGTCTAGAGACACCGCCAAGACGACCCCACCCCGGGACACAGCGTCCCCCGTCGTGAGGGCTCGCACGCGCATGATGGCGTCCACCGTAGAGCGCCCCCTGCGGAAACCAAACTGGCTCTCCGCCAAATCCGGCCCCACCCGCACCAGCCGCCCGACGAGGCGGTCTGCAATGACTCTTTCAAAGAGCTTGCCCACCTCATCGAGCAGCACTATGGGCCGGTAAGCAGACGGAGAGTCCGCAGGGCGCCCCAGCTTCTTGATGAGGACCAGTTTCCCCGTCTTCCAGCGAAGTGGGAACTGGCCCCTCTCCAAGCATGCGCTTAGGAGCCCTCTTAGTCGAGGCCCGAGAGCCTCCAAGGCCAGGACCCAGGCTTTCCCAGGTAAGCCGTCGGGTCCTGGGGCGGTATTTTTGGCATTCAGCCTACGTACCGCCACTCTCATCTCTACCTCGGTCACCTCTGGAGCATCGTCGTCGTCGTCGGCGGTGTGATCCGCATCGGGCACCGCAGTAGGCGGAGCCATGGGCGGGGAGGCATGTTCCCCTCTCGAAGGGAACAGAGCGCTCACCACGTCCCCCACAAGCTGCGGCCGGAGACTCTGCGTCAGCGGGGGAGCCCATGGGCGGAGTTTCTCCCGCACCATCTTGTATGGGCGTCCCCACGGGTCCCTGTTCAGAGTCTCCAGCGACTCCTCGCGGGCCACTCCCCTGGCCCGCAGGATCTCCGCTTGGAGGGCGGTCTTCGCCGCTCTATACCCCTCGTACAGCTCCGCCTGAATGGCTTCCGTATCCGGAGGACGGATACGGAGCCTGCGGTGCCTGGTGTACCGGCGTCGCGCAGCAACGCACGCATTGCGCAGTGTCGTCAGCTGTTGCGACCACCAGTACACCTGGCGCGAAGCACGTCCGGGCTGGACCCGGGGCATTGCCACGTCACATATTTCGGACATGGCCTCCCGGAACCACTCCGCCTCGTCGTTGATGTCGGCAGGCCTGTCCGGTGGTGACACCCAGGCCTGCACGATCGAGGCTTCCAGGAGGAGCTCCCGGTCCAGCTGCTTCAGCGCCCACCGCGGACCACTCGGGGCCTGTCGGACCGGCGCACTCGAGGTCTGGGCGGAGACGTCAAACCGGATGTACCGGTGATCGGAATAGGTCTCCACCCCCTCCATGACGCGCCAGTCAATTACACGCGGCGACAGAGCGGGGCTGGCGAACGAAATGTCCACCACTGATTCACCCCGCATCCGCACACACGTGGGGACAGAACCCCGGTTCAGGACGACCAGGCCTGTCTCCAGAGCCCAGTCCTCCACATTTTCGAACCCCTGTAATTTCATTGTGGATAAAGCTAGCCAATTCAAATTTACCTACCTTTCTATCTATTTAGGTAGTGTAAGTGATGAAAAATTGCATGAACTTCAAAATTAAGTAAAAATTTAAATATACCGCAATTTCAGTCTCGTTTTCTAGATACACGAACTGCATAAGTAACTTTGTAATCATATAAAAATAATATGCGATTACAAAGTTACTTATGCAGTTCGTTTATCTATAAAATTAATTGTGTTCAAAATTTGAAGCAGTTGCCAGAAGTACCTCAGAATTTCCCAAAAACCTCTTGATGGTCGGCGAGTGAGTGAGTCAGTATGTCGGTGACAAATTTAAGGAACCTGCAATAGTTTTCAAAGTACAGATTCAATTGAATGTAATTTTGGGAAATATACCTAGTGATACTAAGCCCTCTTGGTCACTGAAAATTTAGGCTTCTAGCTTTACCCACAATGAAGTTACAGGGGGTTGAAAATGTCCTGAATGGCTTCGAGAGAAGATGGTACGGCTGAGCTTTTGTGTTTGTTTTGCTCGACTTTAGTCATAATGTCACTCAATTTCATACAGTCAAAGAATGACATTTGTTATTTAAATATACGGAAAGTTGGAAAATAAATTGGTTATAATTAATTTGCTGTCTTTTCATCGAAGTACTCTCTTTGCTGTCTAGCAGCATAACTGTCTCGGATTGAAGGGTGTTAGTGTCGACTGCTGGTGAGAGGTTGAACCGTCGGTCAACCATTGAGGGTTGCAAATAAGATTTCTATAAATGGTTGTCACCATTTTACATCAAATGAACCGTAGTGTCGTTTCGCAACTCGTTATAGGAAGATTACAAATGCAATACCTAAGTATTTTTTCGACAGTTCATTGACTCGGTAACAGTTTTAAAGTCACCTTTTGTGTCTGTCTATGACCACGTTGTTCTTCTATAGTCCGAACAGATTTTGATACAGTTTTCACCAACATTTAGAGAATTTATAACATTAATATTCAACTTACATAATTATTATGATAAAGAAATTAAGACTTTTTGTCAAGTCGTAAAAACGGGTTATTCCACTAATCCCCATTGACAATCCCCATTGGTTTAAAAATAAAATACAAACTCCATTATATAAGAATCACGAAGTCTTAATTTCTTACGGGGGTAAGGACTCATAGATTATTTTTATAATCAAACAAATTAAAGTAATGACAAAATTAATAGCCTAAGTTTAAAATAATTCTGTCATGTCATATTACAGTCTAAACTTTACTACAAAATATAATGGGCAGGTCCAGTGGGGTCACTTTTATCCAAAAAGAATACCTACCTCGTGAATAAAGATTACTTATTAAATCAAAATCATATCTCAGTGAGACAACCAAATACGTTTCACTTAGGCAAAGACTCAATTAAACAAAATTCTGAAACAATTAATTACAAAGTTACCATAGAGTACTTTAAAAGTTGATCTCTAAAATACTATATTTTGTAGTAAAGTTTAGACTATAATATGACATAACATAAATATTATAGACTTATGGTAATAATTTAGCCATTACTTTATTGATGGGGATTGTCAATGGGGATTAGTGGAATAACCGAAAAAACGGGTCGCTAGTATTTTATAATCGCTTTGTCATAACACTCCTGCTTACCTTAAAGTATTACGAACAGTTCCACGTACATATATACTCTTACAAATAGCATGAATTACTATAAGATTAATCATAGAGTGTAACATTCCATTTCTTACGTCTTTGTACTTGAGACAGCCGACGTGCTCATTAACATTAATCATGCCTCATGTGACGTCAGTCACGTAATGATGACGTTGCATACTCATGGTTGAAGTATTTGTATGTTTGTGTGCTTTTTGGGACCATTCTTGGAACAATGTTTTTCATTATTTGCACTTTGCTGCATCCAATTAAATCGCAAAGACAAGACTAATTTATGATCAAATTATTGTCAATATTATTGACAATCGTATTAAGGAGTAAACTCCAGTCGTGCGTCGGAGCAGACACACATACATTTTTTTCCCTACATTTTGTTTGGTTTTACATCATGGGAGAGCTCAATATGTGCCCGAAGTTCATAGACATACAAAACAAACTCTTCTTGTGAAATAACTAGTACTAACCACCTCAACCTCACAAAATGTAGTGTTTTACCACAGATTTTAAGAGTAAAGAGGTTAAGCGAGTTAGTTTACAGCGCGAGAAGGTAAACAGGTTACTTGTCGGTTAACGGTCGCGGTTAAATCACTACGTCGTTAAACGTAGTTTAACGAACTAAACATGAGGTTACGAGGTACGTTATTATTATGACCGACTTATTTAAGTTTAGCAACATTATAACATCGCGCCTGTATTCACCAAAGGGTAGGCAGCGGCTTCCATGCATTTAAAGAGAAAACTGACTGTGTGTGCCATAAGCTAGATAGAATACATGACTTTATTGTTTTATGATTATTTTCACTTTTTATTTTGTTATTAAGTGTTTCACGATCTGTGTCCAAATAAATGTTATTCTTTCTTTATTTTCTTTCTTTATCTGTCTTGCGGTTTTGAATACTTTTTGTGAGGCCTACAGATCTGGAGCGTCGTGTGACGGGTCGGTAAGCTCCCAAAAATAGTGTTGAGCCACACGATGACTGAAGCATGGATGCCGTCTGTCGGGACAGGTCAACTCAAAGCTGCAATTACTCTTTCTTCAAAAGGCCCTTCCAGCCTTAACCCTACATTTTTGGACTCCCATAATCTATACATATTATAAAACAAAGTCGCTTTTCACGTTTGTATATCCGCGTTGTTCTTCTAAAATACGCAACGGATTTTGATGAGTACTTCAACATAGTTTGGAGAATGTATTCCGGAAGGTTTAAATAATATAATTCGTTTATATTAAAAATTCACGTACTACTGAAACTTGACGTTTTGTTAAGTCGTGAAAAAGTCGCTTTTTTGAGCGCTTACATGGCGTGCGCTGACTCAATCTTAACAGACAGATAAAATTAATTTCTACTGTATTGTAATCTTATCGAGATCAACACAAAAATTTCCGATAACATATGTCTATATTCTAAAGATGACCCACAGTAACCATTTTTATCTTTAAGTTTATTTTTATTTGTTATTTCCAAAACTATTTTGACTAGTATTTTATTAATCCTTATCCGATAAAATATGTTATTAAAATTAATATACCTGGACATCACATCGTTTAAATGAAAACGATAAAATATCTAACATATTTAAAAACGCGCAGTAACATAATTATGGCTGATGGCACGGCGTGGTGCAACAATAGGGGGCAATGACCTTTCCTCGGCTATTAAGGATTGCAATTATTGCCGTTTGATGACAGTGGTATGGTGGTTGAGGCTGACAATAATGAATCATTTAATATTTGAACGTCCAAACTCCACTAATGGAGAAGGATTCACCATTTTTCATTCCAGTTCAACCAAAAGAAATTGGGACCATAGACGATATAATAGACCACTTTTATTTTATTGTAAGGCCCGTTCACACGGTGATGATCAGAACGATATTTTGTTACTGTATAATTTGGGATCAGTTTCTTGGCGTTTCATACTGCATTTTGTTTTTAACCGTATGAACATTGGAATGTTGACGTGTGATCCTAACTTTTTATGGGCTATCTCAGCACATACATAATATTATAAATTATAACTTTTGTGTCTGGCTGTGTGACCTGGTTGTTCGTCTAAACCGCACAACGGGTTTTGATGCGATTTTCACCATCATCTAGAGAAATTATTCCGGAACGTGCATGTGTATAAAAAACTAATATTAATTTTACTTAGTTATAGCACAGACATCTCAATATTTTTTGACATAATAAATAAAATTCATTTATTTCAGGTAATAACCCACATAACCCATATAAGAAATCTTTCAATTACTTACACACAACATTAAATCATTCATAATTATATACATTTTAATTATCGCCATTGCACCCGTTTGAAGCAGGGGCGGATCGCTAGTATCTTAATAATATAATGGTTGAACATTAAAAGAGACTATGTCCTCTGAGTATGTTTCGAAATTTCTTTTCAGGGATCAGACAGATAAGAAGTACCGGCGCCCAGTTTTGACGGGAAACTATTTACATGTAAAAGTGTCACAAAAGATCTACTGACAGAAACAAACATCATTTCATTTCTCTTCATGACACTTATAATACCTACCTAACTACACCCACATTTCGTCAGATAGAGGAGGACAGACGGCAAGCCTGTAACCATTAACCGAGCAAAAATGCGGGTTTTAGTCTCCGAGCTGCTATAGAGAACTTCCTATAACGGAAAACTCAATATTTTTTTGCGGACCTGGGGAATGAACTTAGGGTCCACGTTTAAAGAAGCATCAGCACAAAAATTTACAAAATATCCGTCAAGATTCCGTTTTTCTATTCTTTGTTCGTATTCTATAATGTATACATAATTACAAAAACAATGTTACAATATTATAAAGACAGTTTGTTACAAAGGTATCATAAGTTCACCCAAAAAACACTGTGAACGACAAGACTTAAAAAACGGAGGTATACCAAAAATTTTGCCGGCAGCTCATCTTAACAATCAGTCAACGTCATATCGTGAGATAAAATGCCATTTTGTATCATCCACTTTATATTTATCACGCTTAGGTATTGCCACACACTTAACTCGATTATTTAAAGCCCCGCCAGCTTTATTTAATGGCTTTATCTTACGATGTTCGTTTATTTTGTCGGTGGTTTCCGCTGAAGGGAACGAGATTGTTGATCTTTGGTTTTACGCGCAAATATTAGAAGCAAATATGTTGAAAAATAGATTACAGTTAAATATAGATAGATAGATACTCTTAAAATTAAAATTATAATTATAGCAATACACATCATACATTCATACATGTCACCAAAGCACGATACAGTTCCGATCACGTTCCAATTTATAGATTTCTATAAAATACAATTAGCAATGATTTAAATATCTATTACAATCATAAAAATAATATTGCCTCGTTTATCAATATCGTACTTAGAATTTATTTTACTACTACCTAGCTGGACTAAGGAACGAATAAATAATGTTGTTGCACGTGTTTCTATTTCTTACAATTAAAGCACAATTGTGACATTTACATTCACATACCAAACAAACCTAACCAAACAGTATCTGTTTCATCCGCCAACAGTAACACACGCCCTTCACCCTTTACAAATCCCTTAATCCTACGATACTTCATTATTAATGAACAGCAAAAACAGGCGAGTTTTAACGCCGCTTAATAAATGAATGTAATGTGAAAGTACAGATGATCTATCAACGTCTTCTCAAGATAAAATTACGTCACACGAATTAGATTTATTATTGTCTTAGGTTAACTGAAGTGTGTCATGCGTTCTTAAAGGTTTTCCGACGGTTGATTTATTGTACGTGGTTATTATGAAAGTGAAGTTGTCATTTATTTACTTACAGTGAATAGGAATAACTAAAAAAAAAATGCTTTGAATAATTTTATTATGCCAAGATGAAATAATTCAGAGAACAGTTCCTCACAGTGACAGGTCATACAAAAAGTCCGAAAGGGATACCGTGGCCCCTGGCAACGTACAGGCAACGGAAGGAACACGGGTGGGTTTTAGTCAGTAAGAGTCTGACACGCCCTCCCTCGAAGTTATTTGATAATTTCAAAACCAAAAAAAAAAAAAAAAAAATGTTATACACAACCGCACCAAATTCGGTGAATCTATTCTTGGTTTAGACGAAAACAAGTAGACACACGGACAAAGGTTTATGAAATAAATAATACCTCCCCTCAAAAACAGAACTACTTTACGATAGAATTTCAAAATTGGCCAAAGAAACACTAAAATTATATTTCTTAGCTAGGAAGAATCATATTACATAGAGGCAAAAACATGCAGCCAAACTAGTCCCATTCCAGCAACAAGTGCACAGTCAAAACTACGTGCTTCTAAAATGCAATTACTTACATTTCATGTTATCCTTTCGTATTCCCACAACTCGTACGTCACACATACGAGTACAGTGCCGACATACAACGGAGGTGACTAGCGTGCGCTTTAATTGTGCGAATATTACCACTTGGCGGCCCGTGCGGGGTTCAGGCTTGTGACGAAGGGACGGTATACACTGTATGATCCATGACTGGGTACCATAGACTTTTGGCATTAGTTGGTGAAATAAAAATATTGCCAGCAGCATTTACTCATGACTCGTTGGCAAGAGAGATAGTGACGGGCATTTCTTGGAGTTTGTATTAACCATAATTTTCAGACGGTGCGTAAAACTAAAATCACGGATAATTGTAACTCTATTACCTACCTGGACAATAAAATTTTTCTATTTCTAATTCAAGGATTATCAAAATCTCAATAGACTATGGCTAGGTTTACCTTCATATAACATGGTTTAATCTGTAGGGTTTTCTAAAAAAAATAACTTGAATCTCTTATCTTCTCGGTAGTAAAATAATCAAAAATAGATGCAATATATTGAAAACGTATCACCTTTTCCTATTTTTTGAGGTAACTAGAACTTTATATACATAAAACCAACGTTGAGCTCTCAGCTTTAAATCAGAACGTTGAAATGAAACAAAATTTGGGCGGTAGTAAAAACTGCAAAAATGCCGGCGCGTGTTGAAGTGGTCGACTGTGGCACTGTGCGCTTATTGTTTCTGCGTAATAATGCCGAGCTGCTGATTTAAACCACCGTGATTTGCATGTGTCGCGATCTTTCGTGTTTGTCTGTCAACGTTCTTTAGTAGAACGCTATTTTTCTCGCAGCTCTACGCTCGATGCGCTCTACGAGAAAAGTATATCATAACATTACCTACAAATGTGAAATTGGTTGTAAAGTTTTCCACATTCATCATTACATTCTGCACATATACCCTAGGATATCTCTTTTTGAAAGATCGCGAAACAATTCTCAACCTATAATTCATGCCCGAGATAGCAATCCACATACACCTGCAAACTACAGTTTCCTAAAAACAAGTGGCTACCAAGAAAGAGCATATACCTGCCGTTTGAAATGATAATGCAGTATCATTAAAATATATTCAAGCACCTTACGAACGCTTTGAAGATTAGTTTCGGAGTCATCAGTAATAGCCCCGTCGCTCCGTCTTTGATGCAAATCGCGAATCGATTTTGCCCCCGCCAATCGGTACTCGGAGAATTTAACACTTTTGAATTAATAAGCGCGAGATGGAAAAGTTTTTGCGGGTCTCTTGGTTTGTCAAATAACTTGTTATTACTTCGAAGCCAGCGAGCAAGTTCTTTTAAAAAGGGTATTTTCCTTTAAGACCAAATTGCAAACGGTATCAATGTTGTGTGCAGCGATTTGATCAAAGCTTTTTGTAATAGTATCACGTTATGACAACCCTGGGATTCTGAGAAGAATGATGCAGAACTTTAATTCGTTACTGAACTTGAGGATCTCAAATGGTAACTAGATAGGTGTACCCCCATACCAAAGTGATGATAAAATCATAATCTATTTTAGATCAAAAAGTGCCTTTAAATAAAATCAATATTGTTTTATTTGCAAAATAAGGTAATCATCTGAAGTTTCTACAAATAACTTCTCAAATAATTATTTATCAAACAAATAAAAAGCATGAACACTTTTATCTACAACCTTTTCAAAAGCCCTTTGAGTCATTATATCCTAATGGCATTATAATAATTTAAGTGTTGGAAAAATATTAAAAATTCTGCGTCAGTTCTCGTCAGTCACGTCCAGGATCGGGTTAAAATTCAACAGTTTTCGCCTTTTCCGTAATTTATTCAAATAAATTTTGGACATGCGACGCGACGGGAAAATGGCCTGTTTAGGCACGTCGGGAGAACCCGTTTTGTATTTAAATTGTACGGTCATTATAAACGTACTAATGGAAGATCAACACATCTTTATTTATAAACATTCATTTGTTCCAAGTTAGAGAGAGTGAAGCAGCGGGAAGAGTAATAGAATTTCAATTTATTTGTAACCAGCGACCCCCCCGCTTCGCAAGGTTTTTAGCGCTTGATAAAACATCGTACACAAAACCTTAATGAATTCACCTAAACCTTCCTCACTAATCACTCCGTTCGTTTGTAAACCGTATGAAAATCCGTTCAGTAGTTTTTGAGCTTATAGCCTTCAGACAAACAGACAGCGGCGGCGCCGCCGGCGCTGCGGAGCGGAGTGATGTTTAAGAGCTTCTGAAGAATAGGCTCAATTCATTGTTAATATTTTCACCCATAAGCAGACCTATAAATTGAGATTGAAAATATATATTTTTAATTTCCTTTTGGGATAAAAGACAGTTAGGTACTGTAGAAAATTTACTCCATTGGTTTTGGAATAAAAACTTGTGATCAAATTGTTTGCAGTAAAATGTGATAAACATTGAATTCGTAATTAGAATAGAAAAAAAGATAAGACAGTCGCCCCCTGATCTGTCAGGCCGTCGATATAAAAAAAAAACTTGAAATTAATTTCTTAAACTAATATACCAAAGTACTATATCAAAGTTCTATTGGAAATAAGTCTTTTTATTAATACTCGGTACCGTAGACCACTAACGTGTCTACAATGATGGAGGCGCCGTCCTTATAATTTTTTCAGATAAAACGCAATGGGCGAAGAAGGGCCTATATAAACAACTAGCTTTTGACCGCGGCTTCGCTCGCGTGGATGTCGGAAAATGTCCCACGGCAACGTACTCGGAAAATATCCCACGACAACATACTACCGGGATTAAAAGTAGTACGGAAATAAAAACATTTTTGCGCCAATCCGGAACATACATCCCGACAAAAAAAAAAAAAAAAAACTATATATGCGGCATCAGACTCGTAGCCACATCTCGTAGCAATTAAACTTCTTTTTTTTTTCGGTTTGGAAAATCCTCATGGATGTCCCCTCCACCCTGGGGGGCGAAGGGGTCTGTCAGAGTCCTACTGACTAAAAACCACCACGTTGTTTCCTTTTTACACTTGGACCGGAGATCACGAAATCTTGTGCGCCTTCCTTGATCCCCGACTGCAGCAATTAACCTAACCTAACCTAACGTCCTATAGAGTAGGGAAAGTCGCGGCGGCGGTGTCGAACGGTTCGCGTATTGCATTTTTATACTCGTGATAGCTTCGAAATTTTATGTCCGATTCGAATGAATTAAAAATTATTTTACTGCTACATAAATACACTTGATGACATAACGAGTTTGTTTACATTTTGTTGGTTGGATCAAAATAGGTATAATACGATGTTATTTAGTGCTAATATTATCTACAACGATGTAAAAACTACTTCTTAATGAAAATAACACCACTTCCCGTCGATTTATACACAAAAACAATAAAAAATAACAAAATTCTATGCCGAGCGCGCACTCATGACCATTACGTTTGACCTCCGTTTGACGTACGAGAACATTTTTTCCCAATGTTCTCTATTGATATTTTTGTATTTAAATGCTTTTATTGACCAGAATATCCATCAGGTCATAGAGTAAAACTGCTCACAGACCAGATTAGCCCTTATTTCATAGCAGAAATAGAGTTTAAAGCCACGCGTACCTGCCGTGCCCAAATGGACACGGTGCGACTTTCGCGGCCACCGTTACAAAAAGACGATCGAACGAAAACTCTAGTAATAGCATCGCGTTGCCAACTGTTGGATCAATTACATCAGTAGCGGCACTCGTCAGATCGTTAGAGGACTAATCGCGCTTATTCAATGCGTTTACTGGATCTTTATAGAACCATTATATCTTGTAAAAGCACCTAATAAGATGACTATTAATTCAAATTGCATTTTACCGGGCTGTAAAAAAACGACCTAGAATAAATAGTCTATAAACTGCGCCCAAATGCGGTTCTATAAACGTTTGTATGATTTCAATAGGACAGAAAAATACATGCTGCTAGGATATTTACGTGACCAAATTGTGCTACTTAGCTTGTTAAGACTAAAGACAGACAAAAGCCCAGGCTCAGATAACATTACAAACGAAGCATTAATAATAGAATCCAAAATGCTAAAGATACCTCTGCAAATCTGTTTAATAGCATTTTAGAAACTGGAGAAACTCCCACAAGTCAGAATCCGAAATTATATTAATCTACAAAAAAGGCGATCCACATGATATCGGGAAAATTATAGGCCAACAAGCTTGCTATCATGTACTTACAAGCTCTTTTCCTCAATAAAAAACCAAAGAATTGGCAAGACATTAGAAGCAAGTCAACCAATAGAACAAGCGGGCTTCAGAAATGGTTATTCTACAATCGACCATACTCATACGTTAGAGCTTCTCATAGGGAAATATCAAGAAATGAGGAAACCAACATTGCCTATGTTGACTACCAGAAAGCTTTCGACACCGTCTCACATAGCAGCATACGGAATTCATTAACAACCCAGAAGGTGAAAGGAAAATACATACAAGTTATTAAAAGTATATATAACGACAGTAAGAGCATTGTAAAACTAAATCCAGCTGGCCCATAGCTTCCCGTTAGAAAATGGGTGAGACAAGGTGACCCACTGTCTCCAAAGCTGCTCATAGCTATATTGGAATCAGTCATCAATCGACTCAATTGGATTGCATTCATTAAAACAAAACACCTGAACACTTGTCTTTTGCAATGCCTAATAATATGTATGCCAAACATGGAAATTTAATCAAAAAATTAAAAACAAAATAATAACATGCCAACGAGGAATTGAGCGTATGCCAAATGACAAGAAAATACAAAAGACAAGACACACAGAAATTATAAAAATAACTCAAGTCAAAGTTAAGCCAAGTCAAAGTCATTTATTTGCTTTAAATACGGTTACAAGGATGTTAGTAAATAAGTATTCTTGTACGGTGACACATTTTGCCATATTTTGGCATGCAAATATTAATAGTAGGTAAGTAAGCAATTATCTATAACTAAAGTTGAAAATATTTACTAAGCGTGAAATTATTTAAAGTAAATCAATCTTCAATTTACACAAAACTAATTTCAATATATCTATATCTAATACATTTGGCACAAAAATAAAAAATAACAGAACAAAATTATATCTACCATCACAGGTTTTAATATATTCAAAGTCTAGTCTACAATGCATTCCTGTAATGATAGGACCAACAAGAAGTTTTTTTTTTTTATTTACCTATTGAATAATAACTATGCTTAATGAGCCTTTTTAGTACTACGCAGAATTTTCTGTAAGGAAGTAAATCCAGGGATGGGCTAGAACAAGCTTTAGCATTAAAATGGAAATGGGTCGGGCATCTAGCGCGTCTACAAGACCAAAGGTGGGCGAAAAAGGTAACGGCATGGCTGGGCCCGCAAGGAACACGGAAAAAGGGGAGGCCCTACGCTAGATAGGCAGACGACATTAAAAAGATTAGAAATAAACTGGTTTCAAACAGCCCAGTCGAGAGACGACTGGATTTCTTTAGAGTAGGCCTTCACCTGTAGAGGGGTGTTGCTGGGGGGGGGGGTTTGCTGAATAAACAATTTATTATAGTATACTTAAAAAATTTAATAATGTAAACAGTCTAACATATAACTTAGAATATAATTAGGTACCTACTAACATATAGTTTAAGTTTATTCTTTTTTATTTTATTGTGTAATGTAGTTACGGTTGGCAAGAAATATAAGGCATTTCATTTTTATTTTTTTATTTATTTTTATAAATAGATGGCATCTTTTTCTTTTAAGGATTTTGTATTTTTTTTAACTTACTGCTTTCATTGTAAACAAGCATATTACAAATTAGAGGATTATATCCAAGATAAAAATGCTTGGAAACACGCTGGTCCTGCTCCATAAGACAGTTAAGAATCTAGGCAATATCTAACTGGTAGGTAGCTAATTCAATTGTATAATATTTTTATTTTTTTTAAATATTGATTTTACATTCTGTGATTCAAGTAATTGAACTCACACACTGACTTATTAGTACCTATTACTTGTAAAAATGTTAGGAATGTCGTATAATTTTACAATGTTTGTAAATATGTGAGCACCATGCATCTATCACATGATTAATTTATCTGTCATTCCTTAATCTTTCATTATTTTAACCTAACGTGGTATAGTAAAGTCAAATCATTTATTTCAAATAGGCCCGTATAAGGCACTTTTGAACGTCAAAAAAAAAAAGTAATCTTATTCTAGGTGCGGTAGGTTCGTCTTCACATATAATTATATAATTGATGTATACAAGATATTGTGAAAACATTTTAAAAGAGTAACGGTGCAGTTTCTTGCCCATTCTTCTCCATACGAAAACTACCTTTTGGAAGGGGCGACTAGAATCAATTATTATTTTTCTGTAAATGTTGACGTGCCTAATTGAAATAAATTATTTGACCTTGACTTTGACATTTTATCATGTCACTGCTTTATTTTTGTAATAGCAGCAGGCATGCAGGATTAATCACTTTATTTTGTTTCATATTCTGATGTTATGGCAAGCGGAGGAAGAGAAAAAGATGTCGAATACAACGGCATCATAGTTTTTTTTTTATAATTAGGAGGAACACGCTACGTCGTCTTGATTAATATTTATAAGGAACTTTAATGTATTTTGAAAACTGTAATCTTTCTCGAACGGGGGTGATACTCGGCCTAAGCTGAGATTAACTTTGTTAACGGGGCAAAGCCTTCGCAAAATGTGTTGATTTAGCATAATTGGTTTATGCTGATGATTGACAATCTACAGTTCAGTCATTATGGACTAATAGCATTATTTGGAGTTTAACATTGACTCTTTGCAATGTACGAGTATTTTAGAGATTTTTACCTTTGGAGTCAGTTCATGAGTTAGTTGTGGTCAATCTTTTGCAGTTCTGACTTTCTGTTCCTCTGATTTTATAAAGTTTAATGAAGTGTAAGCCAGTGTTGTTTGAGGTTTTAATACATTTAACCCCTTCTGTGCTTATATGAATTGTCATGTCATTTTATTTGCTTTTAGGGGGATGTGTTGTACGTTTTGCACCAGTTTTGGTGCAACGAGGTTTAAGCATGATGTAACGATAGTTTGTGTGAGTGCACTTACACAAACTATCGTTACATCATGCTTAAACCTTTCATTGGTGCATATTAATATTTTATTTAAAGGTACCATTCCGCAGGCAGCAACTGCATGCGACGTGTCGCGGCAACATATCGCTGCAGTCTTGATTCCGAACCCGACCGCAGGCGCAGCAGCCTGTATAAGAAGATAAGCCCGTAAGAGATAGAAAATAGAAAAACGTGTTACTGTTTGAGCATTGGCGGCACTACTCTCTACTCTCTTTTTCCTGTGACAACACTACAGCTAACAGCTGATTTGAATTAGCTCTTGTAATTTTATTCTTAAATATTAAATTTCTTTGTTTTTTAGGCCTATTTTCAATTACTCATCAAGTAAATAGGATAATATTGTGTTTTTTATATTAGATTCACATACAAAGTGCAAAATAAGTGTAATTTTTTTCAATTGAATCGGTGACAGTTACCGGCACAAGTGAATTTTTGCATTGTCATCTTGATATCAGGTACAATTCTTTATATTTTACTTGCTATTCGTTTGTTTACGTACAATTATTTCACTAGCAATTATATAGCTCACTTTTAATAAGGCTACTTATTGATGCCAATGACCTTCAAACGTAAACATAACCTTAGTTTGGTTTGGTGACAGAACTTCTTTTTTACATCTAAATTTCCTTTTTTTCCTTATAAAGTAATCATCTCCAACACTACTGCCCAAAACTATCTTCTCTTTTCCAATTTCTTGTCGCTTTCTTATTAAACTTATTAAGTTATAATCATGGTTATGACTCGCAGCGTCCGTGCTCGCCTCGAAGAGTCCAAACTCAATCAGGCTTTGAGCGAATTAAAAGCTTCAAAGGAGTCCTGTGACCAACTGAATAAGGAAATAGATGACAATGAAAGGGTGCTCTTTGATGTCCATGAAAAGAATAGGAAGTTGAAAATTGAAATGGCTCAGATATATACTCAATACACTGATGCCATAGAAGAACGGGACAGACTTCAGCTTGTTGTGGACGGGTTCAGCCAGTGTAGCATAGAGTATGAACAAGCTCTTAGTCACAAACATTTATTACAACAGCAGCTACATGAGGCTCAAAGTCAAATAACAGAACTTCAGACTACACAACATAACATCACCGCCTCGCTGAACCAAAGTCTCTTCAATGAGTTGATGCCTATTGCCCCGTCAATGGTTTCTGCCATAAACCCCTCTTACACTATAGATTTAACAGGTGATGAGGATTCAAAGTCATGTCATTCAGTGAGGGTAGTCACCAGTAAAAACAAACTTAAAAAATACATTAAAATCAATAAATACATTGTTAAAACACAAAAGATGGTTAAAAGACAAAAGTTCTTTATTAAAAATGTTAAACTCAATAGAGAAAGGCTAAATTTACTCAAGCAATTAGATATGTATTCTCTTAATTTGGAACAAAGTACTAGGAGGTACAACATTGACACAGAGTACTTGCAATCTGAACTTGACCATTTACAGGAGAAACTTAGTTCGATGACTAACAAATATAATACCTCTGAACAGCTAATGAGGGAATATGTGTTGGCAATGAATGAGCTGGTAAACTCACAAACAAACAACTGTGAGCAGTGTCAAACACCACCCAAAGTACTTACACCAGATCATTCATGGACAACTCGCAATACCACCTTACCGCAGCCCTGTGTTGATTTGTCATTTCCTGCTATCACTGGTTCAAATAAACAATCTAAGCAAATTGTAAAAAATGATGTAGTATTATTTTGCGATGAGATTGGAAAGGAGTTAGGCCACTTGTTGACAGATGAATATCCAGGACACTCCATAATAAACTACTGTATGCCTGGTTGTTCTTTATTTGACATTATGAAAGTAATTATTAAATTTAACTTTAGCCAGGATACTACATTATTAATTTTTATGGGTAATAGGGGAAATGTGAACAAAGGAGAATTGCTCCAATATTACAGAACTTTGTGTAATCTTAGTTTAAGAAAAATTGTGTTGTTTACATTCCCATATAGTAACAGTTTGCCACAGGAAGAAAATAATTTAAGATTTGATTTAAATATGACATTGTATAATTGGACTTTCAATAATAATCTGTTCCATTTAATTGATACTAACAATTATGTTGGTAATAATTTAAAATTGACAAGAGATAGATATAATATTGTTATGTACTATCTTTCTGACTATTGTAAAAGACAGATAGCTGTGTCGCTATCATATTTTTTTTCTATTTCAGCCAAAAATTTGGCTAAACAACTTGCTTCTTTTGAGCAATGCAATGACATTTTAAATAATTCTGCCAATAATTTGGCAACAACGAATGACATGAATTATCATTTAAATTAGAAATTAGGACAATAGAGGAAACCTCTTGCTTAATAAATGCAAAAAAAATAAATACTGGTTTAAATCATCAAAATGTAAAAAAAAAATCTTCTTTAATATCTCACCCATCAAATAGTAGTAATCTAAATAAATGTAATAATAATACTCTTAAAATTGTTCATCAAAATATACAGGGTGTGATAGGTAAGGAATTAGAATTGGAGCTGTTCATGAACTGTAGTTATATTGATATCCTATGTGTAACTGAACATTGGCTAAAAGCCCACCAGTTCATGTTCAGCTTTAACAACCACCAGGTTGCCAGCTCATTCAGCAGAGTTAATATGATACGTGGTGGCTCTCTAATAATTGTTCGTAACAATATGAAATTTAAAGAACGTAAGGATATTGTGAGCCTCTCTGTTGAGCGAGTTATTGAAATAGCTTGCATTGAGCTTGAGCAGTTCATTGTAATGAGCGTGTACAGGCCCCCATGTGCTTCATATGATATTTTTGAGAAATATATGGAAGAAGTATTGTTAAAGACTTGTAACAATAATAAAACAGTTGTAGTCTGTGGAGATTTCAATATTAATATACTGGATAAATCTGCTGTAGTAAATAAATTTATAACTTTATTAAAGTCGTATAATTTGTACAATACTTTCTTTGAGCCGACTAGAATAACTGCCACTAGTGCTACCTGTATTGACAATATTTTTACAAACTTAAGACCTTCTAGCCATTTAATTATAAATGAGCTGGACTCTGATCACTGTGGCCAGTTAGTCACTTTCCCTCAGAAAACAGTCAGAGCTCAAAGAAAACTAGTGAGTTTTGTTCCTGTAAATAAAAGTCGCTTAGGACAATTTAAAAATAATTTAATGGAAAAGCTACCGGGTTTGCCTTATCATAATGACCCGGATCAAGCTTATGCTTCACTATTTAAACTCATCAATTGTGAGTTTAGGAAGGTTTTCACCTCAAAAACATTGCCTGTTTGTGACCGCATTATATTAAGTGATTGGGCAACACCAGGTATTTATAAAAGTAGGCAGAGGTTATTTGAATTGTATCATGAAAAATCATATAACCATGATGAAACTTTTAAAGAATTCGTTAAGAAATATTCAAAAACTTTTAAAAGAGCCTGTTCCTCAGCAAAAGCCATACACATTAAAAATAAAATAAAATCTTCTGGAAATAAAATTAAAACAACTTGGAATATTATTAATTCAGAAACGGGAAGAACGACAGTACGGAATCGTGACTTCCATCTAAAAATCAATGATGTAGATATTAAGGCAGACGTGGAGGTGGCCACTGAGTTTGAAAATTTTTTCACTAATATTCCCATTTTAACAACCAAAACTCTGTCATCGTCATCCTCCACTTCTGCTTACTCAATACTTAAAGAATGTGTACCAGAATGTGACAAACTTTTTGAATTCACAATTATTACTGCTAAAGACATTATAGAATCTTTTAGAAATCTTGATGTTAAGAAAACTGCTGACCTTTGGGGATTATCAGTACATACCTTGTCTTCAATAATTGATGTTATTTCACCCTTTTTAGCAATCGTTTTTAACTCTTGTGTTGCATCTGGTGTTTTTCCTGATCTGATGAAACTTAGCAAAGTGATTCCACTGTTCAAATCTGGCAGCACAACTGATCCCACAAATTTTCGGCCTATTTCGATTTTACCATCATTGAGCAAAATCTTTGAAAAAATAATTTTAAAACAAATGTTAGGACATTTCAATGCACATAATTTACTTCATCTGAAACAGTTTGGTTTCACAAAGGGTCGTTCAACTACAGACGCGGGCGTGGAATTACTGAAGAGCATATTCGAGGCCTGGGAGGAGTCGCAAGATGCTTTTGGCATTTTCTGCGACTTGTCCAAGGCCTTCGATTGCGTACATCATGACACACTCATCAGGAAACTGTACCACTATGGTATGAGGGACAAGGCTCTTGACCTTCTGACTTCTTATCTGAACAACAGAATTCAGAGGGTCGATATTAATGGCAAGAGATCTGCAGGATCTGCGGTCACCATGGGCGTTCCGCAGGGTTCAATTCTAGGTCCTTTCTTATTTCTAATTTATATAAATGACTTACCTTACCACATAAGGGATAATCACAAGATCGTCTTATTCGCAGATGACACTTCCCTCATTTTTAAAATCAAACGTCAGTTAGTCAACTATGAACAAGTTAACGATGCACTCTCTAAAGTTGTGCATTGGTTTAATGTAAATAATCTTTTCCTGAATGAAAAAAAAACTAAACTCCTTAGATTTTCAACGCCAAATGTCAGGCAGCTAACTACTAATGTTCAAGTTAATGGAATAGAGTTGGACCCTGTAGAGTCAACAGTTTTTCTTGGAATAACTATTGACGGTAAATTACAATGGGGCCCAGACATAGAAAAATTGTCAGGAAGGCTTAGTTCGGCCGCTTATGCTGTTAAAAAAATTAGACAGATAACTGACGTAGATACAGCCAGAATTGTTTATTTTAGTTATTTTCATAGTCTTATGTCTTATGGGATTCTTCTCTGGGGAACCTGTGCGGACATTCATACTATCTTTGTTCTACAGAAAAGGGCTGTTCGAGCCATTTACAACCTAGGTCCAAGGGATTCCCTTCGAGAAAAATTCAGAGAAATAAACATCCTGACTTTAGCCTCACAATATATTTTTGAAAACCTATTACATGTACACAAAAATATATCAAATTTTAAGAAAATGACCGATATTCATAGTTTAAATACCAGGAATAAACACAACCTTGCTGTACATCGCACACGTCTCCACAGAGTAGGCAACTCGTTCATGGGTCAATGTATACGCTTTTACAACAAACTTCCCATTGATATTCGAAACTTACCCATTAAACGATTTAAAAGCTGTATTAAAACCAAACTTTGTAAAAAAGGGTACTATAAAATTTCAGATTATTTAGAAGATAAAAAAGCGTGGGATTGAGCTGCTCGCTCTGCTAAGCTTTGTGATAAAACTATAAAATTTGACATTTTAATTATTATGTAAATCATTAAAAATACCAGTTTTTTATATACATATTGACATTGTTGAAAATTATATACAAAATAACATGATTACTTTGTAAAGTATTATATTGTTTTAATTATTGTGAATGTGAGGACTATGTGGATATTTTATTTTTATTGTTTTTCCTCTTTCTTTAATTTTTTCTTTCTCAGTTAGTTTAAATGATGGTCTGGCAGTTTGAGTACTTTATGCGACCTACCCAAATGTCCTTTCTTTGGTATTGTTCGTCGAGTTGAGCTCCTTAAGTTCTGAGTTGAGCTCTACGATTACTGACAAATGCTTGCACTGACTGGACAGGTCCACTCAAATCTGTGTGGTTCTTTCCTCAAAAGACCATTTCAGACACTAATCTACATGGTCCTCATATGGCCTGACCAAGATTATGTCTGGACTTTAAAAGAGACTGTGACCTCTGAGTTTGTTTCGGTCTTTCTTCTCAGAGTAGTCAGATAGGAAACGCCGAACTCATCTAGCATTTTCTTCTTATTTTTTTTTAATATGACGTGTAAAAGTGATTGCAATATCCTATTTACAGAATAAACAATTTCATTTCATTTCAATTTCATTTCATTTCATTTCATTTCATTTCAATTTCATTTCATTTCATTTCATTTCATTTCACTGGTCTGCGGTCGAGCCGCACGTGTCGCCTGTCACTCACCCGTAGCTACCAACGACACGTGTCGCTACGGAAGGTATTTCATAGAAATTCATAGAAACCAATCGTGTCGCTGCGACACGTTGTCTGCAGTTGTCTCCTGCGGTTGGGTACGGAATGCTACCTTAACTGACACTTGTCGTAGTGTCAGATTTAAGCTTTCTTTTGCAAGAGATATACTTCACATTGTTAAAATTATTTCTAGTTTTAGGTAAACATTCTTATTTGTTTATGTAGATGGATTTAATGTTTGTCTCATATGGATAAAGTTGGATACTACATTAGCCCTATTTTATCCAGTAGGGGCGTAGCTGATGTGGAGACTCCATATGGTTTTGGAATAAAACTTTAGTGTGTTCAAATTGTTGGCAGTTATACGAGACAAACATTGAATTCATAATAAGAATAGATAAAAGACAAGACATCGACCGCCTGACAGATCGGGGGGCGGATCCCTCCGTTCTGTCAGGCGGTCGATGTAAAATAAATGTATAAATTAATTTCTCAAAGTAATATAACTATAAAAGTTTTACTGTAAATAAGTCTTGTTATTAATACTCGGTACCGTACACCACTAAAGTGTCGACAGAACCTACTGTAAGGCTGATACAAAAATAACTCAGTTTGCATTCGATCATTCAAGCGAATTTGGAATTAATTTTAAATAAAAATTAATTGTTTAACCAAAAAAAGAAAGTTTTAAAACAGACGCGTCGAAGTGTGCACGATTCTTTGAGATAAGATAACAAATATAATATAAATTCATCATCTGTTATTCAACGCACCCACACAATATTGCTACACAAGCTAGCGCTTTTCAAGCGCTACAGTACCTACACACATTGCTTTTGTTAACATAATACAGTAATTACAAAGAATAGATCTCTAAACTCTGACACCAGTTAGTCACACTAACCATACGAAAAAGAAAGAAGAAAGAATTGATTATACAACATCTTGAAAAAAGGCAATACAGATACCTAGTTACATTGGTTGATTAGATTATATTAGATACCTAGTTACATTGGTTGACTCGTTACATTGAATTTAGAATGTTGGATTATGATCTAACATTAGTAAGCAGTAGCATTGTACTTCATAGTAAACTACTCACCAAACAACAAATGGTAATGGCAAGAAAACAAGCGGAACGTAGTAATTTACGAGTTATGATAGTGAATTATCTAATACACTGCATCACTTAATAGAAAACTAGAACGGCTCAAAAACTCAAGCGTGCCTAGTAAAGAAACTCAAATCTGATCAAAAATCTATACATAATAATAAAAATTTAATGCTGTTCGTACCTAGGTAAGCGCATCATTTCAGAACGGCGGGACCAATTTGGCAAATTCTTATTATAAAATGTTCGTATTAGTCCGTATTAGGGGCCTACTCCGTAACCACGAAGTCCGTAGTTTCAGCCGAAGTTACGGGCTTATTCTACTACGTATCACTTACGGAAATAAGATTTGTTCGGTTTCCGAACTAAGAATGAATGACAACACGATATGACTGTTGTCCCTACGCCCGATGTGTTTTTTCCCGTCCGAAAAATTGATTTGTCACTTGTTTTGATGGATCAACTACTTTTGAACGGGCCCGTATCTCTATTGACGGACTTAAAGACTAGACCCTCTGGTTCTTACGGAAAGAACAATTTAAAAAGCTGCCTGGAAAATGGAAAAATTTGGGAAAACTGACCCTTTTCTGACGCCTTTTCTATGGGAATTATGTACGAATTATTGAGATTTGGACAGGACAACGTCTGGCGGATCAGCTAGTAAAGTAATAAAAATAAATCTGTACTTGAGTAGACTTCGTTCTATCAATAAATTTTATAATTACTTACATTATTTTATCTTTGTCTTAGTCGCATTCTACTCCCAAACACCTATAGTTTTTCCAACATTCGCTGTCTCTTTCTAACACGTGCCGTCACTCGTTGCGTTAGTACAGTAGCAACGCGCGTGCGCTCCGCGCGTCATCACGCAAGGCCAACCGCCAACCGGCTAACTGTCAAATAAGATAAACACTCCAAATTGTTAACACTCATGGTAACAGTGTTTTATTTTATCGACCTAGAAATATAACGACAAAATGGTATTTGAAAAGTGTATTGTATTTTATAAGTGATGTGTACAAGCAGTGCGAATTTACACTGTTTTTAACATGTCTATGACATAACCTCTTCCGGATGTCTTTATAAATTCTACAAGGAAAATTGATCGTTATTATACAGTGATTACGGACTATAATAAACAAGATGAAGAGCGGCAAAAGAATAGTCTTATTTTCGTTATTCGCGATGAATTTAGTGGATCAGCCCGCACCCGAAGTAACTATCGAGCAAGGGATTTTGAGCGGTAAAATCAGTACCGATGGGTCGTTTTTTGAATACGTTGGAATACCTTACGCGACGACTAACAGCAGTACAAGGTTCAAGGTAAGCATGATCGATAACTACTTGTTTATTTATTTAAAGGCTTTTTAACCAATATCTAAATAGTTACTGTTAAATAAGCATAAAACATATATAAACACTTATCTATTTATTGGTTTGGTAACAGTCGGTCTCATAGTTTACGAAATCCTAATATTTTATCAACATTACTGATACTTAATTATCATTTGCAAAGATAAGACAAACTTTGTAGGTCAGCATTAGTCTGTAATATCTGAGGTTAGCTCGAGGGCACTTAATATGTTATTTATTACCTTATTGCATAATAATTGATAATGATAACGTAAGGATGGTTGTACACGGTGAAAGTAACTAACGCAGTTACTTCAATAGGTTACGAGCTTTATATGCCGGTTACACATCAGTTAAGCGCACTTAGCAATAGTTTACACTAATACATAGTGCATTTACGACATACACAATAATTATATTAACTCATGGATGAAACGTGTTATGTAATATGAGTACGACAAGGTATTTAGACCGATTTTTTTTCTTCCTTAGGCACCACTTCCACCACCATCTTGGAAAGGAGTTTACAAAGCTGTGGACGAGATATATCAATGTCCACAATCCTCATTTACAGGTATTGTTGGAACAGAAGACTGTTTAAAAATCAACGTCTACGTACCAGCTTTAGCTAAAAAACCACTACCAGTCATGGTTTATGTCCACGGCGGAGCATTTTTATTAGGCAGTGGAGGAAAATTTCTATACGCACCCGATTTCCTAGTCAAACACGACGTAATATTAGTAACATTTAACTATAGACTTGGAGCGTTAGGATTCCTATGTTTGGGCATCAAGGAAGCTCCAGGTAATGCTGGGATTAAAGACCAGATCGCAGCTTTAAGATGGGTTAAGAAAAACATTGCAGCATTCGGTGGAGATCCTGATAATGTCACAGTTTTTGGACAAAGTGCTGGAGCGACTTCTGCGTCATTGTTACTGGCTAGTAACGCAACTAATGGATTGTTTCAAAAAGTAATCGTTCAAAGTGGTTCTTCCATATCTAGTTGGGCAATCAACAGACAGCCATTATGGGTGGCCAGTCTAATAGCGAAAGAGTTAGGCTACGATACTGAAGATCCAAAAGAAATATTTGAAATATTTTCCAAAATGCCATACAATAAACTGTTAAAAGCTAGACCAAAAAAACCACTTGGCATGTATTTTGACACTCAATTAATAAATTATCCTTGCGTTGAGCAAGAAATTGAAGGAGAAGAGGCTGTTATAACAGATTACCCTTACAATATTTTTAGTAGTAATCCTAAAAATATACCAGTAATATATGGAACAACAAGTAGAGAAGGAATCTTCTTAATACCTGACGACACAAAGGAATCTTTAGCAGCAAGAGATGCAAAATACATATTTGCATCTGATCTACAGTTTCCTTCAGAGGGAGAAGCGGCCAATGTATCAAAGATGGCGAGAGAATTTTACTTTGGTGAAAAGAATATCAGTTTTGAAGTACAAAGTAATATTATTGATCTCAACACACAGTTGTATTTTGAAGCACCTGCTATATTAGAGTCAGAAGCTTTAATTAAGAATGCTAATGCTAACGTATATAATTATTACTTTAATTACGCTGGTGGAAGGAACTTTCTAAAGTTTATAGCAGGATTTAAGAATGAACCAGGAGCTTGTCACAGTGACGAAATTTTATATTTGTTTAAGGGAAATATTTGGCCTTTCCCTATCAGTAAAGATGATCAAAAACTTATAGATTGGATGACTAAGATGTGGACCAATTTTGCCAAATATGGGTTAGTATTTTTTTTTGCTACTTTTGAGACCAGATGGAAAAATAAAAAATACGTTTATCAAACCAATATTTGTAATGCTTTTGTTTTTCTTTTCAGAGTTCCTACTCCCACAAATGATTTACCAGTAAAATGGGACCCCAGTAGCAAGGACAATATAAAATTCCTTCACATAGATCAAGAGTTGAAAATGGGTCCTACTCCTAATCCTGAAGCTAATCGGCTATGGAAAAATATTTATGAAAAATATCGTAAGACGATTAAACCCAATGACTTCAAACGTTAAAAGCTTGTGTTTTTTTTAACCTTTGTCAAGTAGCCTGACTGATTAAAGTTTTGAATATTCAGAAAAAGCTAGTTCAGTGTTTTTTACTAAATAGATATTGTTTTTTAAACAATCTTTCTAGATTAACAATCCTAGTATATTTCCACTAATTACAATAAAACTACTTGTAATAGTTTGACACATGACCTCTGAAACTATTATCAGTAGTTTTTGTAACAAAATATTGGTAGTTATTATAATTACTAGTAAGGCCCCGGATTGCGCGCGTTACACCCGCTTAGAAACCCTTGAACTAAAAAGTAATTATAAACTTTGTCGTAGTCAAAGTAACAAACGTAATTATTTAGTGAGACACCGCGTCTGGTGTAATTTCCATATTTTTATAAACCTAACATAGTCCCTTCATACAATAAGTACTTGTAACTGTTCGAAAGATTTTTCCCATTTAGTTTACAAACATTCAAAGTCAAAAGCTAAACCTGACAAAAGTCAAACTGCGTTTATTTTAAGGCTGAAAGTTGAACTATCAAATATGAAAAGTGGCAAAAGAATAGTTTTATTTACATTATTCGCAATAAACTTGGTAGACCAGCCAGCACCCGAAGTGGGGATTGAACAAGGGATTTTGAGCGGTAAAGTGAGCGCAGATGGGTCATTTTTTGAGTACGTCGGCATTCCTTATGCTTCTACTAATAGCAGCACGAGGTTCAAGGTAAGCTTGATTGTTTTTTGTTTATTGCATGGTATTTTATAGACAATTTGAAACTGTTTACTATACGTCTTGGATTTATGTGTAGTGGCTGAACAAAACATCGTTTCTTTAATGATTTACGCATTTACTTGTTGTTGCAGGCTCCATTGCCACCATTGCCATGGAATGGAATATACAAAGCAGTTGATGAGAACTACCAGTGCCCACAACCTTCCATCTTTGGAGTCATTGGAACCGAAGATTGCTTAAAGATCAATGTTTACGTTCCAGTGAAAGATACAAAGCCATTCCCAGTCATGGTTTACATTCATGGTGGAACTTATATTATTGGGAACGGCGGGAAAGTTTTATATGGACCTGATTTTCTAGTCAAACAAGATGTTATTCTAGTTACTTTTAACTATAGACTTGGAGCGTTAGGATTTCTTTGTCTGGGTATTAAAGAGGCCCCCGGGAATGCGGGATTGAAAGACCAAATAGCTGCTTTGAGATGGGTAAAAAAAAATATTCCAGCGTTTGGCGGAGATCCCGATAACGTTACTGTTTTTGGATTGAGTGCCGGCGCTACTTCTGTTTCTATGTTAATAGCGAGTGATGCTACGAAGGGCTTGTTTAATAGAGCAATTTTACAAAGTGGTGTATCTACCTCCAGTTGGGCAGTTAATCGACAACCCTTATTTACAGCCAGTCTTGTAGCAAAAGAACTTGGTTATAACACCAAAGATCCAAAGGCTATATATGAAATGTTTTCTAAGATACCCTACAAAGATTTGATCGCAGCCAAACCGAAGAAACCTATTGGAAAATACTTTGACTTTCAATTGATAAATTATCCCTGCGTTGAAAAAGTTATCGAAGGCGAAGAGGCTGTCTTGACAGATTTACCTTATAATTTGTTTAGGAGAAATTCTAATAACATATCTGTGATATACGGTACGACGAGTAGAGAAGGAGTGATCTTGTTACCACAAGAGACTGAAGATACATTAAGAGAAAGAGATTCTAAGCATATATTTGCACCTGATTTAAAATTTCCCACTGAAGATGAAGCTGCAAATCTGTCAAGTGCAGTAAAGGAATACTACTTTGGTCCACAAAATATCAGTTTTAAAGTTTCCAATGCTTTGCTAGATCTCAATACACATTTATATTTCGAAGTGCCAACTATACTAGAATCTGAAATAGTTATTAACAAAACGAGTGCTCCTATATATCACTATTATTTTAATTATTCTGGAGGAAGGAATTTTCTAAAATTCATTACGGGCTATATGAATGAACCGGGAGCATGCCATGGTGATGAAATAATGTACTTGTTCAAGGGACGCGTGTGGCCGTTTGCAATAAGTAAAAGAGATCAAACGATGATTGATTGGATGACTAGATTGTGGACTAATTTTGCTAGATATGGGTACGTACAGAGATGTTTATTTCTTGTCTTTCAGGTAAATTGTTATAGCAATTTATATAAAATAAAAACATTAAAACACAATCTTAATTTTTTCAGAGATCCAACTCCAACTGCTAATGATTTTCCTGTAAGATGGGATCCCAGCACCAAAGGCAATATGACATTTTTGTACATAAATGATGAATTGAAAATGGGGCCTATTCCTAATCCGGAACCCTATCGATTATGGAAAGATATTTATAGTAAATATCGTAAAACTAACAAAGTAAATGATTTCAGAAGATAATTCGTTGTTTTTATTGGAGAGAATCCTCTGTTAGATAATAATTAGTATCTACAGGTCAGTGTTTTAATTATATCTTTTGATCAGTGAACCCTAAAATTAGTGTTATTGAAATTATCTACTCAATTATATTTCTGCTAAAGCAATAATAAAGTATAAACAAGTTATTAATAGTAATATTTTTTGTTGTGTACTGCAACAAAATGATTCGATACGACACGAAGATTAAAGGTTAACTCTTATCTATGTAAAAATATATGAAAAATATACAATCTATTTACAAAGTTTTGTTAATTGTTTGAATATTTCTTTATTTATTTCTTTTAAAAAACGTTGCCCACACTAGGAAATTTTCCTGTATCATGGGTGCGTTTACAAACATTAAAGTCACATACACAAACAGCCAGACCCGGAACAACTAATTGTAGGTCATACAAATATTTGTTCCGTGTGGGAATCGAACCTGTGACACGCAGTGCAGCAGTCAATCGCTTAACCACTGCGCCAACCGTGCCGTCAATATAACAGCAATATTACAATATGGATTTCAAAAGAATTACGGATTAATTCAATTTGCATTGAATTAAAAGTAGGTAGACCGACCATAATATATCACTTGCTCAGGAACGTAAAAATAAATATTAGGATTTCTTATACTATGACATAGGTAATCATTTTGTTATTTCGTTTCACTAAAACAAAATGTTTTTTTAACATGTTTTTGATATTTTAAAGTTTTTATTATTGAGTTTAATATTCAATCTGTTTTGACAGGCACCACTACCTCCACCAAAGTGGAAAGGCGTCTACAAAGCTGTCGATGAAATGTATCAGTGTCCACAATACACACCCCTTGGAGTAGTCGGCACTGAAGACTGCCTGAAAATCAATGTATATGTACCAGCTAAGGTCAAAGGACCACTGCCTGTTATGGCCTATATTCATGGAGGTGCTTTTATTATGGGAAATGGTGGAAAAATGGTTATAGGACCAGATTTTCTAGTTAAGCGAGATGTAATATTAGTCACATTTAACTATAGACTTGGAGCTCTGGGCTTTCTATGTTTACGGATCAAAGAAGCGCCTGGCAATGCTGGCTTGAAAGACCAGGTAGCTGCTTTGCGCTGGATTAATAAGAATATTGCAGCATTCGGAGGAGATCCAGATAATGTAACTATATTTGGAACAAGTGCCGGTGGAACGTCAGTATCTTTACTTGTAGCTAGTGAAGCAACAAATGGTCTTTTTAAACGAGCAATTATGCATAGTGGATCGTCGTTGGCAAGTTGGGCTGTAAATTACGATCCAGTATCGGTAGCAAGCAAAATTGTGGGCATGTTAGGGTATAACACAAAAGAACCTAAGAAACTTTATGAACTATTTTCCAAGCTGCCATACAAGGACTTAATATTAGCAACAGCTCATATTCCTGTAACACAGCAAGTACATTCTCATGTTTTACAACTACCATGCGTTGAGAAAAACTTTCCTGGTGTAGAATCAGTACTCAATGATCTACCATATACTTTGCTAACCACCAAACCTAAAAATATTTCGCTTATGTACTCGACAACGGATCAAGAAGGAATATTTTTCATCGGTGAAGAAACGAAAGAGACACTCGAAAATAGCAACAATCGAACTGTGTTTGGTGAAGATTTTATATTTGCATCTAAGAATGAAGAAAACAAAATTTCGAATATAGTAAAGGAGTATTATTTTGGAAAAGAAGATATTAGCGCAAAAACTATAATGAAATTATCAGATTTGTATACACATTTATACTTTGAAGTACCTGTGATACTAGAAGCAGAAATATTGTCTCGGCAAATTGACGCTCCCGTTTATAGTTTCTATTTCACCTACTCTGGTAACAGGAATTTCGTCAAATTCAGGACAAAATATCGCGATGAAATAGGAGCAAGCCACGGAGATGATCTGCTTTATATATTCAAGGGTTTTATATGGCCCTACAGAATTAATGATAAAGATCAAATAATCATAGACAGGTTGACAACAATGTTGACTAATTTTGCTAAGTACGGGTAAGTTCCATTTTTACTAATAAATAATGATAATTTTAATGGGTCCTCTCCAGCCTCTAGTAGTGCTCAGCCGCGCCTCTAAGATGTGTATATACAACGTTGCCAGCCCGCTGCCGCGCCGCCGCCGCGTCCCGGCTCCGGAATGTAGAGTGATATGGCAAAATCAAGCGGAGACGGCGCGGCGACGGTTTGACGACGGCATGGCGGTGGTGCTTCAGCGTTCAGTCTACATAGTTACGTAAAGCGGTGTTGGTGCTGCTGCGGTGTCGGCGCTACTGCGGTGCCGTCTATACGAGCCTTTATTTAACACTCTAGCAAGCATCATTATAGCAGAAACAATAGTAAACATTGAAAAAAATATCCACTAAATAACATGTTTTATTTCAGAGATCCAACTCCGAATGATTTGCCCGTCAGGTGGGTTCCGCACAGAAAAGATCAATTGAACTTTTTAAACGTAGGCGATGAACTGAAGATGGTACCAGTACCAAATCCTGATGAATATCAACTATGGAAAAATATTTATAACAAGTATAGAAGAACTAAAGCTGCTTAGGAAGATACCAATGTAGCATTGTTGATTTACGCAATTGTTCATTATTATTTTTATGATCATTGAAACTTTTACAAATAGTTAAATATAGGTAAATGGACTTTTTTTATACGGCAGAGGGCACAAACATAAAAGATGTTTTTTTTATTAATTGTATACCGCTTTGAAAGTGTCTCTAAAATTTATTTTACTCATTCACATTCAGTTATATCTGCTCAAGTAACACATTCACACACACGTACATTTCGTGCGTGCGTGCTTTTAATGCACCATGCACAACATATATAAATGCCACGGGAAGTTTTATTAAGGTACCTTCGCAATAAGGAAAAGCATTCTGGAAAAACAAGGGTAATTAGAAGCTTAACAATTAATTTAAATAATATTAGGAAGTGTATAGAGTGCCGATTTGCGGCATATTAGTAGCGCTGCCTCAGCCCGGCTAAAGTGCCGTAAGCATTGCATTGTCATTGTCACTGTTTCTTGTTATTTTGTTTTTGAGTAAAGGCTAATCTTACTTTCTTTCATCTATAGCTAGCTAAACTTAAGTGTAGCCATAACCCCTTGGCTTAGCAAATGAAAATGGCTGAAAGGTAGGTTAGGTTAGGTTAAAACTGTGACCAGCGGGTGCGGCAGCGGCCGGCGAGTGCCAGGGTCCGTTTAGGCACAAGAAAATGTAATGTTTTGGAAATGTGGTGTTTTACAGCGAACTAACCTCAACAATCAAACAAAATAACAAGTGACAGTGACAGTGATAGTGACATATACAATGCACTTTAGCCCAGCCGAGGCAGAGCCACTAATATGCCGCTAACGCGCTTTATCCGAGAGGTGTATATAGTGCCACTGTGCCACTAGCGGCTCTCTATACACTGCCATAATATTAATTGCGTGACTTTGAACAATGCCTTGCTTTGAATTCCCTGTTGATAATCTATTTTTTTTTTTAAGAAATATTTTTTTGTAAGACGAAGTATTCTACTGAGATATGTTTCGATAACACAATCATAATAGATAACTTTTTATCAGACAGATACCGATACAATTCCGGACATAGCATAAACCGTCCTTTATAGTAAAATAACAAACTATTTACAAATTAAATATTTATGTAGGTATATATAGATAGGTACGGTAACATTATTTCTAAATGAATAGGGCGGCTCAAAAATAGTGAAATACAGGAAGCTTGTAGTTTTATTCATATTATTTGCAATGAACTTGGTGACTCTAGACAGACAGACTGCATTCAAACTGCAAATTTGCAGTGGCGGCGCCCGAACTGAAGATCGAGCAAGAGATATTGAGCGGTAAAATAAGTGCAGATGGGTCGATTTTGGAATAAGTCGGCATACTAATAGTGATTCGAGGTTTCAGGTTGATTACATGTGTTTTGTTTGCAAATATTAAACTCAAACTCAAAGCATTTATTTCAATTAAACCATTTACAGGCACTTTTGAATTGTCAAGGGGTCAGTCAGTCAGAAATATGAAGGCTGGAAGAAATATGAAAGCTAGTAGAAATATAAAGGCTGGTATTATTATTATTTATAAGGCCAAAGGACCGCTAAATGTCATGGCCTGTATCCATGGAGGTGTTTTTATTATGGAAAATTTTGGGAAAATAGTAATAGGACCAGATTTTCTAGTTAAGTAAGACGTTCTATTAGTCTCATTTAATTATAGACTTGGAGCTCTAGGCTTTCTATATTTAGGAATCAAAGATGCGCTTGGCAATGCTGGCTTGAAAGACCAGGTAGCTGCATTGCACTGGATTAATAAGAACATTGCAGCATTCGGAGGAGATCCAGATAATGTTACTATATTTGGAACAAGTGCTGGTGGAGCGTCGGTACCTTTACGTCTTTGCTTATGGCTAGTAAGGCTATAAATGGTCTTTTTAAACGAGCAATTGTGCATAATGGAGGATCCATTATGCACAATTGCTCGTTTTAATGATGATAATTGCTCTTTAGCTTATTGGGCTGTAAATCATGAACCAGTATCAGTAGTAAGTAAAATTGTAGGCATGTTAGGGTATAACACAAAAGAACCTAAGAAACTTTATGAACTATTTTCTAAGCTGCCGTCCTTGTAGGACTTAATATCAGCAACAGCTCATATTCCTGCAACATAGCAAGTGCATTATCATGTTTTACAACTGCCATGCGTTGAGAAAAACTTTCCTGGTGTACAATCAGTACTCAGTGATCTGCCATATAATTTGCTTACTACCAAACCTAAAAATATCTCAGTAATAAACTCCTCAACTGACAATGAGATATTTTTATTAATTGATGCAGAAAAAAAAAGAACCCTGAAAATAGCAACAAACACAAACGCACTCTAGTTGGTGAAGACTTAGTGTTCGGATCTAGAAATGAAGAAAAATTAATATCTCAAAAAGTAAAAGAGTATTATTTCGGAAAAGAAGATAATAGCGAAAATACACATTTGTATTTTGAAATACCAGTATTATTAGAAGCAAAAATATTGGCTAGGACTGTTGACGCTCCTGTGTATAGTTACTATTTCACATATTCTAGTAACAGGAATTTAGTCAAATTCGGCAGTAAGTATCGAAATGAAACAGGCGCATTTCATGCTGATGATCCGTTTTATACATTCAAATGAATAATATAGCCTTTTAAAATTAATGACAAAGTTTAAAAATGGTAGAACTAGACAACAATGTTGACCTTTGCATAGTTTGGATAAGTTACATTTCACAAATAAACGTAGGTTCTCTTTATAAGTATAAGTTTACTTTTATAGTTTCCAACACACTAAAATACGTCGTTTCCTCAGAGGAGTTAATAAATATTGATATGGAAAGCTATAGTAATTCTTACCTATCTAAACATTACTTTACCACAACAACTAAAGGATTATTCAATTAATTACATCTTTTATTTCAAGAATCCAACACCAAATGATTTGCCTGTAAGATGGATACCGCATAGCAAGGATAAATTAAACTTTCTAAATGTAGGCGATGCACTGAATGTTTTACTAATCCCAAATCCTGATGCATATCAATTTTAGAAAAACATTTATTATAACAAGTATAGAATAACTAAAGCTAATTAGAAGATATTAATTTGACGGCACGGTTGGGGCAGTGGTTAAGCGATTGACTGCTGCACTGCGTGTCGCGGGTTCGATTCCCGCACGGAACAAATATTTGTATGACCTGCAAGTAGTTGTTCCGGGTCTGGCTGTTTGTGTATGTGAGTATATATGTTTGTAAACGCACCCACGATACAGGAGAAATTCCTAGTGTGGGGCAACGTTTAAAAAAAAAAAAAAAAAAAATACAGTAATACGCTGCTAACTACTTAAACCTTTTCGCATGGAAAAAGGCCGAACATGTTGTATTTGTAAAATATTGACACGTTTGACAGAATTTTTAATTCAAACGAAAAAAGATTCATGTTTGTTTTGAGAAAGTCCTCAGTTGTCAGCCACCTTTGGTCATTTGAGCATAGCTTAAAAATTCCCCTGTGTTTTTATGTGAACAGGCACGTTCCAGTTATCGCGGTGTTAGTAAAGGCCCCTTCCCTGGGACCTATCCGGGATATTTTCCCTTACAAGGTATTCTCCGTATTAACACGTGAGTATTCCAGTTGTTCGTCTATCACCCAGCCCACCTACATAATTTTTGCTTTCTTTCTGGTCCTAAAATGGTATTTATCTCGCATCCAGATAGAAAAGGCCGATTTCGGCCGTACCCCTTGGTTACAGCTCGTCCACTGAGCCTTATACATTGCCGACCCTGCCCTACTGTGGGCCGTGTGGACCTGACTGGGGCATCCCGTCGCTACGGAGGTGGCGCAGGCGGTTCAGCAGGAGATCCCGAGGCAGCGAGTGCTGTGAGCGCTTGAGGAGTCTGCCAACGGCGCGTCATCTTGCTTCTGGTACAGGCGGTTCCACTACATACCACCTACAGGCAACTCCCAAGCGGCTCCATTACATCCCACCGTTGCTTTTATTAACCTTTTGTACTATCAGTAGCTAAATTGTTTCTTTGTTGTAATTATTGCTCGTCATTAGGTTACATTTCCTCTTTATAGGTTTTCAAACGCGGTAGGTTCATTGCGACGAATTTCAATTACAGTGTTAAGGCGGCTATCGACGGCGTCTTTACGGAGCGATAGCTATCGTACGTTCTTTTTTTTCTTGTTTTTTTTCAATATACTTTGTGATCTCACCTGGATACTTCGTTTTATTATATGACCTATGTCATCCCGGGTTCGACTCCTGAGCGAAATTTGACCTGGATGTAGCAATTCATAATTTTTTGGTACACAATGCAGTTTGGATTTTAAAACTACTGGAAATAAATCCATTATAAGTTTTACATGGTAAAGAGTTCAAATAAATGTGATGCTTATATATTTGTATATGTTTGGTTTTATTACAGCTATTCTAGAATAAAATCTTTGGCAGCATATGTGTCAAACAATAGAAATTCCTATGTAGTGGAGTTTAGCCACAGGATATTCACAGTCTTCTTGTTCAAATTGTGCCAAAATTGCTTTAATTTTTAATAAAATATGATCTATTGTAGGTACACATGGACTTAAAATAAAAATTGAAGCTGGTGTAAGCTAAGAGCAGACAGGTTAGAAGAAAGTAGCTTATTACAAAAGTTATAAACCAATAGGTAAGTGAAACTGCTGCCAGAAGAAATAAAATTCTTATATATTTTTAATTTCCAGATAAATATTATTCTTTCTTTAATTTGACCTTGTAATTGCATTATCACCCCAAGATTGTTTATGTAACCGTTCATCATTTATCATTTCAGCCTAAAGAAATCCATTGCTGGATATAGGCCTCTCCCAAGCACCATCAGTTCTACTGGTTCTGTGCTTCCCGCATCCAGCGGATTCCTGGGTCTTACACACAGTCCACCATCTACCTTGTTGTGGGAGGCCTTCCAACGCTACGTCTTCCGGTACGCGATCGCCACTCCAGAACCTTTTGGCACCATTGGCCATCTGTTCTACGAGCAATGTGTCCTGACAGTAAGATATTTGCAATCTTAGTGAAGTTATAATTTACTGGGAATTGTTGCCAAATGTGATAAAGTAATTGCGATGTCGACTACACTATACCTACTCAATAGAATAATGCCATAAAAAAGGAAAAACCAAATCAATTATATATTATTATTACATAGTCATTCATAAGTATTTTCGTTATATACGCAGTCGCTTCATGTAAAATATGGGTGTTCAGCAACACCCTGTTAAACTGGAAGCCGACCTCAATATGGGAAAAAGCTTTCATTTAGAATCACATTATGATTTGAATGAAGACCGTTCCGAAAACGCTTACGCTTGACAATTTGAACCACAGACACTAGTCGGATCGCAGTTCTGGAACTACAATGTATGTTATGAATATTTTACGACGGGACTGCGTCTGCGACACTTCTGTTTCCTGTCTCACTCTAGTGTTGCTCAAGGTTGAGATTATTGTTAACTTTTGATCTTATTCTTAAAAAGAAGGACTTTTGATTGTATTGTCAATGTTATGATTATAATGAGGGTCAATTTTATTATTTCCTAAATGGGCGTTTCAGAATTCCCGGGTAAAGCTTATGCAGGAATGAGACAAAACCTAACCTTTTCCTGCCACTGATGCAATAAATGGCGAGGAAGCAATCGCCTAAGAATAATATGTAACACATCAAAATGATTTCCCTAAGAAAAAGTGGTTTTCTTTGAATTCATAATAGGTACCTAAGTACAGTCAGACTCGTACATTAATTGACCACCCTTGAGTAATAGCGAATTTGAACCTTATCGCGAATTTAAAATACTCATTCTTGCTTTTACTCGTACAGTCGTGATTTTCAGTAGGTACCTACATAAATTATTACTTTAAAATAATAATGAATCCCTTAATTGATAAGTCTTCTTATTTTATTTAGCAATTCTCAGTAGGGTGTCTATCTCATGCAGTCAGCTCTACCCTTTGCGGTGTACAATTACACTCCAATTAGCCTTAACCACTGATATTTTCATTTGGTACCCAAAAAAATAGCTCCCAGAGCACACGCCACGAATTTTAACAAGACATTACTGAGCCTTTATCTAGCTATGTTTTCATTACGCTCCCTCCGTAGGTACAATTGCAAAATTTTATAAGTATTTAAGCAATAAAATTAAATTTACGAGTCTCCTTAACAACGCCTGTGCGCTTAAAAAGATAACCCCGGGACGAGTAAAGGCATTATTTATCGCAACTTCGGACTTTCTATTCATAATGTTGTGGTTTAATATTTATATTTTTGGCGTTTATTAAAATTTTATTTGTATTAACTTTTTAATTAGTTTGGGTGAGATCGGGTCGTGGTCTTTGGACAATTTTGTTTTCACAGTTCTTATTATACGAGTTTCCGGGTATCTTGAGGGTATTTTGCTAAAAGAAACCTTTTTATATGGCATGAATAGCTTCTTTTCTTTTCCATCTGTCGTCAATTGTATTTATTTATTTAATTATTTATGTACACACACATATATATATAAACCGACAAGAAGAAAAGAACACAAGAACAAAGAACAAAAAATACGTACAAAGGTGATGCTTATTTCTAAAGATATCTCTTCCAGCATACCTGCGATAGGAAAGTAGATAAAGAAAAGCAGACAACGCGTGTAAGAGTAAAGAGAAAGTAAAATACATAAAATATAAAACAATATTCACATAATAAGATAAAACAAATAATATGAGCAATTCATGACTAAGTAAAACATGCTTGTTACTAAAAGTTTATAAATTAGAATAATTTAATATATTTAACATAACTAGCGAAATGTTGGTGTACTATAGTACACCTCTGCCCAACCCTTTGGGGAATACATACGTAAAGTTATGTTATGTTTAATATAATTTCGTCTAATAAAACTATGCTTAAAAAAGTTTTCCTATTCCAATGCCATCAACTAAAGATAAACAAAACTAGCTATTCTAAATTATTCATGATAATCACATTACAAAACTTTGTTTTTGTGTAAAAATTACTCCATTTTTAAGGAAATACGAAAACACAGTTTTTCCAAAAATCGAATCGAAATAATAGTGGCAGTCGCAGCGAAGCTATCTTGTATGTAAAATAATCCAGCGCTGCATTTGCCATTCATTGCGCTTTAGATAAAACACGCAGACATTTTTATTTTTCCATGTAAAATGTCCGTTTCAACACGCTTCTTCGACACCAGAAAATGAACCTTAAACTTTAGTTTCAAAGTTTAAAATTCATTGAAGGTTTGATGTGAAAAAGATTGCAAGACAATTTCTCGATTTTCAAAAGGGGGCATGCAGGCGGGACGCTTTTTACAGTTGTTTAGTTTTGTGAAATCGAGAATATGATAGAATATTTTATGAAAATATTCAGTACTTAGCTATTCTTCGTAAAATAGTACGATGATAAAACCGTAGTTTTATAAAAACTTTTGATATGGTCTTTGGTACGTAGGTAGGTAAAATCGCACCACAATCGTTGCGGTATTGAATTATTTGACTTTGTGTTGGTCCTTAGATACGCTCATTTTATTGAATAATAAGTAAATATTTATGGATCTGTAGTAACTTATGCGGAAAATACAAGTACAATCGGCATTTTGTTTTTGTTATGTTTTTGTTGTCATTTGCCAATGTCGCAACCACAGAGTATGTAATGTTGTTACAGTAATTACGCAATATTGTCTTTGTCTGTGGCCTTGACATCAACCGATGAAGAATCAATTTTATAAATAGCGTTTGTTTGTTGGCTGAATACGAGGCTTTTGGCTACTTTTGTATTTGTGTATTTTGTGTATTTATTTTATTTAAATGTGCGTTTTGTTTGTGCAGAATAAACGTATTTTCTTTCTTTCTTTCTTTCTAAGTAAGATAATTTATTGCACACCATAAAAATGCATGAGTTCAGTTTGTTTTCAGATTAGTGTTAATTGGTACATTTTCACGGAATCTAGCTAGAACTCCATATTTCCTGAAAACATTCAACCTGGCACGATTAAATAGTCGCAAGCCTACACAAAAAAAAGCGAAATGAATAACAAAAAGCGCTTGAAGCCCACACCAGCCGCGGAAGCATGAACCAGCAGCGATAAACAACAGCGATAACAATCGTACTTATCACTCGCTGGCCATATCTGACGTCTTTGTAATGTTTGTGAGGGAAATATCCAAGATTGTCTCAGTAACAGTATTGATGGTAGGTTAGTATCTTGGATCTAGTGCCAATGTTAGGCTATGTGTATTTAAATAATTAGTGGGTTGAATGTCTAGAATGTGTGAATGTGTAGGGAGGCCTATGTCCAACAGTGGGTTGCTATGGGTTGCTGATACGTTTATTATTTTATTTATTTATCTATATTCACATATGGTAAGTATAACTTATGAACTAAGCCCCACAAAACCGTAGTAGTGGTATGACTGTGGGATCGGTGTCTCTATACACTCCATAAACTTCGTACTTAAAAATCATTAATATTTATAAGTAGCACTTTAACATGTTTCTAATAAACATGTTTTTAATTTATTTTTAAAGTTGCTTGTGATCCTGGTAATGCCTGCTGAAGTTTATAATTTTGAAAGGAAGAATGATGCACGGATAGAACACGGTGTTCTGCAATAATTGTACAATCATCATGTGCAATCTCCATACTTTCTTGGTTATCTGAAGAAAACCAAGAAAGTATGTCATCTAATAAAATTAAATGTCGTAGCTTCAGAACCAAACAGTGTCCTCTATATAAATTTTTGTAACACTAAGAATGTTATACTGTACATTCAATCTCAATCTCAATCTCAAATCGTTTATTGCAATCCATAATGTACAATTACAGGTGGTAAATAAAATAAATAATAAAATAAAGAAACAATTATGGACCCTGTCGGGCACAGCAAATTTTTAAATAGGTAGAGAGCGCTTTATTAATTTTCCTTATTATTAAGTTAGAATTATTTTATATCCTGTACACACACTGTGTGTGTGTATACATTGTAAATATTATTAGCTTGTTTAATTTACATAATTGTTTCATAAAACGTGACTTTAATATTTTGGTTTCAAAATACAATAGTTCTCCTATTTCCTATTAAGACTGTATGTATACCTAAATAAATAAAAATAAATAATAAAAGAAGAATATCTAATTTGTAATGATGATTTGCAACAAGATTGAGATTGATTCCTGAATATCTTAAAACTATGTACTAACTATGTATTATTCAACAATAACAATTGCAAAAACTAAAGCAACTGAAAATAAATAACTAGATATAAATAGCCGGACATCTGTATTCATTATCAAAGTATAATTGTCTATAGGTACACTCTGTGATTACGTTCCCCTGTCGTCCCCTAGCGTCCCGAGTCGGCTTTACAATTTTATGCCACTAAACAACGCCATATTGCCTACCCTCATTTAAATTATTGGTTCGTATTTTGTCCTGAATTTGGATCTTGACTTGATTTGAGTTGTTAAATATGGAGGGGCCTGGGAAGATGCAAATTTTGGAAGAGAAGATTCTGTTAATTTTGTTTCGGTTTTAAATTTTAATGTAGATGAGCAATATATAATAGAAGTAGAGACATCTGCTACATTTACTTATTCAACAAAAGAAACAGCAACAAATGATTTGATTAAAGAAACAAATAGTCTAGTAGAGACAAAAGCACTTGTAAATGAATAGCCACGGATCTAAGCTGAGAGTCTGGGGAGTCGGTTAATAGAAACAGGTGTCTGTTTAATTGTACTCGAAGGTACTCTCGACACCTTTTGTACGAATTAATAGATTATTCCACACACAAGTGAATAGCGCGCGTACTATTCGTGGTGTTAATTATCTCGTGAACTAAAGCAATTTGAATATAAGCCGGCATCTATTTTAGGAAATTAGTTAATTAAATTATATCTGGAAAAATCTTTTTGTGCGAACCGTACAGCAATTTCAGGCTTTCTTTTAGTTCTTTTGTTTTATTTAGCTTTGCTTAGTCTATACTATACTAATATTATAAAAAGTCAAATTTGTTAGTTTGTTAGTTTGTATGTAAGGGGTAATCTCCGGAACTACCAGCCAAAATATTTTGTGCATTGGATAGCCCAATTCTTGAGGAAGGCTATAGGCTCGCGGGCGAAGTCGCGGGCAGAAGCTAAATTACTTACTTGTCAAAATAAATCTGGCTACAGAATAAGATGACTTTAAATTGATGTTTTTCCATTAATAAATATTAGCATAACTTATTCTTGAGGTTTTGTCCTATACTTTTTTGATGATACACAAGTCTATTTCTACCTATAGACTTTTTGTCTTTTAGTATTTTTTCCAGACAAACATTTTCGTTCGTAAACATATTTGAATTTGCTACAATAAATTCTGTCCATCCTCATTTACATTCCTACCCATATTTTCCACGTAAAAAATAACATTCCGCAAAACTTCGATATAAAAACCGTTATTCATCTGTAATTTCATTTGTCGAACTTCTTCAAACTCATTACAGGCCGTTTTTACTTCGTGAATTTATTCAGCATCAATCAAAATTGCGACAGATGCAAACCAACTAAGCGTTTCATTAGCAAATCCATATTTTTCCACCCAGGCCTGGCCAGGTGTTCTCAGATCCACGTAATCACTACGGTGATGAGAAATGGCCTCGTCTCGAACGCTGCTGGATTCGATTGGAAATTGCTATCGAATGTTTAAGTAGCTGCAATTTGTCACGTGATCTGGCTGTCTTAATTTTCTTTGTGGAGCTCGTTAGTGTACTGGTACCAGAAATTGATGTTAGTTATGGAGTACTTTATTGTGACATTATTTCTTCGTATCGTTATCTTCCATTTAAGAAAAAAAAAAGGAAAAAAAAAGGTTGTCTCTCAAAATACCTTCTGTACCATTTACAGCTGTATCACTTACCCAGCACTACTCAAAATTTCCAACGTAAACTCAAGATAATAATGCAAATGATTGTGAGTATAATTAGCCGCTCGCAACTAGCCTAATGACGTGTATTCCGAGTGCTCCTCGCTGAAGCCCTGGCTTATGTAAATTATATTGTCATCTTCAAGAATAGGCATTAAACCGCGACGTCTACCTGGGGCGGTACAAGTTTTAAGCGATCGACGGCTGAATGTCCCACGTAGGCTTCTATTTTATTTTGATGAAGAGAAATGTGAGTTTCTGTAATATTTGTCTCGGTACGGACTATTTTCCATTCCATTAGTATGACGTAATAGCAATTAAAATGTATGGCAATTGACGTCTAAATCATCAAATACTAGTAAGTTTCTTGAAAGCTTTTTAGGGTTCCGATCTATGGTCACTCGGAGCAATAAAAAAATCAAGCTTCTCTTCTAAGTCAACGCAATAAAAAATACCGCCTTTTATGTGACATAATTTGATATTCGCAAATAAATCAAAACCTACAGGGTACTTCCCGTTGACCTAGAATCATGAAGTTCCGCAGGAAGCAAGGCCTCACAGAACAAGTAAAGGAAAAAGTCCGATAATCGTTAAGTTTTAGTTTTATCACACCTTTTTTTTTGCAATTACGTATGCAGTTGGAGAATTGACCGTGACGTATATCAATATTTGACGGCACGGTTGGCGCAGTGGTAAAACGATTGACAGCTGCGCTGCGTGTCGCGGGTTCGATTCCCGCACGGAACAAATATTTGTATGACCTACAATTAGTTGTTCCGGGCCAGACCCAGACCGTTTGTGTATGTGAGTTTATATGTTTGTAAACGCACCCACGACACAGGAGAAATTCCTAATGTGGGGCAACGTTTACAACGAAAATATATATATATATGGGAGAACATACTTTTCAACTACTTTTTTTTGGGATAAATTTATCCCAAGTACGGAACCCCTCTTATCGTATGGGAGAATATTTTTCGACAACAAAGTTCAGATTATTCTTGGGTTACCTATATTCACTCTAACTACGGAACCCTTCTTTGTGTGTGGTCCGACACGCATTTTGCAAGTATTTAACAATCTAGACCTTCAAACTGACATGAAAACATTAGCAAGAAGATAATAAGAGGGATGCGATGAATTCATTACGTGTAGATACACAATTTTGAGTAGAAGAATAAATTAATTTCGAGGTTCTTGCTTAGTTCTTATAACTTGCAGATTTGTTGTACATGAAAATGCCATCTCATTTTGGAACATAGAATTATTCTGTTTTACTTACGTACTACTTTACCATTCGTCTTTAGAGGTGTTATTTTAGTACCTATTGTTTTACATTAGAAAGTTATTTAAGTATTCAAAAATAGGACTGTGTCGTATCGATGCAATGACACAACAAAGCTGCCAGGGAATAAATCAATTCAAAGCGAAAGAGGAAGCAAGAAACTGAAGCGTAGAAATAAAACCAAAAAAGCAGCGAGTAAGAAAGTATATTTTTTTTTGTCTACAATTCAAAGATAATAACCGAAGTTAAAATTCGAAGCTTCATGTACATAAAGTTGGGCGTTCTTTTAGTTCGCTAAACGTTATTCTATTGTTTAGTTTACTTTTAATTTATTCTTTCAAACTCGTTGTTTTGTCATCCCTTAGAAGTTGGCGAAATAGAAATAGGTAAATTAAAAAGAAAAGTTGGTTCGAGGTTTTTTGACAGCTAAAAATACAGCTGTATACCAATACAGCTGTATTTTTACCAGGTAGTCACTGGTCTCAGTCTGATTTAATAATCGGATTTCGCACTCCAAGATTATGTGGCAACAAAATAATAGACTTCGTTTTTTAGCCAAATACCTGCGTGTTTCAGGAAAGGCGTTAGGAATAACAATTCAGTCAGAAAATTTATTTATTTATTTATTTATTTATTAGGGACAAAAAACAGTTACATGTTAAGGCGATACAATAATATTCTTAAGATAAATAGTTAAACATATAACCCACACCATTGTCCACGGATTAATAAAAGGACATTGAATGAGTGAAAGCAAGAACGTTAGTTCTCTAAGACCTTTCTCACCTTGTAAGTATAAAAATGTACATAAGGGGAACAAGAATAACAAATACAGTCTCTCTACCTTTTCATCCAGAATTCCATTTAATAAAATAGCAAGAGTAAGTACATAGTATAGTACCCGTATATACCTCTTTATTTCGTGGGGAATTCCTCATGGATACCTTCTGTCTTGGGAAAACGGTTATGTCCTACCGACTAAAACCTCATTGTTCCTACTACTACCAAGAGTCAGGGACCCGGGAGATACTTGTACATTCGCCGCACCCCCGACTGGTATCAGCCCGCCATGCCTACCGGCCCCATAACTACCTTATTTCATAATATACAGTGCCAGTACACATACGGACTAATCGTGTATAGATTGCGACAAATTGTGAACTGGTATCCAAATTGTTTGCGACGTAATGCACCTTGCGCTAAATAGCCTGCCAAGTTGCGAGCAACGTGGAAGTAGCGCTCACTGCTCACAGATTAAAAAAAATAGCATTTCAATGTATACGCCAGCAGTTTCCTATGGCTGTGCCTTGTATAGATTGAAAATACGCCTGCGTGCCACCTCTTTGGCCCTGACTGTTCGGGCGATGACACAGCCCCAATTTTGCTGCCCAACGTCACCATATTCATAATCACAATAATGTTAACGCCTCGCTTAAGCGAGCTCAACCGGCGGCTACACTTAACAAGGCGATCGGTCTCTCTAAGCGGACCCTCATAATCTTCATAAGCCAGGGGACGCCGTGACTGTAACCTGCATGGTACGTTGGCGATTATATTAATGGTCTGTTGTGTGAATGAGAATAGTTGGTTAGTAATTGTTAGGTTATTAGGTTCGTGTCGTGTGAAATTTTTGCTCTAGTTTTGCTAGACTGCGCAGTGATTTTGTTGATAAGTGTTTT
Source organism: Xanthia icteritia (assembly GCA_949128155.2). Taxonomy (NCBI): domain Eukaryota; kingdom Metazoa; phylum Arthropoda; class Insecta; order Lepidoptera; family Noctuidae; genus Xanthia; species Xanthia icteritia. Next base: position 22,909,590 of record OX421935.2, read on the forward strand.
TTTCCAGGGAAATGAAATACCTAGCAAGAGTAGTTTTTATTTTATTTATATTGTTGTTAAGATTTTTAAGGCTATAATTAAGTTAGATATAGTTAGTTGGTTTCTGATTCTTAATAAAATATTATAAGTAAAATAGTTGGGTATATAAACCATTAACATTAAAGCTATCACACAGTGTGTCATAATAAGACAATTTTATCTTTACGCCTATACGTCTTTCCGTTTATAAAACTGGTTCATACTATTCTCCCAACTACTTTCCATGTTTTACACATTCATCATTACCTACGTAATAATAAAACGACAACAGTTGCGCAATTACCACGCGACCCTCGTCAACAAACCGCTTGCAACCCTTTGCAGTTCCACTAAAAGTGTCGGTTATACCTCGTTTACTTGTAACGCGGTAATTATTCTCCCGTTTAAGTGGGTGCGCGTATAAGCCGGTATAAGTGCGGGATGCTGTGTGACTTCAAACACGAATTAACTGTAATTGTTTAAGCGGTTGCAGTTATTGTTGTATTGTAATGCTGTTAGTTCGTTATGGGGAACAAAGTTTATTGATATACGACAATTTTATTTAATTTCCTGGAAGGAAATAAATACATGTTGTCTTCTTTTCTGCTGTTGGGCGAAGACGTCTGTAAAGCCTCCCCTCCCCTCTCCTTAAGATTATCTCATCGGCGAGTATCTTTGTGAAGGAATCCCAGTCACTACGTCAGCCGTTTCCTTTGGCAACAATGTCTGGCTATCCTTACTTAGAATGACTATTTACTGACATTTCTCTTTGTTTTACTTATTCCTTGCGGCAAACCAGTGTATGAAATTTAATATGATATAAGTTTAAACAAAGCCGTTTCATAAAACCACCTTATACAGTTTCGATAAATGGGTTTACTAGCAGCATAATGATAATTATTTTGGGAAATGCATAGATAAATCAACAGAGTTTGTACCTGCCCACTGCAAAATATTATAAGCTTTTACTTTGCGGAAAGAAGAAACTGGCTTACTAAAAATATTTGTAGTGATTGTAATAACTATTTTATCCATTGGTGTTAGGTAAAGGATACTATTTAATCCCCTGTAAACCAGAGTACATCCACATCAGGTGAGCGACTAATTAAATGTAATTTCTGTGTGGTCACCATAATAAATGTGTTAGCACTGGAGCTTATCATGTCCTATTAATTGTGTAATAGAGCTTATTTATAATTTTGTTTGTGAAACTCTGTCGCCTGATAAAAATAAAAAAAACAGTTATCACCCGTCAGATAGGGGAATTTTGTGACTCTTTATTCCTAATTAACAAAATATAAACTAATTGAACTTATTTTCATTTTAAGTTAATTTTAATATAAGAAAACTAGCTGCGCCGCGTAGTTTCACCCGCAAAAGTCTCGATCCCGTGTGAATACCGGGATAAAAAAACCTAATCCAGGTCATGGTCTAATTTCATCTAAATCTGTTGACCCGTTCTAGCGTACAAGCGTAACAAACATACTTTCACATTTATAATAAATTATTTAGGATTTAACGCATGTTATTGTTTGTAATAACATTTGCATCGTCCTTTCAGAATTCCTTCCACGAGAATAACGACTGGCATGAAAGCAGGCTACCTCCTATGCTAAAATAATAACCAAAATAACTTGCACGAGAGGATCCTCACAATATAGCCACTCAAAACTCCTGGCGTTCTAACAGAAGCAGTGAAAAGCTAGTGGAAAATAAAATTACAACTAGCCTTCTAATTAGCAAACCGACTTATAATGGAAATCCACTGAATAATTATGAAAGGAGAAATTCTACGGCAACCTGAAGTGTGACCTCACATCAAAAGAGCAATATAGCAGGCCACAAACACGTGGTGGGCCAGGCCTTGCGAGGCCTTTTTTGAGTGATGTTACTTGGAATTTAAAGGTTAACTTCTAAAGAGAACAGGGAGATACGTTTTTTTTTTAAATTGATAATACTGACCAAAGTCCAGCATGATGTTCAGCAGGCAGCTTATTCTAATCTCTACCTATCTATTTTAGCTTTAACCTTTTGTAACGACAATAAATTTTAGGTTACCTCTCAGAACAAATTGCCATAAAATGCTTTTATCAAGCAGTTTTCTACGAAAGGCTACTAATTTATTGACAGCTTGATTGTCAGACAGCCTGGGACACCCATCACACCTAAATAATTAAGTTAATTGACTGCGTGTAGTCTATTTATGTATCTTTATTGTTTACTAGCTTCTGCCCGTGATTTTTTTTCATGCTCTGAGACTTGTGTCAACGTAAAACATATCCTATTTCCATATAAATACACTCGACAATTCTGTACCTTCCCATAATTAAAAGAAGTTTCGGAATTGGATCAGTAGTTCCGAAGACTACCCCATACATACAAACTCGCAAATTGTTCCTCTTTATAATATGACCTACAGTAGATAAAAGCATGTCTTAAAGAAAACAGAGAAGGCTCATTCTCTTAGCTGAGCCTTCGCTGTTTTCTTTTTGGTGTTCTAATAGGACTGGCGTTAGACCGCATTCTTGTTTGTTGAGATTTTGGTTTCAGGAATTTACATAGGTGAAGTTATTTATTGTTTTAGTGGTTTTCGGTTGTATACAATATAGTGTAATTAATATCATGTCATTCAATGACGGTACTCTCAATTTTGAAGAGACCCACACGTATTTTTTTATTCCTTTACGCAACATTACTCTTGGCGAAAACTTCCTTCCTTTTTTCAGACCGCAAAAAAACTTGCTTAATAAAGTGAAAGATTTTTCCTAAGATTTTTCATACTAAAAATACAATGTCGAAGCGAAAATATTACACCAACTAGATATGCAACGTTACTTACCTATTAAATGCATTAAGCTTTTAACACATGTCTAATTCAGGGAAACGTGTACACAGCCTTTAGGGCCACAGTAATTAAAATTAAGCTCTATGTTGTCAATTTTAAAGTTGTATTTAGTTTGGCCGAAGTTTTCAGATGGGATCATTTCCAAGTTTTTCATGGGAGAGCTAGAGTGTTGGTACAGGCGTGAAGTTGGGTCGTCTCATTTATTATTGAGCGGATACTCTCGGGGAGTCGGTGGAGTTAAAGTTTGTGGTCCACCGAGCTCATAGTATAGCGCTGACGCTGCACTTTGTAAGCAAGGGAGTTCCTTGTTCAAGCTGCTTATTGCGGTTAAGCAAACATTAAATTTAAATATGTAATTTAACTTTCACAAACTGCATTAAAAACGCATGTATTTTGGCTCTATTCCAGTTCATCCCACTGCCGTCGTCCCACTGGTGGGACGAACGGGGATAATAATTTTCGAATTGTATTTTTAGGTGCCATTGTTCCCACAAAATTATTTAAGTCTGGTAGTTCAATGGTAAAAAAACACAATTATTTTAACTAATAAATTATAAATGCGAAAGTGAGTTTGTAACATTTCGATACGCTTTCACGTTAAAACGGCTGAATGGGCATTTGACATGACCTTTGTCTTGTCCATGTTCATTTTAAGACCCACTCTTTCGGAGGCTCCACTGAGGTCATCGAGCATTGTACTAAGGTCCTCCATGGTCTCAGCCATGATAACTATGTCGTCGGCAAACCGAAGGTTAGTGATATACTCGCCATTGATGTTGATGCCTAGCCCTTTCCATGAACAGATCCGCAGGAGAACCAAGGTAACCGACATAGCCCGAAGAATTGCCAAACTTAAGTGGCAATGGGCAGGGCACATTGCTCGCAGAACAGATGGCCGATGGGGCCGAAAGGTTCTGGAGTGGCGACCGCGTACCGGAAGACGTAGCGTTGGAAGGCCTCCCACAAGATGGACCGATGATCTTGCAAAGGCCGCAGGAATCCGCTGGTTGCGGGAGGCACAGAATCGGTTGAAGTGGCGGTGCTTGGAGGAGGCCTATGTCCAGCAGTGGACGTCTTTCGGCTGAAATGATGATAAAAAGTATCCTATGTGTTAAATTCGGGTTATAAACTATCTGTGTGCCAAATGTATAATACTAATGATTGAAATACTATCATGAGTCCATGCAAGCCTAGTACTTTTTGTGCCAAGTTTCAAGTTTATTTACTCAAGAAATAAGGTTTTTCATACAAACGAAATCCCCCCTTTTCACCCCCTTAAAGGTCGAATTTTCTAAAAACTCCTTCTTAGTGCGCCCCTACATTCTAAAAGGTAGCTGTGTGCAAAATTTCACGTTCCTAGTCCCAGTAGTTTCGGCTGTGCGTTGAAAGATCAGTCAGTCAGTCACGGTTTCCTAAATAGAATAAGAACTATAGATTAATTAGGATACATAAGTGTTTTTTACGATTGAAAAACCAGACTCAAATGATTTAGTGGGACTAATGGGAGTTCGAAATAAAATTACTAAATTATTCCTGTTCGCCCCACTAACAGAATCTGTGTGACGAACGGGAATAAATTTAATATTATTTATTAAATTACCGTTCGTCCCACCATTGGAACGATGGCAGTAGGACGAACGGAAATACACGGTATTTTGCCAATACAAATAATAACTGTAAACAAAAATATTCTGAGTTAAAAAATATCTGAAACAATCTTAAATATACGTACATTTGGAGAAAGTTGGACAAATAGCTGTCACGTTGAGCAGGCGAGCACTCCAGTCGATTAAATGCCAAGAGCTCACGACTATAACTGTATCGAAGGATGGATGCTGTGAAGGGTGACGGGAGAGGTACAAGCCAATGTGGATTGAGGATATTTAAATAGTGAAAGGTATGAAAAATGTATCTTAAAATAACATAAACACATATTATAAATATTAGTTTCAACTTATTTTGCCACCAGTCTACTAGATCAATGGATACTATCCTAAACTATCTTAATGCCTAATGCCCTTCGGTGGAGTAGCAGTGGTGAATGGAGGTTCTTCTTATTCTAGGTTTTCATCACAATAATATATATTATAACAGCCGCACGGGTCGATTGATCAGGTTAAGCTACCCCTGCCGCGGTTTGTCCGTGGATGGCTGACCATGCATCTTTACATAAGTACAAAGACCCCTTCGTGTCTCGAAAAACACGTTAAGCCGTTGGTCCCGGCTGTCATTCGTGGATCTTTGACAGTTGTTACGGGTCGTCAGAAGTCCGAAAGTCTGACAAACAGCTTAACAAGTGGTCTCGTTTTATCCAGTAACCGGGTTGTGGAAGTCAGATAGGCAGTCGCTCCATGTAAAATACTGGTATCCAGCTGCATCCGGTTATACTGGAAGCCAACCCCAACATAGCTGGGAAAAGGCTAGGCAGATTGATTGACATTGATTATATGATTCCCCTCGATTGACATTAAAGTAAGTTCAATTACCAAACTGAATAAAATTCTGACGGCCAATTCAAGGAGTTAGTGTTTTTTTTTATTTTTCTTTATTAACAAACACACACAACTATCATCACAGGCTTACTTAATACAATAGTGTATTATAGTTATAATAGCTTACAAAAAATAGACTTACAATTATAATAATATTATTATGCACAACCAAGAGTAATTTTACAAAATGCGGCCCATGTGAATTCACTCAGAGTACAATTGAAGCAGTCAATCTATTGTGACACCATATTGAGTGTATGTAGGGCAGTCAGCGACGCGAGCTGCAGCAGGTTGGTGCGAGCGGGCGGCACCCACAGCAGCGGCGGTCGACTCCGTCGCCCCACGTGCCCATCAGGTACATACAACCCAACCGTGCGTAGAACGCCTGGGTTGTGTATTTTACCACGCATAATCTTAAATAAGTCAGTGGCGAGAGCTACTTCCCTTCTTATTCTCACAAATTTGTTCTGGATCCGTTCTAGCATTAATTTGTACTTGGCTTCATGTGGCGACCAGACAACAGTATTGCATTCCAAATGACTTTTTACAAGAGCTTTGTACAACGATCTCAGACCACTGATGTTCGTAAACTGGTTTCTTTGTTTGTTAGACGTGTGTCTTAAAAGACATCCACGTTATCGCAAACATCTTAAAGTATTTAGGGCAGCGCTTCCTGGTATTCAGGATGTAATGCGAATTATCGCGTCAACTGTATCATAGTCCTAACTCCTCCTACATTGACTGTATCGGTATTTGTTCCTTCTTCGGTCATTTCCATCTCTTTATGTTCCTCTGTTGCTAAATAACTTTCCGATTGTCGTAACCGCCGCGGTTCGGTAGCCATTCGGGAACCCTTTCGGCTTTATTTGAATTCAAGACTTTGCTAATTTCGCGTTTGATTATGATGTAAAAGTTTATGCTGGCTTTAAGTACTAAGATGAAGTAGTTAAAGATTTGGTGATTTTCATATTTAATCTACTTACAAAGTCCGTTTGAGAATGGCAGTGGACTTAGTAATTATGTTTTGGATTGTAAAGAGCAAAGATAATTTATATGTGTGTCATCCATAGTAAATTATTTCAAGCCACCGTTTTACACTAATCAGGAAGTCTAATTAACTACCCGATTGATTGCCCTACTATAAAAGATTGAGTATATAGGTAAGTAAAACATCTTACAGCAACTTAACAAGAAGCAACCAGGCTGGCTAGGAAGCCAGAAGTAACCAAGTCACGAATTTCCGATCAACAAAACTACGAGTTTCCCCTACAAATACATTGGTCAGAAGCCGCTGTAAATATCTCAACGTGGCAATGGATTGGACTGGCTCAACATCGTAAAAGATGGCGTAATACAGCAGTGAAGACTCAGCCTTGCAGTAAACAGAATAAATGGGTAAGCATTTATATTGCCTGAAACACGCAAAAAACAGCCAACAATACATGTATTGTATCAATAATATCTTGAGAACAATCCTCAAAGTTATTAAGCCCCCAGTTGACCGATAGATTATCTAAACACAACCAAAGAAAATATACATAACAATTAAAACAAGGCAACTTTCTGATCAGACAGCTATAAAAAGCCTACAACAAGTTGAACGACAGAGCAATCCCGACTCGTCAGGGTCGTCAATCAGCAGATTCAACAAAAACAACCGAACGACGAACAATGCGAAAGCGAAAATACAAATTGTGGGATTTGTTTCGTCATCCCTACTGATTTGTTAAACAACTAAACGCAAAAGTTGCTGCGATCACCATCATGGTATAGAGCAAACATGTTTCAACATTCCGATTCTCGAGTCCGTCAACTAGAAAAAAAAATCGAGGATTTGCTAGGTTGTGGCTGTAATGAGCAGCTTCAATTCAGCTCGGGAGTAGGGTCGGGAATAATTTCCATTCCATGATTGGAGCACACAAGCGACACCTGCGACGGCGTTTGTCAAACTGACAGACGCTCCCCTCTTTTTGTATAAACATCAAATATGTAACGAATTATTCATTGCGGTTCGCTCCGCTGTGCGAGTTTTATTACAGTTTCCATTGCGAACGTTCTGGACTAGTGTTTTCTCGTTTAGTTAGACAACGAGCTAGTTTGAACGCCGTCCGTCTAGTTTAAGCGATGTTTTGTAATTGTCTATGTTTGGTGTTAAGAAATTGCTTGCACTATTATTTGTTACAAGCAATGTTTATGGGCTAAAATTTTCCAGATTTGTTTGCATAATTTGAATCCCCACAGAATTATAAATAATTTCGTATCAACGCACATTTGTAAATATTTCCCCTCAATAAATACACTTCTGCTAGAGAAGGCACAAATTAACGTCTAATAATGACTACAGTTGATAATTTCAATCCATTTTGCGTAAATCCAGAAGAAATAAAAAAAACTTACATAAAAATAAACGACAGACAAACTAAAAGCTCAACAATATCATTTGGCTAAAACGTCCGGCGTAGACAATCAGTTCTGTAAAGGTATTATTGTTTTAAAGACGCGCCCTGCAGCCGACAGCCGCATTGTGGCCCGACCGCACACTACGGGGTGACATTGTCAGCGGTTACACTGCTATTTTATACGCTGTGGCATGTTGTTTTTGTTGTTGTGGTACGTATGTTGTATTGTGTTTGTAGTATTATTGGCGAAATGTAAGATACGGATCTCAGATTTCAGGTTTTAGTAAATCAAGTTTGTTATTTTCTTCACTTAATTTTGAGGTCTGCTTGCGGAGGAGCTCGTGGCTAAGTAATAACAGCCGCACGGGTCGATATCACGTTAAGCTACGCTTGCCGGGGTTGGTCCGTGGATGGGTGACCATCTTTACATACCGAGACTCCTCCGTGCCTCCGAAAGCACGTTAAGCCATTGGTCCCGGCAGTCATTCGTGGATCTTTGACAGTCGTTACGGGTCGTCAGAAGCCCGAAAGTCTGACAACCAGTCTTACCAAGCGGTATCGTAATACCCAGTTACTGGGTTGTGGAGGTCAGATATGCAGTCGCTCCATGTAAAATACTGCTATTCAGCTGCATCCGGTTAGACTGAAAGCCGACCCCAACTTAGTCGGTAAAAGACTAGGCAGATATATATAATTTTGAGCTCTGCTTATACAGAAAGCTTACAACAGTATTACAAAAGAATATGTCAAAAAAATCACTAATAATTATTATAAACTAGGCTAGAAACCAGTCAGTGCACAATTTTTTTTCTTAGTCTACTAATCGAAAATCATTTTCATTTTAAAATATAGAGTTCTAGAGAATCTGAGGGGTTGTTATTAAGAGCCCTCACATAAACAACTCCTCAACTTAATCAATTTCCTTGTTTTCATTAGGCTCATTCCTAGTACCTATTGTCCTGCCAGAAGCTAACTCCGCCTACAGTACCTCGTCTTCACGCTCTCGAGAAATTGAAAAACAACGATACGCCTCTTTTGTTTGGTCCTTCTTTGTTTCAAACAAGATACTTATCAAGCATTTACTCGTTTACCTGGCTGTCCGCTTTTTTTAATAAGCCGTCTTGTTTACCGTTGTATCTGGGAGGGATCTCGGTGATTTTATTTTGTGCTCATTCCGTCGTTGTATTAAGTTACTCGGTAACTGTTCTCTTAATTTAACTGGAGTGAAGGTTTTTTTTCTTTTTTGAGCGATCGTCAGATTGTTCTTTTGCATTTAATTGCGGAACTCTTTTTGAATACCTACTTAGTTTCTGGAGAAGTTTATCGTAGAAGTGGAAATTGTAGAATGATAGAATATGGTTTTACTACAGTAGTTTTTACAAAATATGTTTAGTAACGCTACCAGCTTGGGTAATTTTAGAACGTCTTTTTCCCAAACTTTTGTTCGGTCGTATTATTAGTTTTATTAAGTAAAAATCTAAGTTGGTGGACTATTAAAGCTCTGTTATTTTTTTCTTCTATACACAGTTTGCTCTAATCTAAATTTAAAACTACCCACAAAAGGTATCGGGTGTAGTACCAAATAAAAATGGGATTCATTCCACCACGGCAGCAGGTTTAAGGAGCTCGCAGTGCATAACTAACGTTAGGTCGCCGCCTTATCGCACTTGAACCCTATTAAATAACCCATTTCGTTCGCTAACTCTACACTAGCGAGCACGATAAGCTGATACTGTGGATATTTTTCTTTCATTCCACATCAAGGAAGGAATTACAAGGTACAATTTATTTTATTTCAAGGCTTGCGTCCTAGTTAACTTAACTGATAAAGTTTGTTGGATTGTTTTTGAAACGGTCTCATTCTGTCATGGTATCGTTTTGTTGTTGCTGTGAACTGTCTTGTTTCGTTTATGGAAAGATAATGCTATAATAGGAGGATGAACTCAAAATCAAAAGTCATTTATTCAAACTAGGCTGGGAATCAGCACTTTTTGAGCGTCAAAATTACATAAGAAAGTCCCCCAAAACACCCGCCCTTCACCACTTCCTAGTCTAGTGCTTCAGTTGGGAAGAATAACTGGTGCAAAAAAGTCCCGAGACTGTAGTACGTTCTCAACTGCTACCAATTTCGTGTGCTCAGTTTGACTTATTGGTAGTGGTTATTTAGAGTGTGGTCACATTCAGCTGTGTATGCAGCTGCTTTTATTATGGCTGTAATGATGCTATTTAAAGCACATACTATTTTACTGGTTCAAATGATATTTGATTGATTTTCATTAATAAAGACTAATCTAGTTAAGAAAAAATAATTTGACGAAAAACACACTACAGCAAACAATTTATCACTAAATAATCTCCATAAATACTTCTCACCTCATTTCCATATCATACCTTACATGTAGCATCGATCAGACGCAACAATGAAGAGGCTCGCTGAACGACGCCTCCTCGTCGCCCTTGTATCAAGGGCCCTCTACTCGAGTCGAGAAGTTTCGCCTAAACAGATGACGTTTACCTTTGTATGGATGCTGGTGTTTATTTTGTTTGGTACTCTTGAACACCGTTTAGAGACTATGACTACTATAACCACCGCTTAGTTATGAGAAATGTAGATATCTATTAACTAAATTTAAAATAAATGCAACCTGGTCACCATTGGATGCGAGCGGCCCAAAATAGATATTTATGCAAGTGTGAAGTGTGGCTTTCGTTCAGCAGTAGGTAGACATAATTCAGCTGTAACAATGATTACGAAAATAAATACGACGAATTAAACGAATGAAAGTCCCTATAAAAATTTGTTACTTGAGATAGAATCATACCTGACTTTATCGGATGCTTTAGCCCAGGGTGCCCACCATGGGCTAAAGCATCCGATAAAGTCAAGTTCTAGAAATAATAATACTTATAAAAAAATAAGTCCTGAGTATTAGGATCGGTTTAAAAGCTTTTATATTAATTAGTGATAATGCTTCTAATATCATAACGGCCAGCAGCAGAACAATGGAGTCATCTTAAACGTCGAGTCCTTCACTCAAGAGTCCTCTCTCGAGATGAGAGCGCTCTCCTAAATAGATGAAGTTTATATGCTTGTATTGCTTTTTGATGTAACTGGCTCTTGTTGGACACTCGTGAATATATTGTTGGGTCGTGGGAATTTAGCAAGTCACTTTTACAAGTAATTGTGAAACGAAATCTTTCGTGACTAGCAATTACTTTGATTAAACTTGGCAGAATTGTGTGCCAGGAATAAGGAAAGGGGTCCATTTGTGTCTCCTAAGTGTATATGGATGTGTAATTCTCTTTACTCCAATATGATTTGTGATTACCCACAATTTATAGGCGATAGGGCTGATGATACATAAATACATTTTTTGAGTCTTGTACTAGTAGTAGTAAGTAGGTACTTATTTCTTAAAAGCTAAGATAAAAAATCTTTTGAAATAATCACAACACTGAAATATAAGTAGTCAAAAACAAAACAAAGTCATTAAGTTAATCATGGAGCTCGACCTTATGGAGCTCAGCGCAAACCGTCTCAAATCAGCCAAGTGTCGGAAGGTGTTGCAAGTAATTAATAAGGTTAACGCGAACATCGGCTGCGCGTGAGTAGACGCCGCGAATCATTCATCGAGTCACCGTGTACTTGGGACTGGCTGTTCACATTATGATACGCCTTAATTTCAAAATAGAATAGAAAATAATATTATTTATTGTTGCGGCAGCTGGTTAACAAATAAAGTTGTCAACTAAAAAAAAATTGACAAATAGAAACCTAAACTAAATAATTTGAAGTACAAGACTTATTCTTAGTTTTAATTTGTTTCCTTTATGGTTGTACTTATTTATTTTATTTTAGTCCAAGTTTTTTGGGTATGTATCCTGAGACCTCTCGTGATCACGGATGTTAGCTATGTTTTTAATAAAGACTGTTTTCATTTCTTTTAATCTGCGTTGTAATCAGCGGTTGAGGGGTCACCATAGTCTCTTAATTCTTATTATGAAGGCTATATAAACCATATTGCATTGGAGGACAAATAATTGTCTATTAGATGCGTTGCTGATAATTATTGTAGATTTTTTGGTCACTGCACAACTTTCATTCCCAATGAATTTATTCTTCGACAGCAAACGGAATTAAACATTCAAAGATATATAGTTTAGGTAACTAACTCCTGCCTCAATAAAATTGAATTCCATTTCACTCACCTAAATCCTGAATAATACCTTCGCACCCAATCCTCCAGTCTGAACATTGAACAGGCGCCTTAATCACTATTTAATTATGCGGAACTCAGGCGTCGCCGTCGCGCGAAAGTGCCCAACTTAGCGATTACTTCATGTTTTTGTTTCGCCCCGACACGCCCCGGTGTTTGGTCCCGCAATGAATTGTATTTATATTCACAAGTACCCCCAAAGTGTGGAAAACCTAGGTGAGTATAAGAGGTGTGGATAATTTGAAGTTATTTTTAAAGGGAAGTTTTTTTTTCAAATTTCCGAGTACATAAATTATGTATTTAACCTGAAAAGTTGATAATCAGACAAGGGTTACTGATGAAACGATATGGAAGCAAAAATTTCAACGGATTGAACGCGGACTGGTAGTCTGTAAAGGTGCAGATAATGAAACTACTAGGATAAAAACCAATACAGGCAGTTAAGCGCAGCATAGTAGTCTTAAGGCTTTATACTAAACGAAGATCTTGTTGCGTAATTTAAACTTTGCATGAATTGCTGAAGCGAGGCAATCGAGACGTTATTCAACCGAATCGTGATTACAGTACGTAATAATGACCTATTTCGTCCTAATAAAACCTGCTACACCTTACAAAAAAATAAAGTGAAGAAGAAAACCAGTGTCCTGCTCTTTGTCAGAACATAGTTCTTTACAAACTTTTAACACAGAATGTCCCACTTCAGCCTAAACTCTAGACATAAACGGGATCTTAGGAGGCAATAAAAACAAAACAAATTGCAGGTAAAATAATGCCGTGAGCTTTGCCCCCGCCCCCCGTTCCCCCACGGAGGCTGGCGCGAAGGCTTTAAATCCTTATTTATATGATAACGGTATAATTCTTCGGCGGCCCATTTTGGTGGTTCCCTATGTACCTCCTTTGTAACCACTGTTTTGAGATAATGTTAGGATCATGTTTTAGGCAAGATAAAGGTTTGAAAGGTTAAATGAAATTCTGCTTTGATAATGTTTGAATTGTAAATTGTAGTATTTTTTTAAAATAATGCTTATACGTATGTCATTAGCAATATTCATAATTATAGCATTATCTTGTCCTGGGTTTAATATTATTTTATTTGTGAAATTATATACATAAGACATTTAAACCCTATATGTAAGGTTGACGATAAAATAGTTAACCTATTGAGTGTTGGAGCAATCAACATAGATAGTGGAAACCACTGACTTTCAAGTTTTCACTTTGTTTGCCATTTCCCCAGTTGAGCTCTTTCACAGAGAGCTTAGCAAAATTATCAAGCGTTAATTACTTGGAAATTATGTAAGTATTTAATATTCATAATAAACATTCCTGTTAAACAGCCTGGCCAAATAAACCATGAAACTTAATTCCCCCACAGTACAGCTTAAAGCGTACAACGGTCCCCAAAAGTTGTGTTACAAACAAGTGTGCGGTGTTATCACATCGTAAAATAAAAGTAATGACCATACTGCGTTGCCCGGTGTACGGCTTCGCGTTACTATTTGAATATACGGTTGTGGTATTGAAATGTGAAATTTTATTTAATGTTCTGAGTTGATAATCATTTTTGTGAGTGTTGTCATTTGTGTTGGTGCCAAAGGTTTAACAGCTAATCGTTTAATGTTTGGTAAAAAGTATCTTCTTTTTCTGCTATACGAGATTGATTACAAGCAAAGTTGATAACAAAGTTAACTGTCCAGAGTGTGCCAGACATGGTCGTTCAGTAAAGTTAACTGTCCAGAGTGTGCCAGACGTGGTCGTTTAATAAATTTAACTGTCCAGAGTGTGCCAGACATGGGCGCTCAGTAAAGTTAACTGTCCAGAGTGTGCCAGACATGGTTGTTCATTAAAGTTAACTGTCCAGAGTGTGCCAGACATGATCGTTCAATAAAATTAACTGTCCAGAATGTGCCAGACATGGTCTTTCAGAAAAGTTCACTGTCCACAGTGTGCCAGACATGGTCGTTCAGTAACTTCTTTACTTTCTTCAGACAATTTTAAATATTCGACCTTATATGGTCGTTATTGAATAAGTATTAAGTTGTCAGCGAAAACTAGAAAAATCCGATTAAAGTTACTCTACCGTGCATTACACCTAAAACATTCTAAATACCCTTTCACAATCGATACCATTCTAATCACAATATCAAAACTCGACATCCAGAAATACATTTCGGTCATGAACTTCACGGCAAGTTATCTGGGCCATACATCACGACAGTGGCACACCGTGGCCTATAAATAAACGATCATAACACGAAGTTATATTTGTCATTGTTTTGTCAAAGTCAATCGCACAAGTTTGAACTAGTTCTGGGCTTTATTTGTGATACGCGTGACTTATTATATAGGTACCGCTTTGGTGGAAGATATTGTTAAATTGTAGTTTTTAGAAACTGTTAAAATACTTTCATTTCAAACACACCTCACTCATACACAGCATATTTAAATGGCAGTCAATTTAGAATAATTTAATTCAGAAACAAAAGAGCAAAATCAAACATATTCAATTATTAAACAATAATTAATTAAGATCATTTGTATTACAAACAAAAATAACTAAATGTTTCCATAATAATATTTCCGAGTTAGATACTCCCGAGCTAGCCACCCTGTAGGTTCTTGATGGACCACCATTTTGTAGACATTGACAGCACAAGGGGTAACTTGCCAATTCACACACCGTACTGACAAAGGTGGAAAATCACCCACGCTTGTAATTTCACCGCCCATGCTCTTCAAACCGAAACACACCAGTATTTCCATGAACAAACAATTTCCCTTATAAACTTCAGTAAATAAGTTGGTAGCATTATGGCATTCAACATTAAAAATGAAAATGATAGTCATGGGAATTAATAATATCTCACTTATGTATCGTTTCAAGTGGTAATGACTCACCTTTTGTACATTTTCACGACCACTTTTCGCATCACCGTAACGAAAAAGATAAGTACATCATCATTTCTTTCTCAAGGACTAAACGATGACTCATGAAAATGAGCAGCAAACATTACATAGTACGTGAAATCAGCGCTGTGCTGTGGGTCCCTCATAGCACAGAATTATGCTGAGTGGAAGCCTTCTTGTCACAGTCATGACGTGCAGCTGGCGAATATTTCTGTTATGTTTATATTGTTTTTTTTTTGTATGCACGTGTTTCTGTGACAAATAAACCTATTTTTCTTTCTTTCTTTCATACTTTTGAATACACACACACACTCACTTACAGAACTTAGTGATTAAAAAACAGTTCAATGTAAAACCTCCATGCCATTTTGAGCATTAAAACAATTAACATAAAAAATTAAGACAAGAAAAAGCCCTTCGAATCTCAGCTGACGAATAAAGGGCGACCAGTAATAGATGGCATCATAACCCTCTAATGCGAACGGGATAAAAAATAAGTTGAAGTCGTTCCACATCGCCCACATCTGGTACTAATGTGTCCAACTTTTGATAAAGCCGTAGTGCCCAACGAATTGGTGCGTTGAATCACTTTCTCGTGTTCAACTGTTAAGTGATATTTTAAGGTTGAAAAGTAGTTTTTTAAAGTTATTTTAGTAACAGATGGGTTTGTTTTTTTAATGGTTGTTTAATTTTGTTTTTATATAGGTATATTGGTTGTGATTTGTGATGACGTTTGAACTTAAATATTACATTAGAATAAAATTACTGAAAAGAATAAGATTATCGTAAATGAAATTTATTTCACTTACGAAACAAGAATCAATCAAATAATGGATTCTTAACTACTAATTGATGAATATTTTATTCATCAAAATGGTTTATCGTGTTATGAGATATTTTTTTGTAACACTTATAATGATTCAGGAGACAATATTTCTGCTAATAGTATATCTACAGGTTGGAAAAAATTATTGGACTTGATTTCGAATAATGTGAAGTGATTACTCTAATAACCTTTCATCATCATAATCATGATCATCAGCCTATAGCAGTCCTGCAGTCCACTGCTGGACATAGGCCTCTCCAATTGCACGCCATTCAGCTCGATTCTCATCCAGCTGTTACCAGCCACCCAGCCAAGATCGTCGCTCCACCTAGCCTGAGGGCGTCGCGGTCTCCATTCAAGAACACGTCGACCCCAACGGTGATCGGTTCTACGACTTTGCAACACAATTAATTATACTTATTATATAAATAAAGGTGTTGTAAACGAAAATTACCGGCAGTCCCATTGAAAATTATACCAATAACAAAAACCTACAAACAATTTTATTATCGTAATCATGATACACAGTATAAAATAAAGGATTGCTGTCCTGACAAATGCATGATTACACTATTAGCAATCTGCATTCCAGATTATACATTATAACATAGCAAAAAAAAAATGTGTAATCGCCTTTTTCTAACCTTCAAATGAAGAGATGAATCACTACACCAATAAGTACCATTGAAACTTCACTATCAGTCATCAATCGATAACATTTATCAACGTCTCGATAAAATGATTCACGGCCTTATCATTATCATTTTATCTCAAGTGCACCACAGAAAGAAAATAATATAAATCTACAGAAATAATCTTCGGGGACATAGTCAAAGTAATCTTTGTTCGAACAAGTCCTATAATAATTTAAAGATCAAAATGTCTCTTATAACAAACGTTTTGTTAGTATGTGTGTTGTGTGTGGCCCTGTTTAGTGCCGATGACTTGCAGCTTGGATCTGCAACCAACGGACAGTTGGGATACCAGGAGACTGTCAAGTTAGGCTCCATTCCTTTCACTACAAGGATCAAGAATGTGTTCTACAATTCAAATAATACTAAGATTATTAAGGTGAGTCTATTGTTTCAATTTCGTAACGTTTTGATTTTTCTAGTATTCATAATAGTGACTGAATGCTCATGATCTATTTGTCTTCTTTTATATCGGCAGGATCTGCCAATGATAGCCCAACACTATCATTCTCTAACCTTGACCCCAATACACATGGGGTCGGCGCAGCATGACTTCTTTTCCCCTATTCCCCTTTCAACATGAGCTATCATTATGCGATCTTACCTCATGTCGAAGCTAAAAGGTTAGCTAGGATAGATCACAACAAAAAGGACAAATTTCAACACATCAAATACTAATTTCTGACTTTTTATTTACATGGTTATCGCAGAGTAATTTACGTGTTCTCCCTCATTTGAAGAAAAATAAGCAATACTAATCAAGTCAATCCTTACTATTGCAGAGCATATCAGCCATCGACATAGACAAGTCAAAGGCCCAGCCGACCATCACGGCGGGGGGCGTCGGTTCGTCCTTCGTCAACCTTCGGCTAAAGAGCGAGAAGGGAAAGGCCCTCAACTACTTGGTCCAAGTCTTTGTATGATAATAAACATATTTGTAATGGCAGAACACTTCAATAACGATATTGGTTTTGATATATGAAATGTGGGAGGAAGGTGTGTGCATTATGCTTAAGTTGGTTGTGAAGATAAAATAATTTTGAAGTACAGTTGTTGTTTTACTGATAACTAAGATAAAATATTTGAGGAAAATTCCTCTCGATAGGACACATCATTTTTTCAATTTTATTTGAAACTACATAGCTTCTGCCCGCGACTTCGTCCACGTGAAATATAGCATTGCTATCGCTGTTCGTTTTCATCCTAATTTTAGCCTTTTTTGTTGACATATGCTTCCAGCTTGACCAGTGTTGCCGATGTGTGTGTCAGTGTCTCACAATATGATTGATCTGAACAATTGTCGGTAGGAAAGCGCAACAGGGACACGAGATAAAACGAATTTCTCAAAAACTACAAAGCAAAATTAATAAAATTTATATGGAACCACAGCGTGACCTTCCTTTATCAATAGTCTAGTCATTGGGTAGGTTCTGCCTTAAAGGTCAAGGAGAGTTCAAATTTGGCAGTGTTACAGTTTGGTATCCTAATTAATATTCCAAATTTGCGATCTTGAGCGACCGCCGCTCGCGTCGCCATATTGGAAAAATTGTACCAAAAACCAGCTTTTAGAGAATGTCTTCTCTCCAGCATTATCCAGCGCGTATAATATAATAATGGATTTAGGATGTTGATGGGGCTTCCACGCTTCTGCAGCGCTTCGCAGATGTTCGCGGAAGCCCGTGTTCACGATTTTCATGCCACCAGGAAAAGAACAGCGTCAATAATGGGTAGGTTGCAAGAAAGCGCCAACAGCATCCTAAAAATATTATCAGACAAAGTGGACAGTCCCTTTATAAGGCACTGGGTACGGAGGCACGTGCCAACGTGTGTTGGGCCGCGTCAGTTTTAGTTGTTTAGTTTGTAAAAGTTTACTAAGTAACATAGTTTTTAAGTCATTGTTACTAACACTATATGGATTGTATGTACTTGTATAAGTAGTCCGAAATAAAGAATATATTATTATTATTAGAAGCGTTGTTAGCAGGACGATACGATCTATATCTATCTATCTATCGCGATACTAACTCTAACGAATTTCCCCCGAGCATGGTCAGCAGATATTCGTAAAGGTTTGTGTCTCAGAGAGGGGATAGCAGACCCGCTAAGTCTTTTGTATTGTCCCCAACCAAAAGAATTTTGACCTGCTTTGTTTTAAGAAAAAATCATACTGATACTGACATACTGTTTTGATTAATTTGGCAATATTTCTATAATATGGAAATATCGCTAAGTAGCGAACTAGAATATTAAAAGTGAATTGCAATTATAATACTGAATTTGATGTTGTAACCGTTTTAGGTGTAAAAAGGCATTTGGTAAGTTTCACAATGCTTTCTTTACATCTAAAACTAAATATTCGGTGTTAGGATATTCATTTTTCTTTGCTAGATTTGCGTTTTAATGCGTTTAAAGCTAAACAAAAATCCAAACTTTGTTCAAAGGCATACTATTCTATCAACGACTACTTAAACAATAAGAATTGTTGGTCGCTGTGATTTACTCAAGACAATGTTTATATTCTTTCTCCAGAATTAGCTTACCTACTGACAAGTTATATGAGTTATAAAATTGTTTATTTAATTTGACTGTATAAGTCAATTTATTTTAATTTTATTTTCATTTATTATTGACATAATCTACTCTATTACAATGTTTTTTTAATGAGTTGTATTACAATAATGTGGTTAGCTAGCGACCTCGACAATTGATCATATATTATTCTTGCCTAGTAACCGGCAGCAAGTTCGTCATTCTCCCTTAGATGTCACTTGTTGCAGTAGCGTCGGGGGTCGGGTTGCCTCCTTCCCTCAATGATCTTTGCGTTATGCTCGTGAACGGGTGCTGCTTGTGGTGACTGGTCGTTCTGGAGATCATGGTTTTGTTATTGTAGTTAACTGTTTATTTATTTTACCTTGATGGTCCTAGTTTATCATTTATAACTTCCAGTTACAGCTATAGATAGCTATATAGCTATATGTAAGCGGGCATGCACTTTATGCCTGGAGGCTTTTATTCGGGTATTAAGTTCGGTTTACGTTTTTTAGTTTTTATGCAAGTCAAAATCAAGTCAAGTTGAATTAAAATGGGTGAAAATTCAATATTCATGCATGACAACGCCAGGCCACAAACAGCTTACGCGGGGGTCGTGCGGTCCATGGCCCTTTACGGGGCACCGGTGTGGGCGCGTTCGTTGAGGCAGCGGCCAGCCCGCCGGTTGAACGCGTCCCAGAGGGTCTCCGGTGAGGCGGCCCTCCTTGCCGGATTGCCGCCATGGGATCTGGAGGCAAAAGTCCTCGCGCACATTTGGGAGTGGCGCGAGGAGGCGAAACGCCGGGGCGTAACTCCGCTGCCACGAGAAATCATGGCACAGCGGACAAAGCTCCGGCGGGATCTCATTGCGTCATGGAGAGTGCGATTGTCGCAACCCAGTACTGGGCACGCCACAATTGCGGCGATAAGTCCCCTCTTTGAGGAGTGGCTAGAGAGGCGCCACGGCGTCCTCACCTTCCGCTTGACGCAGGTCCTCACCGGACACGGTTGTTTCGGGAGGTTCCTGTTTCGTATCAAGCGGGAGGATACGCCAGGGTGTCATCATTGCGTGGAACGCCCGGAGGACACGGTGGAGCATATGGTGGAGGTCTGCCCGGCTTGGGCAGAGTGAGTGAGGGAAAGGCAAACTTCGCGCTCTCACGCCCCTAGCCGCCGCAGGAGACGCCCGGCGTAGGCGCAGGCTTGCGGACGATGAGCAATGGGTAGCTCGCCGTCCGATAAGGACTAGGCCCAGGTCAACGGCGCGTTGTGTTCCACGCGCGCCTTAAAGAGATGTCAGTAGAAGTGAAGGGGTCCGTTAGGACCGATGCCTGCCGGGATTGCGGGAAATTCCGAAAGGGATACCGTGGCCCCTGGCAACTTACAGGCAACTGAAGGAACCCGGGTGAGTTTTAGACAGTAAGAGTCTGACACGCACGTTGTTTGATAATTTCCCATAAAAAAAAAGTCAAGTCAAGTTTTTATTTTCACTTGATTATAGATTTCGATGTTTTTGTTGGTATATTGGCGTGTGCTAGCTGACATTATGGAAAATCATTTTATTTAATGTTTGTGTTGAGTAATGTAAATTATTTTGCATACTATTGTATAGAATCAAGTTTTTTTTTCTCCTGAACAGACAGCAGTGCTGCTGGGGAGTTTGTTTCGCACTTCTTCTTCCCAGCTAAAACACTAGAAAGTGGTGAAGGGTGGGCGTTTTTGGGATACTGTCATTAAATATAATTTCGATGTCCGAAAAGTGCTGATTCTCAGCCTAGTTTCAATAAAATGGTTTTGAATATTGAATTATTGCATTTCATAATCAATATTTTAGTTTACTAGTTAGCCACATTTCAAAGGCGAACGGCAGAATTCGTACAACATACTTTTTTTGTTGTTTTGTGATAAAATTTGTACCACTTATTAAGGCAACTAAACCATTCATTTTCATGTAACATTAGTATTTTTAGAAGTCCGGATTAATTAATTATATCAATTAAAAGATTTAAGTAATTAAACGTAATATAATCTTAAATTAAACGCAACTAAACGTAGTTATGTTTTTAGAAGTTGCCATTTGTAAAATATCACGAGGCTCAAAATGATAAATAATTATTTAAAAATATAAATAACAGTAAATATAATTACACATTATACCTTACAATGAATAATTATTGCATACAATCTTAATAATTAACTATTTAATGATAGGAATTATTTTCGCCATCAATGTTTTTTTTTGTATTGGCAATTATTTTATTGACAGGTTAGGAAAATCTTTCCGAGTCTCTGTTCAAGTTTTCAGTTCTTTGCTGTTGTTTTGGATTGTGGTTTGTAACTGCATCTGAGCAATTTAGCAAATTATCTGGCCATTTTTACGTTGAGTTGAGCTACTGCTCCTCCGTACTCTATCTGTTGATAGTACTTTCGTAAAAGGACGCTGTATTAATTGTGCTGTGTGTGTACGTGCTTTAATTAAAATGACGAGTTTGCAATACAAAAAAAAAAAAAACAAATTCATCAATTGCAACGTTCGCTTGTCCAGAATAAGAAGGCACGCTTTATCCGATGAGAGTGAAGATATCGTCAATACTATTCGGCTGTGGACATATCCTAGAGATGTAAGTAGTTTCCAAATAACATTTTGCGTACGAGTGTGCCAGTTACGAAGTGATAACTTTTACGTGTTAAAAAGTAGTCCTTACCATTTAAACTACACGATATCATACTAAAATAATATGTGTGTACTAAAACTTATCTAAACATTATTTGAAAAAATAACAAACATGTTGTGGTTGTATAAATATTTACAATTTGTCCTATATAATGTACAAACACATGAGTGATCGTTTACATGTATTGTTTACTTGCTTAACACTTGGTTGCCTAACTTGGTTTGCCTAACACTGTTATAATAGTTATTACTCTGTTAGTATGACTGTCATAGTGTAATAGTCATATAAAGCAATGTTGAGCCGTACTCAAAATCACTTCATTATTTCCAGATAACACCTGCTGACCATGTTTGCCATGCATGCTGGCAGCTAGCTACTCATCCACGTTCTTCTGATAATATGCCGAGGAGACGCATAGGCCATCAACGTTTTTGTGTTGTATGCGGACGATCCATACTAAGAATCAGTCGACGCAGTATTTTGATTGAAGGTGCAAATGAAGAAGAACAAAGAATGGCTAACACAGTTGCTACAGTTGTTACGTTGTAATTTATTTTTATTTCTTAGGTTGTGTGATATTGTTTTCTTATGTAATTGTAGCTTTGATTTTACGCTGTTTGTGGTGTTTTTTTTTTATTAGAATGCAGGTAGGTACCGTATGTGTATAGTTGTTTGAGATTAAATGATTTGGTTTTTTCGAATAGTGTTTTTGTTGGAGTAAGGTAGTGATAATGGTATAATGTTTTTATAATTTTGTTCTGGGTTCGTTGTAAAGGCATTAGGATAGTTTCTGCGGCAGATCCCCATGTTATAAATTATGCCTATAATTGTATATGTTTGTTGACTATTTATAATAATATCTATGAACTCGTAAGATTAAATGTAGTTGTATTGACTTCATGTGATTGGTCGAGACTTTGACAGTTCTCGACCAATCATAAGCAAGTAAAATGGTGGGAAGTGTGCAGACATTTTGAGTGGTATACTCGGCACTCTTGGGCATTCGTATCGGGACATCTGTGCTAGTCACTTGCATTGTACACTAGATAGTAACTTTAGTAATAAAGGTGATTTTCAATCTCTAAAGAGTGTTTTTATATTCCAAGTCCTTACTTCTGAGTATTGAACCAGTACGGTTCACACCCATATTTCAATAAGGTACCTACTCGAGATGTGATTTTACTAATGAGCTATAAATAATAGTACGTATTTTCCTTGGAGTACAATGAGTGATTTTGCGTAATGATGCTAGTAATGACATTAATTTTAATTTTACATGTTCGATGTGCAGTTTCCATATGAGTTTGTCGTCTACCCTCCGACCGAGACATTTTTGTTGGCTCGATCTTTTTATTATGTCATTGTTTATAGTAAGAGGCGGGAAGTCTGGTAATGGTTTGTTTTTTGCGGTGAAAATCATGTATGTTGTTTTGGACGTATTTAATGTAAGTAAATTGTATTTAAGCCACTCACTGAGTATACCAAGATCTTTTTGAGCATTTGTTATAATAGTATGGATAGATTTATCGAAATAGAAGAGGCATGTATCGTCCGCGTATAAAATTAGGTGACCCGTTAACCCTATTTTGTTTATATTATTTATATAGATTAAGAAAAGTAAAGGACTTAAAATTAAGCCTTGAGGACAGCCGTATGGTACGTTTTTTATGGAACTAGTGAATTTATCTATTTTAACTACTTGTTGTCTATTTTGTAAGATATAAACATTTCTAGGGCTTTATCTGTGACTCCTATGTTGTTTAATTTCTGAAGAAGTTTGTGGCGGCATACGGTGTCGAATGCCTTTTTTAAATCAATATATACCCCCAATACAATATCCTTTTGATCTATGTGCGTTTTGATTTTAGTTATCAAGTCTACTGTAGCTGTAAGAGTGCTAGATTTAGAACGAAAGCCGTATTGTTCATCGATTAGGATTTTTTTCTCAAGAAGGTATGCATTTAGACGGCTGTACAAAACACGCTCAATTTTTTTTGACAATACAGGTAAAACCGACACTGGTCTGTAGTTACCTGGATCAGTCCTACTGCCCGATTTGAAAATAGGGCTGACTTTGGCAACTTTAAGCGTGTTCGGAAAAATGCCGCGCATCAGACATTCGTTTATGCAGTTCGTTAATTTCGGAACAATTATATTTTTGAGGCATTTGATCACCTTGGTACTGATACCATCTATCCCAGTACTTGTATTACTATCCAGACCGTCAATTATTTTAGAAATCTCGTCCTCAGTGCAAGGAGTGAGTTTACTCAAAGTTACCTCGTGTGAATGGTTGTGTTCGTACATAAGAGTGTTGCCATCGTTCGCGTGATATATAACGGGTATTTCGTTAGCTAATACCTGGCCTATTGATGAGAAAAATGAGTTAAATAAATTACATATATTGCGTTACCTTCAGTTATAGGTCCTGAGCTCGACATAAGGCCCCGTTCCCACTATGTCGTGACGACAGATTATCGTGTCATTTAAAGCGTCGTGGCTTGTGTATTTAAATGGAGGTGTTCACATATAGGCGATACGATTAACTGTCGTCCACGACTTTTGTCTACAATTTTGCAACGATAAATTAATCGTCACGACATAGTGAGAACGCGCCCTTAGTTTCGGAGGAGCACTGCTGTCTTTGATTTTATTTAGTGCTAAGTTATTTATAAGTTCCCACATCTTTTTCGGTTGATTTTTATTGTTGTAGAATAGATCGTAATAGTATTTTTTTGTCTTGATCAGGTTTTGTACTGTGTCTCGTTGTTTGGAAAAGGTTTTCTGTAAGTTTTCGTCTTTTGGGTAAGATTTTGTCTGTTGCCATAGGTTGTTACGTAAGTTTATCGAATCGGTAATAGTTCGGTTTATCCAATCGTTATGAGATAGATTCAAAATTTTTGTCTTGTCGGTTTTGTTGTCATTTACATGTTTTGTGATAAACCGCTCGAGGTGGTAGTAATCATTTTCTTCATTTATGTAATTATCTGTTAGTGCGTCGCTGTATAATTTTTCGTAATTTGTTGCTTTGTATTGGATTTTTTTATTTTTTTGTGTTTTAGACTACCTATTTCCAAATATATTTGTTTATGGTCAGACAAGCATGACTCGATTAGGGAGAAATTAAATGAGTGGTTACTTATGTTTGTGCAAACATGATCCAGTATAGATTTTGTAGTCGAGGTTTCACGTGTACTGTATAGGCCATTAATTTTGTTCAGTATTTGATATCCGTTTCCTTTGATTGCGTTTAGGTGACGTAATTGTCTGCGGTGAGGAGATCAATGTTGAAGTCGCCAAATACAATTGCTCTTCTTCTCTGCTCCAACTGTGCGGAATACGTCGTTAAGAAATCGTTATTGTTTGAATCACCTGGTTTATAAATCACTCCGATGTTCAGCGATAATTTTTTTATATGTACCCACAAGTAGTGGTTTCCATTTTCGCATAATTCTTCCGTTACGTCGTATTTTATTGAATCGTGTATATAAATTGATACCTCTCCACCTTTTCGTGTTTTTAGTTGTAAACATGCTTTTAGTTTGGCAACTGATATAATTTTGCATCAGCTTCAGAGATAATCCAGGTTTCCGTGAATACTAATAAGTGGATAGTTTTTGGTATCGCAATGATAATACATTTGCTTTCATCGAGCTTACCAGTTTTGCGAATACTTCGTAGATTAGCATAAAAAAAGAGTGATGATGGGTGTAAGGGTATGTCTTCATATTTTTTGATGGCTTAGTTTATCTGTGTGTTTTCCATTGTGTTGTGAACCTCCTTCGAGTTTTTTTGGTAATTAATACTTGTAGGTTTTCCTTTTAAATATTTAATAATAAGGTATTTTTCCCCGTCTTCTATACGTTTTTTAAGTTCTCCTTTTATGGATTGCAAATATTGCTTTTGAGTTGGGGTTAAATCTGAGTAAATTTGTATATTTTCGGCTAGGTTAGTAAAACATACTTTGATGGACCGGTTCATGTTTGTGATATATTTTGCCAATCTTGTGGTTTTAATTGGCTTCGAGCAATCCTCACACAGTGTGGTGAGTACTTTGTTTACTTCTTCGTAATCGTACCTTTGTCGTGCGTTCAAATTCAAATTCAAATTCAAAATATTTTATTTCACATAAACCTATAAGGGCACTTATGAAACGTCAGAAGCTAGATGCACGGTTCCAATTGGTCGTTTCCTATGGAGAAGAGCCGGCAAGAAACTCCATGGTTACTCTTTTAAAAATAAATGGTATTAAAATGCTTTCAAATTACAGAGTTAATAGGTATGAGAGGACAGTGTAGGCCTATCAACAAGTACAAGGTACTTAGCAAGATAGAAGATGGTCGATAGATCTAGTCTGTTAAGCCTACAACGTTCTCACATTCACAAAATCTAAAAGAAAAGAATCTATATAAAAGCAAACTCAAATAATAAAAATAAAAAGCTATTTAGACCAATGACTTGATTGCCACTACAGCTGTATGTAACAATACTTATTTATTATAAAAAATAAAAAAAAATATTTTAGGTATATAATGTCAAATAACGAAGAAATTATGTCAAGGTAGTATGTAAAAGAAAAAAGGTAAAATAAAATAAAATAATCATCTTAATTTGGGAGCCGTTAATAGAAATTTACATAGTTATGCCGTTAATGATGTACCAGGGAAGCCACATGTGCAGAAGGAATTATTGCCAAACTTCCTTGTCTTCAACGTAGTCTTTAATCTAATCTTATAATATGCTTTTTTGATAAGGACACGTTTGATGTGGGTTTGGGGCTTTGTGGGCTTGGGGTTATAGTTCTTGTCATTTTTTTTCCGTTATACCCACAATAATGATATTTTTCTCGCGTTCGCTTCGATCCTTGAGTTCTAAGATGAGGTTTTCGTGATGTAAGAAGGACGATTTATCGGGTGCACTTTCAATATTCGTTTGGTTTTTTATTTGGAGTATTTCACTTTCTATACGTTTAAATTTGTCTTCAGTTATTGCGTTGTTGGATTTTAGTTTTAATTTCGATATTTATTTCATCAAATTGTTGTTTAAAGTTTTCTATGTTTGATTTTATCGATTTAATTTCTCGTTTGATCTCACAGATTTCTTCTCGTATGAGGTTCAGGTTTTCTTTTTGAGTTCTTCCAAATTCCTCCAGAAACTTCATAATGTCTGTGCGAAAGTTAGCAAAGTCTGATTTGTAGTCTATTTCTTCAGGGCGCTCTTTTCGTTTTCAGATGTTGATGACAGATGTTGGTTAGGTATTAATTGTCACCAAATGTAGATAAGTTCGGTACTGATCCGCTATCGCCCTCGCTTCCGCTTATTAAAATGCCACTAGGCGGTGTTTTCTGTCGGCTCATTGCGTTGCCAGATCGCGAGGGTGCGAGTGCGATGCCAATAGCTTTCTATCTTTGCTTTGAATGACTTTAACACTGTGATCTTAAGGATTGGTTTAGATTGCGGTAAATGTATTAGGATTTGATATTTTTTGTAATAATAAGCGAAACACCAGACGTGTTTCGCTTATTATTACTCCCAACAAGCACGCGAGGCGACTCATCTCTTATGAGAATATTCAAAACTACCCCGATAACCAAGTACAGTAATTTATAGGCATAAATAAACAACAACATAAATAAATATTAGATGTAACACCCAGGCTTAGGAATCTGCATCGGGGTAGTTTTGCATTAACAGCCTTATTGTGTAAATTAAGGACTGGGGATTCAGGGGGTTATGAGCATTATTTGGTACCTTAGTTACGCTCGCCATGAAAGTATGACCCAACCTGCCCCTTTCTTAGATGAAATAATATTAAGAATCGATTAGGTAATTATAAGAACAATAAAATAAATGTAAGTTCCTACAAAAACAAAGTTGTTTTATTTACCCACACTCAAAACTCCATCAGCACTTCATTATTCATCATCATCATAATCAAACTATTGCAGACCGCTGCTGGACGTAGGTCTCTCCTAAAGCACCCTACTGAATAGGTACAATTCTCACGTCAATTTGCCAACTTAATGATAAGTAAAACACTACAAAGATAGCACCAGCTATCTAGAACATATCCTTTTTCACCAAAACAATGTTTATGTGTCTACACGTAATAATATATATTGGGACATAACCTCAAAAATAAAACTGGTTATAACTTTTAGGTCCCAACTTCTAAAAATCTAAGAATTTTAAAAGGGCGCTTGTCTATCGTATTGACTACCAATAAAAACAAAAAATATCCCAAAACACGATATTTTATTAGGTGTACGAATGTCCCATACAACCCTGCCGTTCGCCTTTCCATACAGTTATATTGCCAAATTAATCAAAATAGCGAAATATTTGACATATATTTGCGACGTTGTCCACTTGTCACGCTCTTAAGCTATTATCGATATTTACAAAAATTTTGAAAAAAAATGTTGCGTTTTTTGTTAGCGAACTGTAAAAATTTGCTGATCTTGACTTCGCTGTAACTCTTGAACTATTTATCTGATTAATATGTTTCTTACAAAAGTTGCAGGAAATTTCATGTTCTGAATTTTTTGTATTAACCATTTCTAACCTAAATGACGCTCGAGTGAAGATATTCTCGAAAACCTGGTTTTTGGTACCATTTATTAAATATGGCGGCGCGAGCGGCGGTCGCTCGAGTCGCAAATTTCGAATATTAATTAGAACACCAACCTGTAACACTACCAAATTTGAACTCTCCTTGACCTTTTGTAGGGAAACCTCTTTTATGTCTTCAATGACTGGACTACAAATGAAAATTGAATTTTCAAAATCATGCCACAATTATAAAAATATGGATGCTTTTTTTTTTAATCTTACAGATGAACATAGAACCTCCTTCTTATTTAAAGTCGGTTAAAACTAATGAAGACATCCATGCATTAAACTCCTAAAGCTTTATTAATAATTTACAAAGCTTGATTTCTGATCAATAACGCGGGATATTTCCTGATAAAACGTTATTAACGAGCTCGCTGATTAAAATTCCAATAAATAACAATATGTATGTTTAATGAGTGCGTGTAAAGTATGCAAATGCAAGGTATATAGAACTACGCTCACATATTTGTCACGGGGCAGCGATGCGTGGACGTAGACCAGGAGCTGGGACTTCAAAGTAAAGCGTTTTTATTATAAGAAATGGCTTTAATTTACCGGTAAGTATGGAAAAGCACGAGAAATTTCTTATTGACTTGAACTTATTGGTTTGAAACAAAAGAAAATTTGAATCTTTGAAAATTGTAAAAATACGACCTCCTTGTTAATAAAATTCTCTAACTTTTAAACTAATAAGAATATCCCAGTGATTCATACCTCCAAAGAATCTATACAACTTGGGTAAGTTTTTCTAGCACGTGGTAAACTTTCACTAGTGTAACTTTTTCCTATGAAAATTGCTCGAAAATTGAGTAAATGTTTTGCCAGGTCGAAGACTGCAGTAAAATTAAATGATTTTTCACACATGTTTTTTAGTTGCGTAAAAGTATTGCCACGGGAAAGGCCCACTATTTTACAACGTCCTGAAAAAAAAAATATTGTTAGCCCTAATAGTTTTCTTTTAATGATTTTTTTCTTTGAGCACTGCGAAATGATTGAAAAAACAAAAATCGGTCATAACTTTTGAACCGTAAAAAATTGCACCGACATTTTTAGGATTAAACATTTTTGGACCTTGCTCACGCCCCTATTCGATTTGATCCATACTTCCAGGGACACCCTGTATACCTAGGTACTTATAACTGAAAGCATGGCAAATCTTTGAGGTAAATAGTACGTTGTTTATTAGGACCATGATTACATTGCTTAAACCTACCAATCCAATCCACTTGAAGGGCGAATTTCGGTAATAAAACTGAACGCAATCAGCTCGTCTAATCCGCGTTCAAGAACTGTTAGTGTCATCGTTCCAACGGAATATTGACACTGACAGCTCTTGAACGTAGTTCAGATGTGCTGATTGCGTTCAGTTTCATTGCTGAAAATCATCCCAAGTGATTATTAGTGATTGGTTTAACTTGTTTTTTATTCAACGATAAAAAAAATGCATTAATACGCAAGAGTACTTAAAAATTAAAATGCTTAAGTGGCATAAGAAATAGTAAACCCAGGAAACTTTCTAGCCAACCAGCTGGTTCAGCCACAAAACTAGTATCAGTCTGCTACGCCTCCACTATTTACCGACATCATTAATTTCACTTACTTTGCCTCAACTGCGGAAAGGAAACAGCTGACCGAGTTTATGTTCTTTTATATTTAGATCAGTGTCTGCATAAATAAATAGCTTGAGTTGTTTGAGGCTAAAAAGACCAATTTGTTGCTTTAATGGATTAACTGAAACATCAATACACCTGAACTTTTTAACACGATCTTTTGCGAACTTTTCATTCAGTCTGGGTAGTAGACTGGCAGATTAGTTTATTCTACGTTTTACGCTATTCATTGATTCAAAAGTTTATTGGTTTGAAATTTTTAGTTTTTCTATAATGGGAAAATGTTAAAGAGTAACAAATCTTATAATTATAATTATACAATTAGTGAGTGTTGTAGAAGTACCAGTGAAATAAGCACCCGGTTAATTATGCTTTTAGATGACAAGCAAGGTCTTCGCTGCCTATGGATCTGCAATACTAGAGGCGTTGGAATGGCATAGCTATCCTAGAGGTAAGCTGAATATTTCAAGTACTTATAGTTACACCCGCACCTATACTGTTTAAATCAGAAAACAGCAACACTGCATGGTGGCAGAAATAAGTAAGGTAGTACTTCCCTGAACAAGCTCCTGCACATAGATATCCATTACTAAAATATTCTGTACACCGTTGTCCAGAGCATCCAGCTCCCGTCCTAACATGTTGACTCTGGCCCCGTTGAATATGCAGTGCACTGGGCGTGCCCTAAACTCTTGTAAGCCTTTGTTTGGGCCCGATATTGGATCCCGACGTTTATCGGCCACTTTGATACAGTCCCTAAAATATTCATGTTGTTTATACGCCGGTCCGTGCGTTCGTTACCTATAGAGTGATGAGTTTTGTACCGTATTCGGGTAGTTTGGAAGAATTGAGGATGTTGCTATGTAGGTAGGAAGTATCATTATACTGCTTGAGTGGGACAGAGTTAACTTTTTGAGATTGGAAAATACACCATCATAATCATACACAGTTTTCTTAACCTCGTCACAATTGTAAGCGATAAATACTTTCGTCTAAAAGCGATTACTGTAGCGAAAATCAAAGTCCTAACTGAAGAATAAATGTTTCTTTATGCCGAATAAAATGAACGACCTTACACTACAGGAGAAACATTGTATGGAACATTGACAGAAAAAAGAGGTTTCAACATGTTTTATTGTGTTTTATTGTTATATAATATAATCAATTGTCGAGGTCGCTATCAAACCACATATTGCAATACAAGTCATTAAAAAAACATTTTATAAATTGATTTATCAGGTCAAATAAAATAAGCAATCATATAAACTCATATAACCTGTCAGTAGGTAAGCTAATTCTGGGGAAAGAACATATTATGTTCTTTCCCCAGAATTAGCTTTCGCTGTGATTAACTCAAGACAATGTTTATTAAACATTGTCTTGAGTTAATCACAGCGACCAACTATTCTTACGATTTAAGTAGACGTTAATAGAATAGTATGCCTTTGAATAAAGGTTGGTTTTTACTTTAGTTTTAAACACATTAAAAGGGAAATCTAGCAAAGAAGAGGGTAGCTTGTCGTAAAAGGTTATACCAAGCCCAACAAATGAGTTATGAACCTTATGAAGCCGGTGAAAGGGAGCTAGTAGTTTGTCCTTGTTTCTAGTGTTAACATTGTGAATATCACTGTTTTTAGTGTATATTTTGCCTAATATATAAGATGTTGGCGAAGTTGAATTGTGATGCCACTATGAGGACCAATATCTTTGAAATCTCTCGGAGAAACTCTGACACCTAGCTGTTAAATTAATTCATTAAAATATCAGCAGCTTTGCCCCACAGTAGAATACCGTAGGACATAACGCTAGGAAAATAACTAAAATAGACTAACCGAGCTGTATCAACGTCAGTGTATTGTCTTACTTTCCTGACGGCGTAGGCGGCCGAACTGAGCCTTCCCGCTAGGCTAGGCTAGACATCAATCTTTTACCCGACAAGGATGTCAAGCGCTACAAGTATCTTTTGGCACTTCAATGACATTGACAGTTGGGTGTTGTCGGTACGATAGTTTCCAGAGTCAAATCCCCAGTCTGTCGCACTTTAAAGATGCTAAATGCCTTCTGACTGCCAACACTGAATGTGATGTGTTTGCGGATGAATGGAGTAAAATTATGCGTATATGTCTGGTGTTCTGTGAGAGAAAGTATGCAAGGAGTCCACTGTTCCATGTTAGTCTTAAATTAAATTAATGTCAACGTTTTATTTGTTTCCATGTTAATAGATGTTGGTGTTGTACTGTTTTATTTTATTTATTTTATTTATTTAACAGTTTATGTACACACATATAAAGAGACAAGAAAAAGGAACAGAAAAATACG
The DNA here is from genome assembly GCA_949128155.2 of Xanthia icteritia. Taxonomy (NCBI): domain Eukaryota; kingdom Metazoa; phylum Arthropoda; class Insecta; order Lepidoptera; family Noctuidae; genus Xanthia; species Xanthia icteritia. The sequence continues at coordinate 22,941,734 of OX421935.2, forward strand.
TACAAAGGTGATGCTTGATTTAATTAACCATAAATAAATAAATAGTTATGTCGAATTGTATTGAAAAAACAAGATGGCGGCGTAAGTTCAAATTTTAGCCACGCGCCAAATGTGAGACAATAATGAGCCTTATATGACTTATAGCTGTACAACGACAGCTATAAATCTCATTATTGGCTCACGTTTTTCTTTCGGTTTGACTTAGGCATCTAGCCTTCCATTGTTTCGTAAAATTATTCCCATTATACTAAACTCAGCACTTCATCCATACAACAACAAGTTAGTTCTCCAGTCAAGACTTAGAGCTCGTGACGCGAACAAAGTGCGGTTCTAGTCGGATGCGGCGACATTACATCGCAATCAAACGCTCGTTAACGCGCCGAGTAATTACTGTACCGGACCTCACTGCTGACTAATATTCTCTAGTTTAGTGGGACAGGTACTAACTGTGTGTGGGTATCTACAATGTTTGCGTCTATGGGATAAGTGGGATTTTAATATTGTTGAATACTTGTGACAGATATTGGCAGGATAATTATCAGACACCTAACAAAGATCTATTGTATTTCATTGGTGATCCTGAAATATCTTCCTGCTGTTATGAAATCCTCTAGCGAACTGTAAAAATAATGAATTAACCGGATATCCCTCAACTTTATTAGTCCCGCAGTCAAAGCTTTTTATTTTAATTAGGACATTTTAGGTACCGACAGAAGAATGGCAATGTCAGAATTTTTTTGAGTTTAGGCATAAAAATTGGTGACGAAGTAAAAAGGGCAAACATTGTCAAATGAGTACGGGATATTAGGAAGCTCACCTATTTAGATAAGTCCAATGTGTGAATATATATTTGTTTATTTGTAAGTTTGTATGTAGTGGAACTACTAGTCGGATTTGAAAAAATATTTTTGCATTGAATAGCCGAATTCTTGAGAAAGGTTATAGGCTCGCGGACGAAGTCGCGGGCAGAACTTAGTGTGTGAATGTAGTATATACTTTGATCTTAAAATCAGGAAATATTTAACTGATTTTCTAAAAACTAACAAAATGCGTTTGATTAAGTTAGAACTGTGAACAAACGCGCGCGAGCTGAGCGAACGAAGCCAGTGGTGCCGCGGTAGCGGCCCGGCGTGCGCTACATCCAAGTGGCAGTTACTTGGCTTTTTATATTTTTAGGTCCCCAAAATAGAACTTGTTTGAGGTTCACACAAAGAATTTGAGAGAGATTCATTATATTAGTGTTTAATAACATTTTTAGGAAAGCAAAATGGGTATTATTTGAGGTTCGATTAAATACATGCCCTTTCAATCTACATTACGCCCTTACTCGCTTGTCTTCACTTGTTCCTAGCTTGGTAGATAGACATACCTATGAAAGTTTGTTAGTGTATCTACCAAGCTAGGAGCACCTCGAGCAAAAATTTAATTTTATCTTTTCAACTTAATTTAGGTGCCAAATTCCAACTGGTATTATCTGTCAAGAGAAGCCTTAAAAACTAGTACTATCTACAAAGGTATTAGCCATGCATATTATATCTAAGCACCTATTAGTCAGCGGTAGGGTTGCGCTAGGAGGAACTTAGAAACTACTTTAGAACTTAGGCCTTGCAGACCGACATTTTGCCGCTACGCTGTGTGGCTTTGAATAACTTATGTTGCTTCTAAACTTTATCTCGTATTTGGCTTATTTTTAATTCATCATGGGAAATGTCTGCCTAAAATGTTTGGCGTTTAGGATTGATCAAATATAATTTTTACGTTATTAGTGTTGTGTGAATAATCCGTCTTGAGCAAGTGTGGTGATGAATGTTCGTGCTTTTTCTGTATAAAAAGAGGCATTTATCCTGCAATGGGACAATAATAGGCTGGTATTATTATTTAATTGCTGATTGATTAATGCTTGGAAACATGCTGGTCCTGCTCCATAGGATAATTTAGAATCAAGACAAAATCAAACTGGTTGCAAATTTAAGTGTATATTTTTTATTATTTTTTATTATATGACATTGATTTTACGTTCTATGACCAATTCCTCGCACACTGACTTATTAATTGTGGAATCTTAGGAGGATCGTCTACTTTTACAATGTTTGTAAATATGTGAGCACCATCTATCTGTTGTTGCTTCATTTTTAATTCTTAATTCTTTTTACCTATTGTGGTATAATAATTTTATTCTAGGTGCATCGTCCTCACATATAATTATATAACTAATGTACTTATACAAAATATTGTAAAACATTTTAAAAGAGTAACGGTGGAGTTTCTTGCCCATTCTTCTCCATACGAAAACTACCTTTTGGAAGGGGCAACTAGAATCAATTAATTTTTTTTGTAAATTTTTGACGTTCAAAAGTGCCTTATACGGGCCTACTTGAAATAAATGATTTGACTTTGACTTTGACTTTAATTGTTGTGTGATATAGGTGAGACATATTTCCAGTTACGTTATATGTCCCCCAAATCAAAATGCTAGGCTACTTTTTGGAATACCCTAAAATGAAAATGCATATTTCGGACCCGAGTATTAAGCCAAAGATTCCAAGCTAATAATTTTTCGCGTTTGCTATCACAACCAACAAATCAGTCTGATACTCGTAAATGTCATGTTTGATATATAATATTATGTGAGATGTGAGAGATTGATCATGTGAGATTTAGTTATTTTATTTTATCAAAACAAAGGCTTCTGCTTACCCTCTTCAGAGTAACGTATAATAATTTCAACATACCTCACACTAGCTGCAGCACCCACAACGCAACGAGGCAACGCGTGACCAATTGTGATGGAGTGTGCGCGGAGTACTGATAACGAATATCTACGGTGAAAAATGTGTATAGTGAAGTTCTAGCGTCCGTGTGTGTCTTGGTCTAATTAAAAATACTTTTGAAATTATTTTCTATTACAAGAATTCAATTCGTATTCTTCGAGTCGTTTTTGTACGTGTTTAGTTATTGATAAGACAGACAATTTACTGATCTCGATTACAAGATACAATGGTTTTCAATAACACTCACTCGGAGTTCGTGTATTTAAAGCCAAATATTTGTGAAATTTTTGTCACAAATAAGTACGCTAATAAGAATAACACTCATAATTATTTTCATTTAATTCTGGATCAATTAATAAAATTAAACAATAAAATGAGAATATAGTTATTACAGTCAGTAAAACACGAAAAAAACTACGCCCGTTTAAAAAACCTAAACACACGTTAGAAAATATACAATCAAGCCAACTCTTTAATATCATAAGACTAGAACAGAACAGTTGGCAGTCTGGAAAGCAGTCACGTATCGCTTTTACTGCCGCCTCAGCTGCTCGCGGCCAATCGCAGAAAAAAAACAACTCATTTAATATTTCATCGGAGCTTCCACCATTTCATGAGGGAATCAATATATTTTAAATTCTAATTCTGTTCAATACTCAAAGAGTCTTTTACAGCGGCAATCGATTCCGCTGAATATAAAGTGGGCTAGTTACCGCTGGGCCACGGTGATTCTGTTGCGAGGAATTTTAATGTTTCATTGTGTTTAGATGTTCATATGTCTCATGTTTTGTTTGAATAGCGATATGTTTTTATTTTTGGTTAAATTGTGGCCAAAGCAGTTTTTTTTGTGATTGGTGGTTCCTTCTTGGTGTTTAGGTGTGATCAAAAAGACGTTGTGAGCTAATACCGCATGCAGCTACCTACCCTGTTTAATGAAAACTGTGCGTTATAGAAGAACACCCTCTTGTGAAACACTTACTTGACAAGTAATACGTATTACAGCCCTACCCTTTTTTAAATCGAGCCTGTATATCCCTTATATCCATTTAGTTTCCTGCTGTTCATAGATGGCGATACCCATTTTCATTTATATTAGATTGCTCAATGGTTTTCATTCAATAACATGATAAAAATAACCATTTAATAAGTATCTAACCAAAATGAAACTCTACATTATATTAACTAAAACAATATCAATAAAAACCCCAAAATTTGTTCAAACACTCGTATAGTACACATTATAGTAATCGCCTGGGGACAAATTGTTCATATTTTCACGGGAACACATTGCACCGGAATATAACCGGATTGCCGTAATGAGGATTGCGGCGCGCGTACATTAAGGACCAGCGGAATAACGGCATTAACAATTATAATCCCCGTTCAGTGTGCTTATAGTGTGATTAAGCACGCTTATGTTATTGCACACAGTAATAACTAAAGCCTTGTAGTATGCCATTCACGGTTATAGCAACAGATAATACACTCCTATTGAATTTGGACTTCACAGATAAAAACATTGAGTGCCGTATCATAGAGCTCTGGATCAAGCCTTTGATCCAGACGCTCAATTGGTGCCCCTTGAGATGTTAAGAGGCGCCTATTACGCCATTGACTACAACTGACATAATCACTGACCAGCCAGTCCATCTCCCTAGGTATAGCAAACCTAACCTAGCTATAGGATATAAACAATACGGATTGTTTTGAGGACTACGGATGGATAATAATAATGGATTGCCTTTTCCTGGGAAATTCATAAGCACATTCTTTCAGCTCAATGATTGACCACAACTCAGAAAAAGTCCCTGTTATTGTGAAATCTGAAGACCAGCTTCATAAATTCATTAAAAAATAATAAAAAAACATAATTCCCTTTAGTAAATAAAATATGAACGTTATAATCGATGGCACAATCAACAGAGCAGTAAAGCGACTCGCCGCCAATTCGCCAACAGCGCTCACTTTATTCCATTCGAGTCTGGCTCGTCACTTTTATTCCACACTTTGGCTTCCACCTCAATTCAGCCACTCTCGTCTTTCCCTGCATCTGAATTTACTGAATTATCACCACGTACGAAATTCAGTTCTAAACTATCAAACTTAAGGTTCAAATTAGAGGCAGAAAAATTCTATCTGCAATGTTTTTACTTTTCATTGCGACGGAATATGATGCAGAAATGTAAGATGTAACGACAATTGAGTGGGGGAGAGGGGGGCCGCGAATGTGTAGTGCGTCTTTGTCTCAACCGGGGGTATTTTTTTTCAAATACCTAGTGCTCTTTTTGACGTCTGTCAGGAGGTTTCAAAGGTTTCTGTGAGCTGCAATTTTGTGTAATTTCTGTTGCCTTCAGGCGATTATCTTCCGATTTCAGAATATTGTAGAATAATGAAGCGTTAAATAAAAGTCGTTGCAGACATTTTGTGGGAGCTGTAGACTTGGAGCTCGCATCTCTTTTTTAACATCTCCGGGGAGGGTCATATTTCTCGTTCTTATGCGAAATGTATGTGGTAATGTGATATTTGTTTCAATTTACTTACACAAATGTATTTCAAAATGAAATAATGTCCCACTGAGTTCAGTAAAAATGCGAATTTTAGAGACATTAAACTCAAGAGATGTTATTTCATATTTTAAAAGCTGTTACGGAATAATTCTTTTGGACAATTTTTTTTTTTTGCCAAATTCATATTATAATAACAAAATGTTTACATTTCCAAACCACATTTCATAATGTGGTTAAGAAATGTAAATATTTTGAAGTGAGAAAAAAAACGCACTTCTACCAAAACAACTATCATCGAAATAAATGAAAATCAAAAAAATGGAACTCACCCAAACACAGACCCGTAACCTACCCCAAACAGCGCTACTCCGCGCCTACCGGTGCTTATTTCATATTTCCTGACAAGACAATGGAAAATTTGACACCTGAATCTGAAACAATGTTTCGACGGCGCACTCACGGCCCTCCAGGGATTTCAATATCGCTTCTCAGTAACAGCCGGGAGGTTGTCTTACGATATGAAGCGAGGCGAAGCCTGTTTGTATAGCTTTCTATGTTTAGTATGTTTACCAGTTTATGTAATTATGGGCGATATTTTTGTTCCTTTTGTATGGGTTTATATGGCGAAAGGTGTGTAGGTGTTTATATGGATTGTGTGTTGTGTTTTGTCATTACATTGATTATTTAATGGGATTTATTTTACGTTGTAAGTGTTTGGGTAATTTTACTTTAAACCATTAACCCTACCATATGAATTTATTTGGCTTAATAAATAACATTTTGAGGTCCACCGCTAGATTGGAATATGAAATTGAATCACATGCAGACATTTCAATAAAATTCACAATCTTTTAAGATAATATTTTTTATTCCCTCTTGTACACAAAAATAAAGAACAAAAGCATCTGAAAATTCAAAAACAATTTCATGAACAAAGAATAAGGTCTTGTAGATCATTCCTCTTAGATACGAGAGCACTTTATAGTACCATAAGTTGTGTAAGCATATCTCCGAAGTCGTTTGGGGATTAGTATTATATTGTGGTCGGAGCGAGGGCGCCGTAAACACGGGATTCGTCATCAAAACTTTATTTATTGCTTGTCTATTATTATTGCTTATGACTTGAGATTATATTATGCCTTGAAACTGCTCCTTTGGGTGTTAGCTTGTTAAGTTTGCTTGTTTTATTTGGTTGACCTTGAAATTACATGTGAGTTCTTTTTTTTACTATTTGTCAGTTTCATTTGGATCTGCGTTATTGTTGGTTATTCGACTATTATTGTAAGAAATTATTATTATTCATTTATTCAATAGACTTTTTAGTCCACAATAGGTGTTAGTACTTAACACTATATTAGTCCTGAAGTAAATACTATTTCTTTTTTTTTATGTTATCCTACACTCTCCCACTGCGCAAAGACATCCCCGAAATCGTTCCAGACGTCCTTTTCCAGAGCCACCTCAACCCAAGCCTTACTATATGCGTCTCGGTCGTCTCACCACCTCTTCCTGGGCTATACTATACTATCATTGTCATATTTTATTACTTACTTTATCAAGAGCAGTAGTATCTCTTAATGTTACGATGCTATGATAAGATTGTATGTTTCCGTGACATCTCGTATCACTAAAGTCTTGTTAAAAAATTAACTGAATTGGCATTGTGACGATCGAGAGACAGACCACAATTACAAAAAAAATTACTTATAATTAGTAGAACCGTTAGTTACCAGACATGTTCTTTCCTCTGTCTCTTGCAAAAAATACGATAATTCTCCAACTTAAAATACAAAATTTAAACTCAAGGGTAAAAACGAGTAGCAGTATACAAGGCAGCAAGTTCAAAGGGGCCCTTCATATCGTATTCGTGCACGCACCGGGCGTACGGAACGTACCGGGCGTAACGTCTGAGCCTCCAGTAATATTTAAACTGCACCAGCTTCCAACGTTCTAAGTATTTACGTGTGGAGCTGATGTATCTAGTGAAGTTACATGGGTTGATTTATTTGTGTGTATTTTTATTTGTAAAGCAACTGCCAGGTTACTTAAAGCTAATAACTGACGGAGATATTTTACAGATTTTTGACTCTCCTATTGCCTTTTGCTGTTGCATTGACCATTATTCCTGTTCTTTCTTACCATCATTTATTTCAAATTAAGACAAACATTCGTGACGACCTCAACAATGCACCTTAATCTCTACTCAATTCGACAACATTACGACAGACAAGTGCTAAGAATCCTCTTTGTTACCGACCACAACATACAAGCTCAAAGAAATTGTAGGAAAGTATTTCCTTTGCGAGCCGGCCGCTTCTGAGCGCTCACGTGAAATTGTAAAATATTGCAAAACGCTATCCCGATGGTGGATTATTGCGGTAACGAGGAATTTCCAACTGACATCGTCGGCGGATGCACGTACACCGATCTCGATGCACTTAGTACTGGGAACTTTCTCCTTAGTATTAGAAGATCTTTTTATAAAACCAACTCTCAAACAGAAAAGAATTTTACTACTCACAAATAAAGTCGATAATCGTATCGAAAAATCTAATCTTACTGTTTAAGAGACTTTCAACAAAAAGGATGTAAGATTTGGTTTGCAGATTACAGAATTTGAACCTTATGAATTTGAAAATTACTTTGTTTTTGGAAATGAAATAGATGAGTTTATATTCGGAAAGGATGAGGGAGAAACTATAGCATTTGTAGACTAAACTGCGGGATGCAGGCAGGCAAGACTGAATGCGATGTAAGTAAAGGAATTCTTTTTATTTTTCAATTAAGTCTAATGAAATCTACGGGGTGGTTGGTATAGCGGATGTTACAGCTCGATAGTTTGATTTAATAACTTTCCAATTTGTGAGATTCTTTATAGACTTTCAATCGGAAGAATTTTTAATTACACTTTATGATTCTTCTTCTATATTAAGTGATTTTTCCTTGATATCTGTCGCTTGGAGTTCTTTGTTATTTCCAATCAGTTTTATACGAGGAAATAGTTCTTGGTCTAGTTTTATTGTCACCATATGATTTGAGGGTTCTTATGTATCGAACGGGATGCGACAAAGTCTTGCAGGATTTATTTTTGAAGTAGATTTGTTCTATTTTAAGAACTTTTTTTAATCTCGTGTATTCTGTACGAGTATTTGAGCGTGTATTTTAATCTACTTTTCGAATTTAATTCTTAATAATATCGTTACTCATTTCTAGGTCTTTCTCGAGTAACACATAACATAACGCCTGTAATACCCGAAGGGTTCGGCAGAGGTGTAGTTGGTCTGTGAGTTAAACGGTGCTGATCCATGCATCATGTTCATGTACGGGCGCCGTCAGTATAGACTGGTCATCAATAAATCAAAATTAAAAAAAAAGCAAAAGAAAAAAAAATGCCACGACTTATTTTAGTTTTTGAATTGTTTTTATCTTTTTATTACGGACGCTTTTTACAAGCACATCTTTCTACATTAGTCTCACATGTATAATTTCAACATGAATGATGTAACCAATATTTTGTAACAATATTAAGATTTAAAAGAGTGTCCGTGGAGTTTCTTGCCCGTTCTTCTTCATATTTACCTACGCGTTGGACTGGGCAGCTAGCTTCATATTTCTGACTGACTGACCCCTTGACAATTCAAAAGTTTAATTGAAATAAATGCTTTGAGATTGTACTCATAGTACACCCACATTTCACCAGTTCTGTTTTAAGTCAGATGTAATAGGGGGTGAGCTTATTGTCATCAACCGGCCACAAATTCAGATTCCGGGCTGCTACTGAGAGATTCCTGATGGAAAAACCCAAAGTCAAAGTCAAAGTCAAAGTCAAATTCAAATAATTTATTTCAATTAGGCACAAAAAAGGCACTTTTGAACGTCAACATTTACATAAAAATAATAATTGATTCTAGTTGCCCCTTCCAAAAGGTAGTTTTAGGCCAATAACACTTTGCCCGACCTGGGGATAGAACCCAGGACCTCCATGCTCAGCAGTAGCACTTGCGACTACTAGACCAACGAGGTAAAACGAGTAAAGTAGCAAATTAAAAAGTTAAGATTGAATTCAGATCAGACACTTAGAGTTAAATATTTGTACCAGTAGAGTTTTAGTTTTGTAGCAGCAACAGACGAATAACTACTCGAAAAAATACATAGGTACATACACAGTAAAAAGTTCCATTTATTATAAAGAGTAAATTTCTAGCATTTAACATTGTCATCACACATAAAGGCCTTCAACAATAGAACTTGAGACGGTTTGCGGTTCAGTACCGCACTACTTATGGCCTCCATTCAACTCTTTTCTTTCATAAATTCAAGTTTTATTTCCTCCACATTTTCAAGCACTTCATATTATAAAGTGGCTCTTGTTGCTAATACTATTTAATGTTATAAGTGGGGTATAAAAGGAGTAATTACATGCTAGTGTTTACATTAGTTGTAAAAGTCGTGTTCATTTTGTTCGGTGGAAATGTTGTGAGAATTTAAAATGGGTGAAGGAAATGAAGGTAGGTACTTTGTTCGTGTGTAATGCTAATATTATGTTTTGTACACGTGAACTTACTAATGTATAGTTACTTAATTAAACTCAATCCTAAAAAAAACCACTTTACTATGCGTTTATTAAAAGGGGATTTTGAACTAAGAATTTTCATGGCTAGCAAAACTGAAAACCAATTCCTACAATCTATTCATTCGCCTTTAAAATAAATCGATTCAATTAATCATTGACCTAATAACTCACATACAAAGAAATATACCGTGAGTAAAATTGAAAGCAATACGTTAGGAAGTTTTCAGAGTGCAGAGCAGGGAGGTGATTTGTCGCGAGCAATGGCCGGGACGTGGTTAACTGCCGCCGCGCGCCGATAGATGGCGCTGTCCACCGGTCAGTAAGACGTGGCTCGTTTGATGAGCATAATGACGGTATTAGAACTTACGTTAAAAAGTTTAAAACAGTTTTTCAATAATGTTTATTTCAAATAGGTACCACTATTGGTTCACAGAATCTAGCAATTCTTTAATTTAGTTTTTAAATTAGGTTACTCACAATCCAGTCTAGATTGCGAGTAACTGCCGGTTTCCCGACTCTTGGTAGCAGAAAGAACCGTTTAGTTTTGGTCGGTAGGAGTTTGACATAACCTCCGTTCTCAGGTGATGGGTATCCATGAGGATCACAACACAGAAAAAAAAAGGCGACCCACCATGCTTCGTGACGCTACAATGCTTCCAACGTATATCCATGCATTATGTATGTCTTTTTTGTCTGTGATATGATATCCTCCATATAAAAAAAATGGAACATAAAAATGCTGGTATGGTTAGAGCTATAAATACTTCCTACAGACGCGGCCCACACAAACGACTAAACTACAACTTTAACCGGCACTTTTACAAGAAGAAAACTTCCACAGTCCTGCAAAGTTTTTCAAGAAGCACCCTGGAACTACTTTTCCTATTACCACGTTATCTCAGACACAGGTCATGTAGATAAACGCGGCGCGTCCCAGACCCGAATCTCAGCGAGGTAATCGAGGAAATGCGAACCGCTAAACTATCTCCAAGTTAACTTCATAAATCAATCGTCTGTTTCCTTAAACTCGTTTAAACTTGCACTAAACCGAGCAGCTGCTTTAATCGCTGCGAAGATTAAGAAAATTAAATATTCTGGGTGACCTATGTTTTTTAGGTACTAGAATTTAGGTACCATTTTTTCTAAAACGTTTGTTAATCGTGGTGATAAATATCAAAGAGTTTTTGTCCAACAATGATCGAGCACCGATCAGCTACAGGTTTCTCTGTACTGACTTATAATATTGTAGTAAATTAAATAATCCTTTGAACTGTATACCGAGGCATGCCTAACTATATACTGTGCCAAGGTAGTAAGAAACGCTGGCTGGAGAGACCATTACCCAGGAGTGGAACAATATAAGTAACTAAAAAATACAATTTTCCATAAAAAAGCTCAAAGTAGAGCGGTAAAAAGATATTTTTAAGAAACTTGCCACATCAAAAATTACACCAGTTGCATATAAAGAACAGCCACAACCTTTTTAAGTTCGCCAATCTGTCTTATAAGAAAAGGCGTATATCCCGGAAGGCTGCCTCTCGTTACGATTGAGTGAAGCGCTGAGTCGCGCGCCTTTCGGTGCGCCTCTTCACTCGAGAACCTTGTTATGTCAAAGGTTTTCGGTATCTCGAACTACACACAGATGGCTTATCATTATGATCATTTTGAATTTTAAAAGTTTTTCCGAAGTAGGTAGAGAGAGCCATTTGCTTGTTTCGTAAAAAAAATATTGAATGAATACAAAAAAATAATTATTACTGACTAGTTTGTCTGCCAAAGGAGAATCCCAAAACATGTATGGACAAAAAACCCCGAGTCGATAAAAAATAATGGATAGAATATTCAAATTCATTTATTTCGTGAACACAGGGTACATACAGTAGATGTTTTCATAAATAATAAGATCCGAGCTGTGCTCCGCCAAAAGGCATACAAAATTTTAACAGGTTTTACAATATGCTGATTACATTATTGAAAATATGTGGCTTTCGGCTTCCGAAAGTGTCTTTTTACACCCGATATTATCGTTATCAACTTGAAAGAATCTAGAAAACTAGCTGGTTGTTGCATATTGTCTTCATTCCTTAGGTTAATTATTTTAATACAATATGCTGATTACATACGCACAACTTTCTTTCAACGACGACCATTTATGTTTTTTTTGTTTATGCATCAGGCATCCTGTCCGAGTAGGTTTCTAGATTATGCATTAATGAGGGCTGCTGTGATTCTAGAGTCACTCATTGCATTCGCCGCTGTTTTGTTGACGACCTGCTCCTTTTTAACCACAAAAAACTTTAATTCGATTCAACACATTTGTTGTGAGAAACTAATTTCACATTGGATATCTATAACTATCGTACATGTTTGTAAAAGTTTTTCTGTCGACGTTGGTTTTTTTTGGGCATTCTCCTTTGTTTATTATGGTATTTTTTAATGTGATTGTTGTGTTGTTGTTGTTTTGTGATTTTATGTAAGTCATCAAGGTTATGTAATGCTAGAACAAAGTTGTGAATTTTATTACCTCCCGATTAAAATATTTTAAAAGATTATCTCACATAACTTACCCCACTCTTCTTCAACAAATCAGCTTATAAAGTTTCACATATGCATAAAATTGCAATATTCAGTATCCAATGCTGCAAATCCGTTGCAGGCGCTTGCCATAAATCCTGCTAAGCGCGCAACGAAAGATATCGTGGCAAGTGAGACGATTAATTTGCAATTCGAACGACGCGAAAGATTTTTGCCCGTGGGAGGTAGTCTAGTTACTTAATTACGTACGACGTTAGTATTACTTGCATTTGGGATTCAGAAAAATAAAAGACAATAAAATAAGTACTTTGCACCTAATATAACGCACAAAATTAAAAATAAAGTAGATAAATAAAATAAATGGGGAAAATATTCGTCAGATTTGCGTAAAATAGCCACAAATACAAATAAATAATATATAAGAGAACAGTTACAATATTTTAATTTATATTTGTAGTACACAAAAATAAAATTATTAAATATAATATATTTTTTTACGTTTAGTCTTTATTTTTTATTTCTGCCAGATTTTTTTATTTTCGATATTTTTGGTTGGTATATTGGCGTGTGCTAGCTGTCATATGGCTATTAATTTATAATTTAAATTATGTTTTGTGTTGCGTAATGTAAATTATTTTGCATACTATAATATTTTATATAATATTTTTTTTCTAACTGAACAGACAGCTGTGCTACTGGGGAGTTTGTTGCGCCACTTCTTCTTCCCAGCTAATGCACTAGGAAGTGGTAAAGGATGGGCGTTTTGGGGGACTGTCTTATGTAATTTTGAAGTTCGTAAAGTGCTGATTCTCTTTCTAGTTTGAATAAATTACTTTTGAATTTTGAAATTTTGAAGGTGTAATAAAAAACACGTGCTAATGACAAACTCGGAGATGTGTATGTGATCTTAAACTGGTCAAAATAATAATATTGAGGTAGTCCACCACAAAGGTAAAGGCGTTATATTACGTCGTAAAACATCGAAGATCACTACCTAAGTATCATCAATTTATAAAAAATCATGACGTAATTCGCAATATGCCATGGAGTCAGCTGATATGTCAGAATGTCAAAATCTTGTCGAACAGAGTTGATATATGATTAAAATGACACATTACTGTATCGTATCAAAATGTAAAATGAACAAAACAATTCGATATGAATTAACTGCGATATTACGATAAATAACAACAAAAATGATTTCCCATCAAACATATTAATGTGTGTATTCTATGTGTATTAATATATTTTATTTTGGAAGTATTTAATGATGTTTTCACAGGATTATGTCTGTGTTAAAATTAAATTCACGTTGCATTTTATTTTTAGTTATGAGTCATGAAACAGTTTCATTATTTACATTAAATTCATATTACCGTTGTAATTTTACAAAAAGCCTTCACTCGATTGCGTATTGAGATTTATACATTACCGTCGACCGAGTATCGATTGTTAACCAAACCTTAACGATCGCATTATTCATACTACGGTATGCACGAAATCGTGCTCGTAGGCCGTAGCACCCCGTAGCACCGTAGCCGCGTAGCATGTACGTAGCAATCAAAATTCTGTACGTAGCCGGCAGATTTCGCATCGTTCAGTGGGCGCTCGCGGACGCAACTGAAATTAATTATTACCAGTACTGCTATACACTTTCAGGCGTATTTTTGAATGCTTGAGTAATTGTTATAGACTTGCGTTCAGAAAACGTGTTTGCTATAATAATAGGAACTTACATTTCCACGAACCCTTTCGGCCAATACAGGATCAGGCACGATGCTATGTTACTTAAGGGTATTTTATTATTAACTAGCTGGCACCCGGCGCGTTGCTGCCGCGGTGCCACTTACTGTAAGTTAATTGTTGTATGCCTTCCTACCTTCGCAAGTTGACAAAGTTTTATCGCAATCGGATTGACTCTATGGCAGCGCTTAAAATACGAACAAACAAACATTGATTTATATACCAGATCTTAGAATTGACCATTTCATACAATGGCCAGCTAACATATCGTTTAAACGTCAATGTTTAATGATATGAACAGTTAAACGCACGACTACTTCATGATGTGGCCTAACATTAGTGATCATATCGTAAAATAGTTAGATTATCCACCGGTAGAGGCGTTGATGTCGCTCTGTTTTTATTGTGCATCATGGCGGTGATGATCTGGCCAGGCTACATCATGATGTGACCAGTGGATAATGTTCATTTCATGAAATGATCTATTGTAAGATCTGGCCACGACATATTATAATATAAGAATAAGAAAGACACCTTACAGTAGGAACTTGCGTCATATTTGATGTAATCGTATCCCGTATAAGTGTTTGGCAAGCATTAGGACAGTCTATTCCGTGTTGAGAAAGGAATACCACATTGACCACCACTCATAGGTACTCACTTGATGAGCCTACATAACACATAACAGTTATAACAGTTGCAAAATAGATTACCTCGATATCCATAATGACTATTAAATAATAAATTTCCAATTACAACTTCACATCCCTTATTAACCTCAAATATAAACACACTTAACGGACCGGTTATTGCCATAAATTGTAATAAAATGTTTAATAATGTATGTAATTTGTAAGGTCGGCGTGCAATTACGGGCTATAATTGGGTCAGTCGGAGTGGCCCCGGCTAATAGCTTAGCCTAAATCAATTGAACATAGCTGATAATTGTGACGGAGCAAGACTTAATGGAATCTTTGCTAATTCAATGTTCTTCAATTTGCATTCATCTTAAGTGTGAGAGTGGATTAATTTGTGAAGATCAAAGTGGGGGTTTCGTTTTATTGACTTCTGTGAGGAGATGTTGAATGGTGTATATTGATGGATTTTACTGTATATTATGTTTTATGTGCTGCAAGACACCTAGCGTGACACCTTTAAAATATTGAGCCAACGCTTCATCTGAAAATAATCTGTCAATGAAAGAAAATTATTATAATTAGTACAACTATGTCTGCACTTTTTGATGAATAACTCGTAATAAGAGGTGGTGACTACTGCGGTGGGACAGATTGATAAGTTTAGAAATCAGAAGAAGAAATAAACGAAAATCTTGCAGACTATACATAGTCCAGTCATTGGGTAGGTTCTGCCTTACAAAAGGTCAAGGAGAGTTCAAATTTGGCAGAGTGTTACAAGTTGGTGTCCTAATTAATATTCCGAATTTGCGACCTTGAGCGACCGCCGCTCGCGCCACCGTATTAGAAAAATGGTACCAAAAAACATTTTTTCGAGAATATCTTCTCTCCAGTGTCATCTAGGTTATAAATAGTCAATAAATAAATGATAGAACATGAAATTTCCTGCAACTTTTGTGGGAACATATTTTAATTAGATAATTAGTTCACGAGTTACAGTACAAGTCAAGTTCAGAAAATTTATACAATTCGTAAAATCGCTAAATTTTTTCAGTTATTTTCAGTATAAATCGATTACTAGGGTTTTTTACTCATTTCCGCACCATCATGAGGTAGAGTGAGAGGTGCGTTTTTTTTTCATGTTTCATGTGGTATCCCCAGTAGGCCTAATCCACAATTCGTTATTAATTAATGGTGTTCAAAAACCTTGAACAAAAACCTATGAACCTGGAACATCTAGTTGTTCCAGGTTCACATGAATTGATATCTTCTTGTAAATTATTTTCTTCCTCTTTCGAGTCTTCTTCGACGTCGTGTGCCAATTATTTCGCAACCGTCAGATCTTCTTTCTCGTCGTCGTCGTGTTCTTCTCCTCCAGAGCCAGCAAAAATCTTTGCGTTGTTTTCCCTCGCGTCTCCATGGCAGCATGTGCAGATAACATTACATTTCTAGCCTGATTTCCTACACCCACAGGCTCGACCACACCTCTTCTTACACTTGCACGGAATTAATTTAAGAAGTGCTCCGGGTGCTGGATCTTTTGTCGCTTTCACTGGAGTAAACCCAAACTTGATCCTTTCCCAACCCCATTTGCTCTGAACTCTCGTCAATACTATACCTAGCCTGAACGAGGTGGTAGGTCTGAAGGGAGTGTTGCTGTGCAGCTTGTTTTTTAGGGGGCAATGCAGCAAGATTGAATTGCCTCTTCGTCGCAGATCTTGCGAAATATTTGTACCTCCAATAGGGAGCCCAAAGTAATGACGTTTATTTTTATTCTTTTAAAGCTTGTATAGTTTTAAATATTCAATCTTTGCAAGTGTTTTTATGAATTTAATTTTTCCTGCGTTGACCCAAACAAACCAGAAGCAGTATCATAACCGCGGAACGCATGTAAGAACAATTGTGTTTTTCGCCACTATTTATCTATACTTTAGACCACGAGGAGAGTAAATTTTTCCAACAATATTTCCTCTGCTTGTCTTGCGGAGGTAAACATTTAGATGAGATCTCACCAGTGTTTTAGCTAACGTATTTACTCTAAAGTATTTCTCCCGAGCATGCTCGGCAGATGTTCGTAAAGGTTTGGGTCAGAGAGAGGGGATAGCAGACCCGTCAAGAGTCTTTTGTATTGTGACCTACCGAAGGAATTTTGACCTGCTCTGTTTTGAAGTCCTTTCCGCTAATATGTATTCGTTTAGTCCTAAAAAAAATCATACTGTAATTCAATCTAAAAGTTCTATAAATACCGTAAATTTGTTATGAGGAAATGAGTAAAAAACGGTAGTACGTATTAAGAACGTTTACCCTAAAAGTTGAAAACGTCGCAAATAGCTGTCAAATATTTATTAATTTAATTAATTAATATATATTAATTGTATTTATTTGTTGTGATTAATTTGGCAATATTACTGTATGGAAATATGAAATGTGGCTAACTAGTGAACTAGAATATTAATAATAAATTGCAATTATAACACTCAATTTGATGTTGTAACCGTTTTAGGTGTAAAAATGGCAAAAATAGTAAGTTTCACAATACTTTTTTTTACATCTAAAACTAAATATTCGGTGCTACGATATTAATTACTGCATTTCATAATCAATATTTAGTTCACTAGAGTAACGGCTAGGGCTGCGCAGGGTAGGCTGCGCAGGCTATTAACTGATAAGTAGGTAGTTAGGTATAAGAAATAGGAACAGTTGATAAGTTAATACATATATTTGGTATACGGATAGGTCGCGGGTAAGGTCCTACACTCTGAGTTCTGTTCTGAGCACTATCACGAGTAAATAATAGGGTACCGTCCTTGGCAACACGTAGCGGTAAGCCGCGGAGGCCTGTCAGCACAGGCTCACGGCAGCACGCCACAGGTTTGTCAGGCCTTAGTTAGCCCTCGCTAGCATGCGTAGGTAGCGTGCGGCACAGCTGTAGTTAGCGTGCAGGATAGCCACGCATCAGCAGTAGGTAGCGTGCAGGATTGAGTAAAGGGTCCTGCCCTCAGCCCGTAACAAAGAGCCCTGGAAGCGTCATAAGGAGCGCATGTTAGATGTGGTGCAAATAGAAGCAAGCCGCATGCGATGTGCCAGCTTCTTCCCATTTTTTAAAGCCAAGGATCGGTGTGGGAAGCATTGTAAGTAAACGCTCAGCACATTGCAGCGGTTTACAGGCAGAGAATTTGCAATCATAGCGTGGCACATTGACAGATGCTAAAATTAGCTTAATTATGTGAGCAAGCGTGCACAAAACACAAAGTAAACGTGATCATAACAGATAGCTCACTAATCACTAACAATAGCACAGCAAGGCACTACACCACCTTGATGCAGCAGCAATATATACATATTATCATCTCCTGTGCGCTGGATAACTCTCAGCCGCGTGTCGGACATTGACACACGCGAAATCAAATACTACTTAGGTGATAAAATCAATATAGATTATCCAGCGCAGAGAGTCAGGCATTATTACCAAACTAATGTGGAACTCACCCTAGGTCGGGACACACAGAATTCTGAGGATCAAGGATTTGGTTCCACCAGCTCTGCAAGCGGAAACGAAATGAACGAGCGTCCCCGGATAGAAAGTTAGTGTTGTACCCCGATCCTAGTGATGTGATTAGGAACTTACTAATTGTGATATTTTAGCATCACTCGACTAATTATAGTTGTGATTCCACACAACGCTACACTAGTTAGCCACATTTCATATTTCCATACAGTGATATTCCCAAATGAATAAATATAGTGAAATATTTGACATCTATTTGCGACGTTGCCCACTTTCAGAATAAACGCTCTTAAGTTATTATCGATAATTACTAAAATTTTGAGAAAAAATGTTGCGATTTTGTGAATTGTACAAACTTGCTGTAACTCGTGAAATATTTTGTCTGATTAATATATGTTTCTTACAAAGGTCGCAGGAAATTTTATATTCAAAATTTTTTGTATTGATCATATCTAACCTAAATGACGCTGGAGAGAAGATATTCTCAAAAAACTTAACTTACAAAAAACTGGTTTTTGGTACCATTTCAATATGGCGGCGCGAGCGGCGGTCGCTCAAGGTCGCAAATTCGGAATATTAATTAGAACACCAACCTGTAACATTCTGCCAAATTTGAACTCTCCTTCACTTTTCGTAGGGAAACCCCCTCTTATAATGTCTACAATGACTAACATGGACTAACAACGAATCTGCACTCCACATCTCAACTTAAAACAAAACAAGTTCATCGACCCATAACCTCATTCACACAAACTCAACAGCTTCCGTTCTTGACTTTAAAACAAAAACCATCTAATTTTCTCTTAGCTGTAAGCCCATAAATCCACAATGGCGCCGCAGATCCGCGATAGAAGAAACTGTAACGCGTTAACGTTCCGACAACAAAGAGGCATTCAAAACGATCTTCGTCTTAGTTAAGAGGCTGACACTCGAAACGCGTTCGTCAATGCACACTCGAGTTATTGCTTTCGAAACGAGCGCTTCCCTTAACTTGTACCAGAACACACCGTTATTCCTGCCACCCAAATCTTTCATAACCAAAATTCGTTTTACATTACTTGCTGTTTCAGTTACAGAAAATTTGGTCGGTTACTAACCAGCAATGGATCTCGTGTGTATCAAGATGGTCGTGTTAAATGAAGCATACCGATCCTTCGATGCTCGGGTATCGTGAGAGGTGCACGGTGTAAGTGCAGGGATGCATTATGCAGTTGGCGAGTCGATGGAATTACTACAGCCGGGGCACTGCGAGCATCATCGTAAACTTAGTTCAGGTTCGCTAATGTTTAGAGATGGTTTAACCGACTGTTAGCAACTTTGACAGCGGGCTTAACTCGTATTGTGGAGGTTTGGGCTATATTGATTTTGATTGTAGTGTCTAAAATCTAAATGCGGATTGTAGTTTGTATTTGAATAGTTGTTTCTTACTATGTAATGCCTAACTTAGTTCTTGTAGTACGTTGCTGTTGTAACAAGAACAAATCAAATCTTTAGGTCACCTGTACCTTTTGCTTCAGAATTTTACAATGCTACCTATATAATCTATTTTTTTAATTCAATTAGCCACGAGGCAGTTTTACATAACGATTTTATTCATACAAACTACTTATCGCACCAATGAAACTTTTATATTCCTTTTTAGAAGTTGCTTTTTAGAATTACATCGCTTTCAAAGTTGTCTGCTTATTTTCTTGTATTGCAATAATACACAAAGTCTTACCCAATGGATAGCCATTACTTCTCAATGGCGTTTACAATCTGCGCGGGAAAATGAACAGCTGACACTTGTACTTCTTTTGTTTTTAGTTGGAACATGCAAATGTGGCCATGTTGCTTGCTTTGTTGTCGAGGTTTTTCTAGAATATTCCTAAAATACGTTTTGTTAACGAAAAATGTTTATACTAATTATCAAACTGACTGTCGGTAGTCAGTTAGATTTAAGAAAGGCAAAAGTTATTAACTTTTTCGCTTGGAGTTCTTTGTAGTGTTTTATTTTGATCACTAAGTAGGATTATTTAGATAAATTAAAGCTTTACAATAACCATGAACATTCAAGATATTTTGAGTGAAGTGCAAATATTTTATTTGATGCAGGAGTTTATGTATTTAATACTAAGCAATAAATAAAAATAATGACATTCAAAATGCAAATGTCAGACACTTTTATTAGTGTAGCTCACTTGTAATGTAAATACTTCAAACCCACCTAACACATAAGCACCACCCAGCTGTATAATCCCGTGCGCTGCACATTCTGTTAATCCATCAGCACCATGTTTCAAGCTCATTAAGCATTAAATTTAAACGCTGCTGCTGCAGCATACATCACGAGCTGTTTCGCCTGATGCGTTGCACCAATACTGCTCACTCGCTTGCGATAACTGTAGGCGATAGTAACCAGTGTGATGGTGTACATTGCTGGCTGGATACGGTGAGATTAACATGTGAAAATAATGGTGGAGGTAAGGAGCAGGATGCGGGTTTAAAACATGGCAAGTTACCATAATTCTAAACTTTGAAGTTATGTGTCTATTACGTTATTCATAGCTACCAATGTCTTGAGTAAAAATAAAAATATAAGGCGACTTCCGATAATTAGGTCCTAGTTGGACCTAATTATCGGAAGTCGCCTCACAAGCAGGGCAACATACAATGTTGTTATCAGTGCTCGTTGTTCTTCAGTATTTACCCTGTAACCAAAAGAAAATACCTAAAATTCCTGAATATTCACGGTTACCCATTGTTTTAAAGATTTGCATCAGTATTTCTAGTAACAGGGTTATGTATTGTGATTTCAATAAATTACTTAACATGAAATAGAACGATGTTGCTGGTCCTTTTCACCTAACTTTACATTCCCATACACATTCCCGCAGTAGATCATACAGGACCACAAAACAGCAACGCATCACAATTTCGCTTACCGCGATACGACCGCTCGTATCTCTGGGTACAGGCATCAGGTAATGCCAGTGATTCATAGCGCGGTGGACGGCCACGCTCCCTACTCATCAATATCGGAAAACGTCGGCGTTTGATACTGGTCGCCGTTATTACACGATGTAGTGGCGATCAACGATGCCGATTCAACGTGCGATGGCGGTAATCTTTTGTTAAATGTTTGCTGGTTGCTTAATCTGTGGGTGCAATTGTTGAAAGGGAGATGAGTAGAAAATGTAATGAAATAGGCTTCTAAAATCGCACTTCGCGCCTACTTTCATACAGCTGCTAGATTGAGTGTTAAGATATCAATGTTAATATTCAATCTAAATAATTAATGGAAGATATGATCAAAATGATAAAACTTAGAGTGAGGTCGTGAGTTTTTCAATTACCTTTGTAGATTCCAGGATTTGAACCATCTTTAGTTTGGTTCAAACTTTCCGTGAGCCATTATTTTTTTTATGTTTTTTTTTAAGTGTATAAATCTGGCCACCACTAAATTCAAGTGAAGGAAAATTTCCTGGAAATCAGGATATTTTGGCTTGTAATCAATGCTCGTTCCCACTGAAGGAAAAAGTCTTTGCCATGCAAAGGGACAATAAAATTGTAGGCTAATTCTGTTAATATTAATTATACACCTAAGTAATAAGGTCATTAATACAGGCTGTTATGAATGTAACAGTCTCGTGTGAATGTAGCAGTATCGTGTGAGTTCAGTGCGTCGTGATTATGACCAGACTAATCTGTTTAGGGTTCACGAAAATTTGATAATTACGGTCAGCTTCATGATTTGGGTTTAATTGATATCTGCTTCATTTTCCAGTTCACATAGTTAGAACTAAGATTTGTGCTAAATACTTTGTATGAAATGAAACGTGCTACTTCGGACTTGTAATTTATTTTTTTCTGACAATTCTAGTCCATAGTTAATACATTTAATGATACATAATGATACATTAAATGATAAACGATTTATTATAAACCATTTTAAATTCTAAACAGATAAAAACCCAAAGTAAAATTGTGATTAATTAAATTAATATTAATTAAATTAACATTTTTATAATTTTTTGTCAATTTTAATATTGTTTGGCCACTCATTCGACAACTCATTAAAAAAAATATTAAAATTGACAAAAAATTATAAAAATGTCAGAATCGAAAATAAAAAATGTCAAATTATAAAATGTTTTATAAATGTCGAAATATTAAAAAAAGATAAATTATATGAATTGCAAATAATATAATAAGGTCCGATAAACAGTCGCTTCTTGTTAATCGTTGATGTCTCTCAATGTAATCTTCGTTTTCCTATTTATTTATTACACGTTTCGTTTTCAGGATTTGCAATAGGCCTCTGCCCAATCTGCCCAGTAAAGGGCACACACTATTTGCGGTAGTAAAATAACATTATGTAAGCTTTTGATACAGAAATCGTTACAGCCGATATGTTGTGTTATGGCGATGTAGCTGTGCGAGTATGCGCTGAGGTTTATGGTTAATTTAAAGGAAAACGGAAGATTATTTGGTATGAAAAAAAAACTTTCAAAGATGTAAATCCAGGAAAATAACGGAAAACGATAAGCTAAAGGTTTTGAAATCAAATCTATTTATTATTTCAATTTTCTATTTTTATAGGAGAATATTATTAAGATTTTGGAAAAACACATCGCCACTTTTCCTACTTACTACCTACACCTACTTACTAACGACCTTAATACCTACCCAATATATCTCCAACTAGTTATCAGTTAGTGAACTAATGAGAATAAAATACAGAACCCTCACTGCGCATGCTCCAAGCAGTTACCCTGTGCCGATGTTTGGGCACCCCTGACCTGCCCTGTTGGCTCATTGTTGCCCCTACTTAGTGTGTCAGGACGGTCTATGAATGTTTCGTAGTTAGCATGATTGTAGATGTATCTGCATAATCTTATGGTTAATACAATGTCAACATAGAAACGTGATTTGCAAACAAAACTCTGAATAACGTGTAAAGGTAATCTTGTTTTGTATTTTATAATCTTTTAAAACGCAATCGTATTGAAATAGTAGTCTATGTTTGGGATACAATAGACGTAAGTCTTGTATTTAAAATTGTATAGTGACATCATAAAATCCGCTTAAATAGTAATTGATTGGCAAAAGAGAATAGACAAGTTCGTAGAAGGCCAGGCATTGATGGCCTAAGGCATAAGAATCAGTTACTGCTTTATTAGAAATTGGAACAGTACAACAAACAACCTTCAGAAATGAGAAAGAATGAAGAGAGCTATTTGTCCAGCAGTCGGATTACCATTTATGTTAAAGGTATTAATTTATCATTCATCATTAGGGTTCAAAAACAGGTGCAAGCCCGATGAACTTATAATATTATGTTCTAGCTTTCACCCACGGCTGTGCCCGCGTGGAGGTCTGAAATTAACGCACGGGAACTTACTACCGGGAAAAATATTATTCTTTATGTTAATTCAGGTTATAAGCTATCTGTGTGCTAAATTTAATCCAAATCCGTTCAGCCATTTTTGCGTCATTGAGTAACAAACAAACAAACTTTCAGATTTATAATATTAGTAAGATTAGGATAATTTTAGCTGAAATGAATAGATTGGCAACACTGCCCGAGTGACATGTCAAAATTTTGTTCCGTATTTTAAAATTAGTTTTAATTATTTTTAAGTGTAATTATAGTGAAATAATATTACTCAATGTAAAATAACTGCATAAACACTCAGGATTATTGTTTTCCTGCAAATAATCGTAGTAAAAAACAGTGTTTGGTTGCCCACCGTTACCGGTAACCTACCACGAACAGCTGTTCGACCTGCGGATTTAAACGGGGAGTATTGTTACTTTTATTATTCAATTAATAAACAGGTCAGGCCTTCATTGATCCTTAGAATCTCTTTTCTTGGTTGACTTGGCACTCAACAGTGGGTCTAAGTCGCTTTGTTTAAGTACCTATAAGATAACGAAACTTATGTATTTTAGTGTATTTTCGAAATACTTTTAATCTATAGTATAATATTAGAATACACAACAACAAGAACGTTGTTTACCGTTTTTGCATCATCAGTTTTATCTACATGTAAAACAAACTTTTAATTTTTATCTAGGCTTCCTACCCACATAAGGAAAAGTAAAATAAGAAAATAGAATCAATGTAACTTAGTATCGATCAAATCAAGTTGCATTTCAATTAGATATAGCAGCCTACCTCATTTCTCTATAAAGCACCATTAACTTCTCCCATTTTTCCTTTCATTTCAAGCTTTCTTTTTTTTTTGTTTGTCTGTCTAAGTAGTTCTCACTGTTCCTTTCATTCTACTTTCAGTACTAATTCCTGAAACCATGCCTGTGATGACCCGTAAGGTTTTTGCTCAGGAGATGGAGCTTAAATTGAGAACGGCCGTTCAAGATCTTGAGGCTTCAAACAGTAAATGTCAACAGCTGTTACAGGAGATAGATGAAAGTGAGAAGGAAGTCGAGAAGGTCGTTTTCAAAAACACAGGCTTAAAACGGGAGCTTGTGGACCTTCATCAGCAATATCTGGATGTTGTTGATGAACGGGACAAACTGCGGGTGGTCACAAATGGTTTCAACAACTGCAGTAACATATATGAGGAGGCTTTATGTAAGGTTAGGGACCTAGACGAAGAATTAATTCATGCAAATGTACGAATTACAAAGCTACAGAAACTAAAAAAATGTACTCAGGCTAAGAAAAATAATAACTTATATAATGAATTATTAAATACTACTTGCAACCCGCATTCCTTAATAACAATAGACCTTACAGAAGATTCTATAATGAAACATAATAATAGTAGTTATAAAGTAAGTCAAAACAAAATTAAAATATATGCAAAGCTAAATAAAATCATAAATAAATGCAATAAATTTAAGAAACAACAAAAACACAGTTCTGATAATATTAAACTAAGGAAAGAACGTGGTTTTCTTATAAATAAATTAAAAAACTTTCAAATAAAATTAGAAGACAGTAAGAACATTTATGAGTTTGACACTCAACAGTTACAGTCTGAAATTCAGGTTCTAGAAGCATCACTACAGTCACTCTATACTAAGTATGTGAGGTCTGAAAAACAAATTCAGGAGCATATCCTTGCTGCAAATGAGTTAGTGGAAATGTGCAATTCTAATATAGATAAAGTGGACCCGCTGACTTCCAGCAGCCCTCAATCTTCATTGCAAAGGAAATCCAATCTTGGCACTCTTCAACCTGAGGTAACGGAGGACCCGCACCAGTTGAGAAGTGCTCAGGTCTCTATTCCCAATAGAGACACACCGGATATTGAACTAGGTCCATTGCAAGTACTTAAATCAGAAGCTAATTCTGTCCCTTGTAGTAGTAAAGTTTGTTACTGCTCCATTATGTTTTCTGATAGTTTTGGAAAAGGGTTAGGAAAATTACTTAGCAACAACTGAGTCATTCTTCTCAAAACTATTGTATGCCACAGAATTCCTACAAACAAATAATGTCTTCATTAACTAGGAAGGAATATGATCCTAATGCCATTGTTACTGTTCTTATAGGTAATAGTTTAAATGTTAAAAAAGATGATATTACTGATAGTGTCACCAATCTATTGAAGTTAAACTGTAAGAAAGTAATTTTGTGTGCTTTTCCATATTTTGAGCACTTGTCAAACAGGCAAAACAATTACATTCACATGTTAAATAATTACATGCATTTCTTAGTTAGTCACCATAGTGACAAGTTTATATTTTTTGATACCAACATTTTTGTTGATAAGCTAAGGTCGACTAGGGATACTGTGTATCTGCCCATTAGTTTTAGACGTCAAATAGCTAGGCTATTAGCTTTTAATATTAACCCAGACATAATTAGTATGTCGAAGTCAACTATAATTAGCACCACAGTTAGTAATACTACTAATGTTAAGGTGGTTAACTCAAATAGTTTAAACTAGTTTGTAAGACAACAGAAAGTACCAATAACAGTATAGTTACATCTAATAACAAAAAGGTATTTTCTAGCACTGTAGTTAACTGTACAAAAGGGGCTAAGCAGAAATCCTTGAAATTATTTCATCAAAACATTCAAGGTTTTTCTTCCAAACAATTGGAAATTGAATTGTTTTTAGAAAAAACAATGTTTGACATTATTTGTTTAACTGAGCATTGGTTAAAAGATTATCAAATGTTAATTAACTATGAGAATTATAGTGTGGTTAGTTGCTATAACCGAAAATCGATGCTGCATGGTGGTTCACTAATCTTAATTAAAAGTTGTATCAAATCAAAAACCCGTAAGGACATAGTTGAACTATCGGTTGAACATAGCATTGAACTGTCTTGTGTTGAGCTAGATAAGCATGTCATAGTGTGCGTTTACAGACCCCCTAATTATCAAAACTACTCTACATTTGAGTCAGTAATGGAAGATGTTTTGGCAAAACTTGCAACTGGTAATAAATCAGTAATTATCTGTGGTGACTTTAACATTAATATTTTAGAAAATAATTCAAATACCACTAGATTTCTAAATCTGTTCAAATCATTCAATTTGTCAAATGTGTTTGAAGAACCAACCCGAATAACTACGACTACTGCTACATGTATTGATAATGTGTTTTGTTGCTGCGACTATTTAGATAAAGCAATAGTTAATTATCTCCCTTCCGATCACAGTGGTCAAACCATAACTTTTGAGTCCAACATTCCAATACAAAAAGTGCAAATACAATGCAGACCAATAACATCTGTTAATTTAAATAAATATAATAGCACTTTAGTTTGTAAGTTAAGTAATCAGGACTTTACAATTAACAATGTTAATATTTTGTATAAAGAATTCTTTTCGTTAGTCCAAACCGAGTTCGATAATTCTTTTAAGAAGAACACTAAGACTATCAGCCCTAAGTTTTTATTTAGTGACTGGGCAACTAAAGGACTCAGGAAAAGTAGGGATAGACTTTTCGAGCTGTATGGCCTTAAGCCTTATATTAACACGGAAACTTTTAATAAATATGTTGCTTCTTACTCTAGAACTTTTAAGAACACTTGTAAGACAGCTAAAGCCTTATACATTAGCAACAAGGTTAAATCAGCAGACAATAAAATACAGACGGTTTGGAAAATTATCAATAATGAAACGAACAGGAACAAAAAGCATAATTCGGAGTACACCCTGAAGGCGTCATGTGGTGGTCTCATTTGCGATAGCAAAGAAGTTGCTCAAGAATTTGTAAATTTCTTTACCAGTGTCCCACTTAAAACTACTGAAACCTTAAATTCCTCGCCCTCGCTCTCTTTTGATTTAGTAAGGGCGAATGTTTCAGCATGCCCGATTGAATTTAACTTTAAGCATATTAACCCCATAATAGTAATAAAAGCTTTTAAGCAAATCAAGATCAAATTGACCGAAGATCTTTGGGGAATGTCCATTAAAATCTGTACCTCCATAATTGAGACCATAGCGCCTTACTTAGCCTTAATATTTAATTTGTGTGTGGATCAAGGAGTCTTCCCGGATTTAATGAAATACAGCAAGGTAATACCACTTTTCAAATCCGGGGACAGTAAAGACACCAATAATTATAGACCCGTATCCGTGTTGCCGGTTTTCAGCAAGGTGTTTGAAAAGGTAATGCTTAATCAAATGCTGAATCATTTTAACACAAATAAAATTTTCCACGATCAACAGTATGGTTTCACCAAAGGACGTTGTACGACCGACGCCGGTGTAACCTTATTAAGACACATTTTTAACGCGTGGGAAGAGGCCCAAGACGCAATAGGAATTTTTTGTGACCTCTCCAAGGCATTTGATTGCGTCGATCACGAAACCTTACTCTCGAAACTTGAACATTACGGACTTGGAAAACTTGCACTCAATTTAGTAAAATCTTATTTAAATGATAGACAACAGCAAGTTCAAATAAACGGTATCAATTCACTAGGTTTAAAAGTAAAAATGGGTGTGCCACAAGGCTCGATTTTGGGTCCATTCCTCTTTTTAGTGTATATTAACGATCTACTCCATTTATTAAAAAATAAACCACAAATGGTGTTATTTGCTGACGATACTTCCTTAATTTTTAAGGTAGATAGACGTGCTACAAATTTTGACGACGTAAATAACGCCCTACTGCAGGTCCAAAATTGGTTCACTGCTAATAATTTAGTATTAAATGGAAAAAAAACTAAGTGCATAAAATTTTCTTTACCAAATGTTAAAAATAGTAATTGTGAGATAGTATTGAATCAAGAGAAACTAGAATTTGTCGATAAAACTGTTTTCCTAGGAATCACGCTCGACTCAAGGCTACAATGGGGTCCTCATTTAACATCTCTTGCAGGACGGCTAAGTTCAACAGCATATGCTGTCAGAAAAATCCGTCAATTAACTGATGTAGATACCGCCAGGCTAGTCTATTTCAGTTATTTTCATAGTATCATGTCTTATGGTATTCTGCTGTGGGGACGGGCTGCAGACATCGAGTCTATTTTTATTCTGCAGAAAAGAGCTATCAGAGCCATATATTATCTCCGTAGGCGCGATTCTCTAAGGGAACTGTTTAAGGACATTAACATCATGACGGTACCTTGTCAGTATATCTATGAAAACATCATGTACGTAAGAAAAAATTTATATCTTTTTAGTAAAAGAGGTGATAGACATAATTATAGTACAAGAAATAGGGATCTATTAGTTCAACCAGGTTTCAGACTGGCTAAAGTAGACTCATCTTTCATGGGGTACTGTTTAAAATGTTACAATAAAATTCCT
The DNA here is from genome assembly GCA_949128155.2 of Xanthia icteritia. Lineage (NCBI taxonomy): Eukaryota > Metazoa > Arthropoda > Insecta > Lepidoptera > Noctuidae > Xanthia > Xanthia icteritia. The sequence continues at coordinate 22,970,726 of OX421935.2, forward strand.
CCCCACATACTTCAACTGAATGAGACGAAATTCAAATCTTGTATAAAACGCACACTATGTAGGCAGGCATATTATAAGTTGGGGGATTACATAATTGATAAAAATGCTTGGCTCATTGCTGGTCCTGCTCCACAAGCATAAACTAATTAATTAGCATTTGAAAATACCGTTGGAGCTGCTGAAGATTTATCTTTGCATTGTATAAATTCAATGTCTTAGCATTGTATAATTGCATAGCACATGTGTGAGTACTATGTACAGACTATAAAGCTACCATTTAGGTACTGGGTATGTCTTTCATTGACTTGAATGTGCCCTGGCGGCTGAGATTATGTCATGCTCACTCTAATGTCTCGCTGGCGGTGGCGCGTGTGTTGGATCATTTAGCTCCCTTCAAAATGGTTGAGCTGAATGGTGCTAATCCATGCGTCATGTTCGTGAACGGGCGCCGTCAGTAGAGACTGGTCATCTCTTAGCTGCCATGGCTTATTTTAATATTTTAATTTTTGAATTGTTCTTTGTTTTTATATTTTTATTACGGATGCTTTTAACGTGCACGTCTTTCTACATTGTCCTCACAAATGTATAATTTCAACAATGATGTAACCAATATTTTGTAACAATTTTTTTTATTTAAAAGAGTGTCCGTGGAGTTTCTTGCCCGTTCTTCTCCATAGGTACCTACTACGCTTTGGAATGGGCAACTAGCTTCATATTTCTGACTGACCGACTTCTTGACAATTCAAAAGTGCCTGTAAATGGTTTAATTGAAATAAATGCTTTGAGTTTGAGTTTTGAGTTTTCTGACATTATGATTACTTACAATAACTTGAACCGGTATTGATATAACAACTTTACTATTACCTATATTAAACATAACTGATTTCATAGCTTGCTTGCTTTCATAGGTAAATTGAATCCAACCCCGGCAGATGAAATAATTACGTAATTGATTGTCATCGTCACTTGAATGTGTTCACGGGTTACAAGAGTGGTCATTGTTGTTTTAGGAATCGGTTTGGGTTCCCCTTTTCTGTAACGTGTACTTGTCATTTAATTTCTTGCCAAATTAATTTAAAGAACAAAACGACTTTAGTTAAGAGATTAATTTATTGATAACGTTATTAACCCAATAACTAAGAGTTAATGATATTAACTTCTCCCGCTCTGGGGGGAGCGGGACATGTCAGACTCTTACTGACTAAAACTCACCCGTGTTCCTTCAGTTGCCTGTACTTGCCAGGGGCCACAGTATCCCTTTCGGACTTTCGCGTAACCCCGGCAGGCATCGGTCCTAGCGGACCCTGCCAGTTCTGCCGACATCTCTTTGAGGCGTGCGTGGAACACAACGCGCCGTCGATCCGGGCCTGGTCCTTATCGAAAGGCGAGCTACCTACTGCTCACCGTCCGCAAGCCCGCGCCCACGGTGGCTAGAAATCGGCCTGTGATTCCCGACGCCCAGGGCATCTCCTGCGGCGGCTAGGCACGTGAGAGCGCGAAGTTTGCCGCTCCCTCACGCGTTCCGCCTCCTCCTTCGCGAGCATTACTGCTTCGCAAAACTCTCGCTCCGTACCATGGCCTGGACCAGGGCCGGACGCGAGAGATCACCACCACCGATCGCGAGAACACGGCGATGCTCAGCCCAAGCCGGGCAGACCTCCACCGTATGCTGAACCGTGTCCTCCCGGCGATCCACGTAGTGATGACACCCGGGCGTTTTCTCCCGCCTTATCCAAAACAGAAACCTCCTTAAACAACCGTGTCCGGTGGGGACCTGCGTTAGGCGGAAAGTGAGGACGCCGTGGCGCCTCACTAGCCACTCCTCAAAGAGGGGATTTATCAACGCAATTGTGGCGTGCCCAAAACTGGGTTGCGACAATCGCACTCTCCATGATGCTATGAGATCCCGCCGGAGCTCTGTCCGCTGTTTCGTGATTTCTCGAGGCAGCGGAGTTACGCCCCGGCGTTTCACCTCCTCGCGCCACTCCCAAATGTGCGCGAGGATTTTTACCTCCAGATCCCATGCCGGCAATGAAAGCTACCTTACGTTCTTTTCTGAACCCCTGACAACGTATATACAAAATTTCATGATGATCGGTGGAGTAGTCGTCGTCTCGTTTCACTTTCACGTCTTACGTGAAAGTGAAACAAACAAACAAACTCAGTTTCGCATTTATAATATTATAGTTAGGAGTTAGGATTCAGTCCTAATGAAACTCTATCAGTCAAGTTAAGTAGGTGTAGGCACAGTGTACCTAGTTGTACAAGTTCAATATTAATCAAGTCGTCTCAATCATACTAAGTGATTTACTATCTGAAATCGTTAGATTAATCTCGCGCGAACTAATCCAGTCGCTTAATTACGCTCCTACAGAATGTAGAGCGAGGGATGTATAGACAAGTAGATAACTGTTATGTAGCCCAGTGAAAGAAAAACTTGTGGTGAACAGGGAATCATCTAATTTTGTTTTATAGTTGTTATTAATAAGTTTGAAAGTATTAGTGAGATATTTATTTACATAACTATGCAATACTATGTAGCTTGTTTTGTTTATAGCCCAGTCAATATCGACATATAAAAACGCAAACGTCGCAAATGCGCATGTGACTATGATTATTTTATATGTTATTAGGTGTCCTGAGAGTAGTTTAATAAAATGCGTTTCTTCTGTCGATTAATTAAACGTTGGACTTGTAATATCATCTATAAGTCTACGCGAGTATCAATCAAGTACAGTGTAGGTACGAGAGAAACTGTAAATACATAATTATAGTTTTCAAGTAACACCACTGAGCTATCAAATATGTCAGTGATACGAGAGCTGCTGAAAATAGGAAGCCTTAGAAATTTAGAAGTTTATATTTACCTGTTCATAATCTATGATCAAGAAGTGTTTAAGAATAATGACCTATCCAAATCAAGTTGATCATCTAATCCGTAACATAAATAATTTGATCAAATAATTAACATAAATAGCATTTTCTTCAGACTTACGTTTGGAACGATGACTCTTCGGCCTTCCAATTGTACATGATCCTATCGAATCAAACATGAAGAGTCACGTCAAAACATTCGGCACGACAAAAACAAAACTCCAAAAACTAGTGACGTTTTCGAAACATAAAAAAATATTCGCGCGACACGAAAGTGGTTCCGTAGTTTAGACCCATCGGCGTTCTGGCGACACACAACAAAAACCTTTCTAAAACACAATGGCCGCCGCTGTGGCCGCCGATTGGCAATATTATTGAATTTTAGTGGGGAATTGAATTCGTTCAGCGCCCAGCGTCCCGTACTGGTGGCGTGTTTGGCTTATGTGAAGATACTTGTGTGGACCACTATGCTGGGTATTTGCAACATGTTAAGAGCCTGCACAAATTGACAAATGTTTGTAGTACACTTTTGTGTTAGTATCTGTCTGTTTTATTCGAATGAATACTAACCACTGCTAACTTTTTTCCCGACTGCGTGACAGCAAAGACAAGGGTATGTTTTTATAGTTCGGTTTATGAAATAGGGTTTGAAGCTCACTGACGCGAAGCAGGACGCGGGACGTGACTACGCGCGTCTATTGTTTTAACGATTCCGTAGTCACTTGACTATTCGCGCCAGTTTGATCATCTCAATACAAGTTAGATGACACAATCGACCAGAGCGAATTTCATCCTGTTTTCCACGCGGGATATACATCAGTTTGGCTAGAGGTTTAAACCGTATTACTTAAACTCAACTATAAGATTAAAACCCTATTCGGTTCTAAATTCTGGGTTGCCGCTGACAATCGCCCGACGGTAGAGAGACCCAACCACAGATGTCCTTCAACATCAAAATCAAACTAAGTAACAAGATTCGACAATGCAATGATAAAAATACGTCTTGTTTGCATAATTCTGGACCAAATGGGACTGCTTTCTAAGAAATTACGTTTATCTCTGCTTAAATACTGTAATCTACAAAATATGAACGCTCAACTACTGAATGTCAGTGTAATAAATCCTCCGTAATGCTTCAAACTGGAGGTAGTTTGCGTCCTAAATGCAAGGCAGTCTCCTGAGAAATTTGTGGGGACATGAGATGCATAGAAAAAGAGGATTAGAGATAGTTTTAAGACTTCAAAACCTACAACTTAAATTTTCTTGGAAGTAGCAGCCTTGCCGTTAAATAAAATTGTACTATGGGAAATAATCCCTATAAAAAGACAATTTTGACAACAACCTCGAACAGAGATATATTACTTATAGTTTAGTTTATACTACAGTACAATTATTATTAGTACGGGGATGAACGCTTAAGGGTTCGCTAGTTGGTCATTCTTCCATATAAACGTAGTATGGTGATTACTCGTCTGTTTGACGGTGTACGTTAAAAACTAAAAATTATATCAATTTGTCTTGTCATTATCTAGCCCTATAAGGAAGCAGAATTGGGAAGAAAAAAAACTAGATAAATAAATTCTAAATAAATCAAACAAAATAAATAAATAATTAGACTAATTAACATGAATTAGTCACGCCCACCAACAAGTCCGAGCCATGGACACACGTGCACACGTAAGGTACAGTTGTCGTCACGTAAAAAGAACGCTGAACGACAGTGCAGGGAATGTGTCTGCGCACGGGTACAGTCGCATTCTAAAGTATTAGGCTGTTGGTTTTATAATATAAGTGAAATTGTTTTATTGCAGAATCATAATAGGTACTTTATTAGCTACTTAGTACTACGGATTAGGCTGGAATCGATAAATCACTCAGTGCACAGGTAAGCGGCCGGCGTTCTTTTTACGTTACGGGACCAGTACAATTCCGTAGCCAACCGCAGGCAGCAGTAGCAGGCGACGAGTCACCGCAACACATCTGGTTTTATATATTTCTATGAAACTGACGTGTCGCTAGCTAAGGTATTTCATAGGAACCAGTTGTGTCGCGGCGACACGTCACCTGCGGTCGGCTACGGAATGGTACCATTAAATTACGAGTAGTTTTTTATTAAAAAAGACGGCACCACGAGAGCCATAAAATATTTTAAAAAGTGCTGCAATTCTACAGTGAAATACCTACAATTAATGTTTTATTTCCCTTCACTATCAGGCACACAATTTTATATTTAATGTTAACATATAAAAGATCATGTCCGCCATAGTTTTTTTGTAGTATAAACAGGCAGCGGAGTGCATGCGGCGAGTGCGCGTGACAACAATGTGGAAGCGTGTTCGCGCCAAAAAACAACGACGTAATACTGTTTAGTGAGGACCGGTAATTGGGCGAAACTCAGACGAAGGCCGATACTAAAGAGGCAAGCCGAAACTAATAATTGTAAAAAGGAGTAAAAGAATTGACCAGATACTATGATTTTCTTAACTGACCTGGATTGTTGTTTCGTAAACCAGAAGCATTTTTTTAATCGACTTTAAAAAAGGGGGATGTTAATGTTCGTCTGCACATATACTTTTTTAATGTATTTTCTTAAATATTTTTGTCATTTGGTTTTTTTTTTTTTTTTTGTAATGGAAGCTTGCGCGGTTATTCCATATTTTATTTTACTTTGCTTAAGTAGTTTGAGTTGGCTTCGATAATACGTATTTAATCAACTTTTTGTATCTTGATGATGCTATGATACTTCCTGTCACTGTTATTTACATAGCTGACCAATACACATTTATTTAAAAAAATACACAAATTGAATAATGTCAGTTTCAAAAGTGAACTTGATCAAAATTGTCGACGTCAGCACTTTAGTCTCAGCGTCAGCCGAAACCTAAATTCAGGCCGAAACTATAACCAACCTCGGCTTAATTCCAGCCATATCCATCAGAGCACAGTTTAGCCCCAGGATAAATGGGTTTTATTCTATTTACAAGGGGCACACGTCGACGGTCGGCTTCTTGCCATGGATTATGTAAATAAAGTAGTACAGTTTTGCATATCTGTGTCTTCAGTTTTGCTAGTCAGGTTATTTTATGCACTTTTAGTTAAATTTTGCGAACAATTTTTTTTTGTTTGTGCAGATTCCGTTGGCTGATGTTTTGTTCTTGTTGTTATTTTCAGTGGATATAAGTTAAAGGATTTTAAATGGTATTATAAACGGTATCACTAGAGATTTAATTTGGTAAGCTGCAAAAGGGAGGGGGATAGGTACGTACGAGGTAACCGTTCGTAACAAACCGTCAATTTCTGTGGAAGTTCGCGTGAAATCAGTTTTTAGGGTTCCATAGTAAACAAGAAACCCTTATAGTTTCGCCATGTCCGTCTGTCTGTCCGTCTGTCCGCGGCTTAGCTCAGAGACCCTTTGTACTAGAAAGCTATAATTTGGCATGGGAATACATATTAATCACGCCAACAAAGTGCTATAATAAAATTATGAAAAAATGTTTTAGGGTGCCTCCTCTACACGTAAAGTGGAGATGTTTATTTTTGAGAAAAAAAAACCATCCCGTTGTGGTGTCGTTGGAAAGGTCGTTCAAAAATATTGGGAGTTTGTGAAAACCATTTTTGATCGTGATCCATTTGCGATGTATTAAGCTTTAAGCCTGCCAGCTAAATGGATAGTTTTGGATACGTGAAAAAGTCTACGGCAGTAGTATATATAACTAAATTAAAAGGAAAACTTTCACAACTAAGTTGACTTTACAAGTTAACGAGTAATAATCGACCAACATACATTTGCCGTTGCGAAAACACGTTCTCCCATACATTCGGTATGGGAGAACATGTTTTTCAACTACGAAGTTTATTGTTCTTGCGATAAATTCATCCCAACTACGGAACCCTTCATTGTGCGTGGTCTGACACGCACTTGGCCGGTTTTTGTTATAATAATATAAGGTATGCCAGTTACAGATGTGAGCTCTGTGGCTATTATGAATCGTATGACCTGTTTTTGTATAAGTCATGTGAGTTTTGACTTATTTTGTTATTGTTTGTATTCCTCCTAATTTTTGCGCATTTGTCCATAAACATAACCATAAACTTCTTGCGTTTTTATAGAAAACCCCTTTGGACCCGCTTCCCTTCCAGATACGACTAGTACAGCAACAAGCCACTGTGTCTAAAACTAACAAACTGAACTCCTATTCATTCCAGAGTGTAGAGGACGTAACTCTAAAACGGTTCCGATCTCGACAAGGCGATCGGTATCGGTACCGGGACACCTCTGGGACACGTTTTGAAAGTTGTCCCGGGGCTATGCCGGGACCTTTGAATCCGCTCTGTGTAAACTATGGACTGTAGTTACAACATTTCGACTCTTATGTTTTACAACATTTCGATTCCGAGGTATGGAATCAATTTTTGAAGTCTTAATCTACAAAGCGGACGTCACTTAATAATGAATAAAGCAAGGCTCATTAAGTCACAACATAATTAAACTATTTCCAAATAATTTTTATTTTGTTTTCATGAATATTCGGATTATTTAGGAAAAAACGTTAACACACAATGATGATATTTAAAATAGGTAACTAGCTACTATAAAAATTGTGGGTAAGACTGATTTTTATGTTTTTCATAATTTTTTACCAACACTCAACATTATAGTCTGTTCAAAAGTATTAAATATATTTAACAAATCTTTAAAAAGCTGTTAAATAATAACACATCTAAAAGTTTAGTAAAAAATACTCCAAGATTTACTTACTTTCATATCTCTGAATCATCAAAGGCCCCAGATTTTTTTCAATTTCAAAGATCGGGAGTTTAGACATCGAATAGAATAGAACTAAAATAGCAGACCAAACATTTCCTTGAATGGCTGGTCGTTTTTATCCTCGTCTTTAGATAATGCTGACAACTGCTTTGATGTCTTTTTTTATATTATAATCTGGTTCATTTTCACGCTTGTAGCTAGAGGGTTCAATGTGTAGGTAGGTACACAGTGTCAACGGAAGTGTTCTCAAGAAAAAAAACCTAGTCCATCTGAGGTCGTTGACCAAAAAAAAAAAACATGTTTACATATCAATCGCCATCACAACTGTGGAGTTTCATTAGCTAATTAGATCGGGTCGCTAATTATTATATCGGTTACTAATTATTATAATCGTAGAAAATTGGACGTCATAGTTCGTGAAAGACAGCATTTCAAGTTGGAATAAAGGAACGGCGCCCTTAGAACTCCACAGCAAAAATATTATCATCTGTCTCGCTACCTACACAAAGTCCATTACGCATAAACTCACGCCTTCTTCCCTTGGGAGTAGGCAGAAACAGAACGCCACCTGCTATGATCCTCACATACTCATCCAGGCACGCCCGCCGGTTGCGAGTCCTACGCACCTAACCATTCTAAAGAAAATCACCAGTAATACCACTATTATGTCCTTATGGGGCGTCCCCTCCCGGTGTTTCCACTTACAAAGTCCATTACTATCTCATTACTACGCGGATTATTTATTGAAGTATTAAAAGTCAAACCGTAACAAAGGATTTTCCAATCACAAACTAACCAACAATACTCATATATTGTTCGCTCCGTTTACAACGCCGCATACACCAAAATTGGCATCTTTATAATCTCAGTTACGTATTAATAACAGTAAGTTATACCCACATCCCGCGTTACCTCCCGGGGGAATGCATTGTTCCCGTCACCGGGATATTGTATGCAAGCCGGGAATGGAGCGTGCATTATATATAACAATATTTACTGCCGCTAACCCGTTAGATAATCAGCTTTACGATTCAATTGTTATTATGGCGGCCATTTTGGGAGTTTATTGCATACATTAGAATTGTACACAATGTGGTGCGGTTATGTGTGTGGAGTTCGTGTTTAGTTGATTGATATTAATTGCTTTGTTGTTAGAGTTGACTGACAGCTTGATATATTTTTATTAGGGTATATTTCTTTCAGGAAATTTCGCACTTATACCACATTCATACAATACAACTTTCTGTACAAAAACTAAAATATTATACGAAACAAAAAGCGAGTATCATTTTCAAAACTCATTTCAAGCCACAAGCGCGGAAACACAAATATAAAAGCATCCTCAATGACTTTTAATCAAAACCAACTGTTTGAAACTGGAATCAACTGCCCGAAACTAGTTCCGAATAATATTTGTCCACTATCAGCGAAACAAAAGTGAGCTAAGCAAGAAGTTTGCAATCCCGGTCGCGGCAACACTACCGAGTCGCTTCAATACAAATTCCACTTTATACGGATACAAATAAAGTTTATAAAATTATGCGTTTTAAAATTTTTTTTCACCAGCATATGAATCGCTGATCCAATATACTGCAAAGGAAATAAAGTTTTATGTACTTTGTGAGAGGATTTAAAATTGGATGCAGTTGTTGTTGAACGCTGTAAATTTGAGGAATTTCCAGCGTCACCGGTGGAAGGGTTGAGTTCACTCATCGCAAGTTTGTACTGTTTTTTGTTTTGAGATGTAATTTATGTTTAGTTATCGTTACATGGGATTAATCCTCGGATCGGATGGAGAAGTTTATCTGTTTACTTGATCGGATTAAGAAGTGTTTGTTTGTGGAGTTAGTGATTAGTTATCTGCACTATTGCTAATCATAATATTGTCAGAGTAGATTATTTGGTGGATGGATTATGTTATATTATGGCTAGAAAAAGAAGAGACTAGAGTGATTACGCCTGCTCTAGTAATAAACATTTCACACGAGAAAATACAAAAAAAATATAAAAAACCTATCCTGGGCTTTTCAAACTTTTGAAAAAGAATTTCAAAGTGTAAAAAGCAGGCCACTTGAAAAACATGACTACCTTTCCAAGCCACAGCACCTTAAAAAGGACCCACCTAAAGTATTGAAAACTGAATACCTATAAATGACGTCTTTTCATGTGAACTTAGCCAACGGTCTATTGATGTAGGGGACCTCTGGCCGTCTTATCTCAAAAGTGTCGCGCTAACGACTTGTCACGGGTCTACGATATGTTGGATCATTAGCTACCTGCTAGAATAGAGTGGGTTCGTCCAGACTGTTTGTATGAAAAAATATTATATTATGGTAGGTATGGACAAGAAGAGATAATGTTAAACAATTTTCAAACAAATTGATTGCCCTCATAGCGGGCGCTTGTCAGCTTTTCTAACTGTCATTTCACAAAAAAAATTGGCACTGATGTAATCGGAAAGTAGTATGGTGCAAGTAAAAAAACTATTTTACAAAAAAAAAACAACCGACTTCCAAAAAAAACACTTAAAAGAGAAAAATAACTTGAATTTCGGAAGTCGGTGGCAAAAACGAAAATACAGATCCATATAGTTATATTTTAAGATGGTTCGCAGTTCGCATAGTTGAAGCCGTGATATAGTTATATCCCTAGGGAAATAGTTATGAATTGCTTTCATATATATTACGGTAGGTATATTTTACTATATATGTATCTAATAAAATACTATTGTTTTTGCCACCGACTTCCGAAATTCAAGTTATTTTTCTCTTTTAAGTGTTTTTTTTGGAAGTCGGTTGTTTTTTTTTTGTAAAATAGTTTTTATTTTTCACTTTTTAGTTGTGTTTATACCTACCCCGCACAAATTCGTATACCAGTCGAATAATGGAAACATAACAAAAGATTTTTCAAAAATTAACGAATCATTCCAAGCGCCCCGCTGGTGGGGCAAAGAGGAATGCCTACAAATTTTCAGTGGAATATGCCCCACTAGTTCGACTTGGTGGGGCAGATTCCACTAGTCTAAAATCTTTATGGATTCTGCCCCACTAGGGTTGGCACCTTAGAAATAACTATAAGTCCATGTTTCCTCACGATGTTTTCCTTCCCTGATGTCAATAATGTCCAAGATAAACTCAGAAAGTTCATATGAATTGAAAAAGTCACATTAGAACCCACAACCTCATGCATGAGAGGCGAGGCCTTAACCTCTGGGCCATCATAACATATTAAATTACCAAAAAATATATATTTTACTTAACTATACATTTCTTTCTTTTCCAAACAAATATAAAATACGAGCTTATCCCCTAACCTTCTAACCTTTCACTGTAAGTTCCTATATGTACTGTTCACCGATGAGGAGTTCCATGCGGTATCTTCGAAGACTATAATTAGTTCACCACGGATGGATAGATAGAACCAGCAATTATTTTTGATCTTTAGTACAATATCCAAATCACATTACGTGTACTGTTTGTTTTTGAGGAGTTCCTTCGTTTATCTCCCAAAGTATACATCAAATCTTCACAAAATTAATATGGGACCACCTCAGGAGTATACCCTTACGAATAAAAAAAGAATTTTCAAAATCGGTTGACAATTGGCGGAGAAATCGGTGAACATACATAAAAAAAAAAAAAAATACATACAGTCGAACATATAACCTCCTTTTTTTGAAGTCGGTTAAAAATGTATTTGATGGTGGTTAACTTAAATATTCCTTGCCTGTATATTTACAGATGGTGATATAAAAAGAGTGATTTAAATAACTTATAATTTCATACCAATAAATGTACACATAAATTGTAATAATTATGACGTGTAGCTTCAGGCATAATAAGTTATTTAAGTAATGAAATGCAAACCTTTTGGCTTAAGTAGTACCTCCGTAGAAGAAAATACGTACTTAATGCTCGTGCCGTAAAAAACTTTGTCATTTTGCAAAATATAGTTTTTAAAGTCAAAGAGATTGCAAATGAATCGCATTACGTTACATATTACTATCTAAATCGTCATAAATCATATAGCTGCATTATAAAATATCAGGTTTCATACAATTTACTACAATTTTAATATTATTTTATCTCATACAGGTTTAAAATGTTTCAAGTACCTTATGCGAAATGAGTATGAAATTATTCATCGTTGAACGCAATCAATTAGCATTACAATAAGAAATTAAAGTGGTTCACTAAATGAAAAATGTGTTATTAATTTATTTAATGTGAATTTTCGAAGCATACATTCTGCTGCATTTATCCATAAACTTTTCTACATCTGTTCGTTCTAAACGGACATTTTACAAAGAGCTACATAATCGTAATCACCAATATAAGTATGATAGTCAACAGTTTTCTAAAACGACAATGTTCATACATACATCGGAACGAAACAAAGTAACTCGTTCTGCAATTTACACGAACATTTCATCACCTTTTCTTGTGGAACTGCGAAGAAAAACGAAAACAAACAGCTTTTACATTTATTTTGTTTTTATTTTTAAAGTCTTTAAGCTAAATCCTGGCGTCCAGAGCAAAAAGGCGGAGAACTCACGCAGTTTGAAGTTCTGTTCGAACTCACAATAGCGTTGAAGGAACGTTGTGAGAGTGTGGAACTTGCTCCGTAACAACTTTCTTACTATCTGGTTCGATAACAGCTGAGACAATAAGCTTTAAAATCTAAAATATTCTTTGTTCTACACAATGGTGGTCTTGTTTTTCTTAGCTGAGGATACAATAAAATGGATACTTTCGTAGAAATTGTTATGATTTTGTTTTGGTTCATAGAAGTTCTGGAATGTGGTATGTATACTAAGCAAGTCTTTCGCTGGTGAGGTGTTCACGCGATATTCAATATTTCATAAAAAGTAGCGGTTTGTGTTCACACGAGCGCAAATTTTATCGGCAGGCACGCTCTACCTGAGAAAATGATTTTGGAATTGATACTTTATACATCTTGTTATTACATAACGTATCTACATATTCTTAATTGCCAGCCACGTTCAGCGCCCGAATAGTACATGCGTCGATTCTGAAGCGTGTGATTTATCATTGAGAATATGTACGCTATGACAAGAAGCATAAAGTATGAATTCCAAAATCTATGAGGACAGAGTGGCGCGTGCGCAAAGCGCCGTAAATTGTCTCAGATGAACACGGCCTCAAACTCGATGTGCCATAGTTACAGACGCGTACTACCTACATTACCTCCACACGATTCAATCACCAATGTTGTATTCAAAGTACAATTAGCCTTAAAAAAAAGTTTACATTGACATGCATTCATTTGATTGTCTACCGCTTGTGTTCCATAATACTGTATCAACGTACGGTTCTTCGACATATACACGTGTTTGAGGCTTTTTTATAATATTATTATTAAATTAATGTCCAGTAGACAGACTGTAAGACATCTTTAAACCAATTTCCGTCGGCTTCCAGAAGTTACACTGGATGACAAACTTGAGTTCGAACATAAGTAAGTCAAACTACTCGATTCGCGATCGGAAAACTTGACAAATTCACCCTCAAGTCGCGACTTGCCCACTTTAAGAAAATGTTACATTTAGCCCACAGAATTAACTGCACTAGTTTTTTAGAGAAACTATTTTTAACTTTTAAAACAAGCATCTCATTTTGCTAGCTCAGAGTCTTGCAGCTAAAATCTAGCTTGTATGTATCTGGACACCAACATATGATAAGACTATGATTAGAAACAGCAGCTTTGGTTAGTAAGAACAGAAAGCTAATTCCCGTAATTAAAAATGTTCAAAATCACGCCGCAATCCCATTTCGAATTTCGCAATAGTGAAATGCAACTGCTGTACTTTTTAAATAGCGAGCGCGCGGGCAGGTGACGCGACGGTGAGGGTAGGAGCGAGACAGAACACTGATTGAATCAATGTTTACACACTGGAATTTTTCTTATTTCATTCATATTTAGTTACTGACTTGATGTCCGTACGTATTTTTCGGGTGACCACCGAAAATCAGCGCTGTTCTGTGGGTCCCTCATAGCACAGAATTATGCTGAGTGGAAGCCTTCTTGTCATAGTCATGACGTGCAGCTGCCGAATATTTCTGTTGTTTATATTTTTGTTATTTGTATGCACGTGTCTCTGTGACAAATAAAACTATTTTTCTTTCTTTCTTTTTCTTTATTTCAGCTACCATTAATGTCAAAATTTGTAAAAGTAGAGGTAAATTAGAGGTATTTTTCACAGATCGAGGTTAAGATTAGAATGCGAAGCTTAAATATATTTACTATGGGAACTGCACCTAAGTTGTACAGTTGGCTTTAGTCTCACTAAGAAATATTAAGTTATATCATTGACAGTACTTCAAGAGATTTGAAAACTTAGTGCAGCTTGCATGACAAAAATCTGAAAGAAGCTTTATGGTTTTCGTAGAATCTGCGCAGCTTTTATCTATTTCTATAATGATAAAATAAAATAGTAACAAAATAATAAAGATTCTTACTTGTCAAACTATAAACCCGAGTGACGCCACGCAGCACAGTAGTATGTCCTAATATCAGCATACATTAATGTGTTCGTGTATATTGGACGGTTATCGGTAGTTACCTGTAGGTCACTGAAGGCGCCTATTAGGGGCAAGTCTAGTTATATGCCGCGGTGATGCTCGAACTTTAAATGTACATACCTGCCTACTTTTATTTTTTTAATCAACATTGAATAATTTGACGTCGCTTAGCCATGAATGAATAAATGATTTAAGTATTCGCTTAGCGATTATAGCCACATGCTAGATTTTATATTAAAAAAAAAATATTCCATATCCGACAATACGACATTGTAAATTCTTCAGAAAGGTGTATCAATGTATTTTTGGTCAATACTTCTAAACATGTACTTTTTTGTGGGTTTGCATTCTCTTCTGTAATAAAATTATTTTAGCCAGTCTGAATTATATTTATTGTTTTAAAATTATTAAGTACAACATCCTCTTCACCGTTGGCTCTGGAACAAAATTATAGCAAACGACAATTTATTGAGAGATACATTTAAGGAATGTGGGTTTATAAATGACGGGCCAACCATAAACTATTGATTCGACGTTTAAACCCGACCGAAATTTATTTGTGGTTGTTAATGGTATTTTGTTGGTAACTCTACTGACTCGTTTAGTTTTAAATTAAATTATTGCCAAGATATTATTATATTAATAGTTAGAATCTGTAACATCATTTTATTGTTCTAGTCTTTGTCTTAATTACGAGGTAAGAATACAACAATAGGCTATGACAATACACGTCCGATACAAAACAATATAATCGACGCGTAGCGGCGTAGGCGGCGTAGTGGTTACGACTGCTACGCCGTAGCAACCGCGTAGCAAATACATACTTGTGTAATAAAAAGTTATAATACTGCTAGTAGAAAGGATCTTATTACATAAGTAGCCATTTTAAAACGGAACAAAGGCTTTCTCATTTGTAAACGATATGTGAATTAAAATATATAGGTAAAATTGTGTACAGTGAATATGCATAAAAGTCGTTTAAGTTAAATTTTAACGTGAATTCTTTCCACCACCCGTTACATTATTTTATTTTGATTTATTTATTTTGCATACAGTCTTTATACAGGTTCATGTTTGTTTTCTACCGTTAAACCAGGAATGGTTTGTATTGGTACTCACATTCGCTAAAAGAACACTCCTTAATCACTTAAATATAACTTGTATTTACTTATTATATGTTATTCGTGTATATTATTCATGTACGTTTGCCTATATTATAAAAATAAGCAAACAATGTAGGTACATGAACAATATTTTGCACGTAACTATTTAAGCCGTAAACTTCTATCAGTAAGTACGTGAGTCACACACATGTAATGTTTTGAATCTGAGCTGCTCGCTACTCGGCCGCTCATTAAGACCGGTTCTAGTCAACGTAAATAAATTCCTATACATGTTGCTTCGCTTTTATTTATTTTAATTTGTAGAAAAATATTTTATTTCCGGTATTTCAAAAAGGTAATCAATTTCACGACATCGTACCATCTAAAGGCAGCTAAAAAGACATACTGACATACAGTTTCACTTTAGCTAATAATAATATATAATTTTAGAGCATGTTATATCGTGTTTGAGATGACTGGCTGATTCCTTTTGAAACGTTCAATGAATGAACCGATGGTGACCCCGACTTTGTGTTTAATACCTATTTAGTTTTTTTATCGAATCATCTGAATAACATAGATGTTCCTAGGGTTTAGGAAGCAAGAGTGATAGAAGAAGTGAGAAACTAAACCACAGTCTATGAAAACTAGATAGGTTAAACTAAAATTGTTGATTTACGAATGATCATGTATTCAAACACCCAATAGTTAATTATTACACAGTTAACTAATAAAACTAAGTTCCAAATTAAATAACTGACACCCAATTTAGAATAATGAATAACAAAAAAAAAACCGCGCATTCCTAAGGCGCGGTACAGCGGTGTCGGTCAAACTATACCTACTTACAATACATACTAAGGTACTCTCACCGGGAGTATTCACCTGTAATGTAATAATCCTAGATTCACTGTAACGGCCAGGGCTTTGCAAGTAGACATGTAGGTCGTCAACATTTATAAATATAAAAAAATGGGTAAAAGTAACACGACTAGGTCGCAGGTAAAGATTACATTACAGGCGAATGCTCCCGGTGAGGGAGCGCCTTTATTATTATGGCCTGTGTTCTACAAACAATTACAAACACTTAAAAATTTTCAGCTAAGAAAGATGTGACAAGAGTCGTTAACAACTCTACGATCACCAATACTTCTGCGAAAAGGCGTGATTACCTCAATTAATCAAATGTTAAGGAACAACCTTTCTGAAGTAGCCTTTTCCAAACTGCAAGTAGCCGATACTCCAGCTAAGTTGAACTTTTCAGTATTATTTCGATCTTTCAGTCCAATAAGTTACTGAAGTTCAAGAGGCTATTGAAGTTCTTCTGCCTTACACTTTCATGGACGGCCGCCAGAGGCCACTTTGTATGAACTGTTCCTTTGTCTATGATAACGTGATTTCTTGTGGACTAGCGACCCGTCCCTGTTCCGCACAATATCGAGATTTCTGTGCTATATCTTAGAATATAGATAAGTATATGCTTTATGTTTTATTGTATATGTAAATGGTACATCACTGACTACCTGCAGTATTGTCTCTCCTTCTCCCTTTAATCCATCCAAAGAAAAAACCAACCGTGTGTATCAATATACACACGGTTGGTTTTTTCTATACACAATTCTGTAAATAATTATGAAAACCGAATCAAAATGCATTATGTAGTTTAGAAGAACTAAGCGATGACACAAACAGACACAAAAAGTGACTTAAATTTATAATATAAGTACAGTGTGTTTGGTAGAAGGACCAACAATATTTTTTGAGGGATGGGGGGTGTCATTTGCTAGTACAAAATTGTTTTATTTTTCGTTTTATAAATAAATTTAAAAGTTGTCATTTTTCATACCTTAATATAATTTTAAGGCTTAAGAAGCATAACAGTCATTTTATAAAACATATATACGTACATAGATGTCATTGCCAATAACATACAAAATTATTACAATTATAATACATATAATTATACAACCGCATACAAGAAAGTTGTAACTTCATTTCGGGTAAATATTTATTATTATTTTTATCTCAATTACCTACCGTGACACCTAAGCTAAGACACAGGTTTTGTGGTTGAAAACTAGCATATAACGCTCCTTATCCCTAACAAAATTGTGTTGATCCTTCTACCAAACACCCTTTATATATGACGGAGAAGGTACGTCTCTCTCGTTATCATCAGCCATATTTTAACTACATAAATAACTAATTATAACTAATGTGAAAAACCGTTTGCAGTTCAGATCAAATTATAATTTACGATTAAATTAATCACACTAGCAGTTCACACACTGTAAGTACACGACACAACTATACGGAACGCGCGACAGTTTCTAAACGTGTTCACTGCTTGACGGCCACCGACAAACTCTGCCTAACTCCGGTCAGGCGTTATACTGTAGACTCTGTCAAACGCCACTAGGCGGCGCTAGCGCCCCGGTTAGTTAAATCGGAGACGTGATTCCGACATATATATATATATATATATAGAAGATTGTTCATCGTCATTACCTTGTCAACCTATAAACGAATGTTGACCTACAAACAACTATCAAGGCAGTAATTGCTATACCTAATCACCCATGGCACGCTTGGCAGACGGATTGGAATTCGCAGTTTAATTTCATAAATGCTACCCACAAGTGAAATAATAGACGTGGCTTCTTTTTATAGCCCTATTCACTACAAACAAACAAACACATGAATAAGCTGAAGATATTTCATTCACTGTTGAAATTAATAAAACAGATCAAGATAATTCACATGATACAAAATTCGACAGTCGAACAGAATCCATCAAAACCTCGCCAAGTTCAACAGTACAGTTGCAACCTTAATAGGTACTCTGGTCATTCGGCAGCCACAGATTAACTCAAACTTCAAACATTCGCATATTAAATAACTGGACTCATTCGTTTGGCGTTTCGGACGGCACGCGGTAATTTTAGTCGCTCTTCGTTAATATAGAATCAATCTAATTTGTCAATGAAAGTCAAAAGCAGACGCCGATTACTCGACGAAGGTAGGTAAAATGGCGCTGGATTGAGGCAGAATATATTGAACTAGATGATATAGAAGTAGGGCAAAGACTTTTGCAAAGGATTATTTAAAGGCGAAAGTTTATTTTTTTCTTTTCGGGTTAATTGCTGCTTTATACAATGTTCTTAAACAATATGAAGTTAAAGGCTATTTGCTAGTTTCCACTGATAAAAAATTAAAATAAATATGAAAATAAAGGTCGGTACAAAATACCTGTAACATAAATGTTATAAAAATAAAATAATACACGATCGACTAATACAAACTAAAAATCTTTTAGTCGCAAACAATTACTTTTCCGTAAAGACGCTTTTCACCAACTAATGCTTACTTAAGCTTAGAAACACTGGTATTGAATAAATCCAAATCATGTTCACTAGACAGTTTATAAAACTGCTCGCACGGATTAGAAACGAATTCTGCCTGTACGCGGACTTGGAATGAGGGACATGTAACAAGCTACGTTTTCAAAACATTTTGCAGTGTGTAACTAACTAATCCTAAACTGCCTAACAGCTTGGGATAATCTATAGAACCATTTGCAATTTTAAATAGGTACATAATATATGTCATAACTGCCATGTCTGCGCTGCGTGGTAAGATGTGAAACCTTGAACATCCCGCTATATAATTGGGAGTATATTTCTTAGTATTGTACTGCAAGAAGAACCGCTTTAGAATTCCCTCAATTTTGTCCGTATAAATATTATAATTAGGGTTCAACACTTATGAGGTGTACTCCAAAAGGCTGCGGACAAACACATAAAGAATTTTAAACGTTTTTACGTTCTTAAGGTTCTGTACCCGAAGGGTGCCAAACGGAACCATTACTAAGCCTCCGCTGTCCGTACACCAGCATTTGATAAGCAAGACTCTTGATCCAAATACTCGTAACAATTCTTGTCCAAATCCATCACGAGACCAAACCAAGCGGATCCCTTACAACAACAAACACAGTCCCCGGGGTACATTTTAGCGGCGCGGCGTCTAAATCAGTAGCAATTAATGTCAAAACGGTAATATCGCTCGATACACTCCGGGCTGCTCTCAGATTTATTCATCTCTTGGGCCTCACAATCCACCTGATTTGATTTATACATCAATCGTCTTAGTTCGTGGTTTATTTAGTAGTTGTTCATAGTTTCTATGTAATACGGACTGTGAGTGATGTTAACTGATTGAGTGACTTTGTAAAGATATGATGACGATGCAACCGTGGGGGTATGGATGGGAGACCATCATATAATAAGTATACGAAGAAAAGGCAATGATTTAAAAATATATCTAATATAATGTAATTTAAAACTCTTCTAGGTAAGAGTAGATCAGTGGTTGAGTGACGGCCCTATTTTTAACCCCCGACGGAAAAAGAGGGGGTTATAAGTTTAATGTACGTATCTGTGTGTCACAGGTATCGCGTTTGGGCTCATTGGAATGGTCTCAATGAATAGGTTATAGATAGATGGTGAACAGCGTCTGGTGATGAAGTAGTAAAAAGAAATGAGGAAATGTTTGTTGGGGGTTTTTTAAATTTTAAATTTATGCTTGTTGAATAAGATTTTGGCAAAGCAATTTAAGAATTTCAATGTAAGAATTATTTTGATATTTCTGTTGCATCTACCTGCAAATACTATTGTGCAATGGTGTACTATTACATCAAAGAGAAAACTACTTATTCTTAATTTACGGTCATCTCAGAAACCAAGATTATTGTTAAGTGTTTAGTTACACACAACTACATAACACTTGCTTAGTAATGCTTCAGATTCTTCGAACGCATTTCATAGTATCACGTCTTACGGTATTTTACTATGAGGACAGGCTACACATATCGAGGCTATTTATTCTGCAGAAAAGAGCCATCAGAGCAAAATATGGCCTCCGCAGGCGCGATTATCTAATGGCACTGTTGGAAGTTATAAACATCATGTCGTTATATTGTCAAATTATTTATGAAAACGTTATGTACTACGTAAGGAAAATGTTTAATATTTTTAGTAAAAGAGGTGAAAGACACAACACTAGAACTAGAAATAAGGATCAATCAGTTCAACTAGATTTCAGACTGACTAAAATAGACTCATCCTTCATGGTACCGTAGGGTACTGTTTAAAATGTAACAATAAAATACCTCCCGACATAATTTCAACTGATTGAAACGAAATTTAAATCTTGAATAAAACGCATTTATGCAGCCAAACATATTATAAGTTTGGGGATTATATCCCTGACAAAAATGCTTGGCTCAAAGCTGGTCTTCCTCCACAAGGGCACATAAACTAATTATAGATATATATATATATAGATAAGTTCTGTTAACATTTAGTTTTTATTTTTATTTCTGCTCGAGTATAGTTCTCGATGGTTTTGGTGTGATAGCTGACATATGGCTAATAATTTAAATTATGTTTTGTGCTGCGTAATGTAAAATATATGCATACTATTGGACAGAATCAATGTTTTCTAACTGAACTGACACCTGTGCTGCCGGGAAGTTTGTTGCACTACTTCTTCTTCTCAGCTAAAGCACTAGGAAACGTTCACCGTTTCCTAGTGCTTTAGCTGAGAAGAAGAATTTGTGCGGGCGGGCGTTTTTTGGGGACTGTCTTATGTAATTCTGATGTTCGAAAAGTGCAAATTCTCAGCCTAGTTTGAATAAATGACTTTCAAATTTGAATTTTGAATTTGAAAAAATGGTGGCGTTTAAAGGGTTTAAGCTAGACGGAAATCCTGCTATTTAAAGCGAAGCATCACACTGGCCTCCAGTACTCGCTTCCAGTTACTATCCTCTAGCTACTAGCCTCGCCTGTTTACCTAAACGATCTCCACTTAACCGTGTTAATAAACTGCGACTTGTTATGCAAAGAGTTCATATACTTTGTACTTTGTTTTTGCTTACAAAATTAGCCTTGGATAGCTTGAAGGTACACGGACAAAATAAGTCTGCTTTTAAGCTATCTAGTTGGTCCATTTAAGTTGCTACTCGAGATACTTGCCCAAGCTAGATCTAGAATAATAATGTTACCCATGATGACAATTTACACAACTATACGTTGTTTTTAAATAAAAAGAAAATATTTTTGAAGCAAATCAAATAAACATTTGAAAAGATTTTTTTAGTTCTAGTAAACTTCAATCCAACGATTAATATTTTAAACTATTTATTTCTAATCACAACAATATTATTGCCAACTAGCATGTTGACCTATTACAACTACTATGTCGCCGTCAACCCGCCGCCGCGCCGCGGGCGCAACTCGCCCCGGCCGCTAACACAGGTAACTCGCCATTACAACTCGCCCCACGTAACCCAGCTTAATGTGGCTCATCAGGCCTGCAGCATCACTGCAAGGGTTGAACGACCGCGCGCATGCGTATAAACCACCTTTTTCGGTCTAAATAGCCAACGGGCCGTCTTAGTGCGCGTTCTAACTGCGATCAAATTTCGATCTTACTATGTAACTGAGTGGATCGTTTTGGTGGTGCGTTCACAGCGGGAGGAGGCAAGGCTCGGAGCCTCAGTGAGTCGCGGACCGCCGTCGGCAGCGCGCGTGCTCTCCCGTCGCCCGGTTTTTTTCCGCCCGAGAAAAGTTTTTCAAGTTTCCGTCGGACGTTTACAGTGTTCAGTCGGAGTATTAGGAATTAACTCTTGGTTAAAAGTGCATAAGGATTTGTGTTGAACGGTGTTTTGTAGAATATAACTGTGTTTTTCGGGAATTATGGGACGGTGAGTTTTGAGAAAAGTACTTTTAAAGGATTTATTGCAGGAATTAATTTGATTACTTTGGATATGATCATAAATTTATTGAAAATTATTGTATAAATTTACATAACTTAAAACGGAAAACCGACTACCTAAATACTAAACTATTCGAGTAAAAAATCTAGAAAAATGATCATGCAAAAAAAAAAATATACTCTACCAATACATTTTACTATATAATAGGACACTAGAATCGCCGGTTAGAAAGAACTGAGAACCAAAAGGATTAACAGATTTAGTTTAAAATCCGTCGCCTGTCGGGACAGTATTTAAAAATAGGATAATGAAAGTTTCGTGTCAGGAAGCTAAGCCGCTTGAGCTTGAAAACTTTCGCAAACAATGCTTTATAAAATTAAATGAAAAGTTTTAAACAGTATTTTCATTTTACTCTCTTGTTTGCACGAACTATATAAGAGAATAGCTCATAGATCTTGGCAGTAACCAATCAGCAAAATGAAACAAAAAGTATACAGTTTGAACTTGTACCGGAAACTAAATAATTTATAAAAAGCTCATTGAGGGTAGTAACAAGAAATGGTGATAGTGTTTGCTGTTCAGGATCCGATTATGGTTAAATTTAAACATTACCACTCTTGGAGGTACCTAGCGGTATTGAGTTACTCAATAACTGGGTTGTGGAGGTGAGATGGAAAATATTGAATTCGGCTGCATCTGGTTCTTTTGTAAGCCGACCCTCAGCAAAGTTTGGAAAAGGCTAAAAGCAGATGATGACTCTTAGAGTTATTTCAATACTTCGATGAAAGTAACTTACTTTAGGTACTGTGCTGGTTCCCGACGGAAAAAAGGGCCATCTCCTTTCCACCGGTGGGTGTCTTCAAAGGAAATTTAGTGGTTGCTAAATTTGTGTAGTGAGCAATGTGAGCTCCTGCTGTCACGGATGTGTTAGCCATAGTGATTAGGAAAATAATATTTTTGTTCTTTGTTTTTGTGTCGCAGCAATGTTTCTTGGCTATTCTAATAAGGCTAATTAGTAGCAATGCAAATGTAGGGATGAGAACTATTAAGGATTATGAAGGGGGTTTAAGGAATTGTATTACACATTCTCGGAATCTATCAATAAAGTCACTGCATTTCTTGAAGCTTTCTCTAAGATAAAAGTAAGAATAATAAAGTATTTTCAAATATTAATATAAGAAAGTAGTGATAACAAGAACAGTGGTTCTTGTTATCACTACAGTGATTGTATAGTAACTGATAATTTAGATAGAGGGAATAAATGCTTTGACAGTATTTCTAGACCTAAAAAAGCTTTTGACACCGTTTCTATTCCCACCCTTGCGACCAAACTAGATAAATTTATAATAAGGGGAACTCCTCTAATTTTTTTTATAGATTACCTAACAAACAGGAAACAGAGAGTAAAGATTGGAGGGCATATTAGTGATGATGCTGATGTGTCGTTTGGGGTACCGCAAGGTAGTGTTCTGGGTCCCACACTTTTTCTAGCCTACATTAATAATCTTTGTAACCTAAAAGTCGTAAACGCAAATATATCTTCCTACGCCGACGACACTGCTGTTGTCTTCCATGGGCATAGCTGGTCTGATATTAAAACTAAGGCAGATAAAGGTATATTCCAAGTTGCGACTTGGCTCGATAACAACCTTGAGAAGGTCGTTAAATACTGCAAAAACCAACTACATATGCTTTTTCATCTACAAAGTTCACAACCAGATGAAGTGTTCAATATAAAAGTACACTCATGTTAAAAAGCTATCAATAATAATTGCAATTGTCCCATAATTAATAAAGTTTTGAAAACAAAATATTTAGGTGTAATTATTGACCAAAAATTGTCATGGTACTCTCATATTGAACATGTTACTGGATGGATTAGGAAACTAGGGTGGATCTTTAAAACCCTAAGATATATTGCGCCAATAAATGTAAATAAGAAACCAGGCTCTCACAGAAATGTATTAAGTGAAATACACATCTATAGCACAATCTGTTATAGCCTACTGTATCCCAATATGGGGCGGCGCAGCAAAATAACAATTTATACATGTTGAACGAGGACAACGTGCCGTAATAAAAATAATGTACTTCAAAAGGATCTCATACCCTACTGAAAGTCTTTATTAGGATAGTGGATTGCTTTCTGTTAGAAAATTATACATCTTAAGCACCGTGTTTAAGATGTATAATTTTCATATGGTAGCATATGATCCGAATAAAATAACAAGAAGACGTAAAGATCTCATAGCACAGGTTCCACAAACAAAAACTAAATTTGCTGCCATTCAGTACAGTAAACTATCATGACAACTTTATAATAGGATGAATACTCGTAAAAAGATATATATACATAATAAACAATTACACGAGTGAACAAAAATTCTAACAAATTAGATAACGATACAAAATTACGCAGACACTGAGGAACTATTGCAACACACAAAATGATACTCACATTCACACACCCACACACGCATACACACAAACACACCCACGCACGCGCAAACACACTAACACACACACTCACTCACATACTGTTTATATCTAAGGTACTGAAAATTTGTATACTGCTGTGGAAGACCGGAGGCGTCTCCTAACACAGGCATTTCTTACTTAACATGAGGCTCCAATCACCAACTAATGTAAAATTTTTTGATTCAGAAATAAATTTGATTAATTGATTGATAGATCCTCTGATCTAAAAAGTAAATAAAAAGGACAATAAAGGGTAATTTTAATAATTAAAACAACACAATTAAAGGAAATGTATAAGTTAACGGAACTACTACTGGGCAGATATACATACCATCTATAGCTAAAATCTCTAACACAATAATTGTTCACCATTAAGATACCGTTGTAAACTTTGTAAGGTTGACAAGGCATCGGCAATCCCTTAGGCAAGTTGTCCATAGGGGGCAGTTACAACTTTTCATTAAGTGGGCCGTCGCGACTGTAAGTTTGCTAAACGATAGCATAACAACAAAACAAGATGATAACACAAAACAAATGAATCTAGTTATTATCGACTTGACAGTCATTTATTTTATGTCCATATACTGAAATTATCTGCATTATATTGTGAGGATAATCAACACATTTTATGAACTTGGAATTCTTTAATCTAAAGAAAATAATGTTTCGACACTTTCAATTCATCCACGTATGTTTTTGCTATCACATTTGCAATAATTATAGGTTTTATTTATTCTCCCATATTATAAAATTATTCAGACCGTTTTTCAGATAATTAGCATTGGATTTTAGGTTTCTATGCTCATCGAATTCTAGGGAAAGTTCAGCGTATTTTCTATCACCTTATGTAACAGTATCTCACGACTGTATTCCCCGAAGAGTAAGGTAGAGGGACACCTATCAGTACACCCACATTTCGCCAGTTATATTTAAGTCCCATGTAACAGGGGGCACGCCTAATACCATCAACCGTGTACAAATCCAGGATCCGGGCTGCTACTGAGAAATTCCAGATGGAAAACCCAATAACATACTCAAATAGTACAGTCAAATTTCGTCAGTTACGTTTATGCCCGATATTATAAGGGGCGAAATGTGGGTGTACTATACGTACACCTCTGCATAACCCTCGAGATTACAGACGTCATGTTATGTTATTTTCTTAGATGTTTAATATTTTACCGAATAATTTTAACATTACTTTCAAAGTTATTCAGATTTACGTTCCAATATATTATGTCTTAATCAAACCAACTTATAATAATCCTCCTTGTCACCCCACGTACTGTCAAGAAAACAAAACAGATTCAAAATAAAGTTAAATATATAAAAGAAACAATTTGGAATAGGAATTTTGCGAAGTAAGCTGTCAGCGAGGAGTATGATTACATCGGTGCTCACCTGTCAAATGCACGCACGCCCAAGACAATGGAGACTGCAATATAGTTTATGATGAGTGGCAGGGGATATAAACTGTGTATACTGTGGACAGGCGATATCAGAACTTTAATTCGAGATAAGCGAAGCAGGGGGGAAGGTGATAGAACAGATATATTGTGATGCTTGTATACGACAGTGGACCTCGTTCGAACGGGCTGAATAAAAGTGACGTATATTCGAGTGATTTTAAAATTGAAAATATTCGTTTTGCACATAATATTTACTTAGATACTTTATAGACTTTATTAATTTATGACTTTGTGTTACAGTTATTGTGTATGTTGCCAAAATTTAAACCAAAATGCTATAGAATATTTTTGCCCCATTGTTGTTCGATTAAAAAAACGAACCAGTTTAAGTAACGTTTACGTCGCACATTCGTGCTTGTGCCTCCGAACGTTTATTCTGTATCTAATTTTTTTGACTGACTGTCTGACCGATCGCCTTGTGGACCTGTATTCGATCTCCAGTCAAGCGGTTTCCATGATTAATTTCACGGTAGCAGCCCGGTATTTTTAACAATAAGCTTGGCCCTTATAATAATATTACATCACGCCTGTAATTCCGAGGGTTAGGCAGAGGTGTATCTATAGAACACCCACATTTCACCCCTTATATTATGGGACTTAAACGTAACTTACGAAATTGGAGTGTACTATATGAGTGTTATTGGGATTTTCCATCTGGAATTTCTCAGTAGCAGCCCGGAGTCAGGATTTGTGCACGGTTGATGGCAATAAGCTCGCCCTGTTAAGCTCGACCTGTTACATGGGACTTAAACATAGGTAACTGGCGAAATGTGGATATATAAATAGGTGCCCCTCTGCCTAAGCCTTCGCGGAATACAGGCGTAATGTTATGTGTATTTAAACACGTCTATCTACACCTTTAGGAAAATCAAGCATGGTGCTATGTTAAATATCTCAGAATAAAGGTGGAAGAAAACATCGAACTAACAATAATAGGACTCAAATAGTCAACAGGCAAAGAGTTATGATCAATGTTAATATAAGATAAGTCTTTGCCCTATAAAGTCCCATAATGTCAATATTGTTATTACGAATATATACCTCCCATTTTTTATCGGAACCGATTGACTATCGTTACACATTTCGCAGAACTCTCGAGGGTTGTGACTTTTACGACGCATGATCAGAGTGATCATAAAGTCTACTCAAGTGCCAAGAATTTATAAGTAGGTATCTAGAAAAATATAGGTCTTTTTGGAAATACTGTGTTATGTTGAAGAAAATGTTAAAACTTTTCCTCGTAAAGTATGAAGAAAAATCTAACTTAACACGAACCTACAAGGAGATACGTAAATTTTTACTATAGTAATCTTACAAAGTATTAAAGATACTAAATTAATACCGAAAACATAAATCTTTAGAGAACTTATTACTTAATACCATTTCTCATTTTGCTAATCCATAGCAACTAGATTATTATCATTAGTATTGTGTTCTTGGGCTTTTCTGAAGTTTATATAACATCCCTAGTTTCCTTTAAAACTGTATTGAATAGATTAGATTTTTGTATCATTCTACTCAGATAGAGAACAATGTATGTATTTCTCGAATAAGCCGACAGATGAATGAAGTACATCCCACCTACATTTCACCCGTTTGGTATGGTATAAATCCCATGTAAATTTAGAATCCAGGCTGTTTCTAAGAATTTTTATAAGAAAAATCTCATTAACACTTTGCTTGAGCAGACTTAACAACATACTTGAGAAATGGGGGTATAAACTCAGGGTGAAGCAGCATGGCGTCACTATTCATCTGTCAAATCCACGCTACATCTAACAATAGTGAGTGCAAATATGATTATATAATTTGTTAGTTGTATGCACATACAAATATATATACAATCTTATTATCATGATGTGACGTTGCTACCCCTAGAATTAGTTTGGCAAATATCTACCGGCTTTCACACGTACATATGTCGCTAAGCTTTTGAAATTAATGGTGAACCATTTAACTTAAAAACCTTACCTAAAAAAGAAGTAATAATTTAGTTGGTGGTAGTTGGTAGTTGAAAATAATGTTGTTTAAAACAATAGAAGTAATATCAATTATATAGGTATTTAGCTACTTACTTGTTTTTTTTACTTTTTTAGACCTGGCACAATATTAACTTTATTTTACATGTTTTGGGATTTATTCTGTAACTAAGATGGTTTCTCAATATAGTAAATAATTATGTAGATTGCTCTTAATACCTCCTGAGCCCTTTCATTTGATACGTCACACGGTACAGTTGGCAAAACTTTTCGTTTTGATTTTCTTATTTGCTTCCCATACGTGATCCCCAAATTAAAAATTCAGTTATTTATGTTACACGTCCGTATTTGGGTCACAAAATTTATATGTGTACCAAATTTCAACATCATCGTCCATTAGATACGGAGCAAGCTGGCTGTGAGAGATGGATAGACAGACACACGAGTGATCCTATTATAAAGGTTCCGTTTTTTCATTGGGACGTACGGAACCCTAAAAATGTAACAGCCTATATTCTAAAAATATAATTTCATATCACTATCCAAGCTCCACCGCATGCAAATCTTTATTCAAAGTTCTGGATCGATCAGATAAGTCGTTTCCACGTGAATTCATAACAAAGGAGGAACTTCCTCTCCACAATATTGGCATCATTGAATGGAGTTCTTACTTACAACACAAACTTTTACACCAACAACATAACATGTTGGTTTTCGGATGAAAATACTCCGTTTTACGTATTTATTCACGTGGTTAATACCTAAAGTACTTACACATTTGAATCCTTTATTTATCATTCTTACATCTATTCTACATGAAGCCTTATATAGCGCAGTTTTCATATAAAAAAATACGCTTTGAACAATTTTCTATATTTCAAAAACTGCATAATATTGCATTAAAATAAAACTCAGTTTCGATAATATTTGACCGTACAGTAATCATCTTGTTTCTTTCCGTATTATTTTTCAAACTTCTACACTAGTAACTATCTAATCTTGTAGATCGAGTGTAAAACGTCGTAGACATTGCTACGCTTGCTACGAGCGCTACGAACGCTACACTTGCTACGGCTACGAGCTACATAGGTATAAAGTTCCGAGCGCTATTGCACATAATGTTACCCGCTCAGAATTCTATTAACTAACTTAACAAGCTCAAGATAATTAAGTGAAGGATCATGATTAACTCCACAGCCTCTTATCCCTCTCAACAACGTTAACCAAAATGAATAATTATAATCCAAAACAAAAAATACTCCCCTTTTCTTATCATCATACTGCCACCCTGATCGCAAATTTTAACTTAAGTACACAAAGATACGGTTTAAATTCGCTTGTGGGAATTAAGATAGGAGACTTCTATACACGTCAGTTGCAGGGCCCGGAACAAATAAGACAATGGGACTATATGAGCTGTTATTTGCGTTTGATGAAATACATACTATGGGTCTATTCTAATGCGAATTTAAATGTCATTTTGTATGATATTAATTAAAACCTTTGGAAATTATCTAAGTTAGATTTGTGTGAATGTGTGATTTTCAGGAATTTACTTAGTTTGTGTCTACTCAATATCATTTTGGCAAGACCAAACAATGAAAAATGAAAACGTTTAATATCACAATGATTTTTTGCAAAACGTACGTTCAACTAATGTATAATGTTTATCGTTTAAATTACATTCGCGTATAATAAGCATAATCAAAGCAATTTCCATAAACATGTTAAAACTGCTCATTTCTCCACCCTGTATACTTCAAGGTAAAGACTAAGAACTTTATAAACACGTCTAGAAAACACATAAACCGTAATGTTTCGTATATAAAACAAAACACGGTAAAGTTCTTGCAAGTACGTACGAATGTGTTCGTAGGAGTAAGGCCTCGACCAGGGTGAGGAGTTTCCGCGGGTGCTAAGGCGGCCGCGGAGTATAAAACATATTAAATCGCTGATAGCGTCCACAGTGCGACGGGACCGTTGCCTGTTTTCACTAATGTCAAGTTTAAGCAACGCGTAGTTACCTTATGCCTAACCCAAGCAGACTTCTAAGCAACCACTCCCGTTTCACCATTCGTTTCTCAGTACGCAACTCAATATTTTCTTTGGTTTTCAAGACAAGATTTTTTTTTTTTTCGCTGCCTGTCAATATTGTTAGAAATCTGTTACCCGTAAAAGTTGCCTAGCATTACGCACCTGCGTATCGGTTTTTTTTTAATGTGTTTATTTTTATTTTGGTGTCAATCTAGATATAATACATACGCATAAGAACATCTAGATTGACACCTAGACACGTAAGTGTATACGATGTAAGAACAAAATTCATAATTAATATTGATAAATCTAGGTGACCCTAGTTTCAGTGAAAACGGACATGTGCTAACGAACTACCGTCTATTGTTTTACCTATAAAAAATGTAAACCCTCTGCTGCTCGCTAAAACAACTCGCGATGCACCGTGGCAACCTAATCGCATCAGCTACCGCGCCCGCCACCTCACCCGCCGCCGCGCCCGCCGCCGCGCCCGCCGCCGCGCCCGCCACCGCGCCCGCCACCGCAACCACGCTTTCGCCCTGGCCGAGGCGTATGAGCCTTCCGCTAAGCTGAACACGAAAAAATTGTAACTCGTACTACACGTATTATTTTATGTTATAGTTGTTTTAACATTTTAGCTTCTTTACATTTCCCGAGAGGACGGGCAATTGTGCACAAATGTGGAGTGCATTAATGTTGTGCACATTTTAATGTAATATTGTTATATTTAAAGCTAGGTATGTACGTCATCAATTTCTTCGTCGTCAATAGTACTTTAACACAATCCGTATGAACATTTTGGCTTGTTTTAAAATACCTCAAAATATTCTGACAATTTCCATTTCGGTAATCGCATAGTTTGAAAGGTATTTCTGGAAAGAAGTTCCTTAACGTGGCTGGCGGTAGGAGTTGTCTTGTAGAAATCATCACGTAAGGGAAAAGCGTTAATCTCTCCCTCTCTGTGTCTTTCCATTATATACGAGTGTGTGCGTGCGAGTATCGCGTAAGGAACTTCGTTCCTGACGGGCCCTCGACCGCCCACGTTTTTATTTTGTATTTAGCGAATGGTTTTACCTATTCTTATATTTATAACATAGTTGGGCTCCTCGACTGACCAAAGGTTATAAATATTTACAAGTTATAAAGACCGAAATCATCCAAGACTTTGGCTGTAAGGAATAAGAGCCTTGATTGCTCCAAGACAACTGAGATAGCTCGCAACGCAATATATAATTGAAGTGAAATTGGTAGCTGACACACCTGTGGGGGGGACCATTATTTGGTTGCTACTCTCTAATATCCATTTAGTCATTCTAGCATAATTTAAGACGTAGAAATATTGAGATAATAATATTGATTTCTTGAAAGGGCGGCAATTTACTTTAATTTAACTGGACTGTCAAATTACACAAAATTCCGTAACTAATTTGTTTTCTTTTACAACTATTTGTATTCATCTATTGATGAATACAAATAATGGAATGAATTATTTAGAGCAATTATATAGTATTCTATAATTATAATTGCTCTCAATATTTCATTCCATTATTATTTTCACACCACCTTAATCTACAGTATCAATGTATTTCAGCATAGAATAAACGAAATTGCTGCAAATATTGCCGGTAATATCAAGTTAAACAAAATTAATTAAGTTTAAATCTAAAGTGCTCAGCGGTCGGTCAATATTTGACGCCGCGTTCGCGACTCAAACAAACATTGTTCCGTGCAGCGCATTATAAAATACCGTTTATTCCAAGATCAGTCAGTGTTCAGGACGCTGCCGGATATTAAAATAGGCCCGAATGAAGTTTTCAGAGTATGAAGTTTAGTAAAGTGTGACGGTACAAACAAATAATTCAAAATCTTGACAAACATGACTCTAGTTGTAGTGTAATCTTCCGTTTATTTTCCAGAAATGTTGTATAAAGAAAAAAAAAACAGAACCGATAAAAGACAATAGCGTAGATCATATTCACCCCGAAGAGAAATGAAATGAAATGAAATTGTTTATTCTGTAAATAGGATATTGGAATCACTTTTACACGTCATCTTAAAAAAATAAGTAATTAAAAATTAGCTAGATGAGTTCGGCGTTTCCTATCTGACTACTCTGAGAAGAAAGGCCGAAACAAACTCAGAGGTCATAGTCTCTTTTAAAGTCCAGACATAATCTTGGTCAGGCCATATGAGGACCATGTAGATTAGTGTCTGAAATGGTCTTTTGAGAAAATAACCACACAGATTTGAGTGGACCTGTCCTGTCAGTGCAAGCATTTGTCAGTAATCGTGGAGCTCAACCCAGAACTTAAGGAGCTCAGTAAGGTAGAGGGACACCTATTAGTAGTCCCATGTAACAGGGGGCACGCCTAATACCATCAATCGTGCACAAAACCTGGATCCGGGCTGCTATTGAGAAATTCCAGATAGAAAACCCAATAACACACTCAAATAGTACAGTCAAGTTTCGTCAGTTACGTTTATGCCCGATATTATAAGGGGCGAAATGTGGGTGTACTATACGTACACCTCTGCATAACCCTCGGGATTACAGGCGTCATGTTATGTTATTTTCTTAGATGTTTAATATCTTACCGAATAATTTTAACATTACTTTCAAAGTTATTCAGATTTGCGTTCCAATATATTATGTCTTAATCAAACCAACTTATAATAATCCTCCTTGTCACCCCACGTACTGTCAAGAAAACAAAACAGATTCAAAATACAGTTAAATATATAAAAGAAACAATTTGGAATAGGAATTTTGCGAAGTAAGCTGTCAGCGAGTAGTATGATTACATCGGTGCTCACCTGTCAAATGCACGCACGCCCAAGACAATGGAGACTGCAATATAGTTTATGATGAGTGGCAGGGGATATAAACTGTGTATACTGTGGACAGGCGATATCAGAACTTTAATTCGAGATAAGCGAAGCAGGGGGGAAGGTGATAGAACAGATATATTGTGATGCTTGTATACGACAGTGGACCTCGTTCGAACGGGCTGAATAAAAGTGACGTATATTCGAGTGATTTTAAAATTGAAAATATTCGTTTTGCACATAATATTTACTTAGATACTTTATAGACTTTATTAATTTATGACTTTGTGTTACAGTTATTGTGTATGTTGCCAAAATTTAAACCAAAATGCTATAGAATATTTTTGCCCCATTGTTGTTCGATTAAAAAAACGAACCAGTTTAAGTAACGTTTACGTCGCACATTCGTGCTTGTGCCTCCGAACGTTTATTCTGTATCTAATTTTTTTGACTGACTGTCTGACCGATCGCCTTGTGGACCTGTATTCGATCTCCAGTCAAGCGGTTTCCATGATTAATTTCACGGTAGCAGCCCGGTATTTTTAACAATAAGCTTGGCCCTTATAATAATATTACATCACGCCTGTAATCCCGAGGGTTAGGTAGAGGTGTATCTATAGAACACCCACATTTCACCCCTTATATTATGGGACTTAAACGTAACTTACGAAATTGGAGTGTACTATATGAGTGTTATTGGGATTTTCCATCTGGAATTTCTCAGTAGCAGCACGGAGTCAGGATTTGTGCCCGGTTGATGGCAATAAGCTCGCCCTGTTAAGCTCGACCTGTTACATGGGACTTAAACATAGGTAACTGGCGAAATGTGGATATATAAATAGGTGCCCCTCTGCCTAAGCCTTCGCGGAATACAGGCGTAATGTTATGTGTATTTAAACACGTCTATCTACACCTTTAGGAAAATCAAGCATGGTGCTATGTTAAATATCTCAGAATAAAGGTGGAAGAAAACATCGAACTAACAATAATAGGACTCAAATAGTCAACAGGCAAAGAGATATGATCAATGTTAAGATAAGATAAGTCTTTGCCCTATAAAGTCCCATAATGTCAATATTGTTATTACGAATATATACCTCCCATTTTTTATCGGAACCGATTGACTATCGTTACACATTTCTCAGAACTCTCGAGGATTGTGACTTTTACGACGCATGATCAGAGTGATCATAAAGTCTACTCAAGTGCCAAGAATTTATAAGTAGGTATCTAGAAAAATATAGGTCTTTTTGGAAATACTGTGTTATGTTGAAGAAAATGTTAAAACTTTACCTCGTAAAATATGAAGAAAAATCTAACTTAACACGAACCTACAAGGAGATACGTAAATTTTTACTATAGTAATCTTACAAAGTATTAAAGATACTAAATTAATACCGAAAACATAAATCTTTAGAGAACTTATTACTTAATACCATTTCTCATTTTGCTAATCCATAGCAACTAGATTATTATCATTAGTATTGTGTTCTTGGGCTTTTCTGAAGTTTATATAACATCCCTAGTTTCCTTTAAAACTGTATTGAATAGATTAGATTTGTATCCTTCTACTCAGATAGAGAACAATTATGTATGTATTTCTCGAATAAGCCGACAGATGAATGAAGTACATCCCACCTACATTTCACCCGTTTGGTATGGTATAAATCCCATGTAAATTTAGAATCCAGGCTGTTTCTAAGAATTTTTATAAGAAAAATCTCATTAACACTTTGCTTGAGCAGACTTAACAACATACTTGAGAAATGGGGGTATAAACTCAGGGTGAAGCAGCATGGCGTCACTATTCATCTGTCAAATCCACGCTACATCTAACAATAGTGAGTGCAAATATGATTATATAATTTGTTAGTTGTATGCACATACAAATATATATACAATCTTATTATCATGATGTGACGTTGCTACCCCTAGAATTAGTTTGGCAAATATCTACCGGCTTTCACACGTACATATGTCGCTAAGCTTTTGAAATTAATGGTGAACCATTTAACTTAAAAACCTTACCTAAAAAAGAAGTAATAATTTAGTTGGTGGTAGTTGGTAGTTGAAAATAATGTTGTTTAAAACAATAGAAGTAATATCAATTATATAGGTATTTAGCTACTTACTTGTTTTTTTTACTTTTTTAGACCTGGCACAATATTAACTTTATTTTACATGTTTTGGGATTTATTCTGTAACTAAGATGGTTTCTCAATATAGTAAATAATTATGTAGATTGCTCTTAATACCTCCTGAGCCCTTTCATTTGATACGTCACACGGTACAGTTGGCAAAACTTTTCGTTTTGATTTTCTTATTTGCTTCCCATACGTGATCCCCAAATTAAAAATTCAGTTATTTATGTTACACGTCCGTATTTGGGTCACAAAATTTATATGTGTACCAAATTTCAACATCATCGTCCATTAGATACGGAGCAAGCTGGCTGTGAGAGATGGATAGACAGACACACGAGTGATCCTATTATAAAGGTTCCGTTTTTTCATTGGGACGTACGGAACCCTAAAAATGTAACAGCCTATATTCTAAAAATATAATTTCATATCACTATCCAAGCTCCACCGCATGCAAATCTTTATTCAAAGTTCTGGATCGATCAGATAAGTCGTTTCCACGTGAATTCATAACAAAGGAGGAACTTCCTCTCCACAATATTGGCATCATTGAATGGAGTTCTTACTTACAACACAAACTTTTACACCAACAACATAACATGTTGGTTTTCGGATGAAAATACTCCGTTTTACGTATTTATTCACGTGGTTAATACCTAAAGTACTTACACATTTGAATCCTTTATTTATCATTCTTACATCTATTCTACATGAAGCCTTATATAGCGCAGTTTTCATATAAAAAAATACGCTTTGAACAATTTTCTATATTTCAAAAACTGCATAATATTGCATTAAAATAAAACTCAGTTTCGATAATATTTGACCGTACAGTAATCATCTTGTTTCTTTCCGTATTATTTTTCAAACTTCTACACTAGTAACTATCTAATCTTGTAGATCGAGTGTAAAACGTCGTAGACATTGCTACGCTTGCTACGAGCGCTACGAACGCTACACTTGCTACGGCTACGAGCTACATAGGTATAAAGTTCCGAGCGCTATTGCACATAATGTTACCCGCTCAGAATTCTATTAACTAACTTAACAAGCTCAAGATAATTAAGTGAAGGATCATGATTAACTCCACAGCCTCTTATCCCTCTCAACAACGTTAACCAAAATGAATAATTATAATCCAAAACAAAAAATACTCCCCTTTTCTTATCATCATACTGCCACCCTGATCGCAAATTTTAACTTAAGTACACAAAGATACGGTTTAAATTCGCTTGTGGGAATTAAGATAGGAGACTTCTATACACGTCAGTTGCAGGGCCCGGAACAAATAAGACAATGGGACTATATGAGCTGTTATTTGCGTTTGATGAAATACATACTATGGGTCTATTCTAATGCGAATTTAAATGTCATTTTGTATGATATTAATTAAAACCTTTGGAAATTATCTAAGTTAGATTTGTGTGAATGTGTGATTTTCAGGAATTTACTTAGTTTGTGTCTACTCAATATCATTTTGGCAAGACCAAACAATGAAAAATGAAAACGTTTAATATCACAATTATTTTTTGCAAAACGTACGTTCAACTAATGTATAATGTTTATCGTTAAAATTACATTCGCGTATAATAAGCATAATCAAAGCAATTTCCATAAACATGTTAACTGCTCATTTCTCCACCCTGTATACTTCAAGGTAAAGACTAAGAACTTTATAAACACGTCTAGAAAACACATAAACCGTAATGTTTCGTATATAAAACAAAACACGGTAAAGTTCTTGCGAGTACGTACGAATGTGTTCGTAGGAGTAAGGCCTCGACCAGGGTGAGGAGATTCCGCGGGTGCTAAGGCGGCCGCGGAGTATAAAACATATTAAATCGCTGATAGCGTCCACAGTGCGACGGGACCGTTGCCTGTTTTCACTAATGTCAAGTTTAAGCAACGCGTAGTTACCTTATGCCTAACCCAAGCAGACTTCTAAGCAACCACTCCCGTTTCACCATTCGTTTCTCAGTACGCAACTCAATATTTTCTTTGGATTTCAAGACAAGTTTTTTTTTTTTTTTCGCTGCCTGTCAATATTGTTAGAAATCTGTTACCCGTAAAAGTTGCCTAGCATTACGCACCTGCGTATCGGTTTTTTTTTAATGTGTTTCATTTTATTTTGGTGTCAATCTAGATATAATACATACGCATAAGAACATCTAGATTGACACCTAGACACGTAAGTGTATGCGATGTAAGAACAAAATTCATAATTAATATTGATAAATCTAGGTGACCCTAGTTTCAGTGAAAACGGACATGTGCTAACGAACTAACGTCTATTGTTTTACCCATAAAAAACGTAAACCCTCTGCTGCTCGCTAAAACAACTCGCGATGCACCGTGGCAACCTAATCGCATCAGCTACCGCGCCCGCCACCTCACCCGCCGCCGCGCCCGCCACCGCGCCCGCCGCTTCGCCCTGGCCGAGGCGTGTGAGCCTTCCGCTAAGCTGAACACGAAAAAATTGTAACTCGTACTACACGTATTATTTTATTTTATAGTTGTTTTAACATTTTAGCTTCTTTACATTTCCCGAGAGGACGGGGAATTGTGCACAAATGTGGAGTGCATTAATGTTGTGCACATTTTAATGTAATATTGTTATATTTAAAGCTAGGTATTTACGTCATCAATTTATTCGTCGTCAATAGTACTTTAACACAATCGGTATGAACATTTTGGCTTGTTTTAAAATACCTCAAAATATTCTGACAATTTCCATTTCGGTAATCGCATAGTTTGAAAGGTATTTCTGGAAAGAAGTTCCTTAACGTGGCTGGCGGTAGGAGTTGTCTGGTAGAAATCATCACGTAAGGGAAAAGCGTTAATCTCTCCCTCTCTGTGTCTTTCTATTATATACGAGTGTGTGCGTGCGAGTATCGCGTAAGGAACTTCGTTCCTGACGGGCCCTCGACCGCACACGTTTTTATTTTGTATTTAGCGAATGGTTTTACCTATTCTTATATTTATAACATAGTTGGGCTCCTCGACTGACCAACGGTTATAAATATTTACAAGTTATAAAGACCGAAATCGTCCAAGAATTTGGCTGTAAGGAATAAGAGCCTTGATTGCTCCAAGACAACTGAGATAGCTCGCAACGCAATATATAATTGAAGTGAAATTGGTATCTGACACACCTGTGGGGGGGACCATTATTTGGTTGCTACTCTCTAATATCCATTTAGAGTCATTCTAGCATAATTTAAGACGTAGAAATATTGAGATAATAATATTGATTTCTTGAAAGGGCGGCAATTTAAATTAATTTAACTGGACTGTCAAATTACACAAAATTCCGTAACTAATTTGTTTTCTTTTACAACTATTTGTATTCATCTATTGATGAATACAAATAATGGAATGAATTATTTAGAGCAATTATATAGTATTCTATATAATTGCTCTCAATATTTCATTTCATTATTATTTTCACACCACCTTAATCTACAGTATCAATGTATTTCAGCATAGAATAAACGAAATTGCTGCAAATATTGCCGGTAATATCAAGTTAAACAAAATTAATTAAGTTTAAATCTAAAGTGCTCAGCGGTCGGTCAATATTTGACGCCGCGTTCGCGACTCAAACAAACATTGTTCCGTGCAGCGCATTATAAAATACCGTTTATTCCAAGATCAGTCAGTGTTCAGGACGCTGCCGGATATTAAAATAGGCCCGAATGAAGTTTTCAGAGTATGAAGTTTAGTAAAGTGTGACGGTACAAACAAATAATTCAAAATCTTGACAAACATGACTCTAGTTGTAGTGTAATCTTCCGTTTATTTTCCAGAAATGTTGTATAAAGAAAAAAAAAACAGAACCGATAAAAGACAATAGCGTAGATCATAATGAGAGTGATCCCTAGTTCATCCCGACCTAACTATCCAGTAATTTCAGGGATACATGCTGTTTCTAAAATATGTACACAAAAATATCTATTTTAAGAATATTTATTAATCTAAAATATGTACATACACGTAACCAGCAACATACTATTTTACAAACAGTGTAAAACGATTGGAATATTTCATCAAGTTCGCGTCGGTGATCGATTAAAATTGTTTTGTTGCTGCAGTCGGGACTGTATTTTTTGTTCAAACCGGACAGTTTAATTTAGTTGCTCGTATATACCTACAACGTTAACAAAACCACACATTGAACGACGATTTAATTTTGAGACCAAAAAATAACTCCAACATAAAAAAAAACGAGAATTTACATACTACATACTTGACACAAATGACCGGTAATTCTCCTTTAAATAGCTTCCTCGATAAAATATAGATCCTTAATTCCCTTCACTATAAAATTCAACAGAATAAAACGAAGCCAACATATAATTTGATCTACTGTAGCGTCTACTAAGAAAAGTTAATTAAAAATAGTCTTCTACGTGCTCCCGATGATTATGAACGGTTCTACAAGAAACTGGGCTAAAATTAACGCTTTTATTTTAACTCAGTAGGAGTCCAATTGGACTAATTTCTTGGAATGTGTTAACTATTCAGGTATGTCGGAACAATGAGGGTAGCTGGGCAAATTCATATTCTAAATTTCGCAGAAACGAGGCTTCTTTCATCAGCGCACTTGTATTTGAATTTCTAGAAAACCGTCATAATTCCGTCGGCTTTGTAATTCATTCACTTGACAGACACACCGACTTTCAAGTTGTAATTTTAACTAGCTGGAAGCTCTAAGTCTGTCAACCACGTCGGTTTAATCTTAGGATATTTCGCTTTGGTTATAGCCTGGTCACCTCGTTAGGCAACTAGCTTGAACTTTGCTAACTGACCGACTTCTTGAGAATTCAAAAGTGCCTGTAAATGGTTTAATTAAAGCAAATGCATTGAGTTTGAGGTCATGACAACCGTGAGGTGATCGTTAGTGTCACATCACATAACACGAAAGGTTTCACAATTATCAGTTACCAGCGAATAAATTCGTTAAGCCAACTTTAACCTCACCAACCAATTAATTGGTCCGGTTGTTATTTTTATAGTAAGACACTGCGATCATAAATATGTTTGCGAACCAAGACGATTGTAGAAATGTCAATCAATCTGCCTAGCCTTTTCCCAACTATGTTGGGGTCGGCTTCCAGTCTAACCGGATGTAGCTGAATATGTACTAGTATTTTACATGGAGCCACTGCCTATCTGACCTCCACAACCCAGTAACTGGGTAACACGATACCCCTTGGTAAGACTGGTTGTCAGACTTTTTGGGCTTCTGGCTACCCGTAACGACTGAACCTCCTGAATGACAGCCGAGACCAACGGCTTAACGTGGTTTTCGATTGTAGAAATGTATCGAAGTTAAACATTTAAAAGTCAAGGCTTTAATTAAAACTTTACCTCTCAAGTCTCAATCAATAAAATAGTTATCGACTTACGAACAAACTTTAATTAGAAAAAACCAATTAGACCTTGTTGCATGATCTCACAAAGAAATAAACGTTACAATCCGCGTTAACGGTCCGTCAAAATCATACGTAATCGTCTAGATAATTTTAACGTACGTAACTGTACGATCACGGACGGGTTGTTTCAAAGCCGCACTAAATCTACTGTCGGCTGCAGGACGAAATTAGAACATCCGTAGTTACATTTCAATGAAATATATTTCCATTCGTCTATCAGATAAATACATTACCGTGATACTCTAACTTGACCGCTTTGCCGATCCTAGGAAATCTGTTTATTTTAGTGTTGTTTATTCCATGTTATAATGTATAATAAAAAGGTGCAAGGCAATGAAAGGTTTAAAATAAATAGGGTTATTAATGATATTGTTTAACAAATAGGTTTAATGTAATGGGAGGAGCTCGTGGCTAAGTGAACAGCCGCACGGGTCGATCCAAGGGTAAGGTACGCTTGCCGCGGTTGCTTCGTGGATGGGTGATGAACCGATACACACACACATTGGGATTCCTCCGTGCCTCGGAAAGCATGCTAAGCAGTTGGTCCCGGCTGTCATTCGAAGATCTTTGATAATCGTTACACCTGTAAAGATCTACGAATCTGACCTACACTTTTGGGGTAGGTACCTAGTCACTAGCCCAAAAGTCTGGTAACAATTCTTAGCAAGGGGTATCGTGCTCCTCAGACACCGAACTGTGGAGGTCAGATAAGCAGACGCTCCATGTAAATACTGGTATTCAGCTGCATCCGGTTAGACTGGAAGCCGACCTCAACATAGTTGGAAAAAAGCTAGGCAGATAGATATATTGGTCTTATTAATGTAACCTTGTTATAGATGCAACTGACACCCACCCCTACAGTTATAGGTTATCTTATACATAATATATGACCAAAATAGTATAATCTGAGAAATTGTTTGATAGGTCGTGTTGTTTCAGTAAACATTTGGAATATTCCATGATTTTACACTATTTTGATTTAATTCATTATATTTTACACCAAAAGCAAAATAATAAACTGCCATGTCAGTTGCACACTTTCTAAAAATTTAGGATTGACTTGCAAACAACCAATAACAATGACAATAATAACGCTCTTCATATTCTCGCAAATGATAGGCCAAACCAAAACTGCAAAACAACAACAATGATTCGAAAACTGCATCGAAATATTTTGACAGCAATTACGTCTAACACAGTGCCGACATAACAACGAAAAAAGTTGCCAACAATTCATCGGGACTACTGCAGTAACGTAACGCGAGGCCTTTTCAATAAAATAAAACTACCCGGTTTGTAGGAGGGTTGACCCGACATTTTCAATACAGGAGAATGTCCCCTGGGTCTCGTGCCAGGGG
Source organism: Xanthia icteritia (assembly GCA_949128155.2). NCBI lineage: Eukaryota > Metazoa > Arthropoda > Insecta > Lepidoptera > Noctuidae > Xanthia > Xanthia icteritia. The sequence continues at coordinate 23,012,508 of OX421935.2, forward strand.
ACCGGCCCTATTTGGGCACAAAGCGGGGGAATTTGCGCGACACGCTCGCACGGGACCCAGGGCCTAACACTTTTCAGGAGTACCGTGATTTTTCCACTGTTTAGATAAAAACATGTTGTTAGTTATACGATTGTTTGGTACCTGTCTGCTTTCCGAGTGGATAGTTTGTTGTTGCTTGTTTCTCTCATTTTCGTTCTGATATTGGCCCTTATTCATCCGTTTATGGACCTGCACGATTGATATAAGGTTCTCGCTACTTTGTTTCCCAATATACATAATTATAATGGCCCTTCAGTTCGTGTTAAAGTGAATAAGTATGTACGTCAAAATTTTATCCTCTTGTAGGTGAGGTTGAAGTGTTCAGTCTCCTATCTGTAATCGCGTAGCAGTTATACCACTTTTCCTCATTTATAGGCAGTAAAATTATGATGATGTCAATATTACTTATAATAGTAGATTATTATTTTATAGATAACTAGGTTTTGCCCGCGGCTTCGCCCGCGTAAATGTTGCAAGATATCCACGGGAACGTAATACCGGGATTACATACCTCATAGCTGAGGAAAAGGTCATTGACTCCTACCGCTGCGCCCGCGTTGCCGTCAACCATAATTATTTTGTTACGCGTAATTTTGAACTATTAATTTAAATGATATGATGTCATGCATATTTTAATCTAAATTAAATCATTTAAGTAACATATTTTATTGGATAAGGATTAATAAAATACCTATGCATATGCTTCGGAAATAACTATTAAATTTTTATCAAATTCTGAAAGATAATAATAGTTACTGTGGACCATCCATAGAAGATAGACATATGCCATCGCAGACATATTTTGTTGAAATTTTGAAGATGAACAATTCTGAAGAACATAAATTGTATTTATCTCTCACGGTTTACGCGGCGCACGCCAATAAAGCTCCCAGTTGGCTTGATTTTTTCCAACATCTTCAACAACACAAAACCTTAATGAATTATACACTAAAACCTTCCTCATGATTCATCCCGTCCATTAGTGAAAACCGTTTGAAAATCCGTTCGGTAGTTTTCGAGTTTATCTCGTTCAGACTGAAAGACAGACAAACAGTCAGATGCGGCGGGGGACTTTGTTTTATAATATGTAATGTAATAATAATAAAAATAACAAAGCAAGTATCTTGACTTGGCTCGCGAGGCTGTAGACATGTGGGATGTGGAATCGGCGATCACTGTGGCGATAGTCGTATCAGCCAAAGACTTTTTTTTGGTTTTTAATTGTCAAATAACTTCTCCCGTTCTGGCATTACATTATTACTGACTAAAACCCACCCGTGTTCCTTCAGTTGCCTGTACGTTGCCCGGGGCCACGGTATCCCTTTCGGACTTTTCGGCGACCTCGGCAGGCATCGGTCCTAGCGGACCCCGCCAGTTGTGCTGACATCTCTTTAAGGCGCGCGTGGAAATCGGCGAGCTACCCATTGCTCACCATCACCAAGCCCGCGCTTACGGTGGCCGGGAATTGGCCTGCGATTCTCGACGCCCAGGGCGTCTCCTGCGGCGGCTAGGGGCGTGATGGCGCGAAGTTTGCCTCTTCCTCACGCGTTTCGCCTCCTCCTTCCCGAGCCATGCCCAATCAGCCAATGGCATAATTGCCCAGAGTCTCGACCAACACCTAAGGAGGCTCTTGTTAGGCAGCTGGATCAAGAGTTTGATTCAGAAAGCGGTACTCCTGGACACGGCTCGCATTGTCAGGTGGTTCCTCTCTCTGGAACCCTGACCGCCGGTAGCTTGAACCCTATTCCCGATACCGGTGGGCTAGTATTTTTTTTATATTTTCAAATGTTTTTATATTCAATATTTAAAAACATATGTAATAAGTATTTAAATGAATTAAAGGAGATAATAATAATAACCGCACCGCCGTATCTTTACGTTGACGTCGCCTTAATTGGCCGGCTTGAGTGGAGATTCGCAAGAGCAAACGTGCTCGGAGGAAGGAAGTATTCCAGTAAGTGCTCGTAGGGATCTTAATCATCTTTCATATCCTGCAAAACATGTGCTGCAATAGTCCTACATCAACCGGGGGTTATCTTTGGGTACACGTGCATAGTACATACAGGAATAATCGTCAGTTTCCGCCTCATTTAATTTAAAACGTCTAAAGGGACTGTGCGAGTTGGCTTCGGCTCCTCGTACGCCTTCCAAAGGACCGGGATCCATGATGCCGAGATTTGTTTAAAAATAAATCATAATAATAATATTTCACAAAACACCTTCATGTAGGTCGAGTTCCTACAGAAGCTGTAATTAGTATTCAAGTCCTATTCATACAGATCCGTCTCCATAGAAACAGAGTTATATACGTCTACTTATTCACTTTCTAGTTTCCTTTCCTCGAAAGATATAAATAGCACTTATCTTTGCGCCCGAGTGAGCAGAACTCGAGACAGTATAACTTAATGCAACAGTTTTACTCAAACTCACATCTTAACATCCGAGATGGATAAGAAATGAAGTCGTGGGTTCCAAATAATCGGTATCGGTAAAGGCAAAGGAGTAGAAATGTCCAGAATATGATATTTTATTTAGAGCCACTGTTTACTTCATTTATCCGTATTCTTCGTTTCTGTCATCGGCATCACGCTCGGAACAACTAACGGCATACGTGAACAACTCATGTATTGTACAGATACCGTGGCTTGAGTATGAGTATTTTCTTATAATAGAAACACACTGACAGTTCTTAGAAAATAAACTACTGAATGAAGCAGTAAGTTGCTAATACCTTTACTGTTTTTTTTAATATTTTCCATTCCTTTCGTTTCCAGCAACGTCGCATTCGATGGAACTACTGAGTTACGGACCAAACGTTTTTGGTCTTCGGTCAAATTATGGGGTATCCGTCTAGTACATAGCTACCTGACGCTTAAATGCTCATGTGAGATTTTTGCACTTGAATAATTCATTCCAATGGCTAAGCTTGCCCGAATCTGTTGGTAGGTCGATCTTATCAGCTTATATCATGCACCACACAGTACCTCACAGTACCTAATGATGTTATCGAAAGTTGTCGCCGTTGCAGGACGTCCCTCACGCAGGTCATCAAAAGATTCCTACGACCACGCTTAAATTCATTGAAGCAGTTGTGAACAGTGGCACGTGATGGAGCTTCTATCATCTATCATAACTTTGTTGTCTAAGACTACAACCAAAGTCGTAATAAATCAAAGAGCGAAAATTTTCTCGCGTTAAATTAATTTTGACGCGTTACGGCACTTTCCCACGGCCGTCCAGTTCTGCGAGAATGGTTTTTTACTGGATCCCGCAAAAGTCATTGGTGTGTTCACACGCAGTAGTTTGCAGCCTGTTTTTTGTGATAGAGCAACGAGCGGTTATTACATTATTAGATTAGTCTTATGTGAAAATTCAGACGTGATGGACGTATGCAGTATAAACGGTATGCAGGAAGTGGGAACATTTCCATTAAACTATACGTGTAATTAAACTAGAACCTGTTTTTTACCGGACAACTGATTCCAGTTTGTAGTGGCAAAACCGAATGCCAAATCAAACGGATCGGTTTTTTGCAGGATAATCGCGTGACTGCTAGTATTAAAACCCGTACACTACTAAACGAGATCCTGCAAAAAACCGTACCTGCAAAACACGAGATGGGATGGAAAGGGGCGTTACACTCAATTTTCAAATTGCGCCAATATATAGGAATAAATTACAGATGAATTCAATATATCATCAGGTTACTATAGTTTTCTAAATTCGAAATTTGTTTCTAACCAGTCAGTCAGTGTTAGCTTTGTACCCGATATATATTATTATTGTTTTCAGTTTTTTAAGAGAGGTGTCATATTTAGATTCAAACAGCGTTCAGCACTAGTACTCGTACAGTCTCGAGACGAAATAATGACTCTATTGAGCAGCGTCTACTGATGCAGGACATAGTAGAGAGTAGTAGGCCACGCGGAAGGTCGCCGATGAGGTGGACCGATGAAATTAAATCCGCGTTTGGAGGCCCTGTTAATGAATGTTCCAGACTGTCATCTAATAGAACCAGACGGAGAGAGACACAATTCATCGTGACCATGACCATTATTTCAAGAGTAAAGCGAAGAAGAAAAAGTCATATCCAGCAAGAGACACATCTAACGTTGTTTTATAACTACAGAAAGTTGCAAACACATATGTACATTATATCGAGAACCACACAACAAAACAATAAATTACAAAAGCCAAATAAACCAGAACAAAACAGATCCAAAATACCAAAGTATGAAACATGTATACCTCGGCTAAACCCCAATGGCGTTAAGTGTAGCAGCAAATGTAGGAGTAACACAACTTGGCTAACTAGAAAACTTTGACTCTTGTAATCCCCAGACCTGTATTGAAACATTAAAATTTTCAGCGTGGCAAACATTTCTCAGTTGCTTAATTAACCAACAAAATTAGTTATTGTTATGAAAAAGTAACAAAAGGGAGAAACTTCGCAACTCTCAAGCCAGTGGAGTGTGGAGTGGATCGAATGTGGTGCGGGGGATAAGAACATGGCGGATTTTAATTTGGTTGTCGCACATTATTACGATGATAATTATTTCTGAAGTTTAAACTATAACTTAACTTATAGATAACTGCAGGAGCAACATTCAAAATATTATTTTCACAAAATCTTACATGGGCACTTTTGAAAGTCAGAAAATAGGTGTACGGTTCCAATAATTGGTCGTTTCCTATGGAGAAGAACCGGCACTCCACGGATTAACATAATAAGTTTCTACCGTAAAAGCACATAGTGAGAAAAGGGAGAAAAGCCCCGCATGTGATACAGAGAGATCAGTCAGTCAGCAAAGTTGGAAGCAGGACTAATTGCACAGGCTATCCGGACGTATTTAGAATCGTTACTCATGGAGAGGCTTTCAGTACGCCTTTAAAGGTAGTTAACAATACAATGAACAGTTCTTTTGGTTGTTTTCTGTTAGTCATAAGTAGGAATGCCTGGTGTGAGATATTTGCATGAAACGTCATACCTTTTTTTTCTGCTTTCTTGTTTCGTAATACCAAGTTCCACATTATTGCAAAATGGTGTTATTCTATTAATTTATGGCTAGTTTCTTTTTATCCATCCTACTATAGCGAGTTCCAGTTCCTATGATAAGTTTATTTCATTTGAACCCTAACCCGTAGGGAAATCACGAATTTACTGTTTTGCGGATTTGATAAGGGTGTAGTTTTAATGCCCCTTAGTATAAAGAAAAATGTTTTTATTTTTTAGAAAAATGTTTTAATTTCATATTGCGTGCGTTATTTAAAGACGTCATAATATCGTTTTTCGTTTTATGATTGTGTTGCACATTGCACAGACAGATCTATTAAGGGGAAGATAGTTGTTTATGAAAGGGCAGTGGATGCTTTAGGTATTGTTTCTATACGCAACTTCCTTCTTTTCTTGATATATTATTTTACATTGAAGTTATATTTTCTTTTTCAAGTAAGTGTTGTCCTCGAAACTTATTCTTGCAAAGTTGAAAAAGCAAATCACGTTATCAAAGTTTACTATAAAATTCATCTCCTTTTCACACTAACTCGTAGTTTAAGTTTAAACAAGTCCTAAATGATCACCGTCCCAACATTTCAAGTAACCCCACTAGCACAGAGCGTAAATTATTAATCGCCTCCTAAAAATGACTACGCTACATCGCCTCCCTTACGCCATCTTGTAAGGAAATTACACTGGAACCGGGGAGAACTTCTTTTAATTTATTCAACTCACACAATATCCGACTTTAATATCTTCGTATTATGGACGAGAGTCGCACCAAACTAGGACGAGAAGTTGATTCTGATTTATAACCGGTTCAACTATCTCAGTGTTTGTCTTTAGCCAATTTGAATAAAACACTGTTCGAGTTACGTGAGGTTTAAATATGATTGTATATTAATGAGATGTGGAATTCGGGATCATTAATGTATCTGAATAGATTAGCAAATGAATTAGATTTTGGAGCAGGCAGCGGTTTGCAAAATTCTGCGTTATTTTGAAGATACGACATCGCAAGGATGATTTGAAGGGTCATGTTCAACAGTAACCAATGTGAGCTACTGTTAATGTATGATTTGTTTAGATTATTCTCCCAGTCGTGAGTTTGAATCCTATTTGTTACACAAATAACGTAAACCTGTAGTATCTACTAGTATTGAGCATTCCACATTATTGAATTCCATACAGTCGGTTCTCACACGACGCCGCGTGCAGACGCGGCAGGCGGCGAAGCGGATCTCACGTCGCATTGGCTTGTATGTAATCCGTTGATGCCTAACAACACGTATCTCCACCGCTCGACGGAGGAAGGATGAGTGGAGAGAGGAGTGGCGCCCGCGCCGTCTCTGCCCCTCCGCGTTGAACACCGTGCGGTGGGGCGGCACGTGGCACACGAGACACCTCATTACAGTGTGGATTACCGTGGTGGGAAAAGGGAGTGCTGCACTTTTTTGAACGCGTGCAGGCGCGCCCACCACCTCTCCACGCGGTGCACTGCAAGAAGCCCATCCGTGCGGACAGGCATGCTCGCCGCTTCTCCGTGCGGCGCACCGCAAGAAGCCCATCCGTGCGGACAGGCATGCTCGCCGCCTCTCCGCGCAGCGCACCGCAAGAAGCCTATCCGCACGGATAGGCATGTTCACCGCCTCTCCACGCGGCACACCGCAAGAAGCTCATCCGCGCGGACAGGCATGCTTACCGCCTCTCCGCGTGGCGAACCGCAAGAAGCCCATCTGCGCGGACAGGCATGCTTACCGCCTCTCCGCGTGGCGAACCGCAAGAAGCCCATCTGCGCGGACAGGCATGATCACCGCTTCTCCGTGCGGCGCACCGCAAGAAGCCCATCCGCGCGGACAGGCATGGTCATCACCACTTCGCGCGGCACACCGCAAGAAGCCCATCCGCGCGGACGGGCATGCTCACCGCTACTCCGCGCGGCACACCGCAAGAAGCCCATCCACGTGGACAGGCATGCTCACCGTCTCTCCGCGCGGCGCACCGCAAGAAGCCCCTCCGCGCGGCGCACCGCAAGAAGCCCATCCGCGCGGACAGGCATGATTACCGCCTCTCCGCGTGGTGAACCGCAAGAAGCCCATCTGCGCAGACAGGCATTCTCACCGCCTCTCCGCGCCGCACATACGGCAAAATGACCACTTTAGAAGGTCAAAAATAAATTTTATTACTCTAATATAAGGACTAAAATTGCTTGTATTCTTCGAGTCAACTACCTGAGCCACTGTGCTGGCCCTAAACATCCTTTGTTATGCTTACAACAAAGGCGCCCGAGGGTCCGACAGATAAGCGTTATGCATCGTACGGCTAGTTGCATTCGAAACCGGAAGGCATTACAACGTGTTATTTTCGTTTAAATCGTGCAAAAATCTAAATATTAATTATGGACATTGAGGCCACAGGTATGTTTATCAATTAATTATTTTTTCACCCTAGTTATACAAGATATGTTATAATAAATGACGGTTCCATTCCGCTCTTACTTTTCATTAAAAAAAATTACTTCCTTAGACTTTAAAAAAAAGTTCCGCTTAGTACCGCTTTCTGTCCTAATTATTTACACTTGTGTGTTTGTTGGCTACTAATACTGTGAATTCTAGGAACTCAAACCAACTCATTGTGACACTAGACCCTTTTTTTCACAGGTAGTCGGAGTGGACCAAGACACTCCGAATTCAATATTAAAAAAATGGATCTGGTTTTAGTGTTAAAAAGCGTAAATTTTTATAAACAATCATCGTCTCAGTGTATAGAACGATTAACTAGTTATATAATGAACCAGTTTAGTGAATATAAACAGTCAAAAGACTGTGTAAATAAAATCAAGTGTGTTTTGAAAGTTTTTGTTTCAAAATTGTTACAAAAGTGGAAAAAATCTAATTGGAACATGGACAGATTTATGAAAGCCAATTCAAAATGGTTAATTAACGATTTGGTATTGCCAGCAGTAGGCACTATAAGCTCGAACGTTAATTTGCAAGTGAAAAAGACCAGAGGCAGACCTGCAAAATCTTTTGAGGAGAGTTCTTTACGAACAAAACGAAGGGTGATGAAACCACTAGTTGCTGAGTCAAGCCCAGAGCTATTATGTTCTGCTGCTCAAGCCAGCCTTACTAAGAGCGGAAAAAGGACAGCTGCTAAATTAATGAGTTTAGCCTTAACTACAAGCCCTAGGAGATACAAACGTATGAAAAAAATTCACGATACGCCATCGTATTCGGCTTTAAAGCCTTACTCTCCTGAGGAAGCTTTAGCGCTTATAATCGACTCAGATATGGGAAAAGAAGATTACATTCATTGGCAAAAAGGAGCAAAATCGCGAGGCGCCAACATATATCCAGCTTACAACGTCATAGCACAAACAAAATGGCAGTGTTACCCAAATAACATAAAAATCACGGAAACTGAAGTACAAATTCCAGTTCAAGACATTTTGGACCACACAATACAAAGACTTGCAGCAGTGCAGCAGGATGTACTTTTATCACACCACGATCATGAGAAAAATTCAGCGATCAAAGTCGTTTACAAGTGGGGTCTTGATGGCAGTGGAGGACATTCGATTTACAAGCAATGTTTTGCCAACAATTCATTGTATGGAGACACCAACATAATTCTATGTACCATCGTTCCATTGCAAATGTCAGAGGTCACCACGGATGGAAAACAGATTTTCTGGCAAAACCCAAGTCCGTCTTCGTCGAGATATAACCGCGCCATTCGCCTACAGATTGAAAAGGAGACAAAGGAATCTGTAAAACATCATTACGAGGTAATAAAGGAACAAATATCAAATTTGTTGCCAACTGAAGTCACTCTTGGGGATAAATCTTACACTTTCGAACATCATCCTGTGTGTACAATGATGGACGGAAAGACATGCAACGTACTCACAGACACTTCGTCATCACAAGCGTGTAATGTGTGCAAGGCAACACCCAAGGAGCTCAACAATCTTGACTTACTTTTACAGAAACAATATCCTACTAGTTCATTTAAGTTTGGAATATCCGTATTGCACTCATACCTTAGATGTTACGAGTACTTATTGCATATCTCCTATAAACTAGAAATAAAGCAATGGCAAGCGAGGGGCAGAGAAGCCAAAGAAAAAATAAAAAAGCGGAAAGAAGAAATAACCACTAAATTTTACCAGCAAATGGGATTAGTGGTAGACCAACCAAAGCAAGGTGGGGGCAATTCCACTTTTTAACAACACCAATAACTCGTATATACCTATATCTCATCTACTCGACGTCCGTATGTCACTGCAGGGATTCAGCAGAATATCAGCGTCAGGTGTATTTGCCTGGCACATGCTGAGCTGGACTCCCATTTGGTGCAACCTTGAGACGCACACCGCACTTTTTTATGTTCGCTGTCAATCCATTATTTTAAAGTGTGTCATAGCCAATAGTGTCATCACAATGTCTTGTTTTCTTCCTTTTTTATTTGTTTTTTATATTGGCACCTTGCAGCTATTTCCTAATAGTTAATTATTAGTAATTATTTAATCGTGTTTTTGTATGTTGTGCTGTTTTTTTGTGTGCACTAAATAAACGATTTATCTATCTATCTATCTATCTAATTCAAACGATGGGAATACGGCAAGGAAGTTTTTTGCAGAACCTATAGAATCTGGGACTATCACAGGCTTAGATCCTGAACTTATAAAAAGATTTGCCAATATCCTGAGTGTTTTATCGTGTGGATTTAGCGTGAACTACGTTAGTTTTAAAAACTACTGCATCGAAACTGCAAAAATGTGCTTAGATCTTTATAATTGGTACAAAATGAGTGCATCTGTGCACAAACTATTGATACACGGTGCAGACATAATAAAGGAGCTACCTTTGCCCGTAGGGTTGTTTTCAGAAGATGTGTTGGAAACCAGTCAAACAGAATACAAAGGTTTACGACTTTTCCATGCTAGAAAAACCTCCAGAATCGACACCAATACTGACATTGTACACTGGATGCTAATAGCTTCTGATCCAATCATTGCATCCAAGAGGAGGAGCCATCACAAAAAAAGGAAACCGTTTTCTAAGGAGGTGCTAGAAATGTTGGATATGCCACTAATAGAAACCATTGAAGACAATGATGGTAATGACGAAGAATCAATGGATGATCATGACGACAGTGATAGTAATTTACTACATTGTTTACAACATAATTGTTGTATAATTTATAATTATGTGTAATTTAAATATACAAGTTTGATTTTCAATTCTTTTTTATTTTTATAATTTATAAATACCTTTTAGGTAGGTAGGTACTTAGAAATCTTCTCAAATCTCAACACAAAGTAGCCCTTTAGGTAAGAAACATATTTAAGCACAATTGCACATATTATTTCACATATTTCTTTTTTGACCTTCTAAAGTGGTCATTTTGCCGTATGTGCGCCGTGCACAAGCCCATCCGGACGGATAGGCATGCTCACCGCCTCTCCGCGCGGCGTATTGCCACAAAATTTGCTTCGCCGCCTCCACCCTCCGCGGCGGTAAGCGGCGTCGTGTGAAAACCACCATTCCATAAAAAAAAACTTACAAAGCTAACAATTCATATAATAAAACCAATAAACCATTTCAGTTTCAATATTTAGATTCCCTCTTTTATTATGGACTTTTTTTAAGTTTAAAAGAACAAATATCTCCCACACAAGTTTTTAAAGGTCAAGTATGGAAAGTATCATGACTTGTTCCCAATGTTACGTGAATTTCGTTATTCCTAATCCGATTCTTCAATACTCCTACGCAGATTGGACGTTGATTCTTCCCTCACGAATTATCGGTGATAAGGTATAACTAGCAACTGTTGATTGTAATCACAGTATTTTAGTTTTAGTTTTAAGTGCAGAAAAAGATAAGTAATGGCTGCTACTTGAAGATATCTTTTTTGACCGAGCGAGCGAAGCGACTCTGCTTCAAGTCTTGAAAAATTTGCTTTCGTGTGTCAGTTTGTGGGTGAGGAGTACCTACACACGAAGGCAATATTTTTTTTTTATTTTTACAGTTCATATTTTACAACCGATCTGGACGAAACTTAGTATACCTACAGGTTTTACGACTTCAAAGAATTTTTTCGTCGTCGGGGATTTTTGACTGGAAGGGTACTTCCTCCAAAAAGGGGCAAAAAGAGGGCTACTAGATATCTCCGCCTTTTGAGATCCGATTTCGATGATTCTTTTTGATTTGAAAAGTAGACATTTTAAATTGGTCTTATAAAAAATTGACCAGAATAGCTCAAATCAATCAAAATGCGGTAAATTGCTCACTTTTAGATTTCTACCAGTGAAATCGGCTCTTTAACTAGTAGGTAAAGATTGATGGATTGGTGTTAGTTTTACAATAAGGTCAATAGATGGCGCTACTGTGCACCGCTAGATCGCGCTGTCGTTGTCACTTGCCAAATGGTTAAGTCTCGTCAAACATTACATACAGCCGCAGTCGAGTTTTTTTTTATAGTTATTTGCACTACTAAAGTTATTTAAAACGGGATATTTATCCTGTTTTAAATAACTTTAGTCGTAAATTAATATTTGCAAAAAAGTTTGTGCTCGCGAGGTCTAATGTTCGCAAAACTGCTAGTATTCAATCTTACAACCACCAGTAAAACAAAACCAATTAAAATCTTTCTGAAAGATACCTATTAAGTGACCAATCTCAATTTATAGCACCTAAGAACAAAATCAATACAAGAGCTGTCAAAGTTAAAATTCTCGTCTTAAATTTTTATGAAAATCATATTTTTGTCTAAATACCCTCAATAAGTTCCAATAAAATCACCACCACAGTACTAACCTACTCACAAACCTAAAATCTCTAAACCACGAGCCATTACTAATACAAAGTTGCCTTCTCTTAATTTTTACTCCACCGCTACATACCCCACGTCCACTAATTCAAATCTTCATACGTGGTACATACATAAGCCCTTGTTAGCAACGCCTCGGGTCGACTTATTAGCAGACGAGCTGCCTTGATTAAACTCCGAGCACCCTTGAATTTTACCTGACGTTATTACATATATATGGGTGAGTATATGTGTAATGTTGAGATGTTTTTGTATAATTTATGGAAGGGAAGTGAAAGGTTTTGAGTGGCCTGGGTTTTAGTTTAATAAATAAACACGTTACGCTATGAAAGTGGGTTTACCCAATCTTTGTGCAGCGATAAATGTTTGTTTAAATGTAGTTTGTTTAATTGATAAGATTGTTTGTATTAGGTTTACAAATAAATTGTCCCTCAATCTTAATTCAGAACAAATAATAAAGTAGGTGTTTTAAAAATTTTACTAATAAAGAATAATGTAGAAACCAAATTCAGAGCTCCAAAACAATATGATCAAATGAAAGTAGAGTTCGTATAACAAAGCTTCATCGATTTCCATTTTTAACTAGATTTCCAATTCTGCAACATGATGCACCATTATCTTTATTTCCCAAAACGCTCTCCTACAAAAATAATCAGCCAAGATACACCAAAAAAAATACAATGATCATTTCAATTCACCTTTCAACAACAGAAATTCCAAGAAACCTTAAAAAAGTTATATTAAACGCCGAACACAGAACCGAGGGTGGCTGTAAGCGCGCCATTATTTCGCTTTTCGACAATTACTCGCGGCTGCAAATAAAGACGTTTGGAGAGCAATATTCAGGGGGAAAAAGGATAGGAAGAAAAAATTATCATCACCTCATTCCTTACGACAGACGTGAATTTGAAGCGTGCATGGGGTGCAATGTAAGCAATATCTTGTGTGAGAAATGGGAGCGATATTTTTGGGTGTTCCGTTTTGGTAATTATTTTGTTGACACTTCCTGTAAAAACTGAAAACTGTGGATTTTTTACTTTTTAGCATTCACAATCTAAGCAAAAATGATACTTACTTTTAATGTCGCAATAGATAAAATTGCACTTGTATTGTCAAGCAACAGCATTCAAAAAATTCTAGAAGAAACCGTTATCGTCCAAGTTATTTAAAAAATATTTTCCTGCTTGTACCATTCGCAGCTAAGAAACAGTCGTTTTTCCACGATCAATCACGTACCTAGCCAGGTGTTTATAACGAGAATACTTGTGCACTGAATCTTGCCTCTTCGCGCCTCGAACCGAACTTCAGACGTCCCTGTGTTACCCAAATAAAAAAGTGAGTTGAGAGTAATTTTTTTCTACAAGCTTTACACATAGCGGTAATAAAACCGCTCCACGACGCTCGCGCTCGCCTATATTTCATTTTACCCGTCTCTCCCTCTATTTCGGGGCCGCAGTGGGTACTGTCTGTGACACCGGGAATGAAACTTTAAATGCTGCTCGGAAATAATGTGGATTACGTGCGCCGGTGTGTCCCATGTTTTTTGTTCTGACAAAAGTTTTATTAAAATATGTATCAGTCAGTGTCTCTTGGCATGAAAGAATAATACAGTTGAAAAGTAATTGTCTTGGCAATTTCGAAGATTAAGTTGTGGAATGTGTTTCTAAGTCGTAGAAGATACGGGTTTATTTACTACGTACCAGGATAATATTGTGTTTGTAAGCTCGCCATTTAAGTTTAAATGGTGAATAACTACAATATTTTATAATGGTAAAAATCATTAACAAAAGAAAAAAAATAACCAATAAAAGCCACTCAAAAGTTGCCTCAAGCCATTTACATTGTCATATAAATATATTCTTAAGCAAATTTTTAGACACGTGCGTTTTTGGATTTTTACGCAAACGGTTAACTCAAACTCAAACTCGAAGCATTAATTTCAAATAAACCAATTACAGGCACTTTTGAATTGTCAAGGGGTCGGTCAGTCAGAAATATGAAGCTAGTCGCCCATTCCAAAGCGTAGTAGGTACCTATGGAGAAGAACGGGCAAGAAACTCCACGGACACTCTTTTAAATCAAAATATGTTTACGTAATTTATATTGGTTACATCATTGAAGTTGATGTTATACATGTGAGAACGATGCAAAACATTAAAAGCGTCCGTTAGAAATAAAAATAAAAACTAATTCAAACATTAAATTAAATTAAAACCGCCGTGGCAGCTAAGAGATGACCAGTCCCTACTGACGGCGCCCGTTCACGAACATGACGCATGGATTAGCACCATTCAGCTCAACCATTTTGAAGGGAGCTAAATGATCCAACACACGCGCCACCGTCAGCGAGACATTAGAGTGAGCATGATATACTCTCAGCCGCCAGGGCACATTCAAGTCAATGAAAGACTTACCCAGTACCTAAATGGTTGCTTTATAGTCAGTACATAGTACTCAGACATGTGCTATGCAACTATAAAATGCTAAGAGATTGAATTTATACAATGCAAAGATAGTTTTTAAAATCTTCAGCAGCTCCAACGGTATTTTCAAATGCTAATCAATTAGTTTATGCTTGTGGAGCAGGACCAGCGTTGAGCCAAGCATTTTTATCAGCGATGTAATCCCCCAACTTATAATATGCTTGGCTGCATAGTGTGCGTTTAATATAAGATTTAAATTTCGTTTCATTCAGCTGAAGTATGTGGGGAGGTATTTTATTGTAACATTTTAAACAGTACCCCATGAAAGATGAGTCCACTTTAGCCAGCCTGAAACCCGGTTGAAATAATTGGTCCCTATTCCTGTGATATAATTGTGTTTTGCACCTCTTTTACTAAAAAGATTTAGATTTTTCCTTACGTACATAATGTTTTCGTAAATATATTGACAAGGTACCGTCATGATGTTAATATCTTTAAACTGTTCCCTTAGAGAGTCGCGCCTGCGGAGGCCATAGATGGCTCTAATGGTGCTTTTCTGCAGAATAAAAATAGACTCGATGTCTGCAGCCCGTCCCCATTGTAGAATACCGTACGACATAATACTATGAAAGTAACTAAAATAGACTAGTCTCGCGGTATCTACATCAGTAAATTGACGGATTTTTCTCACAGCAAATGCTGTTGAACTTAGTCATCCTGAAAGGGATGTTAAATAAGGACCCCATTGAAGCCTTGAGTCGAGCGTGATCCCCCGGAAAACAGTTAAATATTCGATTTCAAATTTAATAAATCGTTTTCAAAATCCGATTTTAGATATCGATTTCTGGAGCGGCTCTGGCGCCTTCGGCTCGCAGTTTCGATCGTCTCTAGTAATATTATAATTTGGTTGTAAGTGCATCGATCAAAACTATCCACTTTACAAACTATTTTCATAATATTCCTCGGCAAACTTCGTGTTTCGTCAGTTATCAGTTGCCCTTTGCATTTGGTGCAGAGTGGACGCTCTCAATCGACTTGGGAGTATATAGAGTTGTTAATACTCTTTTAACGTAATGTATTTTATTAAAAAATGGGAGGAAAGCTGTTTTTATTCAGAAATACGATGATTTCCGAGGGACAAGAAAATAGTTGTACTGTACTTGCTTACGCAAATCTACTCTTGCCGTGGTTTTGTGAAATATGTTTATGTTCGGATTATCGATACGATACGATTTTACTGTAATCAGATTTTAGATACGTTTCGATATATCTCACAGGACTACTAAACAGAAAACGACCTCTATCATAGCTTTAAAAATATTTAAGCTGTACCAATAATGATGAGATGCTTCATTATTGGTACAGCTTAAATATTTTTAAAGCTAATGCTAAGATTCAAAAGAGTCTTAATTTTAACCAAATAACGGTCCGTAAATTATAGGAATCGGCCATCAGTCAACAGTGGTTCAGACGCTGACTTAGCTAATTTGACTCACGCCACACGTGCGTCAAAGAAGACGTCTCAACTCGCTTAACAGCTTTTATGAAAATACAGTTAATACACTATAGGTACTAACTTTGCACGCAGCGACATGCATATCATTTCGTCAAAACAACCGAAAAAGTACTAAGTACTACTGCTTGTTTTTATTATGAATTTGCGTAACAACAGGCAAAATTAAACAAAGCAGTTCCTTTTGATAATGTGCAAAAATATTTTCTACTTTAACTCACTGACAATAAACATAGATTTACAATGACGTATTGTGCAGGAGAGCTATTAATGGACGAGCGAACGATGCGATCCGAAGTATTCCGAAGCGAGCCGAATGAACCGTTCGGTCGGTGACTTCGGTGTCTCGCTCGTTGAGACGTCTACCGAGACCTGAGTCTGCTTGCGTCCGCGATATCGCGCACCGTGGGAAGAGCCTTGGTGCGCGGTGCGCGGTGCGTGGTCATCAGCCGTGCGGGCTCGTGCGCGTGCGTCTGCAATATCGCGCTTTAACAATAAAACATGTACAGTCTAAATAGTTGATAATTATTACCCAGTACCGAGTTATTGACGTATCTTAATATTTTCCCTCCTTGTTATATTTTTCCAGTTAACTATAATAACTATGAAATTCTCGGCGAGATGAAGATCCTTAGCGTGTCGTTCTTGGAAATGGCATGCCTATTACAGAAATTCCCAGAAATAAATATTCTAGTACGTTTAAAAGATATTTTACTGCTACAATTCTAATGATGATATTGATTCTTGAAAATGAAGGTTTAGTTAGGATTAGTACAGATAAAGTAGTGAGACTAGTGAGCTGAAAATATAGCTCATAAATGATAGGGAGTTATTGAGAAGCATATTTTTATCATTTATTACTAGATAACATTAAGACTACTAAAACAATTTTTTTTTTTTAATTTTTTTTTGCTCTGTATACAACAACATCACATTGAGCATAAAGGCCATTAATAATAAAAATCAGAAAACAAAAATATCTGTAAGGTACAATGAATGTTGGCCCGGGGTGGGGTCGTCTTGGCTGTGTCTCTAGACATCGCCAATGCCTTCAACACCCTACCCTGGAGTTGCATCAGGGAAGCACTCCGGTATCACCGGATGCCGACCTACCTCTGTCGTGTGGTCGAGGCCTATTTGACGGACAGGGCCGTCATCTACCCCGGTCACCAGGGTGAATGGAACTGGCAAGAGATGTCGTGCGGTGTCCCACAGGGATCGGTTCTGGGGCCGCATCTGTGGGACATCGGATACGACTGGATGCTGCGCGCCGACCTCCCTAGCGGCGTCAGCGTCGTGTGTTACGCTGACGACACGTTGGTCCTGGCGCAGGGGAGGTCGCACCAGGCGGCGGCCGAACTAGCGACACATGGGGTTGCGACAATCGTAGACAGAATCCGGCAATTGGGACTCGAGGTGGCCCTGCACAAGTCCGAGGCCATGTGTTTTCATGGTCCTCGGAACGCGCCACCGTTGGGGTCCCAAATAACGGTAGGAGGAGTTCACATCGGCATCGAGTCGACGATGAAGTACCTTGGACTCGTCCTCGACAGCCGGTGGAACTTCGTGGAGCACTTCCGACGTTTGGCTCCCAGACTGGAGCGGGCCGGGGCTGCTCTGAAGCGGCTCCTGCCCAATCTAGGGGGTCCAAACGCCTCCTGCCGGAGGCTATACGCAGAGGTCGTGCGGTCCATGGCCCTTTACGGCGCACCGGTTTGGGCGCGTTCACTGAGGCGGCGGCCAGCCCGCCGGTTGAACGCGTCCCAGAGGGTCATGGCCACCCGGCTGGTCCGGGGATACCGCACGGTCTCCGGTGAGGCAGCAAGCCTCCTTGCCGGATTACCGCCATGGGATCTGGAGGCAAAAGTCCTCGCGCACATCTGGGAGTGGCGCGAGGAGTCGAAACGCCGGGGCGTAACTCCGTTCCCGCGAGACATCGCGGCACAGCGGACAGACCTCCGGCGGGATCTCATGGCGTCATGGAGAGTGCGATTGTCGCAACCCAGTGCTGGGCACGCCACTATTGCGGCGATAAGTCCCCTCTTTGAGGAGTGGCTAGAGAGGCGCCACGGCGTCCTCACCTTCCGCCTGACGCAGGTCCTCACCGGACATGGTTGTTTCGGGAGGTTCCTGTTTCGTATCAGGCGGGAGGAAACGCCCGGGTGTCATCACTGCGTGGATCGCCCGGAGGACACGGTTGAGCATACGGTGGAAGTCTGTCCGGCTTGGGCAGAGCATCGCCGTGTCCTCGTGGAGGCGATCGGTGGCGGGGATCTCTCGCGTCCGGCCCTAGTCCAGGCCATGGTACGGAGCGAGAGGGCATGGGAGGCCGTCACCTCTTTCTGCGAAGCAGTAATGCTCGCGAAGGAGGAGGCAGAACGCGTGAGGGAGAGGCAAATTTCGCGCCCTCACGCCCCTAGCTGCCGCAGGAGACGCCCCGGGCGTCGGGAATCGCAGGCCGATTCCCGGCCACCGTAGGCGCGGGCTTGCGGACGGTGAGCAATGGGTAGCTGAGATAAGGACCAGGCCCGTCCGATAAGGGCCAGGCCTCAAAGAGATGTCAGCAGAAGTGAAGGGGTCCGTTAGGACCGATGCCTGCCGGGGTTGCGGGAAAGTCCGAAAGGGATACCGTGGCCCCTGGCAACGTACAGGCAACGGAAGGAACACGGGTGGGTTTTAGTCAGTAAGAGTCTGACACGCCCTCCCGCTCCACCCAGAGCGGGAGAAGTTATTTGATAATTTCCCACCCAGAAAAAAAAAAAAAAGGTACATTGAATGTTGCAGTTATTCTGGTTCGCTCTATTCTTAATCCGAAAGAACTGAAACTGTAGGGTTCGGTAAAAAGCAAAACTGCAGTAAGAACAGAAATCCAATTTATAAAGGCAAACATTTCAATCCCCTATTATACTTTTATTTCCCTTAAATCGTGACACCGTTCATAATAAAACTCTCAAACTCATTTGCGGGCTCTTAATACCGTTCAATATAAGACGGTGGAAAAATGTTGAAAGTCACGCTCCTTATTACCGGGCCAAAGGTTTAACATTTTCAATTTAATCGCATTATACTGTAACCCTTGGAAATATTGGTATCTTGGAGCAAAAAATTATCGGCGCATCGTGAATTTTCCGATTTAGAATTTTTCAATAGATGCCCATGAAAGAATTTGGGATGATGAAAAATGATCGGGTAATGTGGTCGGTTTGATATTTAATTAAATTTAGATTCATACATATTTGATGGCATCTCCCATGAAAGTTTTCCAAGGGGCTACGTTATTTTTGGAAATCATAAGGTATTCCATTTTGCATCTGCTGTTGAAGCATAATAATTATTACACAAGTACCTGGGTAATCTGGCTAATAATTAATCTTTCCTTATAAATTCAAGGATGAATGCCAGTCTTTGTTACCGCTCCTTTGCTGTCGGTTTTCCAGAATATCTTTAAGACCGTATCAACTGCAAGAACTTAACTGTGTTTATTTACCTCAACCTTTTAGCTTTAGTATTATAGTAAGTTCGTGGTATCTTCTCAATCAGTTTCGTGCTAATTAGACTATCAACGCCATGTTTTCTAATCCTTCCGAGATCTACAGAGTTTTTACAAGCTTTTTATTAATTTGCTTCGTTCGTATGTTTCTGGTTACTTGGTAGGTAATCCATTTGTCAAGCAATTCCTGGCATCCAATTAAACTGAAACCTGTTCTATGTTGTGTTCTGTTCTGTGTGATTATTATTATTTCTTGTGATAGTTAACTATTGGCCATTTTTAGGGTTCCATGCCCGATGAGTGCCAAACGGAACCCTATTACTAAGCCTTCGCTGTCTGTCCATTTGTTCATCCGTCCGTCTGTCTGTCAGCGGGCCGCTACAACAACAAACAATAACAATTAAATAAAGTTAAAACTTAAAGTGGGTTCATACAAAAAAATCTTTTGATTTTGAAAAAAAAATCACTCTCCGTGGCTTGTTATGTGTCATTGTCTAGAACTCATCGATTAGAGTACAAACATTTTTTTTTTTTTATCTTTAAAAATGAAGAGATAGGGTTCCGTAAAAGTTGTAAGTCTTAGATCATTTTTTTACGAGCTCTATCGGAACAACTGAACAAGTTAGGAATTTGAAACTTCTATAATTATATTATGAACTATTACTGTATTTAATCGACAAATATTAAAAATGCCGATTCATACGACAAGGTTATTTTGAGTTCCTCGATCAAAGGCTTGAGGAATCTTTTGTCTGTCTGTGAGCATTATGCTGATGCTCACGGAATGAAATATAATGTTCTCAAAACCGAATCCATGGTATTCAGGTCTGGAGCTGGTCCGGGGAACATACCCAATCTGTACTTGAATGGTGCGACCAGAAAGGTCGTAAAGCAGTTCAAATACTTAGGACACATTTTGACGACAGACTTCATGACGATTGCGACATACAAAGAGAGCGTAGGGCCCTCAGTGAGGAGTAACATGCTCGTGGGCAAATTTGTGAAGTGCACCAAAGACGTAAAGAACACTCTGTTCAGAGTTCATTGCTTGTCAATGTACACCTGCCAACTTTGGTGCAACTTCACATAAAAGATGTATAGTTCATTAAGGGTTCAGTACAATGATGCTTACCGAACCCTTATAAAACTGCCAAGATTCTGCCGTGCCTCGAGCATGTTTGCCAAAGTGAGGGTCCCGGACTTTTACGCCATCATGAGGTCGAGGGTCGCGTCGTTTTGGCAAAGTTTGAGACACTCCAGTAACAGCATTTTGAGGGTTGTCTCGTGCAACCTAGCAAGTCCCATATTCGTGCAATGGATTTCTGTTCACTTATACGAGAATAAAAATGACGAAAGCATATGTTATGTTTGTGAAGACTATGGGTACCTTTACATAACTCCATGTTTTAATTTTTAAAGTTTTTACTGTTTATTAAATGTTTGTCCTATATGGGTATTTTGTCTGAAATAAAATACTATTTATTTATTTTATTTTATATGGTATTTTATTTAAATATGGGCGATTTTTTTCTTTTTTATTTACACTATCATTATGAAATACCAATATATCTTTGCGATTTTTAAATTTAATTGTCGTTAATCAAGTACATAGTGTTAAGAGGGAACAGGGCCTGCCAATGTCCATACAAATGTATTCCCCTTTTTCTTCCTGAATAATGCCTCAAGAGCAATCATTTTTTTTTCATAAAATCAAGGTCTGCTGTAGTCATGTCCTTGTTATTTCGTTTTTTTTCAGCAACTTATCGGTAAAGAAAATATACCCTCCAAAAATGCCCCATTTTTACATTTTTACCAAACAAATTTGAAAAGTTTTAAACATAAAAGAAAATGATAGAAACCTAGACATACTCGTCCTTAAAAATTTTATGGAAAAAAACAATTGAATCGGTTCAGTTTTTGAGGATAAAAAAGGGGAATACGAAACGTCGATTTCGTATTTTTTTTTGTGATATAATTGGTCTGAGCTGTAGCTATCCCTATCGCACTCTACGGGGGCAGACTTGAGGTAAGACGACGGCAATAGCTTCTTCATATACCTATTTTTCAAATTCCTCCCAGGCCCTGTTCCCTCTTAAATCTTGTACGATATGGTACGGAAGCCTTCGCATGCGAGTCCGACTTACACTTGGCCGATTTTTTAATTCTTGAAACGTATTGAAGTGTTTTTTGCATCAGTCGTTGTACAGTAGTACAACGATAATCTACGGGCAAGATGTTAATCTTAGATAACGCGACATATTTTCTGGAATAATATAAACTTATTTAACTGAGTGTTACTGTGTAAAAGTTATTTAAAATGAGTAACAACAGACGCTCTCACTAGGATTATCACAAGCCAAAACAGTGAAGCAGACGACTAAAACTGACGAAAGTTTAAAGCTAATAAAGCGAGGAGCAACAATCTAAATCCCATTTCGGGCCACGCAGGCTAAGGTTCACACGTTCAGGCTGAAGATTAATCGCAGCTTGAGGATCGCTTCGGTTAAACCGACTATCTCCTTCGTACACTGAGGAGCTAAGGAGCGAATTCTATCATTATATGTCGTTAGGTTACTTATATGAGTTTATAGACAGAACTGATATTTGGCAAAGGCCAGTGTACAGAAGAGTTTTAATATCCAACGTATCATTGAATGAAGACTTTATCAATATCAGTTCCTCTATTCTAGATAAAGATTTAGTTTTACGCGGAGGGATTATATTCAGTTATAATTTTGGCTGAACAGAAAAACTGTAGCAGGCAACTGAAGGAACACGGGTGGGTTTTAGTCAGTAAGAGTCTGACACACCCTCCCGCTCCGCCCAGAGCGGGAGAAGTTACATGATAATATTCCACCTAAAAAAAAAACGGGGCCTATTTTATAAAGGTGGTGTTACAAACAAAAAGAGTTGCTTCTAAATTCTGATTCGTTCTTGGGTTACAAGAGGATACAAATAAAGTAAATAATAGAAAAAATCGTATCAAAAATGAGTAAAAAACTTAAAACACTCAACAGAGTTCCATCATCCGACTAAAGTTAGGAAAGTGGCTAAATCACAAAATACAGTAACAACAGGGACGCTTTTGGTTCCAGGCTTTTAGCCAGTGAATTTCTACTTTGTTCCCGGTAATAACGTTGTAGTGCGCCAACAAATTATGAAACCCATGTTAGATGGCCTGCTTGGCTTTAAAGAGTCGTTATCGTGCAAAATGTTAAACTAAATTTTGAAATTGTTGGAATTTATGATATCGACTCTTATAAAGTTTGGGACTGACGTTATATACAATGCCAATATTTTATTATCTGTTGTCCTATTGAGAAAACAACGAAAAGAAAGCAGACTGAAGCCAACAGTGAATTCGACAATTCAGTAAAGAATGATGAAGGTGATAAATATACCCAATTAATTATCTATGATTTATAGTGATATTTTATGAGAAACAATTTAGATTTAGCTAAACAAAAAATTAAAGGATCAAAATAATGATGATAACAAAACTTTATTGGAAAGACATTACAGGGTAATGACACGGCGGTCGACCTGATGAAGTACAAGACAAACAAGGGTGTCGTAAACAAAAACATTCCAACTAGGATTTTAAGAAAATGAACGGTTCGCCTGTTCGGAGTACTCAGGCCAAGGGACCGGGCTGCCCTACGGCAATATCAGGGCTTGCACCACTATGAAAATAACCTAAAAAAGTTATAAATTTATTTCCCAAATCACGTGGGAAAATTATAATATTGAAGTAAGGCTCTCAGACTCTAATTTCATATTCACATTTTATTACATATTCATTTCGGAGTGAGGGAAAATACGGCGAATAACTGCTGAATTAACTTCGCTTCGCAAATTGCTTTACTTCAAAATATGGGTATGTACTCATCTTGACACCTACGACCATTTATGATGTATTATATAAGACAGTTTGAACTTTTTCTGCCTTAGAATAATTACAAGAGCTGCTTGGAATTTTCCAGTTATGAAAACCTTTTCCAAGAGCCATTTCAAAAGCTTTTCTCTACCCATAACTTTTTTCGCAATAAAACTAAACGTATTTGAATAACTGTTATAGAACCGCCAACAAAATTAACTAAAGAGAATAATGGAAAAGGCAAAGGTTTTTCTCAGAATAATTGCTATGAACCAGTCGTTAACCTATATAACTAATTGAGTGATAATTTGATACTCTTGTTACCCAGAATTAATTAATTAAAACCAACCATCAATGGATTCGCGTCTATTGTTTAAGTTTTTCCTAACACAAGGCTTCGCATAAAGGTTAAACTAAGGCGTAATGATTTTAGTATAAATGCCCGATAGCGCTAACATGGACAGGGTTTATTGATTAGATTATAGTAGCCGAAGTGTGATTACTTAGTAAGATATTGAACAGCGAAAAATTGCTCAAATATAGAAAGAAAGAAAGAAAGAAAAAGTATTTATTGGGACAAGCACAGGAGATCTTCATTAAACTAAACACACACTCACTAAAAATAAAAATAGAAAAAGCAAACAGAGTAAAAATTAAAATATGGAAAGTCCTGTGCGAGGCCAAAAGGCTACTATCTCCTATATCAACACATTTTGTAGAAATCATTGTAATTTGCCATAACACTTCGTGCAATACGCCATAGAACGGCTATGTTTGACAAGTGTGCATTTTGTATGGGCCTTAAAATATATAATAAATTACCTAATAATATAAAGGAAGAAAATAATTTGATATCATTTAAGAATAGATTAAAGACTTATTTGATTAATAAAGCCTGTTATAACGTTCATGATTATTTAAATGATAAATGTAATTTAATTTTTAAGTTAAGTAATAATAATAAAATAATTTAATTAGTGAGTGTCATAAATACCCTAATAATAATATTTGCTATAAATAAATGTAAGATATTTTTATTGTTAGATATTTGCACACCTATTAAGGTAGGATATGGCTTAAAGATCTTCTGTTGTATGTATTACCTCATGTACCTTACCCATATACAGGCAAATAAATGATTTGTATTTGAATAAAATCTCTCGTTTGCCCGCTTGTGCTGATTTACTCTGTTGACTTCATCTATAAAAATGTTTGGTGCATAAAATGCTTTTTATGTAGTTTCCAGTGCGAAACTTAGTCATAAACCTGCTATTTATTAAGGAAAACAGATGTCTCTAATAAATTGTTAAAATCGTAACTTGCTTATGTCTCTATAAAAAAACGAAATAAAAGTGTGAAGCGCCAACCCTGAACCTTCGGCACGACAGCGACGTAAAGATGAATCACAACCAGACGATGTCCGCCCGCAGCGGTTTCGCGACGACCCTACAATCGATCGAGTTTCAATTCACAATTCTATTACAAAAGCGCCACCGATTGATTTCCGACGAACAAAACAGGTATTGGATGCGAAAATTTGCGATAATGTTGACGGGCCAAACACTTTTATCGGCGATAATGGTACGGTAGTGGGATATTTATACAGGGTATTAGCCGATCAGGGGCGGCATTAACCGCTGTTATTTTTTCATTACACGGGGCTTGGGGAGCTTTTTATCAGTAATATTTGCTTGTAATGGAGCAATGATGATGTCCGTCAGTAAGCGACGAGGATTCGCAACAAATAACGGCCAAGTAAATGATGTATTGTTGGTGTTTTGGCGCAATTTCGCTCGCCTAACTTTTGGGATCGGGCAAAATTTTAGTCCCGATTTATTTTAGTTATTTTTGGATGAATATTCGCGTTACGTTTTTGACTTTTAATGAGACAACTGACACGTGAATAGTTTGTTGCACTTACGTATGATAAAATAATGAATAATAAAACTAAAATGCCCATGGCATTAAGTCCGCCTCTGTACATTTGTGTGCTTGAAGTATTAAATAAATAAATAAATAAATAAAACTGTGTTTAAAGTACGTAAGGATAAATTGGCTAGACGGTACATGTTAATTTGGTTTTAACAATACCATTCTATAAAAATTTTCTATAAAAAAAATATATTGAACTTACGTAATGGAAAAAGTGCATGTCGCATTATGTGCAATAAACAAGACGGTGAATAGTATTCATATTATTGATACAAACACAACGTGAGTTAGTGCTTGCAGTCACGTATAATATTAACGTGGAAGAAGAACGCAATAGAACATCATAAACAAGGGACTGGCAACGCGCCAACGATAAGGTTTTTACTAAGAAACAATAGGAATTAATAAATCTAAATTCAAGTTACTAACTTTAAATCAGCTACTGCTCACATGAAACCTGCAAAATGATTATAATAGAGACGCCATTAAAAAAATGGCTATAAGAATAAAAACCCCCATAAAAATGAGTTAAAACCTTAACATAACAGCTTAAAATTCACATACCTACTACAAACGTTGATGAAAGATGTTACGCTAACTATGGATTGATTGCTGGAGTAAATACCATAAACTTAAACCACTTACACACTACCGGAAACTAAAGACGATCTGTACCTAACATTAAAATCCAAAATAAGAAAATATTTAAAAAATGTAACGCTTCCACGGAACGTGCGTCGGTGCGACAGTAGAATTTTTAGTCAATTTCTCGTTTGACACAATTGAATTTGATCGCGGGATAAATCAAGTTTCTGGGCACGAGCGAAGCTGACTTCCGTTGAAGCCATCGGCTGTGGTCGAAGCAATGACAGTGTATAATGGAGCCGAATGTTAGGACTAGAAGGACTATTTCTATTTTAGTTAAGCCGCAACTACGTTAACATTGGAGTGAGTTGGGATAGTCGGTGACTATTTCAGGATTTGTGTGGACGGTACAGAAATTGTGTCCGCTTGTACGTTTGAATCAATATTCATTGTATTAGAACCTTGGTAAATGGCAACGGTTAATAATAAATAAGCCTGGTTCAAATATGTGTATGGATAATACTCCATTTCTAAGATCCATATTATTTTAGAAATTGGATTTCTATCTGCAAATTGGATTTTGGGATCACTTTATTGTAAATGTAATCCGAATAGTTTAATCCAAATAGAGTAAATGAATATTCTGATATATAATAATTTTCTGAACAATATAAGCATTATGAAAATAGGCAACTCACACTATTCGTTTTGCTCTTACATGGTTTCACTTCTACTTTGAATATCACGTACAAATCTTTCCGTAAATCAATTTCTATTTCCTCCAGTATTCCTCGCTCCTCGTCAATAACTTAAGTCATTTCCTCAAAACCTTTGTCTCGCGCTGAGTCGACCTCAGATGACTCGTTTGAGGCTACTTAACGAGTCTCCTCCTCAATTCTTACTTCATTTGTGCCTAATGCAAATCGACTGACGGCTTAACAGAATATTTTGTCGCTACTCAGCCTTTGTTTGGTTTATTTATGTTTAGTAATGGTATAATAAGTCGTGTTTTAAGACTTAGTAAAATAATGGAAGACCACAGACGATTGACTGGAACCTTTTTGTTTTTTTGCAAATATTTGAAGACTAAACAGAATTGAATCGATTCTGTGCATCGTACCGACTTACTATCTTTTTTATCGATTTTGCTTCAAATATGGAATACTTTTAATTTATACTACATTCAAAGTCGTAATAGTCGAATGAAGATGAAGATTAAAAAAATCTGTATAGAATCAAACTAAGAGAGATTTCTACCTTTTAACAATATTATTTTGGTTTTAAATACAGCTGAACTGAAATATCGATTAAACTTGGGTGGCCGACAGATTTAGATCTCTATCGTCGCTTATTTCACTTCAGTTTCATGACAATTTTTGTTACTATTGAATCTAATTTGCATAACTAATTCAATAAAAATATGATGAATGTTAGAGAGATTAACGATCTCATTTTTAATGTTTAGCTGTTTCATTTATATAGGTTAAAGAAATTTCATACAAGAACTATGGAAACATTGTCTTATCACACGATGCGCAATTACCTAAATATGATGGTGCAATTATGTACAGCCACATTATGTTATTATTTTGTTAAAACGTACATAAATTACGTATTAATCATCAAGGAAATATATCACCACACCCCACAAACCATTGAAATACGATAATAATTCTCAATCGTTATCATTTCATTGACAATTTATTCACAATACGTGATAAACATTAAAATACCGTGCGTATGTGATTAATTACCGGGCAACCCCACTCGTTTATCAATTTGTATCAGCAATGACAATACAAAACTTATTGGTTATAATGATAACACTGTTTTGCTTTGACATAGGGGAATAGATTGGCAACATTAATGTCATTAAAATAAAGGACTCGCATAAATTCTTATGACTGTGATAAATTGTATTGAAATGTGTTACCGTGTTATTTGATGAAGATACAGCTACATGATATGCATTTTCAACCAAATGAACGAAACTTGTTCAAAATTGTTCTCGGTTTCGGTTTACACCACCCCATCATTTCCCATGTGTATCGTATGCAGGGGACAAAGGTATTATGTCTAGGGGACGCCAGTATTTACCTTCTATCCTAACAGGGTGAATATCATAATAAAAGGCCCCCTTCATAAATTATTATCAGGAGTGAAGCCTTTATAAAGGAAACAGATTCCGAATGTTTTTCTAGCGGAAAATCCTTTTGCGAATATATTTGATAATCCTTTTTGACACAACCATGTCTTATCATCAAATGTATATTTTGAATAGGACTTTCCGTTCAAAATTAAAATATAATTCAGCCGGTACATTCTTTACAATATGTCTTACTTTGGTATTTACAGTAACCGAAGAAATCATAAAAACAGTGTATTTTTAGAGATTGTTTTAGTGTATTACCAACTAATTAGACTACTTAGATGGTACACTAACTTCGTCTGTTTCTATGTCCACAGATGGTGATGAGAAGCCACAGTAGTGGACGGGCCACGAGAAGTTGATTGGTGACGAGATGCGAACCTGACGCACCATGACCCGCCGAGGACCCTGCAGGAGCTTCGCCATCAGCGTCATACAGATCATCACTATTATATGTCAAGGTAAGGTACATTTCAATGGTGAGATCTTAAAAACCACATTTCTCAATTTAATTCCGCAATTGTAAGAACAAATCAATAACGCTTTACCTTATAAATACAATTATATAATTATATTTAACACTTAATGTATGTAATAAAATCGGGAAACATTTAGATATTTTCTCAGTATTATTTCCAAAATCAATATTACTTCCGTTTCAATAAAATTCTTCAAATTTCTTAGATGTTGAGGTTCTTAGATCTCATTTGAAAGTGTTTTTATTATCTTTCAGTTAACGAATGTGAATATTATTTCGCAAAACGCGTCGATTCATTTAAAATTCGGTTCACTGGGTTTCAGGTCAAGTTGTAAACTAATGGTATCATATAAAAATATATTTGTTTTAACAGAAAACATTCTTCACATTCATCTATCCGCACGACTGAATAAAATTGAAACGAGTTTGCTTCGGCAAATTTTTTTATGTCATTTTTAGTTCTTAGTTTCAACTAAATTTTTTTTCTAATCTTGAATCTATTTCAAAAACATTGAGTGAGTCTCCTGAAATAGTAGTTTTGATAACTTGCAACATTGCGCTAAAACGATTGTACAGTTTTATCCCTTATTTGTATTAAAAAAAACATAATTAAGGCCGACTAATAATAATAATGACTAGCAAATGCTTCTCAAAAACATAAACACATTTAAATGTGATGAGAATCAGGAACTCGAACGTTAACAGGCCACCTAACTAAGTTTTCTGAAATTACACGCGAACTTTTCGAATAAAACGCGACACAAAGGGAGCGAGCCCTTAATGAAGACAATATTTTGAGGGGCTCTCAACTCGAGTAATTAAATCTCGCGGCTCATATCTCGGAGCAGTAGTAACGGGGCTATAGACAGAGTAATTGGTTATTAAATTAGTCGTGGTTTCGATCAATTTGTGTGTTTCCACGACATAATTGTAGTTTTGGGTTCAGTGGTAAACGGGAATTTTGGAGGGATGTGATCGGGGCGAAACTTACGATTGGAGAAGGAAAAATAACAGTTTAGGAGAATGTTTTGGTAGTCGTTCGTTGTGTGTCCTTTTGTTTAATAGAAATTGAGATTATATAATGGGTATTTAATAAACCAGACACACAAGTAATTGCACAGAAAACAATGGAAAGGACAGTTTTTACCTGTTTATTTATATATTTTACTTTATCGAAAGAAAGGACGGTCATAAAAAAATGTGAAACCAAAATCAAAAGTATCGTAGCATATATACCTGATAAACCAGTGCAGTGTCTCGAAACAGCAAACACGATCGATCATATAAAAACCAAAGCCTGGTATACTAAACTGAGTAAAGTACCTAATTTGCTAGAAGATATAAAGCACCAAATTCTAAAAGGTTTGCACGAAATAAGTTTATACAACGCGTCAAGCGTACACTCAATTTAGCGGTGTTTTATAAATGCCAAGACACGCAGATGTTGGTCTCAGTACGGTAAACAAGTTGAAAAATGTCACAGTCAAGAAACAATATTACTTTTTCTTTGAAACGAACTCCGACTAAAATATAAAATTTATTGCCATTTCGACTTGCAAATTATTCAAAGAGAAAGCTATCAGGGAGACGGGCAGCGGTGAATTTGGGGAAACGATATACTCGGTATTATTGCGGTAAGTTAATTTAGCGTAAAAATTTTGATATAGGAGTTTGAGTGATCGAAATGGGATATTAATAAAATATTTATGAACACACATTATTATTATTATTATGCTTGTTCACTAAATTGATGAAAAAGAATGTTGCTTTATGTTTTTTGATGAAACTAGAATACTTTAGGCCTGATACTCACAAAACTATATGCCTTGCCCCGGCTTTCAGTTGTAGACTACGAACTAAAAGCAGAGTTAATGAATGATTGATTCACGTACACAAAAGGTTTAAGTTTCAAATATTATAAAAATAGAATAAATACATAGTATAGAGAACTGAAATGCCATAATTTATAAAATAAGTCGTAGGTACGTTAAAATAATACGTGCGTCATGAACAAATAATTTAATTAACGGATGACGAGTGGAGATGAGAGCAAAACTGTGTTTAATATCCTTTGTGACGATTCTACATGTTACGGTAATGTTGTTTAATTTATAATACCTACTAAGTCTTAGTAACGTTTGCCATTTTTATTTGCATTAAAATATAGTTTAAAGTATATTTTAATAAATGACTGCAGGCCTTTTTTTAAACAGAGACATTACAGTAGCTTAAAATATTCTCAACTTGAATAAAATAATTTATGCCATCAAACTGTACAAAAATAGATAAAAAAATAAAAATTGGGCTCAAAAGTAAAACATCTAATCGTTGACAAGGAAATCATTTTCATCGAAAAATATTTCCGATATTAATACTTAAATATGGATCACAATTCTAAGAAAGTAATCATTGCGACGAAAGCAATATAATAGCGTACAACTGATACACAAAAAAAATCTATTGATAAAAAATTATCGTCGTTCGCTAAAAGGAAAATGTTAGCTTCATTTATTAAGGCTGCCGCTACAGGCGCTTTTTTGTTTTGGAATAGTGTACATCTGAGTTTGTGTAACGTACTTTTAATTACCATACTCGGCGAAGTATGAGTCATTAGGCTGTATACACACAGCGCCGGCGCCGTCGCGTCGTGATTCCAGTTATGAATCCTGAATAAGTTCTAACAAGTTATACTCTCCGTTTTATAACATTTGTAGTAATTACTCGTTTCTCCATTTTGTCTTCCGTACAGTATAATGAAAGGGGAGTAAACGTAGAATGCTCTAAATTAAATATTGGAGCGGAGTTTAGAGTACCGAGAGGCCGTTCAGGTATTCAGTGTTGTAATAAAGTCAACGTTAATCCTTATCGAACAGGCAGTTATCCCTTATTATCCGGTTATAAACGTTAGACGAGATTTAGGCCTTTCATGCATGCTTAATGTTTCAATCGGCGATAGATAACAATCGGGTGTTTCGTTAATATTGATTGTACATTTACCTTCATTAGCATTTTCCTGGTCTGAACCTGTGTTTACATAATAAAATACGTTAGTAACTGCTTTTTGTTACTTTAGGTACGGTATTGTTGTCTTTGTAAAAAATTGAGTTCAATCAACTCAATAGAAAAATCCACAGAACTCATAGTCCCATGACCTTCCGGCGCCGGCGCATTGAAAATGACTTTATTTAAAATACTTTATGTTCATTAAAAATCTTAATTGGTACAAAAAATATGATGTAATTGGGAGAAGGCGCTGAAATCTGACATACAGGTTTTACCTAGTTTGGGTTTCAGAGGCTTCATAGGTTTTTGTAACTCTTAAGTTATTTCAATAAAGATTTATTTTTTCATTAAGACACTTAAAAATCAGAGGAGTTAAAAAATTGTCTCCGAAATGAGGAAACATCTACCTTTAATTATTATAATCCTATCGAAACCAGAATGGTATCATTTTGAAGCCCTTTATATTCTCAAGGATATTTTTTTTTTGATATCTCGTTACGTTTTTGAGAAGTTGAAGATTCTTTGAAAAAGTTCCAAAAGAAACGGTCAGAAATTGGCATTCTTTGTAAATAAAAAAATTTAAACATTTTTTTAATATTAATATTGCTCTTTCTGTAACGCATCATTTAATATCATTTTCATTTCTCTATCTTATTAATTGAGGAAGCTAGCCTCAGGTCGCACTTTTCTTGAAAACGGTTGCCCAACTGAAGCGATCGAAAAGGCATTTTCAATGCTAAAAATAAAATCCGGCCAAATGCAATTTGGATTCGCGCGCCAACGGTTCCGTACCAAGTTTCACTAGTTCAAATTTGTCAAACTATCAAGACAGTGGAGGATATGATCGACCTACTGACTTTTTTTAATATGCGGGAAGCAATACATGACACTTTCAATATTTCCCTGAAACTTTCGATTATATTTTTAATGATAAAAATGAAAAGGTCTTTAAAATCCTCTCCCTTAAATTTGACCTCGTTGATGTAGTCTCAGCCGAAGTTCCGCGTACCCTTTACAAGCTCATCGTTATCACCGCCTTGATCTGAAGTGGGGGGAATTTGCCAAACTTCCGTAATAAACAATATTTTGCTTGTCATAACGAGCCGACAACTCCCGCTTTTCCCAACTTTGAGGTTGATTAAAAATATCAATCTAAGCGCTGTTACATTCTACTCAAATAAATGCTCCTTCATTATTTTATCAAAGTTACACTTTTTACATCACAAAAGGTCGTAAGTCTGAAGGTTAGTGGATATTCATAGCTTGTAACTATGAAACTTTTAAAATAACTCTAAAATATTACAACTTGTCGTTCAAGTGCTTTCGTAATTTTAATCTGAAATATTACTTGTTCGGTTGTAAAATATGTCGTTCTCTCCGTGATTTATGCGGGGGTTGATATCTTTGGTTTTATAAACTGCTTTAAAAGATAATTTGTAGGATTTATGATGTTGCAAATGGCTGATATTTTGAGGATGTTTGCCGTAATTAAAACTTGTTATTAGCGGGGAACTGCGCTGAAACGAGCACGGAATACAAATTTCATGGAGGGTAATGAGCTACTTTATACTGCGCGTTATTCTCGCGAGCTAGCTTAGAGAGTTACCTCTTCATAATAGTTAATGTATTAAAGTAAATAATTGTGAATAAATGTATATTCAATTGTTCACAATGAAATACAATACATAAATTAAACTGAAACTAAAGAACCTTTGTGTGTTTACAAAAAATCCCTATTGATAAATATTACCAAAAACTGATTCGTTCGTTGCCATTAGTTTATTGAAGAGATATGAAGTAAATGTAGCGTGCGATGATGTTAGTAGCAACTGATGCATCGATAAATTTGATTTGCTCATGACATTATTTGAATAGCCATTTTAATATTATTATAGCCATATTAAACAATTTAGAACTAGTCAATAGTTTAGCAAAATATTCAGTGTTGTGCACAATACTGGATATTACGGTTTACTGTGTTTATGAAAATAATAAATCACAGCTGTAAACTAAACAATTCCATTTTATTTTGGAGGTGTCACAGAAAGTGACTATGAGGTTTTATGCATCTGATTTTAAGGTAATAGAAATATATTCATTCATATAGATTCCACAGATAGACGACAAAATTGGTCATGAAACAACACAAGGAATACAATAAAGTGTGCTATGTTAAATACAACCGATGGAAGGAGATAAAATTAATAGGAGGAGGAGAACCTAGCGACTAGGAGAAAAACAAAATTAAAGGTATGTTTATAAAATAATTATTTGTCTCCAGTGCTGACGGAGGAACCTCGCTTCGCGGAGCCGATCCCCAACGTGACGGTGGCGCTGGGCAGGGACGCCAGCTTGCCGTGCGTCGTCGAACACCTCGGCACTTATAAGGCAAGCTTTATTAATATCTAGTGACCCGCCCTTGCTTTAATATAAATCTGAAATCGCCAACCCGTCTTGAGCAAGCGTAGTGCTCGTACCTTCTCTGAATGAGAAGGCCTTTGCCCTGCAATGGGATATTAACATGCTGGTATTATTAAATACATAAAAACTTTTCAGAATAAATTCTCTAAATGATGATTAAAGTCGCATCAAAATCCTTTGCGTTTAGAAGAACAACGCGGACACACAAACAGATACGAAGAGTAATTTCAATTTATAATATATTATATAGATACCTCAGCACTTAGTATGTGGGTCGCATTAGCATCATCATCATGCTTGTGCCGATCACCGCGCTCCTGCACCAGCCTTATTCAGGTTTAACCCCTGATGGCAATTATGTTTTCTGCCCGTCTCGACACCGGACGGCCGACACTTATTTTTCCAGTCTTTGGACGCCATGTCGCAGTAGTATGCTTTGGTAGATTGACAAGTATTTCATTATTGGGTTTAAGTGAATTGTTTTATATGGCTGGAATCTAAACTAGAGATCATAATCTGACATTGAGCCCTACGATGAGAAAAGTACGAATTACAACCAACTTGATTAAAAACAAATGGTGGAAACAATTGCCGGATTTTGGTCATAAAACCTAACCTCACAAAAGGTACCTACGATACTCGTATGTAAGCACAATTTTAAATGATAAACACTTATTAATATATTAATAATAATACCTCAACCAATTGGCAGTATATAAAACGGAGTTATGATTAAATTCCATCCTAAATTGGACACAAAAATATTGAATATAATTTTCAATAATCCCGTCCTTAAAACGGAACAATGAACCCACAGCTTTTGTAACCCTATCAGCTAGTGAACTTGTAATATTATTTTAAAATGTTAATGGGCCGCTCTAGTACAGATCCGGCGGAGTTCAGCCTTGAAGTGAGTGAAATATAATGTAATTATCTCATCAAGACCTTGAATGCCCCCTTTTACCACGAAATAGATAGATACAAAAGCCCGGCTCCATACGACGAGTGAAATTCTCTTAGGGAACTATTTAAAAATATTAATATTATAATTACGGTACTTTACTTATTATTTTATGTTATTAATTTCATCACGATGCACGAGAGACGGTACACGAACCGTCTCCCGTGCAGGTTTGACGACTTCCAGCCTTCCGAAAAAGCCGGATACCGTGAACGCTTTAGCACCGTAGACCAGATACATGCGCTGCAGTTATACAGAAGACTGAAGAGTATATAACCTGCCTTTCTGCTTAGCATTTGTGGACTACGAGAAAGCCTTCGATTCGATCGAGACATGGGCTGTACTGCAGTTTCTTCAACAGTGAAAAGAAAGAAAGAAAATACGTTTATTTTCTGTAAACATGACGGAAAAAAAAGAAAACAAAATAAAAAAAGAAACAAGTTTAGGGAAAATATGCATCACATCCACGCAAAACGGCCATTGCTCAGCATAATGCTGCGACCCTATGCGAGACAGAGCCCCAGCGCTGGTTTTCAGCGACAGCCGGCGTTGACGTTATGACGTCAACCGGTGCAGCATACAATGTAATATAACCAACCAGTGCCTTATTGACTATCAGTACATCGACGTGCTTAAGTGTTTGTATGAAAACGCTACTATGTCGACTCCAGCAGTGCTATTCTGTAACCATCTCACCGTGAAAACTAGGTGAAGTGAGCTTCAAGTGAGCTGTCAATAGTGTCAATCTCTTGCATCCAGCTCACTTCATGCTCACTTCACCTAACCTTTTCACGGTGAGATGTTTTGCAGAATAGAGCGGCAGGACCAGACCTCTAAATCTATCCTTCTGCACCGAGGGGTGAGACAGGGAGACGTTATCTCTCCGAAACTGTTCAGGATGTCTTCAAGGTTCTGGACTGGAAAGTAAGGCATCAACATCCATTGCGAGTACATCATTCACCTTTTGATTTTATTTTTTGTAATTCTTCTACTTTTACATTATTTGTAAATATTATGTGAGCACCATGTATCTATCACATAATTAATGTGTCTGTCATTGCTTCATTGATAATTTATTTAAAAAAAAAATTATATACTTTATTGTATACCGGATATTTTACACACATGAAACATATATATGATGATTACATTACAAGAAATTCCACACATGTACACCAGATTATACATTACAATGTATAGTCTGGAGTACATGTTTGTTTGGAATTTCTTGGCCATTCTTCTCCATACATACTTATTTGGAAGGGGCAGCAAAAATAAATTCTATCTTTCTATAAATTTTTGACGTTCATAAGTGCCTTATATGTGCATATTTGAAATAAATAATTTTAATTTGACTTTGAAAACAGGCGTGTGCATAAGGAAATCTCAAACTATTTCATTATACGTGCACTTGCTGAATGTAGACGCGTGTCTTTTTGTGCGTGCGTTTTCGCTGGTTTTAAGGAGCTGGCCTTCTTTATCTATCTATTGTATGCCTCTAACTCATGCAGTACTATTCGGGGGTATACCGACCATTATTAAGCCAAATTTGTAATTCCACGAATGAATTCTGCCGAGTTTTATGCTTTAAGTATTTGTAATACAAATTTATATTTTGTCAAATTTGAATAAGATGGATTTCAATGAGTAATTCAGTAGTATAAACGCGGTTAAGAGGAAATGACATTAATTTACACTTTCTTAATTGCAATTAAACTTTCCTTTAAAGGTTAAGATTTACATAAGTACCTACTTATTGTCACCGAGCTTAGAAATTGATTTTCAATCGTCATAAGTACGTCGTCAGTTTTCTTCAATCGTTACGCCCTTGTTCTCTAGATTTATATTCAATATTTCTAAATAAAGCAAGAAAGCTCTCCAGCTCTTAAGAAAATCAAGAGCCGACATAATTCCGTGAGAATAATAACTTAATTAAAACAAGAATATCCACCTTTTCTTACACTTTTTTTCTCATCTTCCCTTCTTAAAGAGCATTAATCATCCTAATTAATCGTATAATTTAACGTCTTTACACATTTTATTAAAAAGATAGGTCTAAGTTGCTTCTCCCCCCTTGAGCTCCCCTTGTATTCTCTCCCCCTGTCTCCTCCACTAATTATTACGCTATAATAAATATCGCTGAAGGAATTAATGCAGTAATTTCAGGCTGTATTCCAGTCGGGGCAGGTTATTCATTAAGTTCAGCGTCATAGCGAGTACAAAGGTAGCAAAGTGTATCTACGTTGGTACAACAAGGTTAGGCTTGTTGCAGATTTCAGAGAAATACGGGTATTTATTATCTTTGAAGTTGGGATTGTTCTTAGTCAGTTTTTGTTGTTATAGATTTAGATGATGAACGTTGTGCCTTTGAATAACTGTTTGATTTACAAATATTATAAGATCATCAAACACGGATAGACAGGGACTAAACTACGCAGTAAGACTTAACGTTATACTGTGGTTAAACAATGATTAACGGTATGTGGTAACTGTAACTAACTCGACCAAAGCTGCGGCTAACTTTGTACTATGTATAGCTAACTGCGTAGGTAGTCCTTTGTGGAAGTAAATCTTATATCATTTTTTGATGTCCTATCACTCCTTCCCCCCTTTTTAAACATGTACTTGTACATATTTTTATCATTATTATGAGACTGTTAACTAATAAAGTATCTATATATACTTTCGGACTCCTAAATAGAGTCACCGTGTACTTTTTGTATAGAAGTCTTTAACTTTTTAAATGGTCGTGAATTCAAATTTGGAACAATGACGACACCAACATGATGGACAGTATATCGGCATCAAAACTGCATAAAAACTTTTTCTTTGACTCATCATGTTTTAGACCAGTATACCTCACATGGAATTGCACATTGGCTCGATTTAGGAATATATTTCACTGTAAATAAAGAACCTTATATGGTAACTCTGTGATGATTTGTCATAAGTTGAAGCAGCAAAAATACCTCCATGTTTCATTAAATAATTTTCAAAACAGTTCTTGTAAACCAAAAATGTCCTTTCAAAATCCTTACTGTCCCATCCTCAGTACTTTAATAAACCTCTACCCTAAGCTTGACACAATTTTTTTTTAATTTTTATTTGTCCATTTTCACATTTATACTTCAAAAACAAAAAAGAAACAAGCAACGCCCCAGTTTTATGAAGTCATAAAGCCGTGTGCAACGTGCCTAACGCTAACAGTTGCACTGAACCAATTAAGTTATTCATGAATGGCGCGGATGAGCGGTGCAACATTTAGATATAATGTACATTCAGACCATTTCACTAATTATCACGCGACTGTTACGGTGTGGACTCACCTTTGCAGATCCGTTTTAAATAGAGAATTTCGTTTTGAGAGTACCTTCAACTGTCATTCGTCAAAGATGGATTTTAGTTTAAAAAAACTTATTGACTTACTAGCCTTTTCCCGCGGTTCGCCCGCGTGCCCATCCAACTCTATTCAACCGTTAAGGCGTGAAAAGGTAGCAGACAGACAGAGTTACTTTTGCATGTATAATATTAGTATGGATTTTAACCTCAATTATGTGGGACTACGTTGATTTCAATTGTTCGTAAGCGCGACATCTGAGCGTGGGATTATGTGTTAGATCCCCAACAAAGAGTTATTGGGTTTTTCATTACGGAATTCTCAGTAGTAGGCTGCACTTTGGATTTGTACTCGCATTACAGAAATAGCCCGCCCCTTCCCTTACTTACAAATGGAAATATGTGGGTGGCGGAAGGTGGGTGTACCTACTGTACCTATGACAACAAACTACTAACTTAACGCAACTAAATTAATTACTGTAGGAACCTACAAGTTTACGATCTCACCACATATTATAGCAAAAAAAAAATGGATTAATCGCTACGAATAATTTACGTCACCCGGGACTCGAACCCGAGACGATATTATGGATACCATAATGAAACGCAGCATCCAGGTAAAGAACACAATTTATAATATAATTTAATAAAAAAAAACAAGAGAAAAACAGTTGAATATAAAAAATAAAAACTATTTTACAAAAAAAAAAACAACCGACTTCCAAAAAAAACACTTAAAAGAGAAAAATAACTTGAATTTCGGAAGTCGGTGGCAAAAACAATAGTATTTTATTAGATACATATATAGTAAAATATACCTACCGTAATATATATGAAAGCAATTCATAACTATTTCCCTAGGGATATAACTATATCACGGCTTCAACTATGCGAACTGCGAATCATCTTAAAATATAACTATATGGATCTGTATTTTCGTTTTTGCCACCGACTTCCGAAATTCAAGTTATTTTTCTCTTTTAAGTGTTTTTTTTGGAAGTCGGTTGTTTTTTTTTTGTAAAATAGTTTTTATTTTTCACTTTTTAGTTGTGTTTATACCTACCCCGCACAAATTCGTATACCAGTCGAATAATGGAAACATAACAAAAGATTTTTCAAAAATTAACGAATCATTCCAAGCGCCCCGCTGGTGGGGCAAAGAGGAATGCCTAAAAATTTTCAGTGGAATATGCCCCACTAGTTCGACTTGGTGGGGCAGATTCCACTAGTCTAAAATCTTTATGGATTCTGCCCCACTAGGGTTGGCACCTTAGAAATGTGTAGGTAGGTATGCTCGTATTTTATATTTGTTTGGAAAAGAAAGAAATGTATAGTTAAGTAAAATATATATTTTTTGGTAATTTAATATGTTATGATGGCCCAGAGGTTAAGGCCTCGCCTATCATGCATGAGGTTGTGGGTTCTAATGTGACTTTTTCAATTCATATGAACTTTCTGAGTTTATCTTGTCATTATTGACATCAGGGAAGGAAAACATCGTGAGGAAACATGGACTTATAGTTAATATTAGTCTGAAATCACCAACCCGTTTTGAGCAAGCGTGATGATCAGTGCTCGTTCCTTCTCTGTATGAGACGAGGCCTTTGCCCTGCAGTGGGACAGTAATAGGCTAGTATTATTATTTTATTATTAATTTTTATTTACTAGTTGTTTCTGGAAGGAATCGGGTTGTAAATCATACGTTAATTACACGATTTGTTACAAATAAAATTAAATCTAAGTAAATACAAGTCTTAGTTACATTTTACTTACACATAAATTTCTTTCTTTTCCAATCAAATATTAAATACGAGCATACCTACTTACATAAATTCTAAGGTGCCAACCCTTGTGGGGAAGAATCCATGCCATGGGGCAGAATGCATTTGCCCCACCAGTGGGGCGACTTGATAGGGCAAAGTGGAATGATTGAAATTAACCCCTTTGTGGGTGAAAAGGGGGGATACGGTTTGTATGAAAGATATTATTCATTTGGTTTAGAAAACGTGGTATAAACTTATCTAAGTAATAATAAAGATGGAATCATACATTTTTCAAAACTGGCTTGAAAGTGTAGAAAGGGGGTTACAAAATTTTTTGCATCTCAATGACATCTATTGGCCCAAAATGGTACACATTTTGGAATACATTTTTCTACATTCAATTTAACAGAAATACCATTTTTGAAATTTAATTACAGTCCTATTAAAATTGTAAATATAATATTATCACGATGTAACATTTAGTTTTTGTTTCATTGCAATCGTCTCATACAATAAAAAGATATGCTAATTTAAAGTTTTCAAAGTGAGACGGCAAGGGGTAACGGAGATGTGGAGTGTATGCTGCCTCTAATATTAAGCTGGGCGGTCACAGTCCATAAATTACAGGCTACCACCCCCGAAAGAGCTGTGATCGACTTTGGTAAAAAATA
The DNA here is from genome assembly GCA_949128155.2 of Xanthia icteritia. NCBI lineage: Eukaryota > Metazoa > Arthropoda > Insecta > Lepidoptera > Noctuidae > Xanthia > Xanthia icteritia. The sequence goes on from OX421935.2 coordinate 23,052,979, forward strand.
CTTTGCAAAAGAGCAAATATACGTCGCGCATAGTCGTGTCAGAAATTTGGAAGGCATAGTTTTATCAGAGTTGGACGCCAACAAATTATTAAAGCGACCACACGGCCACAGATCATTGACGGAAATAACGAGGCTACAAAATCTGTCTTCTGACAATCAAGGCCACACATAACATACGACTCAAGTAGCGCAATTTGATGCCGGGATATTACCATTAAAATCATTTATAGCCAGAGTATATCTCATGGCAATTCGAATAAGCCCAAACACGGCTAGGATACATTGTTTTATGACGGAGGTCCGGTGCCGTCCTTCCGGCTTCATCTTCAGATCAGTTCGATGGTCATCAGAATTATTTATTTAAACGTGCTTCATTGTCGCTTAACTATCTTAATCGAGATATCTTATCGCCACCCGTGAAATACTTATCATTGAGTAGTTCCGGTGGCCATCTGTCTTCTTCATCAGTTCCATTTCACCAAATGATACTTTCTGAATGCAAATGCTTAATTTGTTGCTGAAAATCCCTAAATCGCTATGTGTGTGCCTATAATATTTGAGGAGTTCCCTCAATTCGTCATGGATTCCATCATCAGAACTGATTTTTTTTTTATTGGGACCAATCTGGCCGTATATCCTTTCAAATTACGAAATAATTTTCCAAATCGGTTCATAAATGGCGCCACCCGTGGAATACCTATCATTGAGGAATTCCGATGGCAATCTGTGGTCTTCTTCATCAGTTCCACTTCACTAAATGATAGTTTCTGAATGCAAATGCTTAACTTGTAGCTGAAAATACCTAAATCGCTATGTGTGTGCCTATAATATTTGAAGAGTTCTCTCAATTCCTCATGGATTCCATCATCAAAACTAAATTTTGATAAAAATGGGACCAATCGGAAAGTGTATCCTTTCAAATAAAAAAATAATTTTCAAAATCGGTTCATAAATGACGGAGATATGAGGTAACATACATTACAGCTGAAAATACCTAAATCGCTATGTGTGTGCCTATAATATTTGAAGAGTTCTCTCAATTCCTCATGGATTCCATCATCAAAACTAAATTTTGATAAAAATGGGACCAATCGGAAAGTGTATCCTTTCAAATAAAAAAATAATTTTCAAAATCGGTTCATAAATGACGGAGATATGAGGTAACATACATAAAAAAAAAAAAAAAAAAAAAAAAAAAAAAAAATACAACCGAATTGATAACCTCCTCCTTTTTGGGAAGTCGGTTAAAAATAAAATAGTCGTCAGCGTGATATTTTACAAAATAATGTTATCTTAACAAATCTTATGTTTTGTTAGTCTACTATCGAAACATTAGATGACGCCCGGCCCATCGGCATACGTTAGTTCCTTCGGAGTTTAGCTCGAGCGAATTACCATTGGCCAATGTTTCGTAAAGCTCCCCGTGGTTTGAAATAAATTGAATCGATGAACCCGCGATAATATAAAGATAGAAACCTAAACTTGGCTAGTAATTAAGTACGACGAAAGAATGTAGTCGGCGGTAATACGATTTTAAATAAAAAGTGATATAAGATGATAGGTGATATAATTAATTTCTTCTTCTTAACACTTCCGGGGCTAGCACTATAATGGGTAGGTTTGAAGCGGTTCGAATTTACTCTTTATCTGTTGCACTCCGATTGTCGTTCAGTAGGTTAGGTGAGTTAGTTAAGTTAGTTAGTTAGTCTATCCGATTGGTTAGATAATGAGATGCCTCCTTATCCTTTTTTCGTCGCTACTTTAACTGTCACTCTTTTAGAGACGTCATCCGACTCTTGTAATTCTACCATCTTATAGTGTTGGGAAGTTTTTATCGATAGTATCGATACTTTTTTTGTTTGGGTGGAAAGTGTGTATTGCAGCATTCCGCTGCCAGTTAGACCTCTTTACTCGTAAAAAAAGACCGAAAATGCATAAAAATTTAGCACTGTTGACACGAATTCAAATTTGATGTCATTAGAAAGAAGTAAAAAAGACTGGTGCTGGTTTTAGTTCAGTGGTCAGCTTCCCAACCTGATGGGCAGATATTGATTATTCTTCCTACGTTATTTGATACGTAATAGTACTCAATAGAATTTATATACTCTGTGAATATCCACTATTGTTTGGTACTAGAAGATTGTTCAATTCAAGTATTTGGTTTTATTCTTTATAAAAGGCCGGTTCCGGCCCCTACGTACCGCCTAAGCTCCCACCTACTGCCTAAACCACGGGGAGCTTTACGAAACATTGGCCAATGGTAATTCGCTCGAACTAAACTCCGAAGGAACTAACGTATGCCGATGGGCCTGGCGTCATCTAATGTTTCGATACTACACTAACAAAACATAAGATTTATTAAGATAAAATTATTTTGTAAAACATCACGCTGACGACTATTTTTTTTATGTCCAACCGTTTTTCTATTGTTTTTTTTTATTAAATTATATTATAAATTGTGTTCTTTACCTGGATGCTGCGTTTCATTATGGTATCCATGTCGTCTCGGGTTCGAGTCCCGGGCGATGTAAAATATTCGTAGCGATTTTTTTTTTTTTTGATACGTCATCGGCAGTAAGAATGATTCTGAACGTGATTATCGCTTACCCTTGTCACAACTAATACATTTCTGATATTTTGGGTCCAGCCCGATAGATGCACATATCTTCAAGCACCCGCATTCGCCTCAAGGAGCTTAGACCGTTCATGATAAGTTGAAAGAAATTCTCACATCGTTTTCTAATGTCTTAGGGCAAATCTTTAAATGTGAAGTTCAGTCAAAGACATTTTGCCAAAGATTTACGGCAAGCATATGAGATCCTGAAATATGAAGATTTATCTATGATTTTTCTCAATTTCTATATTTTGCATGTAAAATATTCTGAAAAAGTAGGTACCTACTTTTATCTATTTTAAGATACAACTTACTTATCTTGTACCAACGTGAAATGGTACATACTTCATCGACATATATTTTAATTAGAAATAAGATCTCTCTATTCTTATTTTTTGTACACATTTCAGATAACAATAGAGCAATGATTTATATGTAAACCAAAAATAAAACCCACCCGTGTTCCTTCAGTTGCCCGTACGTTGCCAGGGCCACGGTATCCCTTTCGGACTTTCCCGCAACCCCGGCAGGCATCGGTCCTAGCGGACCCCTTCAGTTGTGCTGACATCTCGTTGAGGCGCGCGTGGAACCGCAACGCGCCGTCAACCCAGGCCTGGTCCTTATCGGACGGCGAGGCTACCCATTGCTCACCGACCGCAAGCCCGTTTACAGCTACACTGACGAGCAATATAAAAAAGCCTCTAACTTATCATGAAATATTTCCGAGACCACGCAAGATTGCTTCTTGAAGTAAAAAACAACATTCAAGTGTATTTAATAGCGCATAAAAAAACACCTATAAAACTGTTTTCCAGATTTTTCTACTTCATGTAGCTAATTTGTGTGGTTTAGGAGATTATTTAGATTTTTTTGGCACTTTGCAAGTGGGTTTTTTATATTGCTTGTCAGTGTATTTGACCTATGACAGCAACACATAGAATTATGATTACCATACCATATAGAAACTAATATAAAGATCACTGTGATGCAAAAGTATAATAACTGTGAAAGCAGAGTAGGTATTACTTGTAACTACGTTTGTAAAGCAAAACTCAATTTAAGCTTGTAAGTCAAGATGCAAGAAGCAAGTCTTAGATTTAAATTATTTTATAAAGTTAATAATGTCGTGAACACGTATCTTCCGAGACATAATAATGCCTTCCACATTATCACGTCACTATATCAATTTAATTTTGTATGCCTGGATCTCTCATTAAGTACATTGTCTTGTTCGCCACAATGGATGTGCAAGTTAACTGCGTCAGCGACAATGTGTCCTGGGAACACCTGGCGGGTGTATACACTGCGTAATATGTATTGGTATATACAATATCTATGTAGCTATATAATAATATACAGCGGTTACATGCATTATCTGGCATTATAATGATCGATATGGTGATAACATTTCTCTTATTAAGCAGTAAGGACACGGAAACTACTTCTTTCCACTTCTGCTCCATAGTAAAAAGTAACTATATAATAAATACCACAAAGCACTAGGCAACAACCCGTAGAACCTTTACTGATATTTAACGTTACCCAAGAGAAAACGGGTAGCCTACATTTCACCTAATAGCTATCTGATGTTTCTCAAAATACAAGAATCCCACATGACCTTTCCCCGACCACTTTGTCAATAGGTATCTACATTTAAAGTATATTAACCAGTCAGCAACAAAGCTTAAAAAGTAACTATCTGTCATTATATCCCCTTAATGTTCGTGTACAAATATAAACAAGCTTAGCAGGCAATCCTTTACCCAATCATATTCCAGTGTCATATTTCCCGGCCAGTAATTAAGTGAAGGGAGCTCCCTTGCAGCGAACAATTAACTTATTCATGAATGTGCTTCAGTCCTAATTATTTATTTTATTTTACGAGCCCTATTATCCTGTAACACCCGCCTCGTAAATACTTGGGCGGCGGAGGGTAATTTTGAATTTTGAAGTAATTTCAAAGGCGTTGTAGACGCTTTATTTCAAATACTACTTCTTGTAGATTTGTTGGTGTTGTCAGATTGCGTCTTGATATATGGTGCTATGGAGTCGTCACGTTTCTTCTGAGTTTATTTGTTTAATCTTGTTACGTTATTGTTTTATGGTTTTCTTGGCGGATTTATTGGAAAATTGTTTTTAAGTATGCAATAAAATTAAATGCAAATTAATGTAGAGGAACGAAATAAATGTTCTAGTAATTACTTAATAATGATGTCGACTAATACGACTGTTTTTGCCGGGGTTGCGGGAAAGTCCGAAAGGGATACCGTGGCCCCTGGCAACGTACAGGCAACGGAAGGAACACGGGTGGGTTTTAGTCAGTAAGAGTCTGACACGCCCTCCCGCTCCACCCAGAGCGGGAGAAGTTATTTGATAATTTCCCACCCAAAAAAAAAAAAAAAAATACTTCTGTTTAGTGTGCAGAGTGATAAAGTGAAGTGGTAGATTTCTTCCCTGTGCCTTCTTCATTTTAGTACTACCACACCAGCATATTAGCTAGGACTTTAGGAAAATTACTTACTTCGTGTCCATAAATGTAAAAATATATTTAGGCCTTGAATGAAACAATACCAATTACTCCATCCGGTAATAGTTCTATGAATATCAATGACACGTGATCGATCACAAAGCAAACATCAATTTTGTTAATTTCATCGACAGCGGGCGTGTTTATAAAACGACGGTGTGCTAACAGTGAATACGATTCAATTAGCAGCACATTCGCCACGATTATTGGTTTTCATAACATGGACAAACAAATGCATAGCTGTGCGATTGATGACACGATATGTTTTTAAATAACGGTATATTTAATTCTCTTTTTGTTTACTTCCTGCCTCGTTGGTGTAGTGGTCGCAAGCGCTACGCTTGCGACCACTAGACCATGCATGGGGAATCAATTCCCGGGTCTGGCAAAGTGTTATTGAATTTTCCATCTGAAATATCTCAGTAGCAGTCCACAGTCTGGATTAGTGCACGGTTAATGGCAATGGGCTCACCCCCTATTACATGGGACAATTTCATAAGATCCATCAATCACTCTGCCTAGCCTTTTCCCAGCTATGTTGCGGTCGACTTCTAGTCTAGCCGGATGCAGCTGAATACCAGTATTTTATATGGAGCGACTGCCTATCTGACCTCCAAACCCAATAACTGAGTATTAAGGTACCCCCTGGTAAGACCGGTTCTCAGGCTTTCGGGCTTTTGACGACCCGTAACGACTATCAAAGATCCACGAGTGACAGCCGGGACCAACGGCTTAAGGTGCTTTTCGAGGCACGGAGGCGTCTCGATATGTAAAGAAAGAAAGAAAGAAAATACGTTTATTTGCAGTAAACATGACGCAAAAAAAGAACACAAAATTAAAAAAAAGAAACAAGTTTAGGGAAAATATGCGTCACATTCACGCAAAACGGCCATCGCTCAGCATGATGCTGCGACCCTATGCAAGACAGAGCCCCAGCGCTGGTTTTCAGCGACAGCCGGCGTTGACATTATGACGTCGACCGGTGCAGCAGCAGTATACCATGAAATATAATTAAGATATAAAAATAAAATAAATATACAATAATTAATTCTACATAAATAAAAAAAGTATAATATTTAAAAATGGCAATATTCCGTTAAGTCGGTAATCGACATAGGTAGTATCTCTATGTAGTCTGTGGTAATCGACTCGCGCGCCGTCGGCTTAAAGCAGTGTGTGTGTGATGTAAAGATGGTAACCCATCCACGGAACAACCCCGGCAAGCATAGCTTAACCTTGATGGATCGACCAGTGCGGCTGTTATTACTTAGCCATCAGTTCCTCTTGCCCTGTAATTTTATACGTTATCTACATTATTCATAGCTCCTTACCTACATACTATAAGGTCTGATTTACTCAAGTTGTACTTTTAAATCTTGTGTTCGAGTCTAATTCAGCTTTTGAATAATCATTATGATCTACCTACAGCTTCGTTTTATATCAGAACAATAAGTTTAGTAACACAAAAGATGAATACTTTAGAAGCCGCGGCTAGCTATGCTCCTGTCTCCACTTGCGTGGATTACAATAAACACCTGACCGAGCAAAATTGTGTAAATTGGATAAGTTACACTAACGAATGGACATATATACAGACATAGAATGAGCTTCATAAAAAACAAATATAAGGATTCCTTTTTTATTATTATGTATGAAATTATAATATGTTCCTCAAAAGGAAAAGTTGGGCGCGTCAAATAAAAAATTGGAACATTAATAACCAGATCAAGAAACATTTAATTTCATGCGATGTTTCATGAACCGCAAAATTGAAACCGAAACATTAACATTATATCCACGCATTCAAATTAAAACCAAATAAGCTCTCATAATATTATTATATAGGATTCGTATAAATTGTGTAAAGGTATCGTTTGAAAACGATTTAATACAAGGCAAATAAAAATAGCAGTATGAGCAGAGGACCAAGTGGCCCAAGGGACCCTAATCAAATATACCTTGGGCGGGCCCGGTGCGGACCCAGTTTATAACCTGCGCGGATTATGTTGGGACCTTAAGTGATTTTTGGAAATACTTTTATTCTTCTGCTTGATCGCACCTGCCACCAATTTCATGTTAGAAATTCGGGTGATATAATGATAGCTCCCAGGACAAAATAGTTTTATGTTCATAGAGGACAATCCTTTTGCGAGTTACGCTGGCAGGAAAATAATGTTTCTCTTTCTGTGCCCCGTAATAAAAGTATTATTTTTCTTTTTTAGAACAATGTGTTTCTCCTTCGTGTATTGTTTGAAGCACATTCATAATAAATGATTTTATGAACAGAACGGGTGTGTCCAGTTCCGAAATAAAAACATGTAAAGTATTATAAGAGCTTGTCTTTATAAATTTATAAAATTTCAGTTGCTTGCTTGTAAACGGGCATGACCAAGCGTATTCAAGATAAGCATATGCATTTTTAACGACACTTGTCTTTTTTTAAGTTTGTTATTATTTTAATCGTTTAGATATTCTTACATAAAATTATATTGAAAAGAAGTAAAACAGTCAGTCAACATTTTAATTAATCACCATATTTATTAACAAATTATCCCAGCAGTTCCCTACCACTAAGATAATCTCCAAACTAACTTCTGCTAATCCCATACCTAACAGCTGGAAAAAGGATAGCAGTTGCGGCGCCGAAGATAACACAACACAAACACGCGAGGACCCGAACAAAATTTCAAAAATTCAAAAGTCATTTATTCAAACTAGGCTGAGAATCAGCACTTTTTGAACGTCAAAATTACATAAGACAGTCCCCCAAAACGCTCACCCTTCACCACTTCCTAGTGCTTTAGCTGGGAAGAAGAAGTGGCGCAACAAACTCCCCAGCAGCACAGCTGTCTGTTCAGTTAGAAAAAAATTAATCTATATAATAGTATGCAAAATGATATTTACATTACGCAACACAAAACATAATTTAAATTATAAAATTAATAGCCATATGACAGCTAGCACACGCCAATATACCAACCAAAAACATCGAGAACTATACTCAAGCAGAAATAAAAATAACTTAACGAAAACAATATCTAAATAAAAGCCTCCAGGCATAAAGGGCGTGCCCGCTTACAAATAGCTGTAACTAGAAGTTATAATTGATAAACTAGGACCATGGGGGTAAATTAAAAAATTATCGAGGTCGCTAGCTAACCCACATATTGCAATACAACTCATTAAAAAAAACATTGTAATGAGTAGATTATGTCAACAATAAATTAAAATAAAATAAATAGACTTATAAAGTAAAATTATAAACAATTATATAAACTCATACAACCTGTCAGTAAGTAAGCTAATTCTGGAGAAAGAACATTTAAACATTGTCTTGAGTTAATCACAGCGACCAACTATTCTTATCATTTAAGTAGTCGTTGATAGAATAGTATGCCTTTGAACAGAGGTTGGATTTTACTTTAGTTTTGAACGCATTAAAAGGCAAATCTAGCAAAGAAGAAGGTAGCTTGTTATAAAAGGTTATACCAAGCCCAACAAATGAGTTATGAACCTTATGAAGCCGGTGAAAGGGAGTACGTAGTTTGTCCTTATTTCTAGTATTAACATTGCGAATATCACTGTTTAGTATATAAGTGTATATTATGCCTAATATATAATATGTTGGCGAAAATGAAACAAATACTTGTCGTATGCAAACATGTTCCGGCGACTTGATGGTGTAGACTGCACCTAATAAATTAACAAAGCGAAGTGACTAGCCACATCAGTACACAGGGAAACGAAATAAGATGAGAGTAATTTAAATTATCCGATGTTTTTTTCAATGCATAAACCAATCAGAGAATGTTACGTCCAATTGATTGAAATTATTTTCATCACATTTATCGTTAAAGGTCAACTATAGCTGGTTATTTGTCCCAGAACATAGTGAAAATGGTCACATTTAATTTCAGTAATGAACGAATATACCTATTCCAAAACTATTGCCAAAAACTTCTAACACACACCGCACATCCATTAGATCCTTATTTATAAAAACAATCCACAATACATTGACACCGGATCGAAAACTTTTACCACTGTCAACAAACAAAACAAAACTAATATTTCAAAAGTCAATAGTTTCGAATTCCGAATTCAGAACATTCGAACCATCGCCGGCTCAAACGGGCCAAAGTAACGTTGGATGAAGGGGCACGCTTGAAATTGCCGTTAAGTATGTGGTGGGGATATAAAAAGGGGGCAAAGAGGCTTAAAGGGCTTTGCGCGGCTCGCGAGTGCCAAGTTTTCACGGAGTTATGCCCTTACAGCTTGTTTGTTCACGTGCCATTTCCTATGTGATTAAGTGGTGGATTTTGTGTGATAAAGTTTTAAAAGAATCGTCATAGGAGTAGCAATATGAATTGTATTGCTAAGTAACTACTGTTTTATGAAATAAAATAGATACACTTTTATTTAATGAACTTAGCAGAGTTTAATATTTATGTGGAACGTTTAAAAACTACATTAAAGTTAAGAATAACTAAATTAAACATTTTCACACAGTTATGCATGTTCTTAACACAATTTATTCAGCGCTGAAACTAGTTTCACACCTAAAGTAAGAATCCCAAGAGTTTATTTAACAAGAAACTCATTAAAATGTCTTTCAACACTTTATCTTCAAAGGAAAATTACCCGACAATTTCAATAATTTGCATGCAACACGCGAAAGCTGAGCGTAATGCAATTACATTGCGACACGCCCACGGTGACAATGTACGCGAGGGAAGATTCTGCATTACGCCACCAGTCACACGTTGGGCGCCAATATCAAGAACACTGAAAATGTCATATGACATGATTTTTCTTGTACTCTATCGTCTTCTTAAAGTTCTTTTTTTATTTTATTGACGGTAATACTATAACTATTATGCTTCTTATACTTATTTATTTGTGTGAATCAGCCCCACATTTTGTGCCAATATTTTGAACATTGAAAAAAAAAACGTGATTTTCTTTTACCATATTTTTATTTAAACGTCATACACTACAAACAGTCGTGATGATTACAATTAATATTATTTGTGTAAAATTTGCGCCACGGTGGGCGCCAACTTGAGAAATTGGCACACAACATGGGACCAATTAATTAAGACCTGCTTAGTTATCATGGAGTTAGTAATAATTGGCTGACTTTATAAGTTTTTTTTTTTTTTTTTTTTTTTTTTTTTTAATTATCAGCTTACTTGCTTGTTACATGTACATATATTCAACTGTGACATTTATTGAAGTATGGAATTGAAATTAACTAACCCAAACTAAATGATTATATCAACCATATCTGCTTCCTACACGTAGAACTTACATCTTACTAGTCCAAGCCTACCCTCTACTAGCAAACTTTGAACTACCTCACAAAATTCTCGAGAACATTGTAACAGATATTCAATAGACTATAACTCATCTTGCTGAAAGCTAATAGAGTGAAGGTGAGTAGAAACTCGCAGCCGGCGCCACTTTATTAATACCCGGAACTGTGCTCGATAAATTATGACGTCACTTAATCACAAATCCGCCATTGCTCTTAATAGCAGCAGAGGTCGAAAAGCATTGATTTATAATAACGACTAATTCGACCGAGAATTATCCCACTGTGGCGCTTTGTGATAGAAATTCAACCGTTAAGTTTCTAAATTGAGTCTTCTGTATTATCAATGAGCAACGAGTGGGTTCGTTAAATTGTTCATGAGCTCAATTTTAGCGGTTCGAATTGGAATTAGAAAAGTAAAAAAATATTGAAACCATGTCTGTTAAAAAACCGGCTTATTTTATACCACTGAAACATTGAAATGTTTGAGCTTTGTTGTTGTATACGTGTTCGCTTGATGTCTATTGACAAAAGGATTACTGTTATGGCAGTCGTGGGATGAAGTTTGACCCCCACGCAGTAGTGATGGGACACACATATTGCGTAGAAGACGCAAAACGTCGCAATACGTGTGTCCCATCAGGGTCCCGTTAGGGTTGCCAACGCAGTTTATATTAGCGACATTCTAATCCTAACTATATATAATAATATATGATAATATTATAAATGCGAAAGTGAGTCTGATTGTTAATTTGTTTGTTACGCTTTCACGCTAAAACGGCTAAACGGATTTGAATGAAATTTGGCACATGGGTAGACCATGACCTGGATCAGGATATAGGATACTTTTAATCCAGGTATTCCCACGAAATTGAGACCTATGCGGGTGAAACAGCGGGGCTGCAGTTAGTTATTTATAGTATTATAAGTTTGAAATCAAGTCGTTTGTTGTAAAAGCATAACGCGCCACATAAACAACACTGAATAGATTTTATCGGGAGACTGTTGAATAAATAATGTATCATCACTCTTTGTCTAAACGTCGACTGAAAAAAAATCGTTTGTTTTGTCTATCCCCAAATGCTACGCGCACTTGGGGAGTAATCAACCATTATTTATAATGCATGATTTGTTTATCATCCCTTAAAAAATACTCATTACTTTAGGCATAAAATTCTCACAAAACTCTCTTTGTTACCGGAAGCTACACCAAAAGGGTAAAAAATCTCCAATCTCATGGATATACACATATTTAATTCAAAACGCTATTGCACCAGCGTTGTTTGCAATCGTCGCCTTACAAACGTTCCCGGTCCGATAATTAAGATAAATAAGTAAGTAAAAGAACTAAAATTCCGATTGTATCGCGAGTCTGAGGGTATCTGAGTCAGGTCTCGTAAAATATGCACTGTATCGAGTGTTGCGCAGTGCGGCACCGCGGCCCGTCTGCGGCGACTCTTGAATTTAACGGCAGACTCCGTCAAAGTAAACAACGATGCGTGGTTAAACCAGTTTCGCAGTTTGTCGTTTTGTTTAGGATCGTTGGTGGTCTTATCTGTTTGTCTATCTCGCCTGCGCGAGACCAACTACAGAATTATAGAAATAGATTCGGAGCTTAGGGAGTTCGGATCTAAGCTGACGGCTTCTATTTATCTGTTGTTTGCTTATTGTCTGGGGTCTTTGCTATATATGGATTATCTTTGATAATATGTATGTCTACAAGCAACTGTACAAGTACCAGCTTCTATAAATACTTATAGTAGCGTAATATTTATAGCTTTTTATTTTGTGTATGGAGATTCATCTTACTGGTCTTTCCGGAGATTCATTCAACAACAACCGTCATTATTGTGTTTGTGTATTTTTTTTTTAAATCAAAAATAAACTTCTGTAATATGGTTGTTATAGCCTAGATATTTGAAGTCGTAGTCATTCAGAATGTTAGTGGATACGTCAGTGTCACTCAAGTCACGTATGGCCGTAAACTTTTAAAACTGCTATAAAACATACCGAGGTCTACCTTGCTGGCTATTCGCCCAAGATCTCTATCTTTTAGCTCACTTCCGGAAATTACATGGAAAATTAAATAGATATGAAAAATGTGCACATAGTTCCTATTCAATAAAATTATAATAATATGGTGAACTGGTAGTGATGTGTGTTGTTATTACAGGCTGAGGAAACTTGATTTATTTCCTTTTGATGTCACACACCTTTTCAAATATTATTTAATAATAATAATATTTCAATATAAAATATTTCATAGAAAACTACCTACTATTAAAACAAAAAACTATATGCTAAGAGAACAAGGAGTTACAGAAACCACTACATAATAGGATATAGGGGTATGTGTTTGAATTCAATTTCCGATCGAGTTAGAAGTGAATTTATACTACAGTTCAATCCATTCCCGACCAATAACCTGACTTCAGAGCGGCATAAATTTCACGTGGATATAGTAAAAGCAGCCGCAATAAACTTTCTATTTTAGTTTTATTACTTTTACCAGGTAGGGAATTTGTAGTACAACTCGCTTTTGCTCGATATATCAACCGGTCGGACGTCCAAATGATAACTCACTGCTTTGATGCCAGAACTTTTATGAATTCAGATGTTTAGTATTCTGTGTTCATAAACCAGTTATGTGCAGGTTTTATTTGAAAAATATTATTTCATACTGTGGAGTTGAGCTGAAATTTTTACCACATAAAATGTATTTTTTGATATGTACATATAATATAATAATTGCATTGCTGAAAACATAATCTGTTCAATTTGCAGTATACTGTGGTGCTTGGTTAAAGTGCATTTTTTGTAAATTTTCGGTCAATTTAATAAACACAAACATTTTGTATCGAAAACGACTATACTAGGTACGTTATTCTGATCTCTTTTAACGGTAAAATAATTTCAACGGCATAAATGAGCTGGCAATATTAGGTATACACTTACATTATTTGGCTTTGAAAGAATCTGTCCAGCACAATCTAGGTAGTCAACATCCTTGTTGACACACAAATAAATATTTACTACGACTTTAGATTTAATTTTATTTCACCAAGGACGCTTCCCGAGACTCAAGGGCTGCCTTTACCTTGGCCAGAGGCTAAGCATTGCCATACAACGGAAATGCTGCTAGTCTCTTGGGTACATTACCAGTCGACAGCGATGCGGAATAATTTTTCGACATCATATTTTAGTTTGCTAACAGGTACTCATACCTGTTAGCAAACTAAAATATGATGTTTATTTTAAAGATATTTATTGTTATTTTTTAATTATTTAAATAGTTTGTTAATAAATTTAGTAAACGAAGAAAGAACAAATTATCGTATTTATTTCAACAAGAAAGTTTCATTATAACTTTACTGTCTTCGTTCGCAGGTGGCATGGATTCACATCGACCGGCAGATGATCCTAACGATCCATCGGCACGTGATCACGCGGCTGGCGCGGTTCAGCGTATCGCACGACAACGCCATGACCTGGCTGCTGCACGTGAGTCAAGTGCAGCAGGAGGACAGAGGCTACTACATGTGCCAAGTTAATACCAACCCCATGATCAGCCAAGTCGGATATCTGCAGGTTGTTGGTGAGTGTTTTTTTTGTTTAACCTCAGCATTTTTCAAAATACTGAGGTTAACTTCTAATAAAAAATCTCAAATAAGTAGGTATTCCCAAATACACGGTTATTTTGGTGATCTCACTTAATATTGATTCTGTGTAATGCTTATGTAGGTATCCATTGAGGTTGTGGGTTAAAATACGGGCAAGTACCAATGTGACTTTCTCAATTCAAGTACTTTCCAAGTTTATCTTGGACATTGCTGACATCGGTGGCGGAAAACATCGTGAGGAAATCTGAACTTATCCTAACTATAATATTATAAATGCGAAAGTGAGTTTGTTTGTTTATTTGTTTGTTACGCTTTCACGCTAAAACGGCTGAGCAAATTTGGATGAAATTTGGCACTTGGGTAGACCATAACCTGGATTAGGATGAAGGATATATATTTTATCCCGATATCCTCACGGGATAGAGACTTATGCGGGTGAAACTGCCAATTAATATAAGTCCGAAATTGCCGACTCGTCTTGAGCAAGCGTGGTGATCAATGCTCGTGTCTTCTCTGTATAAGACCTTTGCCCTGCAGTAGAACAACAATAGGCTGGTATTACTATAATAAGTAGGTATATCTGTCACTAAAATCTGTTAATACATAGGTATTCCTAGGTATAAGATGGAACATAATCGATCCCATTGCTGAATTAGAACTATGTCTCGGAATTATCGATATCAGACCAGTAGTTCTTGTTGCCATCATGGTTTTTACAGTCGATTATGATTTCGTGTTTGCTTATAGTTTACTAGCTTTTGCCCGCGGCTTCCCGGGTGGATGTCATTAAATATCTCACGAGACGTACTACCGGGGTAAAAAGTATCCTATGTAGTAATCCAGATTATGGTCTATCCCTTTCAGTCCAAATCCGTGCAGTGAAAATGTAACAGACAGCGTTATTTTCGCATTTATAAAACACTAGCTTCTGTGCACGGCTTCGTTCGCGTGGAAGTCGTAAGACACCACCATAAACTAAAATAACAGCGAGCCCCATTTATACAAAACTTTAAATAAGAAACACACTGAATATAAATAGTTGGAAACCACAGGTTTGCAAAACAGTTGTCGAACTGCTAAGCTATTTTCTTTGTTGAAAGTTTACCAAAATAGCCGTTCCAAGTCATGATTGACTGCTTAGCTCTATAAAAGTATAGCGTGATGATAATTATTTAAAACGTCTAATCTGTAACTACCTTTTGGCTCGCCTTTTTACAGTTCACGGTAAACTATAGAAGAATTCGAACATAATGCAATATTGCTCATCCCCCAGAGCCAGACTGACCAGACTTATAGGAATATCTAAAGCTGGAACATATATCCAGACAAATAGACAATGGTTCTAATTTTATGCATCATTACTATATTTTTGGCTGTAGAATCTTTCTCGGACATCGTCGTTAATCTTTTTTTGTATATAATCATAACCCTTCCTTTTGGCTTTGCTGTAGTCGGGTAAAAATATTAGATGTTCAGTTTTTATTTACCACCACTACCGTACTAAAGTACCTACTACAGTTGCAGATGTTGTCCACCTGTCTCTATAATTTCAAATTCTATACCTTTATGTTTATTACTCTAACCTGGCGCGGTGCACTGAACTCCTCATGTATCAAACGCGCCGGTCCTACGGGACGCCTCCGTTAGGATCCACAATTCGTCGATATACGCCGCGCGCGATTAAGTGCGATGGATGCATCGCTTATGTAGTCCTGACCCCGCACGACAAATGGATATATCTCACGACACGGTTTCTAGCTATATTTGAATTTAGATACAGCATTTCTTGGAACTTAGGTAGGGATATAGTATTGTATTTATGCGTCGGGTCGAAAAGGAGAAGCTCGTTGGTTCTATTCGGTTTCTTTTTAACTAACTTCAAAAAGGAGGTTCTCAATTCGACTGTGTTTTTTTTTCTATGTTTGTTACGCGATCACTCCGCCAATAATGAAATGATTTTGATGATTCTTTTTTTTTGGTAGGTCATACTTCAGAGAAAGCAAAGTTAATAAAATTTATATGGGACCACCACATAAATTTTATTAACTTTGCTTCGGTAGTTTTTGAGTTAGCTTCAATAATAGGTATTTTTTACACTTGGTCTATATGGATGATGTTGTAAGTTCCTGTCACTGTTATTTACATAGCACTGGTATTCGAATTTGTGTGGGGTAGATACAATAACGAAAAAGTGAAAAATATTTTTTTTTTACAAAAAAAATTAAAAAGTGCAAAAATACTTTAATTTCGGAAGTCGGTGGCAAAAAACGAAAACACAAAACCAAAGACACCGACTTCTGAAATTAAAGTTATTTTTTACTATTTAGTGTTTCTCTTTTGAAGTCGGTTCAATTGCTTCGTGAAAAGTTTTTTTCATATTCAAAAATACAAAAGTATATGATCAGTCAATGTTCCTGAAACTAAATCTCCGTCTATACAAGTAAATTAATCTCTATACCTCAATATTCGTGGGTTATTTTTGCTGAATCCATTAGCAGCTAATTATATGTTCTCATTCACAACTGGAGCTATTTGGTAATATAATAGAAACTTATTAATCAGGAATGGGAAAATATCGACGGGCTCTGTTTACCGCTGATCTTGCTCAGCGAAGAAACTTTTAATTACTTTCCTTTAGTATTTTGAAAGGGGTAATAGCTTCTTCTTTTGGTTCTTATCGCTTTGTGAAATAAACTCTTTGGTAGAATTTAATTGTTGATTTATTCTGTCGACGTAAATTATTAAGCAATGTTACTAAAATAATTACTTTGGGTTATAATTATGTGTTTAAGTCTCCAAGAATGTTGAACAAACATTGACATATTTTTCCTTCTTCTTTGTTCATAATTTTCTTAAACAGACACGAGGATGAGGCAGCATAATTCGATGTCAAGGTTCCCGCCGTATCATCTTAACATAAATTGTTGTTTACTAGAGCAATATAACTGTCATCTCACTAATCTGCACTATCAATAATTTACCTGTTCTTGGCATCTACGGCTTGTTCAGCTGCCATTGTTTACGTCCCAGCATGTATTTACTCCTCTACGATACAACTAAATTTGTCGTTATTAACTAATAATTTTAGCGCTCCAACCCGAAAATCAGCAAATATGGAACGTAGCCAAAGTCTCAGTTACAATTCAGTCAAGATAACATTCCTATCTGGTGCCCAGTGGAAATGTTAGATATATAAAATGGCGTAGGCGTGGTTCAGTCCCAAATCACCGATACGGGTAACACTTAGTCTTTTATATGGCCGTTTCCTACAAACTTTTAAGTGGAAATAAAGCGGTGGTTTTTTCTCGTGTTTGCATTTTAAACGTGCCACGTAGTTTTATCTTGTTTTTATTGCTTTAGGACGCAACTTGTGGCCGCTTACGTGTTCTAAATCTGTTTTTTTTTTAGAAGAAGTTTATTATTCGGATTGGATAGGGGGGTTAGTAAATATTATAAAAATAATATTTAAACAAACGTGCAAAATTCTTATACTATATATTCTTATCTTATACTATATAATCACGTTATTTATGATAGGAGCTTAAAAATGACAGATTGTGCTCCCAAATTCCTCTTTTGACTGTCCTCCGCCGTTTAGATTTTCCACTTTCCATCCTAATGACTTAATTCTTTCTACCAGTGCCACCAAACATCCTGGACGAAGAGAGTACGCAGTCCGCAGTAGCAGTTCGAGAGAATCAAAACATCAGCCTGGTGTGCAAGGCAGATGGTTTCCCCACGCCCAAGATCATGTGGCGCAGGGAGGATGGCCAGCCCATCTCCGTCGATAGGAGGAAGAAAGGTAAACAACATGTATATCCAGTAAAAATGGTGGAAAACTTGTCGGATTAAGAACTGGAGGAACTAGAAGGTTATTTTTAATCATCCACTAGTAATTAAGTTCTATAGTACTCCAACTATATTTTGAAGTTTGTTGACACTGTCTAATTAAATCTGCTTAATAATCTTTAGTGAAAAGTTTTTACCAGATAGTTTATTCTTTTTTTTACGCCATATCATGTTAGTATTAAAAATCGAACTATCTAGAATAAGTTGTAATATGGTTTAATTTTCAACATTTAATATTCGTAGAAAGAAAATTGTTTTACTGTCACAGAAACAAGTGCGTACAAAAAAGAATAACCACTTAGTAAAACAAAACAAATATACCATACTTAAAAGCACGGAATAAAATATTCGGCAGCTGCATGTCGTGAATGTGAGAAGAAGGCTTCCACTCAGCTTGATGCTGTGCTATGGAAGAGGGTGACCCACAGCACAGCGCTCATTTTCAGTGGTCAGCCAAAAATCCCGTACTGAAACCAAGCAATCACGTATATAACGTATATCGTAACGTATCATAATAAATCAAAACTGTATGAAGCTATAAGTACAATCTCAATTCATACCTGCAATTACTTAGAAAGCTGAAGTCCCAAAAGATACCGCAATCTAAAATCGCATTTTGAGCCCGGTTCGGTTTGTGAAGTTCTGGCGGCGTCAGCAAACTTGTTTAATTGCGTGTCAATTAGCAGCGAATGTTGCAGCGATTTATCTACTGCGCACTGATAGGGCAGTGCCAATTGCTGTTCAAATGCAATTTATCTTTTCTTTATTTCAAGGAGGATTTTTAGGGGAGTGGGTATTTTTTTTTCTGGGAAAGATGTAGATATTTGTATTTGTAAAGTATCGAACAAATCAAACGTTTATTGTACTGTGACGGTTGAAAATGTTTAAAATTATTAAGAGTTGTTGTTGTCATTTATTTGTCTAAACTGTAACATTATTGAATGCGTAGCTATATTTTATTGAATTTAGCATTAAGCATAATAAAACAAATTAGAAAGATAAACAACATCACATTTTTCGTAATCTGAGAATATAAACCTAATCCATTTTACTTGCAACTAGTAAGTAATTGAGACAACTTTTCTTTGATATATATATATATATATATAAAATTATCAGCAGTCTTTAATAAAGAGGAAGCTACAAGACAGAGTCAAGCAATTTAAAAATATAAGTAACCTATATTTTGTGAGCATTAAGATTATAGATTGCAATAAAACTAGCTTAACGGTTCATTTCGTTTTTATTGGCGACATTTCTTTTCATTGTTCCGTGGCGTCCGCGTCGTCCCGACTTCTACACAGCACTCGCAATAAACGTGAAATAATACCTAGTTAGTTGTAATTTCCTAATAAAAGAAACAGACTGCTACGTGCAATATCTTTATCTTCATTTTTCGATACAAAGTCCTCTGCGTATTACAAAATTGTACTGAAGAGGATTTTAGAACCTCTTGACTTGTAAGCTAAAATTGTAATTATTATTTCCTGGAATTTGTAAGGCGGAAAGCCTAGTAAATTAGTGTAAAAAGTTCAAACTTTTGTCGAAATAACTTAACTATAAAGTTTCTCACCATGATATCAACATTCTATTATCTAAGCATCTATAAGTCGTAGTCGACATTCTAAGTTAGACCTCTATGTAGAGGCATGTTGTTACTATCGCATATAATATATTTTAACAATCCGCAGAGCGCAGCTGTTGCCGCTGCCAACTACAGACCTCTATACCAGGGCTGCTCCTCCCAAGAGACTCTAAAATTAATTTAATTAACTTTACTTTGTTTGGTTTTACTTTGTAAAAAAATGTTTAAAGCTGAAGTGGATAGTTAAGTTTGGCTTCCTATTGAGATGGTCTTTGGTCTCGTTCAAGTTATAGATGAAATTATGTAAAATGGTTTTATTAATTGTCAAAGTGCTGCCTACGCTCCGAATAGGAGTTGCTATAGAAATAATAATTTCTATGTATCGTCATTTTTACGTATCAATTTAACGTCTTGATAAGATCGTCGCGTTAAAGTTTAAAGATTGTTATTAAAAACCTATAATTTTGTTCAATTTTGTATATCAATTCTACAGTATTTGTACACCATGCCATGTTAGTTTCTTCTTTCCTTTAGTAAATCAGAATTCTGATTCCACCATAAGGAAAATCATTACGATTATACTGCCCCAACATTTGGCAGTCTATCGCTACTTATGCAATTGTTTCTTCCCCTTTTGCCATAAAATTGGTTTTGTGTGCATTTCCTAATGCGTCCATATCGACAATAAATGGTCGTATAGCTAATACAATTGCATTCGATGCTATTCCCCAACCATTAACTAATAGAGAGTAAAGTGGAGTAGCTTTCTTGATCCTTGCTGTATTTTATTGCAATCTGGAGATGGGAAGTTTTGTTAGTAGAAGCGTTGAAACTTCTAACCGTGATTTTGAGCAGTGAGATATGAAAAAAAAAGAAATATGGTGAATTGATGATTATTGATCATAGATTAATTAGAACGATTCAAAACAAAACAATTTTTGTTCTATTCAGGCCTCAAAATCCAGCCATGAGGTTTACGGTTCTTTGAGCTAAGAAAAATTAATCCAATCATACTACAAGTACTTCTCATCTAGCTGCTTCAGAAACAGAGCTCCCAATTACGTACACTCTACTCCACTCGTTATCTTTCTGCAGATATGATAACAAAACCACTTTGCGCCACCTTAATCCCACATCCAATATGGCCTCCACTCCAGCTGAGGATTAAGCCTCATTTCAAGAAAAAAACCAGTTTAAAGATAATTATGGCGCGGAAAAGCTGAGTTGTGCCGCCAAATTAAACCGGTTGAGAGCTCCCGAAGCGCCGACAAAGGCATCCAAAAATTGAGTTTAATTTCAAGAGCGATTTCCTTGTACAGAGTAAAATTAACGTGTGGTGTGGAAAGGTACTTGTCGCTAATTGTGTGTGACCCTCTCCCTCCTGTCATCCCCACGTATGTTTGTCCCGACGGATGTTTTAATTACGGCCGCCATCGAAAAACTCCCGCTTTCGATTCTATACGTGTTAATCTTTTGTTTGAATTAATACGGTGGCGGTGTACCCTTTTTACTCGCGGTGAATAGGAGGAGTCAAGTGCGACCGCCCGTGCTGATGAATAAAAGTTGTTATGGCGAGGTTTTACTGAAAACATTTAGATTTGATGCTGAACAGTGGAGCGTGGAACTCTGGCGAGGTACTTTATTCGTCGCCTCAATAATGTAAAAAATGGGAAAGAACATTTTTAGTTGGGGAAATCTTTTTTGAAATTCCAAAATGCATTGCAATTTAAGAAAATGTAAGTTCATTTTTTCCTGGCAGATTGGAATATAGAAGTAAAAGAAGGGAACAGCTGTCATGTGCCTGAGCAAGCTGTAATCCTCTCACTTAGTTAACTACTCTCGCGCGGCGTATAATGAAAGGGTGACTAGAGAAGCTCTATTTTATTTTATTTTGTGGAGCTGTGACATTGTTACTAAATTATTTATGTAGTAAGCGCTCTACTTTAGAGACGTTGTGTTGTAACTAATACAACACAGCGTCTCTAAAGTAGAGCGCTTTTTTTAGTAGAGAGTAATTTTTTATCACTTGCTTTTTGTAGCTTATTTAAATTCAGGGGCTTGGTTAAGTAATACCAGCCGCACGGGTTGATCAGGTTAAGCTACGCTTGCCGCTGTTGGATTGTGGATGGGTGACCATCTTTACAAACCAAGACCCCTCCGTGCCTCAGAAAGCACGTTAAGCCGTTGGCCCCGGCTGTCAGTCGTAACGGGTCAACATCGTATCGTATAACCCATATGTGGATGGGTTGTGAAGGTCAGATAAGCAGTCGCTCCATGTAAAATACTGCTAGGTATTCAGCTGCATCTGTTTAGACTGGAAGCCGACCCCAGCATAGTTGGGAAAAGGCTAGGCAGATGATGATTTAAATTCAGGGTATTTTTCGTATAAAAACTAACAAGTTTTTGTTGAAAGAGATAGGCACTGCATTATAGTAAATAGGTACGAAAAATTATAAAATAGATAAAATGGCTTACAAAAAAAGGATACAATCACATTTTCCCTTTACATACACTACTTAGTTAACTAGACAACATCAAGAACCTTGTATGTAAGGTAGATCATATTACTTCCAAATCCAGTTTTTAACCCAAAATGCTCAGCAGAAGTAATAACGCGCTAGCTGATTGCCAAAACTAACTGCCTCTATAATAAACAATGTAAACAATAAAATAAACATTAAAAACAAGTACCCGGGTGCAGGGTAAGGCACTAATTGTTTAATGTATTCAAGTGCGAGTGGAGAGCGTTCTCTCATTACATTCATTGCGCTGGCGTGGTACGGTGGTAGAAAACGTACCCTAATTGTAAATAGAGGCAAACTCATTTGGGCACTTGATGGCGCCCGCCGACCCAACGCTACGAGCCAGGAATTTTTAATTTTTATACCTCGAGCTAGATTGTTTTAAATGACCTCATGGAGGTAGCTTGAGGTTTGGTAGTGTTGATGGAGGTGCCTTAGATTGTCAGGTGGCTGAATCGCTTCTAGTTGAAAATAGACCCTAATTAAAAAAAGTTTGGTTAACTGTTTCTAGAAAAAATATAAAAAAATAACTGAGTCAAAAACATTTGGTATAAAATGAAAAGGCAGTTTGTGATGGTGGAAAAACGTGAAGCTGATATTTCAATTACTGTGATACCTACAGGTCACGTGGGAAATAATTGTTAGATTACGTCCCCTAGCGTGGTACACAAGTAGCACATTAAAAATGAAAGATTATTCGTGATTGTTAGATTCACAACTCACATTAGTTAAAAAACAAAACCGCTAATGTTCTAACTTTAGGACACCACATTTCTAGAGAATTTGCACAGCCGCCTTCGAATAAAAAGTTACAAATGTTAGAAAAATCTTACTTATTTTTTCGTGTACTTTGCAATTTATGATCAATTTTGAGGCTGCATAAGCATAATCAGCCTACAGCGTTATCACTGCTGGGACATACCTACTCTCCTCTCCTGTGAGAGGAAATGTGTCGTAATCCACCACCGTAACTCCTGATGATGTATTCCTTCACATTTTGAAGAAATAAAATGAAATTGTTTATTCTGTAAATAAGATATTGCAATCACTTTTGCACGACATATTTAAAAAAAATATTTAAAAAAAATGCTTGGTGAGTGCGGCGTTTCCTATCTGACTACTCTGAGAAGAAAGACCGAAACAAACTCAGAGGTCACAGTCTCTTTTAAAGTCCAGACATAATCTTGGTCAGGCCATATGAGGACCATGTAGATTAGTGTCTAAAATGGTATTTTGAGGAAAGAACCACACAGATTTGAGTGAGAGGTCAACTCAGAACTTAAGGAGCTCAACTCGATGAACAATACCAAAGAAAGGACATTTGGGTAGGCCGCATAAACTACTCAAACTGCCAGACAATCATTAAAACTAACTGACAAAGAAAAATTAAAAAAAAAGAAAAATATATACCTATATATCAACATAGTCCTCACATTCACAATAATTAAAACAATATAATACTATACAAAGTATATATAATCATGTCATTTTGTATATAATTTTCAACAATGTCAATATGTATATAAAACTGGTATATTTTAATGATTTTACATAATAATTAAAATGTCAAACTTTATGGTTTCATCACAAGGCTTAGGCGGCAGCTCAATACCACGCTTTTTTACCTTCTAAATAATCAGAAATTTTATAGTACCCTTTTTTACAAAGTTTGGTTTTAATAGCAAAGCTGAGTCTATATAAAACTCTTTTGGATTCGTATGTCATACAGGAAAACTAAACCGAACTGTGGGTACAGTTTATAAATTTTCTGTTCTAATACCATGTAACTACTGACAGGACCTCTTTCTTCCAGTGACAGTGTACGAGGGGGACACCCTGAGCCTGCAGCGCATTAGCCGCACAGAGATGGGCGCGTACCTCTGCATCGCCACCAACGCGGTGCCGCCCTCCGTCTCCAAGAGGATCATTGTTGATGTCGAATGTGAGTACTAATCTAATCTTATTGTGTTCTTCTTCTTTACCTTCTTCTTATTTTTTAGGCTCCTAGCAGTGGGAATGATCTGATTATGTTATTTTATTTTGAATAAAATGTATGGGTAATATTTGTCGCATAATTGTTGAATGCCAGCCTGCATGCTGAGAAATCGTCAGCAAAATCATTCAGACTTTTAGTTTTTCTACTGCCTACCGTTTGATAGTCATTAGAAAAACTACTTTAATCGATGAAGCTGGTTGCAGTCATCCCCAACAAACCGAATGACCCGGGAAAATGCATACTTGGAGAAAAAGGAAGTAAGAGAATTTAAAAAATGTCATCTTATGGTTGAAACAGTCGCGGGCTCGAACGCACTGGTGGGCGTGACCAAAAAGCACGCTGTCACCTGGCATCGTGTCCGACAGATATAGTATCAGTGATGAGCAGTTAGATGCTAGTCTACACACACAAAGTCTAGTTTGCACGCACCCAAACACCGTTCCAAAGTATTTTAGTAAAACGAGCGCGTAAAAAAATATGAAAAACCCTTTTAAAAAAAGAGTTTTATGAAAAAACCACTGCATAAATCAACTACAATTAATTTTATTTACCTCTTCGATAATTGAGCTTCGTCGGTGCTGACTTTGTTTTGGAGTATTTTACATTTTTTTTATTACTTATTTACGCTAAAAGTTGCGTTAAAATTAGCAAGAAAAACGAATCTTTGTTGACTTTTTATTTTAATATTCTGTTTCCGCACAAACCAAATTAATAATGTCCAATGTAAAACAGTGGAGTAATACCCTCCCAAATTTGTATGGAAAAAATATCAACTAGTGCAACCTTAAACGCAAATTACAAGAAATATCAACGAGCCTTTGCAAAATATTTGCTGAATATATTAAAATCGTGACCAAAATGTGACCAGAAATTGCCTCGTTGATTGTCCAGCTGAAGATATTGCTCACTCAGATTCAATTCGTGCAATTGCGTGTAAAATCAGTGGGGATTCGCCGTAATCCACAATTGTCTCACGTACGTACGTGACTGTCGTATTACAAGCTTACAGCTTCCAGCTCGTTTTCCATTATGGACTAAGCGAAATTTCGAGCTGTGACAATGTGGAGTGAATTGGTCGGGATGTAACGTAGTAAGATCATTTTATTTAATATGTAATGATAAGGTTCTGGCTATATGTATTAGTTATCATTTTACCAATTCGCCATCTTAGGATGTGCCTACAGGTTCCATAAGACTAGATAGTTTCAAACTAATCATTGCAGAATTTTTATTAAAACCGTTGAAAAATCTAAATTCCTTTTTAAACCTCTCAATTTAACTCTCAGGTTCTCCATTAAAATTACTTCATAGTACAATCTGCTGCAATGATGATAAAAATATGTGATATTGATGAAATAGAAAAAAATATTAGGTACGGCACAGACTAACACAGTCACAGTCAGTCTTATAGTGCCATATTACTCCAAAATTCTATTATATATATTATATTCCAATTTACTAAGGACAAAGATGAGATACCTAATGATGAGCATTCAACAAAACATCTAAAAGTCAAAATTAACCCCCAAAGCACACTGGACGTCGCTAAATCTGAACATTGAAATTGTGTGTAAAATCTTGCAGGACCCTCGCAGCTGTAATCCGCAATTGGCTCACGTACGCTCGCTATTGGCGCATTACAAGCTTACTGTATTGTTATGTCATTATTGATTTCGACTCAGGCCGGCAAACTAGGCTCCGAGACGGCTTTCAATTGAGAAAATTTCAATGCATTACAATAATGTGTACTTGGCTATACAACTGTACCTGTTTGGACCATCAACAAACAAGCGGACTTGATTGTTAATGTTATTAGCGTAGTTATAAGAAAATATTTCTAACGTTACGGTTTTGCAAATGGTGTAAAACCATTTAGCCCAGAGATTCACGTAATCTATAAATATTACTAATAATTCATACAAGCACCTAAACAGTTTGTTAAATTTTATTATATCATTTGCTGCAAACCCCTCGAATTATATTGTTTTATATATCTATACATATATCTATAGGGTACTTATTTTGTTTGTTGTTTCATCTTCCTGTTTCAATAAATCAATTCAAACAATCATGTTTTCCATTATTCATCAATTTCCTTCAATCTACATGAACACAGAGTTCTTTATATTCATTCTGCTGTAGGTTCTTATGGGTGCACTAACTGAGGCGACATCACTGCCTTGTACTGTCACAAATTGGCCTAGTTTTTCTTGATCTACTTAGTCGTAGCTAGTTTTATAATAACTTTACTATCCTTGGAAAAAAATGATGTTGTGTAGTTTTTGGAAGTTATATGCTATCATGTCATAGACCATATGAGAATACATAGACCACGGTTTTCATGGTTTTAACGGAAAGTCTTTACTAAAGAGGAATTCTGAATAAATTTCACAGATTATCCTTTTCGAAGATTTTTGAGATCACACAATCTAATTAACATAATTTTTTTAATGTTTACTTATTGAGTCCATAATTTGGCCTTCTATTTAATTATGCTTATTTCGATTTTCCTTGATTGTCCCGGGCTTAATTTTTTTAGATGAGTACCTGCGATTGCGCTACAGAATAAAAAATGTTTTTATTAATTTGTTCCGCAGTAAGTTCTCCACACAAACAGACGTATGAACGCTTTATATAACTACAGCAAAGTTTTACCATCAATCTTCAGCGGAACTTTGTAAAGTATTCATTGTTTTAATATCCTTTGAGACCGCCTACCGAGTAATGCACTTTTACATTATTTTCCTTACGGGTTATTGGAATATCAAATTCATGCTCAGATAAAAATGAAATATTTTTTCGTTCATAAAACCACAGCTAAACTTGAGATACCTCTACAGGAAGCACTTTTATCACAGCAATGCAATTATATAATATGTTTCACCATATTCAATTGAAGTGAAATACATACGGCATGAACAATCGGTACTAGTAAACTCGCTCAGTAATAATGCATAAGCTTCCAAGGTGAGCCTACGCTCAAAAGGGACCGCCGTCCGGATGACATGGTAAGAATAGGCTAACACATCTCCTGCAGCATATAGGTGACCTATTTCCTTAATATTACTGCATATTTTATGACCTGGAGACTTTTATGTCTTTCATTTCCGATGTTATCTACCCTAAATGTTTTCGTCATCTACAAATGATTATTTTCGTCTTTCAATGGAGCTTTAAAAGTATTTGTGAATAAAACAACCCTCATTCGATGTTTTAAAATGAATAAAAGATAAAAAATACTGAGATTCAATGGGAACTCGGAGCTGGGTTCCCCTTTATTTTCAATTCTTATTACAAATTGTGGCTGACTAAATAGACGGCGATGTCCCGCAATAATTGAAAGATAATATTTTTTCGCGGTGCACGCTCTGTCATGATTGTGGCTGCAGATCCTTTTTGCTCAAGAAAAGCCTTTGAAATGTTTGCAAGATGAAAATGTAGTTTGCGATTAATCGCCTTTGAAAGGCTAAAAAGAGGTGAAGTTTTTCTTAGCGTCTTTAAAGAAAGAAGTGTTCTTTTTGAAATTTTGATTGATTTCACGCAAAGATTTCTGCGATTACAATTCTGTCCGATGTGTGTTATATAAAGTCTCTGGTGTTTAAAATGTGTAGTTTCATGTGTCTGGTTATGAAAGGACAGTAACGTGGGACAGTTAATTTTTGTGCAGAATTCCAGTGGTCAGCGAAAATATGAGAGTCGTCAGCATAAAGGTTATATTCACAGTAAATTGGGGGAAATAAAACTAATAAAACCTTTTGCAATTTTATTCGATTTTAAAAATATCTTCAGTTCTTGATACTGCAAGATCTCCTTATTTTATGCACTACGGCAGCATGTAGACAGAATATCTAACATTGTTCACAACTTGGAAATTCCTTCTCACGTTGATATTGTTTAAAATTCCTCTCACTTTGCATGAAACATGAGCGATGCATATGTATGTGTATAAGGATACTTATATTATTTCTGTAAAACGCGCGCGTAAGCTTGTCTAACACAATATTTACAACTTAAAGATTTTCGACCTGGTGACATTATAATAAATACTACATGCATTATTCACATATTTATTTCTTTAATAAAATAAAACAGTGAAGTATTCACTTTAAAACGCTGTACAATTCAAGTACGTCATCTAAATAAATAACATATGAATTTATAGGCAGCAACAGTCAACACGAAACGTGATAATGAAGTCGTAAGAACATAAAAAAACGCAAACTTTATAAATATTTTAAAACGTCGTAGAATATTAAAGTGTATTACTGAAGCGAGTATTATACCTCGTGAAAATTGCCACCATAAACTCGAGCGTTGTGAATTACGTTTTCAAAGTGTGGATTTTATTATCTGGGCGTTATGTGAAAAATCGTCGGGCGGCGTTCGGGCGCACTCGGCAAACTTCGGGCCGATCCATCATTATTGAAAGTTTATAAATTGCTTCCTTCAAGTTTGTATGTACTTGTACCGCTAGTCGTAGTGCTGCTTCAATTGATAACTTATAGCTATATTATAGACTTGTTTGTCTGAAGTGAGTTACGTACATGAAACCGTTACTTGTTTGCATTTTAATTTATCTTTCCAGTTAGCGTCTTCCTCTCTCTTTAAATTGTTAATTAAAGGTTCCATATTTCTATCTTTTGCTGTTTCTAAATCTTAATGGACAGAAAATTTCATGCACAACCATTCCATATTCCATACACTACACTTATTCAACGTATTTACCTTTCAACGGCATCACACGTTAGAATCACATTCGCATTTCTCCGGTGCTCGCACTTGAGTGTGCTAGTTGACGAGTAATTACATGATGTTCGTCGCACACGGCCAAAGTCAAATAATTTATTTCGATTAGGCACATAAAAGGCACTTTTGAACGTCAAGATTTACAAAAAACAGAATATATTCTAGTCCCCATTCCAAGAGGAAGTTTTCGTATGGAGAAGAATGGGCAAGAAACTCCACCGTTACTCTTTTAAAATGTTTTATCTTGTATACATTAATTAAATAATTATATGTGAAGACGATGCAACTAGAATAAGATTACTATACCACGATAGGTAAAAAGAATGAAAAATGAAACAATGACAGATAAATTCATTATGTGATAGATACATGGTGCTCTCATATATTTACAAACATTGAGAAATTATACGATATTCCTAATATTTTAACAAGTAATACTAATAAGTCAGTGTGTGAGTTCAAGTAATCACAGATAAATAAAATCAATGTTATAAAAAATAATATTATGCAATTAAAATAGCAACCAGTTTGATTTTGTCTAGACTCTAAATTGTCCTATGGAGCAGGACCAGCATGTATCTAAGCATTCTTATCTTGGATATAATCCTCTAATATTTTGTAATATGCTTGTTTACAAAGTGTACTTTTAATGAGTTTTAAATTTGATTTTATTTAATTGTAATATGTCACACGGTATTTTGTTGTAGCATTTAACACAGTACCCCATGAAAGATGTATGTACATTGTACATACTTTGGATAATCTGAAAAATGGTTGATCTATTTTATCTTTATTTCTAGTATTGAAATAATTTCTATCACTTATTTTATTATAAAGATGAAGATTTTTCTCACATACATACTATTTTCATAAATGCCACTGCATTAGTCCGTTTCTTTCTATTGACTGCACATCGACTGGTGCAGCTTGTTCTACCTAAACATTAACTACACCATGTTTAGCTACATCACTATAACACCAAACATCAACATTACGTAACTACATACTAATACACCTTACATTCTGCAGGCATTCTGTAGCCAATCTTAGGGCAGATAATTGATAATGCTTAACATCATCATTGTTTACACATAGATCATCATAGAATGAACACAAAACTGATCTCAGAAGGTCAGGTGTTTAATTAAGATTTTTGAGCAGCACCACATTATAACGCCCTGTTTTCATTTAGATAATAATATAATTTCCAAGAACATTTCGTTCGTACCCTCTGTTCCCATTTTCTTTATCGTTCCCAATTTATTTATCTAATTTAAACTAAATACAACTTAGCAGCGTTTGAGTTAGATTAAAACTTACATCTAGACAGACGAATTTATACAAAATTCATATTTGTGTAATCTGCTTCACGGTTGCCATTTGTCCATTACCCAAGCGTTTTGGGTTAAAACTTCTGCCCGCGGCAGCGTCAGTGTGAACTTCACTTTGTGGAATTTTACGGAATATCCTATTTAATTAATTTATTTTTCAACGTTACTAATAATTTTATTTATTTTATTATTTATGTACACACAGAAAAATAGATACAGATAAGACATAATCATAATTATGAGTACAAAGGTACTGCTTATTTCTTAAGAATTTTTTTCTATTTTTTACTTTAAAATAACACGGCCACGGGCCAATTGAATTCGCATAAGATTTATTAATCAAGGTTGCCTGGAAGAGATCGCAGAAAGCGATAAGGCCGCCCATTGTATGTTTTGTATTATTATTTTTTATTATGCTATTTTATTTCTGATAAATTAATTAATTAATCGTAATGCGGTAGTTACTGATGAAAAGATAATATTTATGAATTCCGAAATATTCTTGTCGTCAACTTAAATATAAGTAGAATACCAGGAACTTGATACAGCAAAATATATCATTTTGATGCTCGTTTAACCCCGGGAGTAACGTAACAATAGGTAGCAAGTAACTCTGTCATCACTCAACGCTTGATAGATTACATTAGTACGTATTTCCAAAACTAAATGAAATTGATCAACCATTTCTTGAACGATTAATGTTTACACGTATACATTCATGTTCAGTGTAGCGAATGTGCATCACTCAATCGCATGTTGATCCATCGGTATCTCGTAGCTAGCCTATAGCCTTATAGTCTATAGCCTCTAGTTGGCATCGTCTGTCGGCTATCTATCCATCACCGGTTTCAAAGCGCTGCACACGTTTATACTGCGTTGGAGACATCGTAATGTATCTCATACAGGTTATATCCTCGTAAATACATGTAGGTACAATTCTAGTTTTGCCTGTATAGTCTTCGTTCTTCATTTTTACGTGGCTGACCGAAATAAGAAATATATTTCTATACTTTTTATTCATGCGTTTTAAAATCCATCGTTCTTGAGTTGTAGCTAAAAGTAAGATGGAAAAAATGCCCTTTAATTCGGCAGTAAAAACGAAAGCTTTTCCAGAATAGGTTGCATAGGTTTTGGGAAAACAAAGGACTGATCTAAATCAAGTAGCCTAGCCTAATCTTTTTAATAAAACGCATAGAAAATCCCTCAATCTTATCCCAATACACAGATTAGATCAGTTTGAGTAAAAAGACGTCTGGTACTATGAACGGCACAAAACCTCGGGGGCAAGCAATAAAACTTTCATAGAACATACTTTAATGTGGGTAGTATTATTTTTCTCATTTTACCTCTTTAACTCTTTGATATTCTTTTAGATAAATCTCGAGAGTGCCTAGATGATACGCTCTCCGAGAGAAATTTGATTTTAAAATATTGTATGAATGACACGGTCTGAGAAGATAATCTTTTGTTTAAAGTTCATGAAAATTCTTGTGTCTGCGCTGATGGATAATGGAGTATAACAGATTTATGAAAAGATTTACTCAAATGTGTCTATTCAAAGATAGAATTCAATAGATGTTTGACTTTATGGAATAGATGAAAGAGGCACTGCAAATATTAAAAACAAGAACACAGTATGTGTTATACTCGGGTTGACGGCGACACTATATGAAAAATAACAGTTTTGGTAAATCTTCGTACAGATTACCCAGGATGCGCCGGACGCAACATTGACTTTCTTATATCTACACTAAATGTTAAAATAGCGTTGCGATAAATTGAAAAAAAAGATGGCGAGTTAAAGCCGCAGAACTTCGGATATATTGGATAGCCGAAATTGTAATAGAGCACACACTGCAACTAGTCTTTTGGGATTGAAGCTGAAATGGAACTTAGCAAATTCTTTTATTAATGTACATTTCGTGTCTAACGGACCGTTATCGGTTAAACTTATGCATATACTTGAGTTATATTCTTCACTCATTCGATGAAGTTACGGAAAAGGTTTTTCACGGAAAAAAAAACTTTTAAAATAATATTTAGGTATTTGGAAGCTAGGGCCTCGGGCCTCGGGCGCGACTATAACGACGAAATACAACTTTTATAGCATTTTGTTTAAATATTCTGCGATAAGCACAATTAATTGAATCATCCATAGTTATGAATAAAGTCATATAACTAACACAACAACGAAAATCGTTCGAATTTACGTAACGTTTTCACCGCGCGGGTAGTAGGCCCATGGGAGTATACCTGAATTTGAAGTTTCGTTCAAAACCGTAATTATTTTTGGAATTTATTAATCATATTTTTTTGCCAGCAGAACATATTCTTAAACAAGACATTAACCAACTGCTCATTGTTCCAGTTTCCCCAATGATCTGGGTGCCGAACCAGCTGGTGGGCGCGCCGGCGGGCACTGACGTGACGGTGGACTGCCACACGGAGGCGCATCCTCGCGCCATATCCTACTGGGTGTACGACAATGTCATGGTGCTGCCCACCAAGAAGTACGCCATCAATACTGAGGAGAACTCCTACAGGTATGGAAATGTAACATAGCATTACGCTTGAATTCCTCGAAATTTATGGCAGAGCTTGTTAGTCCAGTCAGAGAAATGTATTGTTTAGAATAGAATAGAATAGAATATTTATTTACGTAAAACATGGTATACAAGGGTGTTAAATACAAATTGAGGCACAAGCATGTTTAGCTAGGATAAAACATAGCATGCAAAATTTTTAACACGTTGAACGCCAAGAAAAAAAACGCATCTTCCCGTTCAGGCCGCGTCAGTCAGTGATGGTCGACAACTAGACTTTCCGTTCGGGCCGCGTCGGTCAGTGCTGACCGCGTTTTACGAGTGTTTTCGATCCAGTCATACAGGCCGTAGGGCAGTGCTATCAAACTAAATGCCCATATTCATTGACCCGCGTGGCCCTCTAGTTTCTCCAAATTAAGATGGTTTTTGAAAAACCTTTAGGACTTAGAAAAAAAACAACAATTACCAAAGAGTAAAAATTTGTGTGGCGCGAAATTGGAAAGGCCTTTGTACATTTTCTTTGGATTTCTCCGGGCTGATGATGATGATAAAGAAGTAAATTTTGTAAGATTGTTTGGATGTCTAAAACTACTCATCCGATTTCAAAAATTTTTTCACTAATGGAAAGCTACGTTATGATGAGTGCTATCACTAATATTATAAATCCACAAGTCTTTGTGGGTTTACGTGTGCGTGTATGTATGCGTGAGTGGGGGGTGTGTGCGCGTGAGTGTGTGCGTGAAGGGGGTGTGCGCGAGTGTGTGTGAGTTTGTAAAATATTTAGCGAAAACTATAAACAAAAAACTAATTTTGTATAGGAACCAAAAAGTTTATTGAAGTAAAAATTAAACAACAACAATATCAAAATTATGCATGAACGTTGGAAAACATTCAAAACACAGAAAAGAGACAAGTTAAGCAACAACAATCGTTAACATTACAACAACAAAAAAACATCAACATTTTTTTATCTATAAATTCTTTTAAACTATCAAAACTACACTCGAGTAACCACTTATGAAATTTAATTTTAAATAATTTTGTATTTAAAGCTTTGAAATGCCTTGGTATTTTATTATAAATGCACACACACATTGCCAAGCAGTTACTATTGTATTTAGACAGTCTAGGCAATTCATTTAATACTAGTTTATATGGATCTCGTCGGTTCCGAGGATTGACATCATTTGCAGTCTTAAATAGTTGCTTATTTTCCATAACAAACACACATATTTCGTAAATGTAAAGCGACGGTAATGGTAACAAACCAAGTTTTTTAAACATCAGTCGACGTGAGTCGTCGGGCTCCACAAATTGCTCTCATGCACTTTTTTTGAGCGATGAATGCTCTTTGGAAGGCAGTGCTGTTAACCCATATTATTAGTCCATAACGTAACAACGATTCGATGTACGCGTGGTATGACATTACAAAAGTTTTTATATTAGTTAGTAAACAAATTTATTAATTTTAGTGCTAACTTTGTCTATGTGCTCTTTCCAGTTAATGTCTTTATTACATCTTTTATTACACCTAAAAATCTGGTACGCGTTAATTCATTGATTTTATTAATATTGAGTTTAATGTCATTTTTGGAATTATTTGATCGAGTAAATTGGATGTAAACGGATTTGTCTAAATTTATTATCAAAATTCAAAAAAATTCAAAAGTCATTTATTCAAACTAGGCTGAAAATCAGCACTTTTCGAACGTCAAAATTACATAAGACAGTCCCCCAAAAACGCCCACCCTTCACCACTTCCTAGTGCTTTAGCTGGGAAGAAGAAGTGGCGCAACAAACTCCCCAGCAGCACAGCTGTCTGAATAGTTAGAAGAACATGATTCTATACAAATCAAATGGTTAATGTCAAACCAATGCAATAATTTGTCAATTGTATTATTAATGTCAAGTTCATGTTCTGAAATGGTATTTAGTCTTTTATTAGATGTCACTATAATATAAATATCGTCAGCAAATAATACGCATTTATGGTTAGTTATTTTTATGATGTCATTTATATACCTAAATAAGGTATAATATTGGGCCAAGCACACTTCCCAATCAACATTGGATTAAATGACAGTTGTGATGACATCAAAGGATTACAGTTGTGACTTGAATATACTAGACAATTTAAGTTGGTAATCAATTCACTTAACGGAACTGCCATTCCTATAACCGAAAAGGTTAAGAACCTTGGAGTTTGGATCGACAAACATCTTGGGGCCCAGATACAGGACGTAAGCCGCAAAATTTTTGCATTTGGTAAGTCCCTGAGACGACTGCGGAACTTTCTTCCAACTGCCACTAAGTATACCCATTATGTTTTACATGACAAAATAAAGAATCAATAAGTATATAATTATCTCTCCGAAAATTCCGAATAATAGTTCCCTTCATTAAATTCTGAATAACCAAACAATATTATTATTACACTGACTACTATCCTTAAAACAAAATGTGAGAGAATTATATTTAGATATGACTAGAAGTTCGCCAATGACGTCAGAACGAGCTGTTACTACAAGCAAACGGTACGTTACAAAATTAATTTCAGCTCCCAACGTTTCTGTTAATAGTTTCAGTCTAAACGTTTATTAGTACTCTCACCACTACTTTAGAGCTCTATAGAGAGAATTGTAATTAGCTGAATTTATAATGAAAGAAAATAAATTATAACGCAATGATTCGTTCATAACATTCATCCCCTGAATGTTAACTAGTAGACATAGACTTCCTGGCTGCTAAGAAGAACTTTATAAGAGTGTTCAATTCAGATCTTTCAAATAATGCACACAAACACCTACTTAATACCTAACTAATGTTGATAATTATTTATGTGTCATGTCTTGTGTATATCTTTTGTTGGAGATCCTAAATAAATTCGTGTCGGAAGATAAGCACCTACTTACTCAAATTCAAGTATAACTCCAATTACCCTTTATTATGAAATCTACTGCAAGTTCTGTGAGTAGCAAAAAGAGAGACTGAAATTATTATTAAATACAGTTGAAACAATACCTGTCAATAAAAAAAAACTTTTTACGGAAGGAACGTTTTGGTTTTCATAATTAACGCGTCCTTAAGCCACGATTAATAATCGGTATTATAGTTCCACAAAATATAGGGGTATTGTTATAAAATTTTAACTTAATGTCACTGTTTTTTCAATGAGTCCTTTTATGTAAATTAAAATCAAATGGCCGCGAAATATACGTGAAAATGTTTTTGTCGCCGGCAAAGGGATTTATTGAGCACGTCACGTCATGTATAGAGGAGAGAGCCGATGAGCCTATAAAATTGTGGCACCCGAAGTGTATCATTTTTAATATTTAAAAAGAGACTAAGGATATTGCCTTTTCATTTCTAACCGCTTGCACAACATAAAATTAAATTGTTTATTCTGTAAATAGGATATCGAAATCACTTGTACACGTCATATTAAAAAAATATGAAAAATAAGCTAGATGAGTTTCGCGTTTCCTATCTGACTACTCTGAGAAGGAAGGCCGAAACAAACTCAGAGGTCGCAAATAATCGCGGTAATCTTAGTCAGGCCACACGAGGATCATGTAGATTAATGTCTGAAATGATCTTTTGAGAAAAGAACCAAACAGATTCGGACCTGTCAGTGCAAGCATTTGTCAGTAATCGTGGAGCTCAACTCAGAACTTAAGAAGCTCAACTCGACGATCAATACCAAAGAAAGGATACTCGTATTTGGGTATGCCGCATAAACTACTCAAACTGCCAGACCATCAATAAAAATAAGAAAGAAAAAAATATATATATCCACATATTCCTCACATTCACAATAAATAAAATAATATAAAACTTTACAAACAAATCACTCAAAATTATAATTCTGTCACTATCAACTACAAACAATTTGCCAGAATGATGTTTTAAAAATAACCTAACAATATTCTGCTTTATCTAACCAAAGTAATACCGCAGAATATTAAATCAAAGCTACATACACTTACCAAAACTTCCCCAGTATAAAACAGTAATAAATAATTGAATAACAAACTTGACGAAATCCAAGTTCAACGCAAAGTAAACCGGGCAACGCTGCGGGCTATCGTAGTATAGAACAAACAAGGAAATTATCCGCACCATTTGCAAAGGTCTCTTGTTAACGGGGCCCGTCGGTAGTAAATTTGAATATTACAAATCCATTACGGCTTGTTATTATAATCGTGTTTAAGCTTACAATGCTGTTTGGGATTGGCAAAATTTTTGATATGCTATTTATATTAATGTTTTAATTTCGTTAGGTCAAGATTCTTAGAATTCATTGAAAGAAACTTCGGTGTGGGTTAGAATTAGTCATTAGCCACTAGGGGAAAGCTTTAATTCAGACGGAAGGTCATTAGTTTAAGTTTTTTAATTCATACTGCAATAGATAAAAAAGAATATTAATATTATTGTAATGTGTGTAGGTTGTTGGGATTGAAATGTTTATTTTGACATTATACATAACTTTTACCTAACCATGGTGTTACTTGGCGTTTCAGCAGACTTTCTGTCTAAAAACTGTCACAACGTAAAACCTTCTAATGTTTAGGAACCATAGAATGTAAAATAAGCTAATAAATTGCGCAAAAATCGGCCTAACCCACCACATGTACGAACAAACGGCAAAATTAAAGGTAAGTATTATGAAAACAACAAATAATTATCATGTTTAATGTACTGGAATTAAAACATAATATAACAAAAACGTTGTAGGTATTTACAATTTACAAATGAACAATAAAATGAACTAGTTCGGAAATTAAGGTCAGAGGTTAATTATTTAAACATTACTTGTGTGAATTCTGCTAAATATTGCTTATTCTGGACCAGATTATCAGTCTTAAGAAAGAAACAAATAATTGCAAAATACGAAAGAACCCGTGTAGAATTTACGGTGACGAAAACAGATTGTTTAACAAATTGCTTATTAATTTCAATTGCCCAATATTCAAATCACAACTGTCATCAGTCTGTCAATCTGCTTAACTGTACGAACTAAAATAAAACAAAGACGAGAAACGAAGAAGAAAGATAAATTTATTCGTCGGCTATGATAGGTACATACAAAGCTGGTAAGTAGAGTTCAGGATTCAGATGTTCAGGACACATCCGCCGCTAAAAGCGGCATACGAATATTTACAATATTACTCTAATAAACAATATAAAATAAATAACTAAACAAATATAATATGTATTACCTTTATAATCAAAAATGTCTTTAACTGTATAAAAATTAACACATCTGTCACCTTTCATACTTCTATATATCCCAAGATTACCGTAATACCAACTTACAGAATAATTCGTCCACAGAGCGCACATGAAGCTAACAGTCCGCAACCTCCAGACGGGTGACTTCGGCAACTATAGGTGCATCTCTAAGAATTCCCTCGGGGAGACCGAGGGCTCTATCCGCCTGTACGGTTAGTGAAACTCTGACGTCATCGCGTATTCTCATTGTAATTAGGACTACTCTAATCCCCCAGAAGATACCACTGGTATTAGCTGCCAATTTGTGACTTACGAATGCTAATGTTATTTAGATATGATTTATATGGGGTTTGCATTCGGTCTGTGACTAAATGTTGATGTTTTAGTGAACCCTGATATTATTTTGAAATGAACTGTTGATTAGTAGGGAATACCTAAGTCCGCCTTTGCAGCATTGCGTAAACTAATCAAGAAATATATGTGTTTTTCAAGACTGAAATACGTAACTTGTATTTAGTTTAACAGTCAGCTAATTCAGCTTCTCTTTCTTCAATAGAAATCCCGATGCCGTCGACGTCACCTAAGGCTACAGAAATGAAAAGCAATGCCAACAAAGAGAGTAAGTTCTACCCAGTTACAGTTAATTATAAATATATTATCATTATTAACACCGACATAATCAATTATCGACAGCAATATAAAACAGAGTGTTCACGCTGCGACGTACAAGAGGAGAGCGGGGAAGGGGGGGGCAACGGTTGACATAACGTCAACGAGTGACATTAGCGACAACGAGTGACATGTGTCATGTGACAAGTGACAGTGACAGTGGCGTTTGTGCTCCGCGCCGCGCGCCGTTTGATTCGTTCGCGACCGTTCGTCATACCACTGCTCATCCACGTCGCAGAAGTTACTCTAACAGTCTCCTTCTCAAGTCCTGTACAAGTTTATATTAATTTAAAAATAATAATTATAACATTTGTGATTACGGTTTCAAAAAATATATATAAAGAGGTAGGTACCTATTTATGATAATCTTTTAATCATCGATTTGACTAGTTAAGTCGAGTGATTGTTTCATCAAATCGCAAAATCGGGATTGGCCATTTGCATAAACAAATCACTGTTTATTGAAGATTGGTTGGTCGCAAGTAAACTAAAGGGTGTGCAACATTGTTTACCTCCCCACAGCTCAATATTTATACAAATATATTATATTAATAAGTATAACGGCGTAGGATAGCCTTCACCAGAAGTGATCATCGTATTAGTGGTTCGGCAGCTTCAAAATCATCAGGATTGTGCCGGAATATAGCAGTTTTTCGTGGACGTGATACGACAATGGCGCCTCTGACATCATCTCTGTCATCAGAAGTTAATAGCCACGCAACCATCGATGCGACGCTCTTCTAGAGTGATTGTCACCAGCCAGTGTCACTCTTATCCGACTTTTTTCCAGTAACTTCGTAACAAAACGAGCTGGTGCCACTTGCTGCGCGCTCAAGTACATTCTTAGTAAATACTCATTGCACAGTTCTCACTATGATTTACAAAGTTTGCGGCGTGGCTCGAGATGGTAAACATGCAGTAATGACTAATTTAAGTTCGTGTTGACTCGTGCCTAGTAAACTCACGTCTAAACGAAGCGAGTAAATAATATATGTACGAGATTAGAATACACTCTCACCTTGTCTTAGTATAGTATGTTTAAGTTTTACTGGGTTCTTCAAACTAAGGCGATGATTGAGAACAAAGCGTAATGGTTCGAGCTTATGTTACGAAGTTATATTTAATCCTCAAAATTCTGATAGCAATATTATTCTCAACATGACAACAACACACAAAACAAAAACAAAAAAGTCAACGGGTTGCACTCCAGGAGTGCCGGCAGACTTGAATATAAACGTTGTGCATTTTTGATATTTTGGTACTATTCTCCCTCCGACTTACGAATTTTCGATCAGGTCACGTGTCCTGACGCGAGTTTAACATTTTTTACCCAACACAAAAAAAGTGCACAACGCCGCTAAAGAAGTTTTTACTTCAAAAAAATTGAAATTTCACCCACCAACGCCCGTAATAGGGATGCAAATAAAACCTCTAGGCTATGCGTGACACAACATTAAAGACTTAATTTCTTACCATAAGCCCATAGGGATGTCTATGCGACGGCCGCGAAACGGCAAAGCCATACATTTTGACCAATTAGATCTGGTAACTTTTTAAGTCTTTGCAATCTACTTTACATGAAATGTTTTTGGTGGGACATAGTATTCCTGCAGGCAGCGTTATCTATGCTGCACCAAACCAACAACTGCAGTAATCTAATCGTCATAATATTAACTATGAATAAATCGACAAGCTAGCTTACGTCACCAGCCTAATTACAAAAATGAATGTTTAATAACGCCCTGCAGCTACGGGCCGTAGTTCGTATTATCGCCAAATTGCAAAAGGTTTAATCATTGTGGGTCATTTTAATACGTTCATCAGTGCTCGGTAAACTATCGCTCTAATTAACATTTTAATGACTTGTTTTACGATAGGCCCGTAATTACGTACATATATGTATAATTTTATCTTTGGTAACAATCATCTACTGTTCGTTTGGGGGCGGATTATTTTAATTTAGCAACATACTGCTAGTAGGCGTTAATTTTATTATTATACTGTAATATTGTACGAAACAAGTATAAATGCTAATTTTATAGCTTTCTACATATCTATTAGCACAACAAACAAATATACATATTTCTACTACGAATATTACCAATCGGTCATTTCATTCGGGTATTTAATTATTTTTGTGGTTGTTGATGCAAACATCACCATTATCTTAGTTTCTCAGATAATATTTAAACCAAACGTTTTAAATTGTATGTTTAACTCATCCTATCGCAGTACAGCTGTGTACTAGTTCCATGCTGCCATGATAGTACATACTAATTCCATGCTGCCATGATAGTACATACTAATTCCAAGCTGACATGATAGTACATACTAATTCCATGCTGCCATGATAGTACATACTAATTCCATGCTGCCATGATAGTAAATACTAATTCCATGCTGCCATGCTAGCACATACTAATTCCATGCTGCCATGATAGTACATACTAATTCCATGCTGCCATGATAGTATATACTAATTCCATGCTGCCATGATAGTAAATACTAATTCCATGCTGCCATGCTAGCACATACTAATTCCATGCTGCCATGATAGTACATACTTATTCCATGCTGCCATGTCATAATTCTAAGGTAGCCATCTTGTTCTAAACTTTGGGCGACCAAGCTTTGCTCGGGTGAAAATACGGAGAAAATGAATTTTCCCAGATATGAGACGTAGCTAAATCGATTTTTCGCCTCCGTAAACCCCTATATTGCAACTTTCATCGAAATCGTTAGAGTCGATGACGTGAGTACAAATATATATATATATATACAAATATTGTTCATTTAACAGTTTAGGATGATATCAGCATGTACCTAGTTGAAGATGTCCTTCTTCACTCAGAGACAGATCTGACAAACATTAACTCGAATAATCATTTTATTTACCGATGGTTAACCCAAACTGTATACGAATTAAGTCTTGTGACCACAAAGTCAAAATCGTAACAGATCACGCCTGTAATCCCCGAAGGGTTAGGTAGAAGTGTACCTATAGTCCACCCACATTTCGCCAGTTATCTTTAAGTCCCATGTAATAGAGGGCGAGCCTGTTGCCACAACAACATATAATAGAGGGCGAGCCTATTGCCGCAACAACAGACTGTATTATGACAGATAAATATGACTGCTACAAATTACTTTTTTCAATACGGTATCGAAAATAACAATTAATTTATATTTAAAATTCATTTTCAATAAAAACTCATGAAATCAACTGAACACATTAACAAGAAACAACATAAAACATGAACTCGTGTAAAGTCGTGTATATGCTCAACCTGCGGAAGGCTTAACGCAGCTTCAGGCTCGGTGCACACACATTCGAAACATAATAGGGCTGCGACAAAATATGGTGCCGAAAATATCCGCGACAATTTCGCCTTGAACTCTTACGTTGTGGTGACGATGTAAATAGACGAAGAATTGATCCAGAATGTGGTTGGTATTTTTAGCCTTATTTTTTGTCAATAACAACACAATATCAGACCTGTATTCCCAGAAGAGTTAGGCAGATGTTTTTCAGTTAGGCAGGTATACCTACCTACATTTTACCAGGTAGCTCTTTAGTCCGGAAGGCAAGCCTTTTAGTCATGTTTATTCTCTAAATAGGATGAGGATGAGGACCATGTAGATTAGTGTCTGAAATGGTCTTTTGAGGAAAGAAAAAAAAAGTCCTCTCATTCACAAGTAATTTTGTATAATTTTCAACAATGTCAATGTGTATATAA
This sequence comes from Xanthia icteritia, assembly GCA_949128155.2. Lineage (NCBI taxonomy): Eukaryota > Metazoa > Arthropoda > Insecta > Lepidoptera > Noctuidae > Xanthia > Xanthia icteritia. The sequence goes on from OX421935.2 coordinate 23,095,264, forward strand.
AACTGGTATATTTTAATGATTTTACATAATAATTTAAATGGCCAATTTTATGGTTTTCTCACAAGGCTTAACAGAGCGAGCAGTTCAACCCCATGCTTTTTTATTTTCTAAATGATCTGAAATTTTGTATTAAAAAGGTTCTAATTTATTACCAACATAATTGTTAGTATCAACTAGGTGGAACAGAATATTATTGACTGTCCAATTATACAATGACATATTTATTTCAAATCTGAAGTTATTTTCTTCCTGTGGAAAACTGTTACTATATGGGAATGTAAACAACACAATTTTTCTTAATCTAAGATTACACAAAGTTCTATAATATTGGAGCAATTCTCTTTTGTTCACATTTCTCCTGTTACCCATAAAAAATAAAAATGTAGTGTCCGGGATAAAGTTGAATTTAATCATTTCTTTCATAATGTCAAATAAAGAACAACCAGGCATACAGTAATTTATTATGGAGTGTACTGGATATTCATCTGTCAGCAAGTGGCCTAAGTCCTTCCAATCTCATCGCAAAATAATAGTACACCATTTTTTACAATTTATTTAGATTGTTTATTTGAACCATTGATAGCAGGAAATGTCAAATCAACACAAAGCTGCGGTCCGGTGGTATTGCGAGTTGTCAATGAATGGTCCTTTGGATGGTGTTTGACACTGCTCACAGTTGTTTGTTTGTGAGTTTACCAGCTCATTCATTGCCAACACATATTCCCTCATTAGATGTTCAGAGGTATTATATTTGTTAGTCATCGAACTAAGTTTCTCCTGTAAATGGTCAAGTTCAGATTGCAAACTGTACTTGTAATGTTGTATTTCCTAGTACTTTGTAACCAAATTAAAAGAATACAATCATATCTAATTGTTTAAGTAGATTTAGCTTTTCTCTATTGAGTTTAACATTTTTAATAAAGAACTTTTGTCCTTTAACCATATTTTGTGTTTTAACAATGTATTTATTGATTTTAATTTATTAAAAAAAAAAAAAACGAATCTAAATTAAAAAAAACGAAATAACATAAGATCCACAGAAGTTTACAGGCGCTTACTTTTTGAATAGATGGACTGAGTTGTTGCAACATAATTTTGCATCTTGTTCTTCAGTTAATTCATCATTCGACCTAATGGTCGTAGAACATTCATGAATGTTTTTTAATTGAACAATAAATATTATGTCGACTAGAACAAAAAGAAAGAAAGAAAATACATTTATTTGCGGTAAACATGACGCAAAGAAAAAACAAAAACATGAAATAGAACAAGTTGGGGGAAAATATGCGTCACATCCACCCAAAACGGTCATCGCTCAGCATAATGCCGTGACACTATGCGAGACAGAGCCACACCGCTGCCGCTGCTTTAAGCGACAGCCGGGCTTGACGTGATTACGTCAACCGGTTCTCAATAGACGGAGATACTTGATGGTAATATTATGGTTCTCTCAGAATTTCATGACATCGTATTGCATGCCGTACCGTGCCACACGAATTTCACTCACAAAATATCTATGTTATACGAAAATACATGTTTTTTTTTTGCTCGCCGTCATCTTAGCTGCATGTTGATCCGAGGCGTGTTGCAGGCGTGAGACGCGTGAACGTGAGCCGGTCCGTCGCGCGCGCAGAGCCCGGCGCCGGCACCGAGCGGCCGAGCGTGGTGCGCGCGCAGCTCGACCGTGCGCCCGACCGCGACGCCGCACACCACGTCTACCGCCCGCCTCACCCGCAGCACGTCTCAGGTAATCAAAGGAAAGATAGCAATGTATGGCGTAGAAGTGATAGCTTCGGGAATCTTTTATTTTGCGTTTGCTACATTATAGTCATTTTGTGATATTTCAACTTTATGATCCACGTCGCGCTTTGTGCAGAGGATTGTCCGTTGAAATATCACAAATGTGTGCGCAGCTTTACCATGTTGCTTGATTCAGTCATGGCACATCGCTGTGCCAACCTATTTTGTTTGTAGGTGTCATAATTAAGGGTGCATGCTGTCTGAGATCACGACTCCATTTTCGTGCGTAGTGAAAAAACATAACTTTCATAATTTTTTATTTTTCAAAAAATCATCGTGTTCACTCCCATGCCACCCTTACATACATCGTAATTTTACACAACGATAAGATATTGAAAGAGAGACTCCCCATAGAGAACCCCGTAGCGACACATCAACCCAGTTTATTAAACTCTCGGCCCGCTAACGATTAAACCCCAACTTTACGCATTGTTGGCTCCGCAACTTATGTCGCACCATACGCACCGAACGCACCATTTTACGCATCATCGTACATTGTTATGTTTATTTTATCGCAAACTCGGAACAGGAAAATCATACTACTTCACAGACTTCGGATGGATGCCGTTTAGCTTTGGTGTTTGGCTTTCCCATCGCTACGGTCATGTTTATAAAGATCGTAACATTGGATTAACTTTGAGCTTGATAATTATAACTGTCAATTTAAATTAAATATACGTACTTCTATAATTGGTTGTGCCCTGTCGGTAAGCTGTCTACATGGGCACGTCATTAACTTCTTTAATGTTTTGTATTCATAATTTAATAATTTTATGTTAAAAAAAAAAAAATCATTGAATAAGTTTTTTTCTTTCTTTTATTGGCTTCATTATAATAACCACATTAATCAGTTATCGTAATTAGTTTAAGAGGCCGTGCACGAAATCGACTGATTTTGATCATTTTTTTTCATTAGTTGTGATTTGAAAAGTTGAATTCTTTATTTTACATGTGGCTGAAAGGGATTTTTCAAATAAGTTAAGTAACTATTCATGGAAAATCACAAATACTCGCAACAAGTTTTCCGAAAATAACGCGAGACTGACGTCCGATCACTTTTTTACAAGAAACTACTTTTGATTTTGAACATTTAAAATATCATCAACATTGTTATATTATGGTCTACTTGCATGCGGCTGAACCAGAAAAAATATGTTGAAAAAAATTTTTTTTTTTTAAAACCCTGTCAGTACCTAATGTATTTTTTCTTATTATTTAGCAAACCATATAAGAAATTTAAAAATCACGCATTAGTCTTCAGCTATTCTTGAAATAAAATCAAAATTTTATTTTATGATTATACAATATCTTCATTAGTAAATCAAAGGCGAAATAAAACATATTTTCGAGAGTACAAAAGTGATACAATTATTAACAGGTGCTGTGACTGACACGAATGGCTTAGCACCATGAAAACTGTACTTTTATACTTACACAGACTACAGGTCAGTTCACACCGAGACGTGACGCGAAGCGCGCACTTTTTAAGATACAAAATATAACCTTATTTACTACTCAAAAAGATACACACTTAATTGAGATAGTTTGAAAATGCCTCGCGGAGTCGCGCTGCGCCTCGGGATGTCTCGCTGCGTAACGCGACGCATCACGAAGCAGCAAGGCGTGGGGTTGCCAGCGACTTCACGATGCGCCTCGCGATGTCGCGCTGGCCTCTTCAAGCATCGTAGCGTCGCGTCACATCTTAGTGTGAACTGACCCTTAATGTTTCAATTATTTCAAGCTTTCTTACAATTAGATAAGTCATTAACAAAAAAAGATTATTTTCGTGCACGGAGCCTTAAGCTGTGTTTGTCATTAGCTGCCTATCAAAATGATTTCCTTTCTATGTTTGTAACAGTTCCACTCTCGCCTAATAGTATCTACTATCAAACCATCAAACAACCAAAACTTAATACATAAAGTCTTTAATATAATAGCGTGTACAAAGCGAGCCGAGCCACAGGAGGCTTTACTTACCTCTTTGTGTTCTTTCTTAGAATATACTGCATTATTAAAAACGTCTCTTTCCGTGTCATGGTAAAAAATAAATGTGGCCGGAGTTGGCGGGTTGAGGAATACGTTACGAGCCCTGAACGTCGCTATTGTTTGAATGACTCCAAATGCTCTTAGCATTTTGGGCTTTTATCTTTTCAGAAAGAATTCTGGATTCAGTCGCATTACCGTGTGTGAGCGCATACGTCTTTATTTGTTTATAGCTACAGCTATTGGATTGTTTCGACATTTTAGTTTTGGATTGAGTTCTTGCCTACAATATGGCTTTTCTTTTTGGCTTTAAATGATCCAGTTAGAGGTTTGAACACCTAGTTATTTGCACGTTAATCTCAGTAGATTAACTTACAAATAACTAGGTGCAAAACAAAACCACACATTATTCCAAGTTCAGTAATAACGCATACGAATGTTCAGCTCGTCGATTTTCTCAACTGAAGATAAAGTCTCGGGACTATCACAAGGACATCGTTTTTACCACCATAGGGTTTACACAAAGCTTGCAAACCAGGAACATTTCAGAATACATTATTATTGTAACAATTGTAGGTAGTATGGGGTAGGTGTTGTGGTTAACACAAACAAGCATGTGATAAATAAGTGCGCAGTTTGTATGTACGTAGGTAGGTATTTGTAACCCGCTGTCGGTGTCCCTACCCTATCGCAGTCTTGACTACTGCGGTTGAGATCCACCCGGGTCGCTTTCCCGTACACCCAAATAGAGATTAAACATTCAACGAGTTCGCATACACACTTAACCCTCATAAATATTCAGTGCAGACCGCGTACAATCAATTCTTGCAGCTCTCGCCCTCAACGAAAAAGTGTTTGAACAGCCGAATAATATGATATCAAATAGAGACGCCTAACGTTTGAATAAATATTGGGGATATGAAACTTGAATATCTTTATCTTGAATTTGGCCTTTTTTTACCTCCTGTACGCTTTGTTGTGTGAGAATATTGCCGATTGATTTATAGCCAGCCAAAGCTTCACGTTCCATGAAGGAAGTGTAAATATTGTTAGGGAGTGCACTACTTATAACATCTTTGGTCTCTTACTGAACAAATCTCATTTGGACAAAAAGCAAAAGAACGTTTTTCAAGTCCCATATCATTCAAATTGAAAAGTACACTCTATATATCTAATATTATCTCAGTCTTACAAAGAAAGCTCCGTTTATCATTGTGATATGAATGTCAAATAAAGAACGCCCGAATTCAAACACATCAGAGTTGTAAACAAAATAAATCCCATTGTTGGAAAGTAGACCGTAAGCTGTTGAAACGTTCTTATCGCGGCAAACAAAAATAGCGACATGCTCTCACCAGCGCATGTATTTAGAATGAAGAAAGCGTTCTATCGCGTACCTGTGAACACTCCACTGCTTGTTGTTACTCGCCACTGAAATGTATAAAGTATCATATACTGTCATGAACTTATGGTTTTAAATTATTGGTTTATTCAAATGGAGGTAAATTTGATTCTGGTTTTTTAATTCGTTTTTCAACTTTTATTTCATATCTAATTCATAAATACTTGTTGTATATGCTTCACTTAATTATGTGTTTTGAAATGAAATGTCTCTTAAGTTGGTTAGACTTGTTGGTCTCTATATTTTTTCATAAATTCTTTGCTTCTTCTTTAACTTTATTTTATTTTTATTGATTATTTTAATGTACATGTGTTTTTTTTTTGTTAATTTTTATATTCTGTATGGACCATGTCTGAAATAAATGAATTATTATTATTTAACCATATTGGAATGCAGTCCGTCGTATTATTATGCATATTATTATAGTGCTTAGTATATCATTATATTCGCCAGAAGTCTGCGGTAAATGTAGGCTACTCTAATATGAAAAACCACTGGTCATTCATCTATAAACAGGTCGAAGACCAAATGACAATCGATAATACTTTCTCAGGCCGATAATAAGTAATACGACAGATTAACAGCTATGGTTACCTACAGCGAAAGATTTAAACTAAATTTTCATTTGTTTCAGGATCAAAACGGATCCACTGTTGGCGGCAATCGTTCCTGGCAATCATTGTTCTAGTGCAAGTGGACCTCATCGTGTAAAACTTTTATTTACATTTTTAAGTCCTTTAATCTATTTGATTCCTATTCCAATAGAAATTGTGCCCAAAACATTATTTTCTTCTTACACGGTTTAGATTCGTCTTCCTATAAATGTGATTCATGTTTATTTTTAACCTAAATTATATGTAAAATTGAAACATATCATCCCAAAATTGTGATGTCATATCCCGAGTGATGAATGTTTGAGAGTGAAAATTTTGTAATTGTACGCATGATATTCAGTTCAAGTCCCGATATAAGATGTAGGATTAAGGTTCCAACCTATTTTGGAATGGGTAAAATAATACAGTAACTGATGTCATGAACCAAAGTAACAAAATGGTTTCGAATTGTATGTGATGTGCCATTTCCCAATATTACAAGGATACAGAGCTGGTTTGTTCTATTTGTTCATTAAAACCTAGATTGGAAAAATGGTTCAAACAACGGAATTCCCAATGTCAACTGTTTAATTCGGTAGAGAGAAAACAAAAAGTGAAGTTGAAGTTTATATTATATACACACGAATCTTCACAATAGTTCCCTGTAATTTATTCATGAACCTCGTTAACCTACTCGGTATTTCCTACTCCCATTTCCATTTTAAATTATACATTACGTATTATACGTGCATTGTCCTTCCGCAGGCGACTAGTCTAGCGTCATACGAATACTTGCGATTCAGTGCTTCGCATAGAATAATCCTCATGAAATTGTGCCAAAGTTAGCATCTCCAGAGTTATTTACACCATCTATATCATTATTTTTACCTTTAACGTAGTTTGTAACTTCCAATTTTGTTGTCTGATTATCAATTTTACGGTCAACATTATAGATATTGTTTGTCTAAGTACTAGTGTAACCAAGCTTGCTACTCACGCTTGTCAAATTGTAAATATAAAAATTAATGCACAGTAAATAAATAATGAAAATTTGAAACGTAATATATCTTCGTATCTAAATAATTATTATTTGTTAATTCGACCTAATATAGATATATGTTAATGTATAAATTATATATCTTTTATTAAAAATAAGAGATATATCACTAGATTAAATGCATACTTTTATTGTACAGATTGTGTGATTTTGAAAATGTAAATAAATATCGATTATAATAAATTAGTATAAAATGATGTGGAGATTTTTTTTCTACTGTACTCATTTAGATTCGCGATAAGTCTAGAAACTGTTAAACTCATAGAGGACCGAGCAGCTTTATTAAAATCGTACCTATCAAATTCTATTGAAAAACCGAATCAAAAAGTGTGGGACACAAGAGCGGCTGCAACGGCCATTTTACGCCGACACGTGATAACGATAAACGTTTGAAATAATTAAAAGTGCGCGGGCGGGTCGCGCAGACAATCTTATCGGCGTTCTCACTCACTGACAGACGTTATCGCCAGTCGAGAATCTATGGCTGGCTTTAATTGATTCCCCATTTTCAATAGCTCTACAATCGGCTCTTTGTCTTTTTCTAATCGAAATTCAGTCGAAGTAGGAAGGGAGCTAACGAATTTTTCTTGAAACAACCGACCGATGGGAAGCAGAAAATAAATACTGTTTGTTAAAGTGGCTCGTGGCATTTGGAGAAACAAGTGGCGTTAAAATACAAGCCTTAATGGTTGGAGGGTTTGGCGTTCGTAGAGCTAACGATACAAATATATCGCTAATGTTGATAGAAATACTGGGAGCATAACGGGCTTGTAATGTGTTCTTTTATTTATCCCTTTTGTGTTAATGCGGAGCCAATTGAAATGTTTTTGGAAAATCTATAACGTCGCTTACGGATGTGTGTTTATTTGAAAAGCATAACAAACACAACCGCTGCGACGCAAATTGAAGTTCAGGAATATGATATGAATATGATAAGTCTTATACTAAAATATACCTACACGTGTAACGTAATTATTACTAAAACTACATATTATGCTTAAATAAATACATAAAGCTATAGCTATATATAAACATACATATGCAGTTGAGAGGAAAGTTAATGCTCTTTTACTCGATATTTGAATTGTGACACAGTTTTTAAATCACGAATGCTAGGCGGAAGTGAGTTCCATCATAATCTTACTGCATGCACAGAGAAGGAATAGGAATAGTAGCTTGTTTTATGAGGATGAGATTTAAGGACCCTTACCTTAGATCCCTAAGGTGTGATCTACACGGTGCATCGCTAAGACGAGCGTAAGAAAAACTCTTACGCAGGTAGGAAGGATAAGACGGGTTATGTAGGATGTTGAAACCGAGACATAAAATCCGAGTGTTCCTGCAAAGGCGGATTGGGAGCCATTTGAGTTCCTTGCGAAGGTAAGAAACATGGTCATAATTTCGAAGACCGAAAACAAAGCGAATGCACAAATTTTGCAAGCGCTCAAGCTTGTTTAATAGCTCCTCAGTAGCATCCAGGTAGCAGGCGTCGGCATAATCTATAATCGGCTGAATAAGTGATTGTGCCAAAGAAATTTTAGTCTTTAAGGGCAGGAGACTTTGAAGGCTTTTCAATAAATGAAAGAAAAAATGTACCTTTCGACTGACCTCATTTGCCTGAGCACGGCACGAAAGATTGGAGTCAATAATTACTCCCAGATTTTTGGCGGATTCGGTATAGTCAATGCGAACACCATCGAGATATAAAGGCAGAGATGTAACTATGTGTCATGTTCTGAACGCTTGTTTTACTTGCAGTTAGTAAGGTGCGGCCTGTTGAAATTTGGGTTACGATGGCTTAGAATATTTAACTTTAAAGATAAGTAAATGAAGAAAAATACATTTTGAAAAATCTACAAAACCTTCGAAATTTTGGAAACCTGCATTCAGACCAAAAACCGAGAGTAGAAAAAAAAAGCAGTAGCAAATAAGAAGAAACAAAAAAAAATTAACCTCTTTTCAAACGATAATTGCCATCGACACGCTAGGAAAAAGAAGAAGAAGAAACTATAACGCTAAAACTACAACTCTAATAACTTGCTCAGCAAAACTTCAAATACATCCAAAATGGAGACACCATGTCCTTAATAAACTCAAATCTTAACGGAACAACAGCCAGGTCATCAAAATTAGCTCGCAAGCTGAAACTGACTAGTCGATAGTCAAAGTGTAGTCGGCTGCGGTTCCAGTGTCAATTAAAGTTACTCCTTGCCGCGCGGTCGGCCCGGTTGCGGCGACGCCGAATTTACTGCGGAAGCCAACTTATCGCCTGACGTTGAAACATGTAACTGGAATTTATTGTTTTGGTAAATTATATAGCTATATAAGTTTGTTCACGATGATTTTGAAGGGATTGAGCTAGGTAGGTTCCTTTATTTCTTTCTATACATGAAGGCCCTCAAAAAATAAATCTACAAGGAACACAGGTAAGTTAACGACAAAATTATTTGGATTTCACCACTCAAAGAATGCAATGCATTAGTATTTAAGATATTAGATGAATGGTGACGGTGATAAGCACAATTCCTATGCCTTAAAGAATAATTAAGTATTTAATTAAAAAACATCGTATTAACGTCACGACTCGTCTGTATTTCTCAAATACGGAGAGGTATTTAAGTACAGACAAAGTTCGCAGGCTATATCTAAAAAAAGATATTTCACTTCATTACCAAACAAAAGATTGAGATATTTTTTAATTCTGATTTTACAAACTAAAATTATTAAAGTGTGCCCCATCCCGTATAATGCACGGGCGGGAAAGAAGGCTTAGCAACGCCGCGCCGGGTCCGTCGACACTTGTAAAATTTCGCGCTCCGTTGCCCGCCTTATCTCGCGTAGGGATACGCGAACTTACGATTCTAGTAAAATACATATTTTATGAAATACAATTTTTCGTGAGAATGAACTTAAATGTAATGTAAAGCGTGGTTAGTGGGCCGTGTTGCGTGATCTGGATGTGTGCTTGTGTTTCTTAGTTTAGTGTGATGGTTGGAAGGAGTAAGATTTTTGTCTATTTAATGCCCTTTAATGATTACAGCCCACTCCTTCTCACAGAGAGGAGGCCCGTGTCCTAGTAGTTGGAACATTATAGGCTGATTGTGAGCAACGACAGCCTCGTACAAGGTTTGGGAATTGAATAAGGTTTTTGTAAGATGATTACTTAAGCTAATGTACATTTAAGGGTACGTTCTTATTTAAAAACGTATACTTGGAAACAAATGGCAATTTATTTCAGTACTAGCTTCTGCTCGCCATTTCGTTCGTGTGAAAGTCGTAAGACACCACAATGTACTACCGTGTGACATATCAAATGAACGGGCTTGTTTTGAGGATATCATTTTTTTTTAATAATTTTAAAGATATTTAAGAAAATTGATGAAAATTAACCACTGCCCACCTTATCTCCGAAACTACTGAGCCTAAAATTTTTACAAAAATACAGATAATGTTTCTTTACTCATAGATTACAGGAAAACCTATATGAAGTCTATGGTCTTAAAATAACATGGTACATCTCATAATATTGTGCGTACAAACTTACATTTGCAGTTGGAATGTATCGGAGAACATGTTTTTCAACTACAATGTTAAGTTTGTTCTTAGGATGAATTGATCCCAACTACAGAACCCTTCATTGTGCGTGGTCCGACACGCACTTGCCGGTTTATTTCAAAAATATTCAATGTACAGTTTTGACTTCGTTACTATTTTATTCCTCTTCGTTGTGTCGATGGCACGACAGTTTATTTTATTTTTTTGGCACAGAACATCGCCAGGAATAGAACAGAATCTATCCAGTAGTTTTTGTGCCAATCCGGAACACCTACTTCAAGATAAACTGACAAACAGGCAAACACACCTCGAAGTAATTACTTTACGGTGGCAGCGCAGAGGCCTCCTGCGCAGAGGTTGTCTGCGTTTTTTGGGGCATAGAGGGCAGGATAGGAGGTGGAGCAGACTTTACAACACAGCTCCACATCCACAGCCTGTTGCCGTTCCGTCGAGGTAGCCACTTACGAGACTGTGGTTACAACTCCCACTTGAGTTCGGAGGCGGTTCGGAGACTTCCAAGTGGACCACGAATTATATAATGTATACAAAAATAAGAAAAAAAAAATCGAGTCTACTAGCTTTTACCCGCGGCTTCGCCCGCGTAAAGATCGGAAAATATCCCCCAGGGACGTACTACCGGGATTCCGAGTATCCTATACCCTAACCCATGGCCTATCCGTATGCCTTTCAACTAAATCCGTTCAGCCGTTACGGCATGAAAAGGTAACAGGCAGATATTAGGGTTGAAAAATGAAACCCTTAAAGGATGATTTCGTTGTCTGTCAAGACCCTTTTCTCAGGAACGCGTGGAGGCATCAAGTTGAATAGATATCAAAAACTAAGATCTACGGTCCCTTGGATTTTGCAACGAAAATCAAACATCCAAGTCAACGAAATAAAAAAATACCGCCATTTATGCCACATATTCTGACACTCGCAAATAAACCAAAGCCTATTTGGCACGTCGGCCCTGCAGCGTGAAGTTTGGCGAGAAGCTAGGTCAAGTAAAGAGCAAAATCCGAAAATTGATAATTTATAGTTATATATGAACTGCAAAGTGAATTTTGTTCTTCAATCTGTGATCAAAAATTCATAGGCCGTGTCTTGAAGACATTTAGTCTGTATTTCGTTAAAAACGGTACTCTCCAATCTATTAAAAAATATTTTTCAATTGAAATGTTAGTTTGTCCTTCAATCCGTATTTGAAAATTTGGGCAGCCGAGCAAGCACAGCTTTGAGACAGAACCCTCAGGGCGCAACTCCTACTCACACTTGTCCGGTTTTTACAAATAAATAAAACAGGTTTATATGATTGATGATCACCACTAATTTGTTATACCTACTCAGTGCCGCCATTGACCACGTAATACCTACATATTAGAAAGATTAGTTTACGACTTTACATTGTAATAACTTTTGACAGAAGGGCCGATTTTAATTAAATAAAGACTAAATGTTAATTCAAGATACGGACTATGACTATATTTCCAATCCCTTAACTCTCTTGAATATAAGACACAAAAAAATCAATACCTAATACATGTGAATTTTAAAATCATCCGTATTTTACCCCTTTGAGGGATGATTTTACAAAAACACTGAAATGCGTAATTCTTTATTTCTTACAAAAAGCATAAATGTGAATTTTCATATCCCTAACTTAAATGCTGGGTTTTCCATACAAACTTTCATCCCCTATATCGGGTGATACCCTATGTCCTTCTCTAGGATACCATCTATCTTTTTGCAAAATTTAATTGAAATCCGTTCAGTTGTTTAGCCGTGAAAAGGTAACATGCAGACAGACAGACAGACAGAGTTACTTTCGAATTTATAATAATATATTATTATATTTTAAGTATGGATTTCTCTCATTTTAAAATATAAAATGTTAAATAACTCGAAAACGGTTGACATTGGCATAAGGGTCATGAGGAGTAATTTGGTTGCAAATCCTCCTCACCTACATCCCCGTAACGGATTGCCGACTCCCGACATATATATACCTTGTAGATAATGTAGATAGATATAGATTTCAGTATTGTGCCTATCAGCCATTACATTCTTCAATGATATGTCTCCGCTATATCCATTCCATAAACATGATTTTAAACCATATAATACAGACTGCCATAAAAGATAAGTGCTAGCGCACTTAGGTATCTTGTGTGTGGGCACAATAAAATAACGATGTGGGCAATATCAATTCATTGTTTGTACAATAGAGACACATAGTCACTGGGCCTCCGTGGCATAGCCGTCACGTCTCCAACCCTTTTTCTTCATAATACAAGAACACTTTGGGCGTAATATTTCATATTTAAAAGCAATATCATATTTTTCCCTTACTGGCGAGGTTGTTACTTTTACGAGTATCTCTTTTTGTGTTGCGGTGTTCTCTGGCATGTAATGTCTTAATCTTTTTGTGGCCAAGATGTTTCAATTGATGGACAACTAGAAGCTAAACTATAACTGCAGTGTTGCATTGAATATTGGTATCGTAAAAATTGAACATTTTGTTTTTTATTCTCTATTAGCTGACTCGAAAGACGTTGTCCTGTCTAAATTTCAATAATTCATACAAAAAATACTATAGAAAATGTACTTTCAGTTTTCTCGAATTTACCAAATTTTCTTCTTCTCATAAAATAACATCACGCCTGTATTTCTCCGAAGGGTTTGGCAGAGGCTTACCTATAGTACACCCACATTTCGCCAGTTATATTAAGTCTCATCTAATAGGGGGCGATCGACTGGCAAGATGAAACTCAAACATCATCAGACTGATTGGTGTTACGCACGCAGGTTGATCACGTTGGAGAAACTCCAATGGACTTTCTATAGCTTCCATCCTTTTAAGGCAGCTGGTCCAGACGGAGGGTTCAGCGCCTTACTACAGGTGGGGGAGCTGCTGTCGCAATAAGACTGGTGCCCTTAATGCGAGCGTGTCTGGCCTTTAGATACGTTCCTAAAGGATGAAGGGAAGTGAAAGTCATATTCATCCCAAAGCCAGGTAAGGGTGACTATACAGACGCCAAATCCCCCCGACCAATCAGCCTGACCTACTTTCTACTAAAGGCTCTGGAAAGGCTATGTGATAAGGAACTGAGGGATGGCGCTCTGATAACAATACCGCTACATGGTAACTAGCACGCATACAGCTCAGGAAAGTCGACCGAATCTGCTCTTCATCTAGTGGTTAGCCAGATAGAGGAAGCGATTCATCAAAAAGTCACCTGCCTGGGCACTTTTAAAGACATCGAAGGAGCCTACGACAAAACCAACTTCTCCAGCATCAGCAGTACCCTTTCCAGACATTTCGTAGAACAAGTACTAACGGACTGGAATACAAATATGCTAAGCAAGCGAGTGGTTCGTCTTGAGGATGAGCAGCAGCTGGCCATGATAGCCAGAGGCTGCCCCCAGGGAGGGGTGCTGTCCCCCCTTCTATGGAATCTGGTGATTAGTGACCTCATCACCAAACTCCACGCCAATCGCTATTACACAATAGGGTATGCAGACGACCTCGCAATCCTGGTCTCGGGGAAGGTGCGACGGTAACCTCACTCAGCAAGTACTACGTATCGTAGAAAATTGGTGCAGGGAATTTGAACTATCTGTGAACCCCACTAAAACTGAACTAGTCATGTTTACCCAAAATCGGGCTTTGGTTCCGCCTACCCAAACTGTTCGATATAGAGCTTCGGTTAGCTAACGAAGTCAAGTACCTCAGGGTCATTCTAGACAGTAAGCTGAGTAGTCATTTAGACAATAAGCTAAACAGGGCCTGCATCACCTTCTGGCAGTGCAGGAAAATGATAGGTAAGAAGTGGGGTCTATTCCCAAAATAATACTATGGCTGTACACTGCATTGATCCGCCCCATGAAAGCCTACGGGGCCGTGGTCTGGTGGCCCCGCACCCAGCTGGTTACAGCTTCCAACAAACTAAACAACAACAAACAACGCATACAAACACTAGCCTGTATGGCAACCACAGGCTGCATGTGGACTACTCCGGCTGCAGCAATCGAAGCCATGTTGGGACTACTACCGCTCCACCTGTTCATACAGCAAGAGGTGACGATGGCGGCAGTGCCTCTAAATGCATTAAATCTCTGGGGTAATAGAAACACACAAAACACCGCGTTGCTTGAGGGACTCAACAAGGAGTTCCCCATTATGAAAGCTACAAATGACCGGATACCCAAACAATTTATCTTTGATAAAATAATTATACAGAATCCAACTCCACGAGGATCACCGAAGTGAGGGTTTGCGCCCAATAGAGCTGCGCATCTTCACGGATGGATCCAAAATAGGTGTTGGCACAGGTGCTGGATTCTTCTCGGAGGACTTCAATATTCACGTAGCTACACCATTTGGAGTCCATAACACAGTATCCAGGTCGGAGGCATGGGTATTTCTCTATGCTCTAGGCTAGGGAAGTTAAAGACCACTCGATACGTATACTTTCAGAAAACATGGCTGTTCTGCAAGCGCTGAACAGTCACACTGTGGACTCTGGGCTGATATACAAGTGCCATCAGCATCTTAACCAGGTGGGTAGCCTCAATAATATAACCATTCATTGGATTAAAGGACACAGCGGCTTGCTGGGGAACGATACAGCCGACAAACTTGCCAGAAGGGGGTCGAGCATGGCACCAGTGGGGCCGGAACCCATCTTGCCACTCCCCTTCGGTCACCTACATATTCTGGTAAAGAAACGAACTAGGGATCAACATCACAAACTATAGTTGGACCGAGGTGAGTGCAGGCAGGCTAAGGAGGTACTCCCTTCAATCGATAGCTGCCTCACGAAACAGGTTATCCGATTAACTAAACAACATTGCGTACTGTAACAGCAGCTATAACTGGCCATGGGTGATTTAATAAACACCTCTTTGGAGTCACAGACAGTCCGCTCTGCAGAGCCTGCATGGAGGACGACAAGACAGCAGCTCATGTGCTGTTAAACTGCCCGGTGGTCGCCACTTATAGGGTAAAGTACTGCGGTAACCCAGGTACCCTACGCGAGATTGCCAGTAGCACAAAATGCCTCGGGCGTTACTGGCCTTCTTTGAGGAGCTAGGAATCGAATAACCAATTTTCCCACCTGCACGCAAAATACGCGCTTTGACGTGGACTTGCCATCAACCGGGCACAAATCCAGATTCCAGGCTGCTACTGAGAAATTCCAAATGGAAAACCCACTAACACTTTTCCCGACCCGGGAATCGAACCCGGGACCTCATGTTTAGCAATAGCACTTGTGACCACTAGACCAACGAGGCATTTTTCTTTCCGTTAAAACCTGTTTCTGCAAACAAACATTTGCAAAACCGATCCAGACGTTCTGAAGTGTTGCGCTTACAAACGAACAACATTTCATTATTATTAAATAAATTTTATAAAATTGTAAGATTGTCTTTAATTATTGCAATTGGTCCTAGACCATTGTAATTGAAGTTAAAATATATAACGAGTAAGTTACTACGGTGTCCACAATAAGAATTCCGCCGTTGTTCTCAAGGATTTCTTCTTTGTTGTCCAAAAGTATTGGCTGCATTTGGCCTTGCCGCCGCACACCTGGGATTGGTCTCCTGGTAAATTATCGTCACCACCTGGAATCAACCCTCCAGGGAAGGGCGGCATGGTGCTCGTCGTAGACTTAGGCTTCACTTCAATTCGTGCTAAGGGAACAGGTGCGGCCGTGCTCGTTGACGTCGCTTGACCTTTTAGGTACAATAATTCTTGCTGGTCTCTTTTTCCATAATTTAAATTAACAGCTTGTGGGAATGATTGGTATTCTTGGTGATCTCTATTTCCATTATCTGGATGGAAAACTTGTGGAAATAATTGGTATTCATGGAAATCTCTATTTTCTACGGTTGGATGATATTCTGGTTGACGTTTTCCAGCATGAGTGGGTTGTTGTCCTGGTCGCTGAGTCACCCGTAATAATAATTTTGGCATCATTACTTGTCTGGGTGTCCTTGCCACATTTTGAGGGTTATTGTTTGATTGTTTTGGATGCATCATTTCAAGCATAATTTGAGGCTTGATCATGCCAGGCGGCTCAGGCCCCAGTTGCCTGGGCGGCATTTGAGTTGGAACTCGGGAATATCGTAACATTTGAGTTGTTGGCGTCACTTGACGTCTAGTTTCTGGCCGCCTCTGAACCGTGTTACAAACGGTCTCTTGGTCTCTGTATATTCCCCCTTCATATCTACCTTCAACGTCTATACAAGTAGTTGGTTCGTGATTCGGCAAGTGTTGGACAGACTCTGGCGGCGCGGGTTCAACTAGTAGCATCACTTTAGTTCTATGAATATTTGTCATATCTGCTACTGAACGGTACTGGAACTTGTTTGCAGACACTGGTAACTTGAAAATTACGATGTTGAAGAGTATAATGTACCACATCACTTATCAATAAATCCCAATGACCATTATTTATGAAGAAAACGCGGCGAAGCGATAGGCGGGTGTAGACTATGTAAACATTTGAGATTATAATCAGACTGGCCATTGTTGTGTTTTGGTATGGAAATAATAAAAATTCAAACGTGAACATTTAAACCCATTTGTTTACAGAATAAGGTTTTTTATTCAAGTGAAAACAAAAATTACTGAATCAACTACCTCCAAATCTTTTTAGGAAATCACAATTTAACCGCTTTGTCGGCGTGATTAATAAATACTCATGCCAAATTACAGATGGACATGGCGAACCTATGAGCCCTTGTTGACTACGGAACACTAAAAAGAAAAGAAATGGCAGATAACTTGAGTATGTGATAGATACACGGCGCTCACGCATTATTTTAGTGGTATGAGGAACAGGGTGTAAAGTTCACTTTTTCTCTTTAGAAAAGGCAGGATCCTCCAACTAGACGGGTGTCGCGACTGGCGGGCAACTGCCCAATGATTGATTTCAGATAGTCTTATAACTCAAACTCAAACTCAAAGCATTTATTTCAAATAAACCAATTACAGGCACTTTTGAATAGTCAAGGGGTCGGTCAGTCAGAAATATGAAGCTAGTCGCCCATTCCAAAGCGTAGTAGGTACCTATGGAGAAGAACGGGCAAGAAACTCCACGGACACTCTTTTAAATAAAATAAGATGGTTACATAATATTGGTTACATCATTCAAGTTGAAGTTATACATGTGAGAATGATGCAAAACATTAAAAGCGTCCGTTAGAAATAAAAATATAAATTAAATTAAAATCGCCGTGGCAGCTAAGAGATGACCAGGCCCTACTGACGGCGCCCGTTCACGAACATGACGCATGGATTAGCACCATTCAGCTCAACCATTTTGAAGGGAGCTAAATGATCCAACACACGCGCCACCGCCAGCGAGACATTAGAGTGAGCATGACATACTCTCAGCCGCCAGGGTACATTCAAGTCAATGAAAGACATACTCAGTACCTAAATGGTAGCTTTATAGTCGGTACATGGTGCCCACACGTGTGCCATGCAATTATACAATGCTAAGACATTGAATTTATACAATGCAAAAATAGTTTTTAAAATCTTCAGCAGCTCCAACGGTATTTTCAAATGCTAATCAATTAGTTTATGCTTGTGGAGCAGGACCAGCGTTGAGCCAAGCATTTTTATCAGCGATGTAATCCCCCAACTTATAATATGCTTGGCTGCATAGTGTGCGTTTAATATAAGATTTAAATTTCGTTTCATTCAGTTGAAGTATGTGGGGAGGTATTTTATTGTAACATTTTAAACAGTACCCCATGAAAGATGAGTCCACTTTAGCCAACCTGAAACCCGGTTGAACTAATTGGTCCCTATTCCTAGTGATATAATTGTGTTTTGCACCTCTTTTACTAAAAAGATGTAGATTTTTCCTCACGTACATGATGTTTTCATAAATATATTGACAAGGTACCGTCATGATGTTAATATCTTTAAACTGTTCCCTTAGAGAGTCGCGCCTGCGGAGGCCATAGATGGCTCTAATGGCTCTTTTCTGCAGCCCGTCCCCATAGTAGAATACCGTACGACATAATACTATGAAAGTAACTAAAATAGACTAGTCTCGCGGTATCTACATCAGTAAATTGACGGATTTTTCTCACAGCAAATGCTGCTGAACTTAGCCGTCCTGAAAGGGATGTTAAATGAGGACCCCATTGAAGCCTTGAGTCGAGCGTGATCCCCAGGAAAACAGTTTTATCGACGAATTCTAGTTTCTCTTGATTCAATACTATCTCACAATTACTACTTTTGACATTTGGTAAAGAAAATCTTATGCACTTAGTTTTTTTCCCATTTAATACTAAATTATTAGCAGTGAACCAATTGTGGACCTGCTGTAGGGCGTTATTTACGTCGTCAAGATTTGATGCACGTCTATTAATTTTAAAAATTAAGGAAGTATCATCAGCAAATAACACCATTTGTGGTTGAGTTTTTAACAAATGGGGGAGATCATTAATATATACTAAAAAGAGGAAAGGACCCAATATTGATCCTTGTGGTACACCCATTTCTACTTTTAAACCGAGTGAATTGACACCATTTATTTGAACTTGCTGTTGTCTATCATTTAAATACGATTTTACTAAACTGAGCGCAAGTTTCCCAAGTCCGTAATGCTCAAGTTTCAAGATTAAGGTTTCGTGGTCGACGCAGTCAAATGCCTTGGAGAGGTCACAAAAAATTCCTATGGCGTCTTGGGCCTCTTCCCACGCCGTAATTTCCACGTTCCACGCCTATATAATATGTCGTTGGCGCGGTAAGTTCTAATTGCACGATGCAGGATTTGTGTGACGTCAGGTCTTTGAAGTGTAGTTCGCATGTGGCGGTGAAGATGCCGTCTCATTATAGTAGATTATTCACTAAGGGGACAAAGGCGAGTCTTAATGTCATCGTGGACGCTATTTTGAATCCCGAACGTAACGAAAGATTCTAGGGCTAAGCTTTGAATGAACTAGAGTGACTCAAGATTCTAGTTAAGACTAGAATCTTGAGTGCAGCAAAGGATTCAAGCTCGCCCAAGACGAAGACACCTTTATCCCCGAGGAGAATACTCTACTTTTCGTACCACTACTGCGAGGTAATAAAAACCAATTCGATTGTCAAATTAGTAGTTCTTGAAACTGTTTTATTTAATTTTATTTTATTTAATTTAGTTTTATTTTACTTTTCTCTAACTTGCATTTTAAACTAAGAGTAAGTGATAAATCTACCATAAAAATGTACAAACACTAATTTAGTAAACAAAGCAAAGCATCTAAAAACTTTGCATATACTATGTAAACTTTAAGAACTACCTACAAAGTAAAAAAAAAAAGAACATGTTAAAAATGTAACTCCTACCTTATAAATTTCACTTTCTTTGCTTTGTTAATTAATACAAATACTTAATTATGCCACAAGTCTAATATTTATATAGTTGCCTATACTGCGATTGAGGAAAACTGTTCCACCGTAATACAGTTTATACTAGTACGGGGGACAGAGCGAATCAAATCCGTATAAACTAACAACCAATTAATACGTTGTGTTACTTACACTAAATTAGACTTAGCTTATTGATAAAACTGTCTTAGAAAATATTGCGCTAGGTTGTTAGATTTACTGTAGCAAATAAAGAAAGTTTTTTTTTTTTTTTTTTTGTTAAGTAGCCGGGGAATATCTAGTTATGTGCTGTTTATCAATCAATCATTTATTTTGTTAAACATAGGTATGGTTACAGATAGTATAATGTCTAAAATATGTGCACTACGAGTATGTTTTGCCTATATATGGCGTACAAAATTAACATAAACAAGCAAAAACAATAAAAAAATCCAATTTAAAATATGTTATTTTGATTTATTAAGGTTAACAAAACTTTAAGTAGTAATGTTGCAGTTCACTGCATTATCTGCAGATAAGACATATAAGATCAGTGGTTGCCACTAAACGAGCATTATACCAAAATTAACAAATATTTTGAAATAAGTTTCTATTATAAATAAATAGCTAGCTATATCTACAAAACCAAATCAGATCAGAAACAATTTCATTTTCTTAAATTATGCGATAAGTAAATAATAATAATAAGATTACAATTAAGTTTTTTTTTTTTTTAATATTAGATTTAAATTTGTTTTTGGAGCATGCAAATATTATATCATTATCAATGAAATTTGAATTATAGGATTCCAACATTCTATGAATAGGGCAGGGTAAGCCAGAGTTCGTACGACAAGAATTTAGCGTGAACAAAGTACGTTCACGAACCTGACGCGCATGAGCTGTTCGGGGGACAGAATAACACAGCTTACTCGTTAGATCAATGGCATCAAAATGATTGTGAACAATATCATGAAGCACATTGGCCTCCAGGTATTTTGGCCGGTTCTCCAAGCTGATAAGCTTGTACTTATCAAGAAGTTGGGATAAGTCTTAGTCCCATAAATTCTGTCGTACATAGAAAGAAAGAAAGAAAGAAAGAAAGAATAATATTTATTTGGACACAGTTCGTGAAACACATAATACAAATATAAAAAGTGAAAATAATTATAAAGCAATAATAGTGTGTGCCTCACGGCTGCGCCAAAAAGGTTCATTTCAGCATTAATGCCCGACAAATGCTGTCTGATGCTGGTTTTCTAATGAACCCTCATGGACAAGTGACGGGAAGTACCAACAGTTTCAACATACCTAATACATAATTTTTATATCTCTAAATAAATAAATAAACTACATAAGGTCTATTTAAATAATTGTACATAGCACGTTGTATCGTTTAATACATAGCACGGAGGTACTTGCGCTGGACACTTTCTATTCCAACTACGTACTTTTGGTAGAAGGGGTTCCAAATAGGGACCACATATTTTAACTGAGAGTGAATGAACGTCTTATACAGATAAAGATAGGTTAAGGTACGCTTAAATTCTGTTGAAGATCTCATCACAAATCCATGCAATTTAAAAGCACTATTGACTATGCCTTTGATATGCTGGTTCAAGGACAGTTTGCCATGAAAGACAACACCTAGATCCTTCACTATAGAAATATTATTTAAGGGGACAGTTAAGGTTGTAATTGAAATTGAAGATGAAATTATTATTAGTAAAGTGTATATAATTACACTTGAGGATACTAAGATGCAGCTTATTGTCAATACAGTAGGCATGTTCATCTGCCTAGATCCTCCTGAAATGACTGGCATTAGTCCATAGTACGTATCGCTTGAAATGCCTTCAAGGCATCAGCGGACAATCATCAAGAATAAGAATTTTTAAAGCATTTCTTAATATCGTTGATTTAAAAAAAATATAAAAGCGTTCCCAGAATAAAACCCTGTGAAACTCCGAAAGTAATATAAACAGAGACGGACTGATGACCATCAACCACAACTCTTTGTGACCGGTTTTCGAGGTATGATACAAACCAACGCAATAAATCTCCGCGTATTCTATTGTAAGCAATTATATTCAGGAGAATTTCATGATTGATCTTGTCAAAAGCTTTTTTGAAATCAGTGTATTTGTATTTTTTCCACTTATCCATAGACGTTGCTTCTTTTTAAATATTTCTACTAACTGTGGCGTAAACCAGATTGGGTTGTACAAACACATGCCACACAGGCCTCATGCCCCGCCATTATCGTGCTCCACGTGACATTAGGAAGATTATAATCACCGACGATGTAAATTCATGACGTTGACATACATGATGCACTATAAATAATATCGTAAAAATGACGCCCAAATCCAATATTCTAACACGTGGGCACAGAACCGTACTTTAGTATATTGTTACGAGGGTACGCGCCACAGCAGCCGATCAGCTGTTGCGATGACATGCCGCCATTAACGCCACAGATCATCACAGATGGTAAAAGTTTTTATTTATTTATTTAATACTTCAAGCACACAAATGTACAGTGGCGGCCTTAATGCTTTAGGCATTTTCTACCAGTCAACCAGAGACAAACAGTGGTAGGTGCGACAGAGAGATTTGAAGATTTTTTATATTTAAATATATACATATATACCTATTAAAAACTATAAATATAATAAATACACCTAATTATACATAAATATAAGACAAACAATGGGAAAACATTACCGTTGTGCTGATACTGCCAGCGTCTTGCGAATATGCTCGCGAACTTTAATTCGAAAAGATAACCGGTTGGTCGCCATCCTGATTTCCTGGGGGAGCGCATTCCACAGAGAGATAGACTGAATGAAGAAGGAAGAGTATATTAGAGGAGAGCATATTCGCAAGAAGCTGGCAGTATCATCACAACGGTAATGTTTTCCCATTGTTTGTTTTATTTGTGCTTATATTTATATATAATTATCTTTATATTTAAATGTAAAAAATCTTCTTTTCTCGCTATTGCACCTACCACTGTTTGTCTCTGCATCACCCGAAGGTTGACTGGTAGAAAATGTCTATGGCATTAAGTCCGCCTCTGTACATTTGTGTGCTTGAAGTATTAAATAAATAAATAAGAGTGAATGAAGTCTGTGCGGTGAGTGGGACATTGAAGAAGACGATTGTGAGATGAACGTAGATTTCTATTGTGGTTGGCGCAAATGTACTGAAAGTGGGGGGCCAGATAACTAGGGGAAGAGGGAGAGTTAAGAAATGAAAACAAGGTGGTCAGCGCCCTTTGCTCTCTGCGCTGGCGTATGGGCAACCACCTTAGAAGCGACCGATGCGCAGAGACATGATCATATTTACGCAGATTGAAAACGAATCGAATGAAGTTATTGAGAAGACGGTCAAGTGGGATACCTTCTTTTCGCATAATGTTCTTTGTCCTAATATACTTCGGCATAACGATTTTGGCACAATTTGTTTTGGCATAATAATACTTTGGCATAATTTTTTAGGCATACATTTTATGTTGGCATAATCATCTTAAAGACTAATTTGTTTTGGCATAAATTTGATTCGCATAACGTTAGTAGGCCTAAGAACCGAATTGCTGCAAAACCGACTCCACGTAGTCTTGTTTGTCCTACCCCTAGAGTGTAATTTAAAATCGCGTAGACACGCGTGGGGCCGCCGGAGGCCCGCAGCGCCGGAGCCGTGACAGAAACCCTGCCTGCTGCATGTTGCATGCTCGGTTGAATGCTGCATGCTGCATGCCGGCTTGCATGCTGCATGCTTGCTTGCATGCTGCATGCTTGCTTGCATGCTGCATGCTTGCTTGCATGCTGCATGCTTGCTTGCATGCTGCATGCTTGCTTGCATGCTTTAACTTTATGCTTAATAAATTTATGCTTTAACTTTATGCTTAATAAATGTATGCTTTAGAATATTATGCTTAATCATTATTACGGTTAGAGAAATTATGCTTAAAAAAATTATGCGTAAGCTGTTATGCGTAATTATATTATGCGAAAATATAATTATGCCAAACAACATTATGCTAAGTTGTATGCAAATGGATAGGGAACCCGGTCAAGTTTGTTGAGGAGATCTGCATTCAGGTCATAGTAGCACACACACCATAATCGATGATAGGGAAAATTAAGGACTGCACAAGCATTGTCTTCGTACTCGATGGCAATAAATTTTTCAATCGGTATAGAGCCCGCAGCGTTCCAGTAACCTTCTGGCTGACCCTAGCGACTTGAGTACGCCAGTTCAGTGTATTATCAATGTGCAAGCCTAAGTCCTTCACGTCAGTGCTAAAAGGAACGATTGTACCATTGAAGAAAACTGGTGGCAAGGTACCACCCACCTTGCTAATACCGCGAGAACTGCCAATGATGATCGATTGACACTTCGTAGAGTTTACGGCTACACCAAATCTATCAGCCCAGGTTTTTATGGCTATCAAGTCCCTATTTAATTTGTCGATAGCGTCAGGTAATTCATCAACCCTTCCCTGATAGTACAACTGCAAGTCATCTGCATACAGATGATACGCACACTGAAGTTCGGAAGTTATAAGATTAATAAAAATAGAAAACAACAGTGGAGAAAGTATACCGCCTTGAGGAAAGCCAGTATTCAAATCACACCAGCATGAAGAAGAATCCCCAACATGAATAGACTGCTGACGTTCCTGAAGATAAGAGGAGAACCATTCCAGTGCTTCGGGAGAGACCATAAGATATGACAAAATGGCTAACAGGATGTCGTGAATGACGGTATTAAAGGCATTCGAGAAATCAACCAACACTAGAGCAGTAACTTTGGTGGATCCAGTTCTGCCCTTATACCGCCAGTCACTTTAAGGAGGGCGGAAATAGTGCTATGCCCAGGCCTGAACTTATTACTTGAAATTATTTATTTGACGTTCCATATTCAAATCACATTATGTACCAGCGGGTCATAATTAAATTCAGTACAAATTATTGTCCGGCTAAAGCCTGGGTTTTTAATGACTTGCTTTAGGTTAGGTTAGGTTCACATTGTGGCGGCATCTACATCACCACATGCAAACTACGCATCAAAGACCTGACGTCACACAAAAATCCAGACATTACACAAATCCTGCATCGCGCAATTAGAGTGTACCACGCGAACGACATATATAAGACTATCCGAATTCAATCATTGGGCAGTTGCCCGCCACACACAACACCTGTCTGGTCGGAGGATCCTCCTTTTTTTATAGAGGATGAGTGAACTTTACACCCTGTTCCTCATACCCCTAAATGCATGACATATAATTTGACAATAAAAAAAATATTACGTGATAGATACATGGTGCTCACTTATTTATAAACATTGTATAAGTATACGATATTCCTAAAATATTAACAAGTAATATTAATAAGTCAGTGAGTTAAAGTAATCTCAGAATGTAAAATCACAATCGTAGACAAAATCCGGCAATTGGGACTCGAGGTGGCCCTGCACAAGTCCGAGGCCATGTGTTTTCATGGTCCTCGGAACGCGCCACCGTTGGGGTCCCAAATAACGGTAGGAGGAGTTCACATCGGCATCGAGTCGACGATGAAGTACCTTGGACTCGTTCTCGACAACCGGTGGAACTTCGTGGAGCATTTACGACGTTTGGCTCCCAGACTGGAGCGGGCCGGGGCTATCTAAGGGGTCCAAACGCCTCCTGCCGGAGGCTATACGCGGGGGTCGTGTGGTCCATGGCCCTTTACGGGGCACCGGTTTGGCGGTTTTGCGGCCAGCCCGCCGGTTGAACGCGTCCCAGAGGGTCATGGCCACCCGGCTGGTCCGAGGATACCGCACGGTCTCCGGTGAGGCGGCGAACCTCCTTGCCGGATTACCGCCATGGGATCTGGAGGCAAAAGTCCTCGCGCACATCTGGGAGTGGCGCGAGGAGTCGAAACGCCGGGGCGTAACTCCGTTTCCGCGAGAAATCCCGGCACAGTGGACAGAGCTCCGGCGGGATCTCATGGCGTCATGGAGAGTGCGATTGTCGCAACCCAGTGCTGGGCACGCCACTATTGCGGCGATAAGTCCCCTCTTTGAGGAGTGGCTAGAGAGGCGCCACGGCGTCCTCACCTTCCGCCTAACGCAGGTCCTCACCGGACATGGTTGTTTCGGGAGGCTCCTGTTTCGTATCAGGCAGGAGGAAACGCTCGGGTGTCATCACTGCGTGGATCGCCCGGAGGACACGGTTGAGCATACGGTGGAGGTCTGTCCGGCTTGGGCAGAGCATCGCCGTGTCCTCGTGGAAGCGATCGGCGGCGGGGATCTCTCGCGTCCGGCCCTAGTCCAGGCCATGGTACGGAGCGAGAGGGTATGGGAGGCCGTCACCTCCTTCTGCGAAGCAGTAATGCTCGCGAAGGAGGAGGCAGAACGTGTGAGGGAGAGGCAAATTTCGCGCTAACACGCCGTAAGAGTCTGACACGCCCTCCCGCTCCACCCAAAGCGGGAGAAGTTATTTGATAATTTCCCAACCAAAAAAAAAAAAATGTAAAATCAAAGTCACAAAAATAATAAAGTATACAGTTAATAAATTAGCAACCAGTTTGATTTTGCCTAAACTCTAGATTGTCTTATAGAGCAGGACCAGCATGTTTTCAAGCATTCTAATCTTGGATTTAATCCTCTAATTTGTAATATTTATTTATTTATTTTGTTATGGAAAATTGGAAGTGAGTAAATGTACAGTCCACGAATTTTTTCACAGATTACCTCGGTTAAAGATACAGTGGAGACAGTGGTGAAATAACTGCATGCTGCGTAAGTATGATCATTTGTCTGCACATCGATTGCTTTTAAAATGGTTACCCATACGTCAGCGAAGAGAGTTGAGGGCTCTGTCTATGTTGTATTCTATACTCGACAAACCCACTTCTCTTTCTTACCTGACTTCCCATGTTCAATACCTATACTTTGTCCATAGTAAAAATCTTCGTTCTACCAACAATCGTCTTGTACGATGTCCTTCTCACAGCTCTGGTTTTATTCACTCTTCTTTCTTTGTCTAGACGGTATTTCTTTAGATTGCGCTTCCTCTGAACATCAGGATAGCAACCAAATGATTGTCTTTCAAACTGAAGGCAAATGAACATATTCGTGAAAAGTTAGCAGAATCTTTGCAGCGCTGATTTACTGGATTTGTTTTCTCTTTTCCGTTATTTCTCCTGACAAAGTTTATTTGGTTTATATGTATGTATCTATGTATTAGTAGGTATTCATTTTCAAGTTATCTATCACTTATGTTGCACTTGCCATGTTTTGTCTCTGCATCACCCTAAGGTTGACTGGTAGAAAATGGTGTTGATCCTCTTGTCACAAATGCCTCTAAACTAGACTAAAAATCACCAAAATTTAGTTTATTCCTGTCAAACGATGATTTCCCATTCTGAAATGTACTGTGAAATGTAATGTATGTGTGCTTGCAAAGTATAAGCTCGCAACACTTGAAAATAGACGTAAGTACTTAGAAGGGGATACCTTCTTTTCGCATAATGTTCTTTGTCCTAATATACTTCGGCATAACGATTTTGGCACAATTTGTTTTGGCATAATAATACTTCGGCATAATTTTTTTAGGCATACATTTTATGTTGGCATAATCATCTTAAAGACTAATTTGTTTTGGCATAAATTTGATTCGCATAACGTTAGTAGGCCTAAGAACTGAATTGCTGCAAAACCGACTCCACGTAGTCTTGTTTGTCCTACCCCTAGAGTGTAATTTAAAATCGCGTAGGCGCGTGGGGCCGCCGGAGGCCCGCAGAGCCGGAGCCGTGACAGAAACCCTGCCTGCTGCATGTTGCATGCTCGCTTGAATGCTGCATGCTGCATGCTGCATGCCTGCTTGCATGCTGCATGCTTGCTTGCATGCTGCATGCTTGCTTGCATGCTTTAACTTTATGCTTAATAAATGTATGCTTTAGAATATTATGCTTAATCATTATTATGGTTAGAGAAATGATGCATAAAAAAATTATGCGTAAGCTGTTATGCGTAATTATATTATGCGAAAATATAATTATGCCAAACAACATTATGCTAAGTTATATTAGGTCTTAAAATTTTATGAAAATGGATAGGGAACCACTTAGAAGCTATGAATTTATATAGTATTGTCAGAGATAAATTTGACAGCATTGATCTCTCAAACATGGTAATATGTTATGCAATTCCTAGGACAGTCCACAAGCGAAAGGTGCGCGCTGGCAGATTATTTTCAGTGGGTACTTGCAAGTCCAACTATGGCCTGGGTTCGCCCGTTCGCAGAATGGTTGATTCCTACAATAGGACTTTTGAACATAAAGACATTTTTGCATGTGCTCCCTATATGTTCAAAAGTCTTGTATAAAACGCACACTATGCTACCAAGCATATTATAAGCTGGGGGATTATATAGGAGACAAAAATGCTTGGCTCAACGCTGGTCCAGCTCCACAAGGGCGCATAAACTAATTTAATTTTAGCATTCGAAAATATTGTCGGAGCTGCTGAAGATTGCATAAATTATCTTTGAATTGTATAACTTCAATCTCGTAGTATTATATAATTGCATAGCACATGTGTGAGCACTGTGACCATGTACCTTCTATGAAGCTACCATTTACTGAGTACGTCTTTCATTGACTTGAATGTGCCCTGGCGGCTGAGAGTATGTCATGCTCACTCAAATGTCTCGCTGGTGGTGGCGTGTGTGTTGGATCGTTAAGTTCCCTTCAAAATGGTTGAGCTAAACGGTGCTGATCCATGCGTCATGTTCGTGAACGGGCGCCGTCAGTAGGGACTGGTCATCTCTTATCTGCCACGGCTTATTTTAATTTTTGAATTGTTTTTATCTTTTTATAACGGACGCTTTTTACGTGCACGTCTTTCTACGTTGGTCTCACATGTATAATTTCAACATGAATGATGTAACCAATATTTTGTAACAACATCATGATTTAAAAGAGTGTCCGTGGAGTTTCTTGCCCGTTCTTCTCCATAGGAACCTACGCTTTGGAACTAGCTTCATATTTCTGACTGACTGACCCCTTGACAATTCAAAAGTGCCTGTAAATGGTTTAATTGAAATAAATGCTTTGAGTTTGAGTTTGAGTTTATACTTAAGGAGCTTTCTTGAATGTTATTCTGTATTTTTCTTTTTTGTGCCATTTCTTGAGTATTATATTTATATATATTATATTTAATAAATTACATATTCTTTACATTGTGTATTATATACATCTTAAGAATGAAAATTAATTTAATAAGTAAGTAAAATATAAAAAAAAAAAAAAATATATAATGTATTTGTTACCCTAGCGATTACTTTCGCTGTATTGTATCCCATTATTAATCTGTGAACAGCGTTGTGGGCTGCAATATTGTATATAATATGTTTTGTGTATTTCTTGTTCCTATGTTTTATATTGTAGCTATTTGTTGTTCCTCTTGAATAAAAATAAAATAAATAGACTAAAGTGACACAACTTAACTGTATTTTAGTTTGACAGCACTAAGATGCCACTGAGATTTTAATTTAGTGAAAATGACAATTTTGCTATTCTGAATTTGACGTTTTTCACCTAAAATTTTAATTGTGTAACTAAATCTGACCATTTTTAATCGCGATTAAAAATGGTGTGGAGTACTATTAGTTATCATGAACTAAAATTCACACTTCAGGTGCAAAAACAGTACTCGAAAATGGTGTGTCCTATCACAAAAATAATGAAAATTTTGACCCCCTTTATGAAACCCATTTTCCATACAAAACGTGAAAAATTCCATATAAAACACGTCGAGGCTGCCAACCCTGCGCGCCTCCGGCTCTAAAAAAAATCAAGGGATAGGCAAATAAGTATGTACCTCGTGGAGTCGCGATTGCCAAATTCGATTTAGTTGAGTCAAAATAATTTTTAAATTTAGAGACATTTATTGCAGAATAGCGTTAAGATTCTCATTATTAAGTAAGTAATTTTAGTAATATTTTAGTTAGTTTAGTTCGGTGTACAATAGAATCGACACCGATGCCTCAGGCATTAAGTCCGCCTTTATACAGTATTTTTTACTAGTGCATAAAGTTTTCATAAATAAATAAATAAATATTCAAGTTACAACAGAAACACGAAGAAGAAGACAAGGAGAGAAAAAGAGGATACACTTCTCTTAAACTATAACAAATATTAACCTGATTATATTTTTTATGAAAACAAACAACAACAAAAAATACTACACATCACGCAAATGCGGACTATTCACTAAATATTTTCAAAATTTTTGGCGATCTATAGCGAATATATCCAAATTCATAAAACGTTTGTTGTAAATTTTGGCTAGTCTATAGAGAGGCGCCCGTTCGGCACAGATCATGAAGCATCATGGCTTGAAGCACCAGACCCCTTGATTCCAAGGTTAGAAGGTTACACTTTTGTAGGGACTCAGTGTATGAACTACGTTCCATATGACATCTAAACTGCATTGTTCTTAAGAATTTGTGCTGAACTTTTTCTATAGCATGATTATATTTGTATCGATCCCATATAATGCAGGCGTACTCAATCTCTGGAGATACAGGAAAGTGACTGATCGCTTAAAATTTACGAATGATCTCATTACAAGGTTCTCATTACATTTGATATGCCCTCCGGATACGGAAGCTATTCAGGCGGTGCTGTACGAGGGGTACAAAGCGGCGAAGACCGCCCTCCAAGCGAAGATCCTGCGGGCCAGGGGACTGGCTCGCGAGGATGCGCTGGAGACTGAACAGGGACCCGTGGGGACGCCCATACAAGATGGTGCGAGAGAAACTCCGCCCATGGGCTCCCCCGCTAACGCAGTCTCCGGCCGCAGCTTGTGGGTGACGACGACGTGGTGAGCGCTCTGTTCCCTTCGAGAGGGGAACATACCTAACCGCACATGGCTCCACCTACTGCGGTGCCCGATGAGGACCACACCGCCGACGACGACGATGCTCCAGAGGTGACCGAGGTAGAGATGAGAGTAGCGGTACGTAGGCTAAATGGCAAAAATATCGCCAAAGGACCCGACGGCTTACCGGGGAAAGCCTGGGCCTTGGAGGCTTTCGGGCCTCGAATATAAGGGCTCCTAAGCGCATGCTTGGAGAGGGGCCCGTTCCCACTTCGTTGGAAGACGGGAAAACTGGTCCTCATCAAGAAGCCGGGGCGCCCTGCGGACTCTCCGTCCGCTTATTGGCCCATCGTGCTGTTCGACGAGGTGGGCAAGCTCTTTGAAAGAGTAATTGCGGACCACCTCGTCGGGTGGCTGGTGCGGGTAGGGCCGGATTTGACGGAGAGCCAGTTTGGTCTCCGCACGGGGCACTCTACAGTGGACGCCATCATGCGCGTGCGAGCCCTCACTACGGTAGATGCTGTGGCCCGGGGTGGGGTCGTCCCAGAGGGTCATGGCCACCCGGCTAGTCCGGGGATATCACTCGGTCTCCGGTGAGGCGGCGAGCCTCCTTGCCGCCATGGAATCTGGAGGCAAAAGTCCTCATGCACATTTGGGAGTGGCGCGAGGAGGCGAAACGCCGGGGCGTAACTCCTCTGCCGCGACAAATCACGGCACAGCGGACAGAGCACCGACGGGATCTCATGGCGTCATGGAGAGTGCGATTGTCGCAACCCAGTGCGGGGCACGCCACGATTGCGGCGATAAGTCCCGTCTTTGAGGAGTGGCTAGCGAGGTGCCACGGCGTCCTCACCTTCTACCTGACGCAGGTCCTCACCGGACACGGTTGTTTCAAGAGGTTCCTGTTTCGTATCAGGCGGGAGAAAACGCCCGGGTGTCATCACTACGTGGATCGCCTGGAGGACACGGTGGAGCATACGGTGGAGGTCTACCCGGCTTGGGCAGAGCATCGCCGTGTCCTCGTGGAGGCGGTCGGTGGCGGGAATCTCTCGCGTCCGGCCCTGGTCCAGGCCATGGTACGGAGCGAGAGGGCATGGGAGGCCGTCACCTCCTTCTGCGAAGCAGTAATGCAAAATATATATATATATTTATATACATTTGATATGCGTTCTTTTTTTTTGGGTTGGAAATTATCACCAGGGGCTACGGTATCCCTTTCAGACTTTCCCGCGACTCCGGCAGGCATCGGCCCTAGCGGACCCTGTCAGTTGTGCTAACATCTCTTTGAGACGCAAGTGGAACACAACGCTCCGTCGACCCAGGTCTGGTCCTTATTAGACGGCGATCCACCCATTGCTCACCGTCCGCAGGCCCGCGCCTGCTGTGGCCGGGAATCGAGACCAGGACCGGGCGCGAGAGATCACCGCCACCGATCGCCTCCACAAGGACACGGCGGTGAAATTAAATGAAGTCAAATTGTTTATACTGTATATAGGATATTGGAATCACTTTTACACGTCATCTTAAAAAATGTATTAAAAGTTAGCTGGATGAGTTCGGCGTTTCCTATCTGACTACTCTGAGAAGAAAGGGTGAAACAAACTGAGAGGTCACAGTCTCTTTTAAAGTCCAGACAAAATCTTGGTCAGGTCATATGAGAACCATGTACATTAGTATCTAAAATGGTCTTTTGAGAAAAGAACCACACAGATTGAGTGGACCTGTCCTGTCAGTGCAAGTATTTGTCAGTAATTGTGGAGCTCAACTCAGAACTTAAGGAACTCAACTCGACGAACAATACCAAAGAAAGGACATTTGGGTAGGCTGCATAAACTACTCAAATTGCCAGACCATCACTAAAACTAAATGAGAAAGAAAAAAAAAAGAAAAAGTAATGATAATAAAAATATCTACATAGTCCTCACATTCACAAAATTTAAAGAAAATATAATTTTTTACAAAGCAATCATGTCATTTTGTATGTAATGGTGCCCCGCCCATGCTGAGCAGTCCTCCACCGTATGCTCCACCGTGTCCTCTGGGCATTCCACTCAATGGTGACACCCGAGCGTTTCCTCCCGCCGTATCAGGAACAGGAACCTGCTGAAACAACCGTGTTCGGTGAGGACATGCGTCAGGCGGAAGGTGAGGACTCATCGCC
Organism: Xanthia icteritia; assembly: GCA_949128155.2. Lineage (NCBI taxonomy): Eukaryota > Metazoa > Arthropoda > Insecta > Lepidoptera > Noctuidae > Xanthia > Xanthia icteritia. Next base: position 23,128,069 of record OX421935.2, read on the forward strand.
TCAATTGTAGCGTGCCCAGCACTGAGTTGGGACAATCGCACTCTCCATGACGCCATGAGATCCCGACGGATCTTTGTCCGATGTCCCGTGATTTCTCGCGGCAGCGGAGTTACGCCCCAGGGTTTCGCATCCTCGCGCCACTCCGAAATGTGCGCGAGGACTTTTGCCTCCAGATCCCATGGCAGCAACATTTGATATGCCTTAACAGTAACCTTATTAATTATAGATTTAGGTGCAGTTTACAGTCCAATAGGACCCCAAGTCATTAATCGGTCTCTCTTAAAAGTAATTAATTGCATAAAGAATAATTAAAATTAATAATGTTTTTTATTTTTGGTGTAATTCATATACCTACACTTAGCTATACTTGATTTTAATTGATTTATATCACAATAGTTAGATACCATCTACATATATTGTTGGAGATGATAACAATCATCGATCATTATAATTTTCTTGTAAACTTTAAGGTCATTAGTCAATCATCAATATTAACATTACAGGTTTACAAATAGTATCTGCAGACCATTTTAGAAATCAAGGTGGTATTCCATCAAGTCCTTGACCTTTAGTAACGTCCAACATCTGTAAATGTTTGCGAACTAGAGGAATGCTGAAATTTAAATCAAATCAAATCATTTATTTCTTTGCAAACATGGGTATAGTACATAGGTATTTTTATAAAGTTCTCCATATTTTACCGTCACGTGGGCATGCAAAGGTTTACAATTCAAAATCTAAAATAAGCGGCAAATTTTTGGAAATTACAAAAAAATAATAATAATGTCAGTGTGGTAAAAGCAACAAAAAATATAAAATAAAATAAGACTATTATAATGTCAAAAGGAAACAAAAAGTAACTGAACCACAATCATAATAATAATGTCAATCAGAGTAACAGCATGTCAATCAGTTAGTGAATCATCATTAGAAAACCGTCAATCGTGTAATAAGTCTTCATAATTAAACTTTCGTTTAACGCCCTTTTAAATTATAATGTAGTCATATTTTTTTAAAATATTTGGTAATTTATTATATAAGATTGGGGCAATACCAAAAGATTCGGTCCTTGGACGTCAAAGAGAGCGGTCGTACCGGGAGCGAGATCCGCCCCAAAAAAAAAAAAAAATAATAATCTGCGAGCCTTGCTTGCACGTGTGGCGCGGCGCTTGCCGCCGAAATTGAACAGTGATTTTTTTGTTTTGATACTGGTGTGACTTTATTAACCGCCAAATAAATACATTAAAATAGTGCTAAAGTGAGGTACCTATCTACGTGCGTTCCTAGGAATCCAAGATAATCTGGTGAGAGCTTTCCATGTCCTTCAGGGTGCTGTTTTGCTTACCTTTGCAAAATCGTTATTTTACACAACATCATCAACAACAACAAGCTTCAACAAGGGACAACATCGCGAGCGCGCAATTGCAGTGGTGAAGTGACTGGCGTTTGATGTCAAGCGCACATTCAACTATTTTTTATATTATTTTCTAAGCTAGTGTTATAGGCTCATATATGCATATGAAACATATCATGGCAAGATAAACTAATATACAAAATGGTTCTAACAAAATAACATTATCGCTTTAGATTTAGTACACAAACTATTTTCCCATAAAACTTCTTATTTTGACCAGTGTTCTAACCTCTTGCATGCTCAGGATTATAACGGCACGGTTGGCGCAGTGGTTAAGCGATTGACTGCTGCACTGCGTGTCGCGGGTTCGATTCCCGCACGGAACAAATATTTGTATGACCTACAAGTAGTTGTTCCGGGTCTGGCTGTTTGTGTATGTGACTTTAAATGTTTGTAAACGCACCCACGATACAGGAGAAATTCCTAGTGTGGGGCAACGTTTAAAAAAAAAAAAAAATAACTTCAAGCTTTCTTCATTAGCCTTACAAAAAGGTTACGTTACGTTCCTTCAACAAATATAACTTCTGACAGCCATTAATCAAGGTTTATTATACCCGTATGCACGCGCAGGACTTCGGTCGGTGTAGTACTTTATGCAAGTTTTTTGTGACGGAAGGCGCATGAGTGGCCCACTCAACAAAAAACAAAAACTTGACCCGGAAATCTAAGTCTGCATAAGAATACCCATTGCTACAAAAAACTAAGAAGCAATAATAAATCTCCGGGCAACCCGCAGCCCGGTCAAAGTTTTGTATCCCTCGAAACGAAACCCACTTTAGTATCCAAATAAAAGTTTTTACAATGGTAATAATAGCGTCTATGCAAAAAGATGGTGACTGCCTGTTAGGGCAATAGCCCATTAAATAAATAACACAATGTGAATGACGTTCGAACACGTGTCTGTCCTCCGAGACCTCGCTACCTATGTTTCAACAAACCGAGGTGACGCCAGAATTTGCTTCGCACTTATAAGTAACGTTCATGAGTTTTTTCTTAACAGCAAGCTTTCATAGGAACAAATAATAACAAAATACATAACCGTGCAGTTTGAAGAGACGTTCAGGGGAGGAGAAGACATCATATTCGCTGCGTCAGAATTCTATCTCGAAAATGTGCATGTGCATATAAATAACGAGAACATATTGGGGTATTCACCTGCCGGCGAATCAGTACCCGGAAACACACATATATTAATACAAGGACCAGCATTATGACAGCGGGGTCATGATGGCCGATGAACAATACAACAATATAATGACCAACAATACAACGATGAACAAACAAATTAAACTTGGTTAGACAAAAACCAAGGAAATGTACTCTAGTAATCCTAGGCGACTTTAACGTTCATATTTCTAGACGAGATACACTTAATTCGCAACGTAAAGGGCTGATTCACCAAAATCTACATCATGAATATTCTAATTTCAATGGGGAAATGTTAATGGATATAGTCAATAGGGAAAAACTATAAATAGAAACAACAAAAGCGAGATCATCATGCAGGATAACATGGTCTAAGGGTACGCAGAAATCCCAATTGGATTACATTATTATTACGTCACAGGCAACAGGAAAACTCACAGGGACACCTCCGACCATAAAATAATCTGGATACAGCTTCAAACAAGTTGAATTTTAAGCAAAGCTGAAAGCACCAAACATGCACACAAGCACAGACACTAAAGAATCGGACAAGAACTGAGATCAAAGATTTCAACCACAAACAAAGCTACTATGCCGCTCTCAATAACAAATCCACCAAAACAAAAAACTAAGCATGCATAACAAAAAACTGGAAAATATAGAAATCAGCTCAGCGGATGAAAGCATCAACATACCATGGAGCTCCATAACTGGAGTTTTAAAAGCGGCTGCCCAGGATACCTTGAGTTTTCAGCAGAGTAACTCTAAGCCTTTCTTACAAAGAAGACAACCTAATAATCCAAATAGACGTAATCGAGTTCAACAAAGCGATGCCACCACCCGACACATGGCTAGGCACAACGCAGGTACCTATTCCTAAACAAACTTACCGTAAAGACGATTATCGCCGAATATCAGTTTGAAATACGGTTTACAAAATTTACGCTACATACGTACTAAAAAAAAAAAGGATTAGACGAAATACAACACATCTACAGATGTCCACATATTCCTGCTATGAAGGGAGCGGGATGAAGAATGGCGTGCAGGAAAGGATAATTTATGTACTCGCTCTGAACATAGAAAAAGCTTTTGACAATGTCGACCAGCAAGCACTGCGTGATATTTTAATGCAACGAAGGTATGCATGAACGAACGAACACATATTAAATGGTGTGGACAGAAAAGTAGGTGGATCATCAAAGGAAAGGGAGTAAAATAAGGTTGCCCGCTATCCTGTCGGCATCTCTAGCCAGACTCATGTATAGAATGGTAATCATACCCTGGAGTATATACGGTTTGGAAGTATCGACAACTAGTAAAGCTAACAAGACCGAGAAGATATGAGAGAGTTATCGAGAGAAACTTGATTGACTAAAGAAAATGCACGAAATTTTAGACGGAAAAACAGTAACCAAACGCATCTAGAACCACAGGATGTGCTATCTCGCACACGTTCACAGATGCCGCAAACCACACCTGTTACACCCAGCAATGCAGTTTACACTTGGAACGACAACCTTAAACAGGACATGACGCACTTCGATAAGGAAATCAACTTTTGGATGGACACGGCTAAAGACCGATACAAGATCAAGAAGACGGCCAGCGAGATATACAAGAAACCTGAAACGGACAACGAGCCTTCTGATGAAGACATAGAAAACAGCAAAGTGTAACACAGCACAGCAGTAAGATAGAAAAGAGCCTAGAAAGTAGCGTAACTCCGCCAAAGAATTCACAGGTGAAGATTGACTGAGCCAATTGGCGGCGACGTCGTAAAAGATGATCCATTGATAAATATCACCCGTCTCTCCACTAGTCCATTGCCTACTCAAGGATGCATATCCGGTACGGCTCGTAAATCCTTTCCAATCCTGAGAGCACGTTTCTCCCTACCATTACCGCGCCACCTGGTCTACTCCCTGATATGCAATAGCCTCTGTAGCACCATGAAATATGAGGCTCCAGGGGCTAGTGCAAATCCTGGGGTTCATTCAATTTATCGAGTCTGGTTAAACCACGCTGGGATTGGTGCATTTCATTCATTCATTCATCATCATTCATTCATTCATTCATAAGATTGGGGCAATACCAAAAAAACCTTTTTTGCATTAGCGCCGTATTACATTTTGCTTGATGTATTGAGTCCGTATTGGATTTTTCCTGACCTATGATAATTTTTTTTAAAAATAGATGTGGGTTACATTTCACAAACAAAGCTGTTTCCATTATATATATAAACAAGGCAAAGTTAAAAAATTTAACGATTTAAAATAGGGAATACAGCTATCAGATGTCTTAAGACCGCACATTGACCTGATGCATCGCTTCTGCAGTCTAAATACCAGCTCCCTATCAGTAGACTGCCCCCAAAAAATAATGCCATACCGCAAAACCGAGGCAACCAATCCATGGTACGCTGTTAACAGAACCTGACAGTTAACTTTCTTTGAGGGTTGAAAAAGAGCATATGCGGATTTGCTAAGTTTTTTATATAGTTATTCAACATGAGGTTTCCATTTAAGTTGGCTATCAATTATAATGCCTAAGAACTTAGCCTTATTAGCTTCTTCACAGCCATTGTAGGAAATGCTAAGGTTTGGGTTTTCACGGCGTTGATAAAAATGCATGACTTTTGTTTTGCTCAGGTTTATGACCAAATTATTATTATCTAACCATCCTATAATGTCACTTAAGCAAATATTAATGTCATTCTTATAACTATTTGAATTAGTACATTTTATTATAGCTGTACTGTCATTTGCAAAACTAACCATTTTGTTGGTCGTTGCTTTCGGGAGGTCATTTATATATATCAAAAAAAGTGGCGGACCCAACTACCTTGTGGGACGCCATATTTTACATTATTTTTTGGTTTTGATACATATATCGTTTCTAATTTAGTTTTAGGACATATCTTAGAAATTTCCGTGCATTGAAGCCAATTACTCAGCTATGATTTTATTAACTTAAAGATATTCCCCCTTATACCATAACTATTTAATTTGTGCAACAGAATCTTATGGTCTTGGTCAGTGTAAATTGCACAGACTAGATTTCTTTTATCGACAGACGACATGATGGTAGCTAGCAAGTCAAATAGTGCCATATTAATCGTAGTGTTCTCACGGAAACCCTTTTGTTCTGTGCAAAATAATTTATACTTTTCAAAATAGGCATATAAAGAGTTATAGATTACTTTCTCGAAAATTTTTGAAATAATTGGAATTTTGGCAATAGGTCTATAATTTTTTTAATCTGTTTTATCATCTTTTTTATACAGGGGTTTTATTATTACTTTTTTTGAGCTTGTTCGGGAAAATGCCATCAATTATGCACAAGTTAATTATATGAACTAATGGAGGTGCTAGTTCTTTAGTAAACTTCAATACTTTTGTGGAAACTCCATCGTATCCAACAGTATTTGTGTTTTTAAGGCTGCAAATTATTTGTATTATATCGTTAATTGTTACTAGGGATTGCAATCCAGCGGCGTTTTCAATCCAGCTGGATTCTTGCTGGATTGACCTGAATCCAGCTGGATCCAGCGCGGATCCAGCAAAATGTGGAACGAAAATAAAAAGACGACATTTTTAAGACTTTTTTTATTAATTTGTACTTCTTAGGATAATCTATGAAATCTTTCACTCATTTGGTGATATCTGATATCAATTTGCTTTGGTTTCTTAATCATTTGAGATCAAAAGAATCAACTTAAAATTAAATAACAAACATATAACCTCATATAACATTTTAGATAATGTTTCTAAGTAAGCAATATCTTATTACGTTTATGTTTAATGATAGGATAGGATAGGACGGCTAATCAGTAGCAAACAGTCTTACAAATTCTTTTCAAATTAACTACAAAAAAGGACCGGAGGAGGAGGAGGAGAATAAATTTTTTGTATCAAAAGAAGCTCCGAAATAATCTTCTCTCCTCTCATTATTCGTTAATAATTAGGCAGTCATCACGAACCGTCTCGCACGTAGGTTTGACGACTTCCAACCTCCCGAACAAGCTGGATTCCGAAAAGGCTTCAGTACCGTGGACCACATGCATACGCTGCGACAGGTTATACGGAAGACAGAGGAGTATAATCTGCTCCTCTGCTTAGCGTTTGTGGACTACGAAAAAGCCTTCGATTCGATCGAGACTTGGGCTGTGCTGCAGTCTCTCCAACGGTGCCAGATCGACTATCGTTACATCGAGGTGTTGAAGTGTCTGTACGAAAACGCCACCATGTCAGTTCGACTTCAGGACCAGACCTCGAAACCTATCCTCCTGCAGCGAGGTGTGAGACAGGGAGACGTCATTTCTCCGAAACTCTTCACGGCCGCAATGGAGAATGTCTTCAAGGTTTTGGACTGGAGGAGGCTGGGCATTAATGTTAATGGCGAGTACATCACTCACCTTCGATTTGCCGACGATATAGTCGTCATGGCTGAGACTTTGGAGGACCTCAGCATAATGCTCGATGACCTCAGTGGAGCTTCCGAAAGAGTGGGTCTAAACAATAGACAAAATTTGGATTTATTTATAATTTGCCAGGTAGCTTTTGATTTATTCTGAGCGGTATTTATGAACTGGTTATTTTGTGCTTTTTTGTGTTAAGTTGATAATTTTCCTGTAAATTTTGGTGTAATTTTTAAGGACTAATTTATTTTTGAATCTGAAGTTAATCGATATGTCCAAAGTAACTGCCTTTGCTTGTTACTACATGTTTTTATTCCGCGTGATATTCATTTTGTTTTCTTGCTATTTTTAATGGTTATAATTGTATTTTCTCTGGAAAATATAATCTATACATAAGTATGAAATCTTCCATGAAATTGTCAAAACGTTCATTCGCATCCTTAGCTTCATATACTCGCATAAAAGATACAGAGTCGAGATGTCTTTTAAAAGTAATAAAATTTTCCATACATGTGTCCTGCTTTTTTGTTTTCCAATATTTTAAATTGCAAGTTTTATTTATTGGTACTTTAAGTATTTGAGATGTATGATCCAAAAGGATCAGATCTACCACTTCAGGTTTACATTCTTTCCGATAGTTATGAACAAAATTGTCAATACAGGTTTGACTTTTTAACCTAGTGGGAGTACAAAGCGCTAGTTTTAAATTGTACTTCATAAGAAAGTTTTCAAGTTCTAGTGAAATTTTGTTTCTTTTCAAAACATCAATATTGAAATCTCCACAGAAGACGATTTTCTTATTTGAAGATAGATAGATTTTATTTAAAATATAACCCAATTTATCATAAAACATTTCGTAGTTATATTTTGGGAAATAAATACAAATAATAACAATTTTATAAGCTTGACGGCGCTTCGATGTTTTGAGAGTGTCAAGAAACGTCAAAAATGACAGCGGGCATTTGACAAGCGTGAATAGACGTTTCTTCACTCTGACACAACTCCGGGCTCTTTTGCACGCGGCTGTGAGACGGATCGGGATAATCCGTTTGCATCGCGCTCAAGCAAGACGTGTTCGGTGGAGTGTCACTGTATTTCGTTTAATTAGAAAGTGCTGATTGTAATTCTTATAATAGTTTGCTAGAATAAAAATCGTACATCGTTGATTATCTTCAACACGTGGTTTTAATTCTCCTCGCCCGCCTACCCACGATAGCTCGGCAGCCGCAATCAACCCAGAATTGACTGATAATGGCCAACTGCCGTTATCAGAAGTGGGATGTGAAGGGCTTGCTTCAGAGGAGAATAGTCGTACGAAATCTTCAGCGCCGGCATCAGAACCAAGCCTGTCTCAACAGATGGAATTGTTTTTAGCCCGATTAATGGCTATATCACAGCCGCAACCTTCGAGCAGCACGTCTACTCAACTGATTGAGTTTGATCCTGATGGCAACGAAGCGGACATCGAAGGTTGGTGCAACGTGACAGAAATCGTAGTCAACAACCGTAAGTTAGAAGGCGCAGAGCTACTTTTGTTACTTACACGTGCACTCAAAGGCCGAGCTGCCACCTGTTTAACACGACTGCAGGCATCGCAGTTGACATGGCCTCAAATAAAAGAAGTATTGCTTGCGAAGTTTGCTAAGCCCATGCTGCCACAAGATCACTTCGATGAAATTTTACGTTTTCAAATTGGTGTCAAAGAAACCGCGAGTGAGGCGGCCATGCGCCTTTGGAACATCATCGAACGCATTCCACGGATGGAGATGGCTGAAGATGTTACAACGGGATTTGTATCTTCAGTTTTATGCCAAAAGGAAGCCGTGATCCGCCGTGAGCTCCATTCCCATAACCTGACCACTAGATCTCAACTTCTGCGCGTTCTCAACGGCATTTCACTCAAACGAAGGCATGAGGGTAGTGATGACCATGCTGCGGATGTGAAAAGGACCCGATTTAACGAACCACGATTCATGGGAACATGTCACCGCTGCGGTACTTCGGGTCACAAAGCGATAGACTGCCGCAGGCGAAGAGAAGAGCCTGCTACTTCAGAGAAGACGCACGATCAAACATCCAGAGCCGCTGATAAACCAAGACCAATCACCTGCTTCGCGTGTGGACGACCAGGACACTTGGCGTCGGCGTGTCCAGATCGAGCGGGTGGCGGCGGAGCAGCGGCGGTCAAAGCAGTCCATGTGTGTGAACGTAAGGCATCAAGGAGCACCTTGACTACATCATCCGGTGAGCCAGTTTCCTTTCTTTTTGATAGCGGATCTGCTTGTTCATTAGTAACTAACAGCTACGCCGAGAAGTTCCCTGGTACTGCGCAGAATGATTTAGTTTACCTGACGGGCATTGGTAGGGGGGATGTAGAATGTGTTTCCCAGGTTAATAGCCCCATCAATGTTCAAGGCCTATCGCTCTCAGTGTTGTTTCACATAGTACCTGATGGCACTATTGCTGAACCAGTTATAATAGGTAGGGATATATTAGAGGATAACGTACACGTGCATATGGATAACGATCAAGTAACTTTTTCTCAGCGTAAAGAAGTTAATTTTTATGACAAATCTAGCAACTTTGATTTTACGAATATTGATACAGACTTACGAGGTGATGACAAATTAGCCTTGATTAGAATTTTAGAAAAATATAGTGAGTTCTTCACAGACGGTATACCAACGCGGCGGGTTACGACAGGCGTTCTCCGTATAGACCTTATTGATCCAAATAAGACCGTGCAAAGGCATCCCTATAGGCTAACACCCGCGGAAAAAGAAATAGTTGACGAGAAAATAGAGTCCCTATTAAAAGCGGGCGTTATTCGGGAAAGCAGTTCTCCTTTTGCTAGTCCCATCTATTGGTCAAAAAGAAAGACAACACTGATAGGATGTGTGTAGACTATAGGGAACTCAATGCTAACACGCGTCCCGAACATTATCCGTTGCCCCGTATTGACGAACAAATCGACCGTCTTCATGGCGCGCACTATTTCTCGTCATTAGATATGACATCTGGTTATCACCAGATAATCGTAGACCCCGACAGCATAGCAAAAACGGCATTTGTGACGCCGGATGGTCAATTCGAATATTTGACGATGCCGTTTGGTTTACGGAATGCCGCTTCCGTATATCAGCGGTGCATAAACACAGCTCTAGGTCCCCTAAAAGACAAGGTGGCGCTGGCTTACGTAAGTGACGTCATGTGCTATTCAAATGACGTCACTGCAGGACTAGAACGTCTAGACCTAACTTTGAAAGCCCTCACTGACGCGGGTTTTTCGTTGAACTTTAAAAAGTGCAGATTCATGAAAAAGGAAATAGATTACCTCGGTTACGTTATAAAAGCAGGAGTAGTTACACCGAACCCCAGAAAGATACAGGCTTTAGTTGACGCTCCAACTCCAAAAACAGCTACACATGTTAGGCAATTTTTAGGCCTAGCTTCTTATTTCAGACGGTTCATACCAAATTTCACGCGTATAGTAGGACCTCTTTATCCATTAACAAAATTGAAAGGGCCCATCAAATGGACAGATGCTCACAATGATATCCATAAAAAAAATTGTTGATATTCTTACGTCAGAACCGGTGTTAACAATATTTGATCAAGATTCACCCATTGAACTTCACACTGACGCGAGTTCAGAAGGTTACGGGGCTATATTGATCCAGAGGAAAGATAATATTCCTCACGTAGTATCTTACTTCAGCCGTCGAACGTCCGACGCGGAATCGCGATATCATTCATACGAATTGGAAACCCTGGCGGTCGTTCGTGCGGTTGAGAACTTCCGGCATTACTTATACGGTCAGCACTTTACTGTCTTCACCGACTGTAATTCTTTGAAAGCATCCAAAGCAAAAACCGACCTAACTCCACGCGTACACAGATGGTGGGCTTTTTTACAAGCGTATGATTTTGATATCGTTCACAAGCAGGGCATTAGCATGAGCCACGCTGACTATCTGTCCAGAAATCCCGTTTCGGAGCCCACACATAGTTTGCAGGGATTAAATGATTTAACGATTGCTACAAGTAGGAATAAGATAGTTCACTTTATAGAGTTACATCAGGGTTGGCTAGCTGTGGAGCAAAAACGTGAAAGCGAAATTTGTGACCTTATCAGCAAACATCAAAACAACGAGTTGCCAGAATCGATTGCACACACTTATGACGTGCAGAAAGGCATACTGTATAGGAAAATTGAACGCAATAGAACCAGCTCTTGGTTACCAGTTGTACCAAGATCCCTGACATGGACACTTATTAATCATGTTCACACGGAAATCATGCATCTTGGTGTTGATAAGACGCTTGACAAAATATATGAACAGTATTGGTTCCCACAAATGTGCAAGCAGGTGCGTAAATTTGTAGATTCATGCATAGTATGTAAAGCTTCAAAGGGATGTTCGGGAGCGCAGCAGGTTCGATTGCATCCAATACCTAAAGTGTCTACGCCTTGGCATACGATACACATAGACATCACGGGCAAACTAAGTGGTAAAAGTGATAGGAAAGAATATGCGTCCGTTATCATCGATTCGTTCACCAAATATGTTCTCTTAGATTACACACCTTCTCTCGATGCTGCTAGCGCGATTCAATCTCTTAAAAAGGCAGTTTGCCTATTTGGTGCACCGAAGCGTATAATATCAGACCAAGGTAGGTGCTACATTAGTGCGGATTTCAAACGGTTTTGTGGTGAGCATAGTATAGAGCTTCACCTTATCGCTACTGGCTCCAGTAGAGCCAACGGTCAAGTTGAGCGTATAATGCGCACTCTAAAATGTCTGCTCACAATAGTGGAGAACGACCCAAACAAAACGTGGCGCGACGAACTTCCTGAAGTTCAGCTTGCCTTGAATAGCACTAGATCCAGAGTAACAGGCTACTCCCCTACGGAATTGATGTTCGGCATACGAGCAAAATCATTAGGAATTTCAACCTTATCCTTACATGCTGAACCTGAGCCCCGTTTAGATTTAAACACCATTAGGCATAATGCTTCCGAGAATATCAAAAAGGCTGCTTCATCAGAGGTCGCTTTAACCGGGGTAGAGCAATAGTGAGACCATTTAGTGTGGGCGACTTTGTCTTTATCAAAGGTAGTGAGCGTAACCAAACTAAACTACAGCGAAAGTTCAAAGGTCCTTTTACGATTGTCAAGGTACTAGATCACGATAGATACGAGCTAAGAGACATTGATGGGTCTAACCGAACCTATAAGTACGCCCATGAAATCTTGCGCGCAGTACCCAGGGGCTACGGTGGATTGATTGAAGTAGCTACTTCTTTAGTCCATGAGTCAGAGGAGGCCGAGACGGCGGAAGTGAGTCATGAGAATGGAATGGCAACATCTGATGATGATAGTGACACAGTATCGGTATCTAGTTCACACACTTTGACCGCAAGCTCTGGCACCCTCTCTGCCTCCGAACATGATGAGTAGTAAATGGTGAGTGCATAACAATTGTGTAAATCCTGTGCTTTTATCGAGAATCGATCTAGAGCGTAGGGCACTGGATAGGCAATTGGGAGCGGCGTGGTTGATCAATGGGGCTGGCCTAAACCGGGTCGATGCCCCTGATTAGACTATGTTTTCCTACGTGGTATGAAGTGTAGTTGATCGACTGGGCTGGCCTAAACCGGGTCGACGCCCACGATCAGACTACGACTGCTCTGGTGTGAGCTGGGTGGCAGGAGATTGGTCTGGGGCTGGCCTATGCGGGTCGACGTTCCAGACCAGTTGATTGCAGCAGCTGTGTGTGGTTTTCGTGACTGGTGGAAGGGGCGCTGACGGGTTGTCCGGTCCACCGCACCATGCGAGTTGGTGGGTGGTCGAAGGGGCGCCTGAAGTCAGTTGTCCGCCCAGTGTGTAGTAATTCAGATGTGAGGGGTGAAGATCGAGATCTTTTTAAACAGCATAAATGGGTAGCTAGTCAGGGATGGGCGAGCATGCCCAGATGTGTACTACAGATTTGTATTTGGTCTTCGCAGATAACTCGAGGCGCGAGAAGTCGCACGAGGACGTGCGAATGTCAGTCCGGCCGTGACGGCGCTTCGATGTTTTGAGAGTGTCAAGAAACGTCAAAAATGACAGCGGGCATTTGACAAGCGTGAATAGACGTTTCTTCACTCTGACACAACTCCGGGCTCTTTTGCACGCGGCTGTGAGACGGATCGGGATAATCCGTTTGCATCGCGCTCAAGCAAGACGTGTTCGGTGGAGTGTCACTGTATTTCGTTTAATTAGAAAGTGCTGATTGTAATTCTTATAATAGTTTGCTAGAATAAAAATCGTACATCGTTGATTATCTTCAACACGTGGTTTTAATTCTCCTCGCCCGCCTACCCACGATAGCTCGGCAGCCGCAATGAACCCAGAATTGACTGATAATGGCCAACTGCCGTTAAGCTATTATTTCTACAGCGCAGCATTCAAAGATGCCTGAAATTGATTGATATTTCTGCAAACTGCAATCCTACTCTTACGAATACACCTGTTCCTCCTCTCTTTGTGTTTCTAGAAAAAAAGCAGCTGGACAAAAATTCGGAATGTGCAATAAATTCTCATAACCTGTTTGTATGAAATGTTCTGTAACACAAAGAACATCTATTATAGTTCCCTCGTTAATTAATTCTATTAACTTTACGGTCAGTGTATCAGATTTATTAATTAGACCAGCTATGTTTTGGTGTAAGATGTTAAGGTAGTTAACGAAAAAACTAAGTATTTGACTGTTGTGAATTATGAGAAAAAATAATTTGAGGGTGGCAGTTCACTTCTGAGTGCGTAGCATTCAGTTGCATATGCTAAGAATCAGGTCTTGTAAATCTGATAAAACTATGTTTAAACCACTGTAAGTGTCATAGTCATAAGATAGATTCAGATTGGAGTCAAGTAAATGTAAATAAGGTTATTGAATGTTTCTACGCGGCTGTTATACATTATGTTAGCATCTATCATATATATTTAAACGTAGGTAAACAAATGATAAAATTTGTATGACTCAATTCTATTAAATTTTCTCTAACAAACATGACTAATTCCAAATAGTTGTTTGTTTTCCGAAAGTCTTCCTCTCTAATGTAAATAACACAATAGTCTGAGTGCGTAAAGTTTTGCACTTTTCCTTCAATTTTGTGATGAATTTGCGCAATCCGCATGTAGGTTTTCTATAATGACAGATTTCATATTTACGTAAACTAGTTATTTTGGCAATTGTATATAACCTGTTAGATGCTTCGCTGCAGCAGCGAAACATCTTCCATAAAACACAAAATATGCCTGATCAGCAGCTGATCAGGCATATTTTGTGTTTTATGGAAGGTTGTTCAACAGTTGATGCGGCTCGTATGTTTTGAGTTGAGTAATGAGCTTACGTTGCTGCTTTTAGTTATGTTTCTGTTCGTAGTTGTCGAGTGGTCTTTTTCAATGATCTGAATAATTTGTGTTTGTTTCTTCTTTGTACTTTTTTTAGGCGTCATTAATGTTGTCTTCGCTTTATTTTTTCCTGGACTCTTAACATTTTTTTTATACATGTTATTTCTTTTATTATATTCTCCATTTACTTTCTTTAAATAACTGTTTTCCAGTGATAACAATTCAATTTCTTTATGCGCACTAGTAAGATGAGATGTTAGTCTGACGATCTCATCTCTTAATATTTTTGATTGTGGAACGTCTTCGTCTTCGGATAAGTCAGGTAAACTACTCCTCGTACAGTGTGTTTGAGATATAATGTCGACATTAGGTACGCAACTGTAAGGGCGGGCAGTTGTACCTCCAGGTCAGACAGAACGTGATTACATTGTTGAAATTGATGATCGTATTGTAACAGTGGCATGTATTAATTATTTCATATGAGTATTTTTTCTTTACAGCCAATAGATGTCTCTAAACGCAATTTTAATTTAGACATTTCTATAAATTTGCTCTGACAACATTATTTAGAGGTTGGTAACAAATATCTGGGTTCTTGAATGTGAATTCTGATGGCGTTGCGTTGTCGTCATGCAGTTTCAAATAAAAAACGATTTCTTTTTCGTCAAATTTAGGAAACCTTTTTTAGCTAAGTATGTGCAGAATGTTATTGTGATCTCTGTCTGAACTATTGAATCAGAATGTCATAATCTGTGAATGTATTAGTACGTAAACAAACCTACGAACGTCCTGTTTCCTAAATATGAAAGTCATTGGGGTAAACTATTTTCACTATTTATTTATTAAAACTTCTCGCACTCAAAGAGGTACAATGGCGGACTTAATGCCTTAGGCATTCTCTACCAGTCAACCAAGGGTGGTGAAGAGATTAGATGGCAGGTGCTCTATTTGAGAGGAACAAAGAGAAAACTATTATTAAAAATATATGATATTATATTATATTAGTTGTTAGCGCACTTCAACCATTGATAACAACAACAACTGCGACAGTTAGTTTATATGTCCAGTTTCACTCTGATGTGCATTACACAGTCCATACTTAAATTTATCTGTTTCTATTATTATAATAACAGGAGCAAATTCAATGTTATGTTTACTTGCCAGCGCCACCTAGCGGAGCTATCGGTGTCGGGCACCAACCAAGTCTAAGACAAGTTGGTTCATAAAAGCACTGAAAAATTCTGAAAAAAGGTAACACATTTTATAATGGTCACAAGAAATATCATTTTTATAAAACATACATGCCATGCATTACATGCCATAATTACTGTGTATGTGTGTCAAATAAATAAAAAAATAGCATAGTATTATTATCTGTCAGATAAGTAGATAAAACGGATATTGTCCGTTAGTGGTGGCCGTAAACATGAAAACAATAATAATTATCATGCTACTCAAAATAATTGTACCTGCCTAACTTACACATTGTCGATGCAGATGATTAAAATGTTTAATTGTGTTTTTCAAATAGGAAATTCTCATCATTAACTGAAAAATTCCCAGTTTGCTGGTTGGGCTAGGCTCTTCTCCCATGCCCGGAGTCTGGATTGGTGCCCGGTTGATGACAATAGGCACAGACTCCATTACGTGGATCTTAAACATAACTGGCGAAATGAATGTGCAATTGTGCACACTGCCTGTCTATTCGGGGAATACGGGCGTGATGTTTCGTTCCTCGCGCTCGCCAGGCCTAGGAGCGCCTGTATCCCTCAGCATCAGCATTGTATCAAGAGACGTTGTTATTGAGTTCCCTTTATCTGGGTTGCTCATGGCTATTACCGCGCCCGTCTCGCCGTTGACAAGGGTAAATCCCCTTTCTTCATATTCCCACGCACGTTTCGTACGCCTGACGGTTTTTATGTCCATCCGTTACAATAAATATAATATAACGGTGTGCATGTCGAATATGGACAATGTTTACAAGTTTTAAATAGAAATATACTCGTAGTGACGCAGGTTTAGCAAAGTTTTACTATACACAAATCTTAAAATACACATCGTCACTTTCCTTTTTATTATCTGAAAAAGTAATGCATTTATTATACTTGACGATATACATACAAAAATACAAGAAAAGAATTGGAACTTAATAACTAATAAACTTACATATTTACATTTTATAATAAAAATTAAGTAAATACCTAATTATTACTTATCTACAAACACAGAAATGGACAAAAAATATATTATTTATATTTTAATAGTTACATATTAGGAGCTGTATTCTCAGTTTATGTTGGACATTATTGACATCGGTGAAGGAAAACATCGTGAGGAAACATGGACTTATAGTTAATATAAGTCTGAAATCACCAACCCGTCTTGAGCAAGCGTGGTGATCAGTGCTCGTGCCTTCTCTGTATGAGAAGAGGCGTTCGCCCTGCAGTGGGACAGTAATAGGCTGGTATTATTTTTTATTTTTATTTACAATTTTTTTCTGGAAGGAATCGGGTTGTAAATCACAGATTAATTACACGATTTGATACAAATAAAATAAAATCTAAGTAAATATAAGTCCTACTTACATTTTACTTATATATAGGTACATTTCTTTCTTTCCAAACAAATATAAAATTCGAGCATACCTACCTACACAAATTCTAAGGTGCCAACCCTAGTGGGGAAGAATCCATGCCATGGGGCAGAATGCATTTGCCCCACCAGTGGGGCGACTTGGTGGGGCAAAGTGAAATGATTTAAATTAAACCCTTTGTGGGTGAAAAGGGGGTATACAGTTTGAGAAAGATCTTATTCATTTGGTTTAGAAAACGTGGTATAAATTTATAGGTAATAATAAAGTACATTTTTCAACAGTGTAGAAAGGGCGTAATATTTTTTTTTTGCATCTCGATGTCATCTATTGACCCAAAATGGTACTAATAATTACAAATTAACAGAAATAACCTTTTTGAAATTTATTTACAGTCCTATTAAAATTGTAAATAGAATATACGATATAACATTTATATATCACTATGTAACATTTAGTTTTTGTTTCACTGCAGTTGTCTCATCCAATAAAATATATGCTAATTTAAATTTTTCAAAGTGATACCCATACCACCAACAAGCGCTACGTTCCAGGTGGCAAGGGGTAACGAAGAATTGGAGCATCGTATGCTGCCTCAAATATACGTCGCGCTTAGTCGTGTCAGAAGTTTGGAAGGCATAGTTTTATCAGATTTGGACGCCAACAAATTATTAAAGCGACCACACGGCGACAGATCATTGACAGAAATAACAGGGCTACGAAATCTGTCTTCTGACAATTAAGGCCACACATAACATACTACTCAAGTAGCGCAATTTGGTGCCGGGATATTACCATTAAAATCATTTATAGCCAGAGTACATCTCATGGCAATTCCAATAAGCCCAAACACGGCTAGGATACATTGTTTCATGACGGAGTTCCGGTGCCGTTCTTCCGGCTTCATCTTCAGATCAGTTGGATGGTCATCAGAATTATTTATTTGAATGTGCTTCATAGTCGCTTAACTATGTTAATCGAGTTTTTTTTTTCTCTTCATTTATTACGGACTTTTGAGATATCTTATCGCCACCCGTGAAATACTTATCAGTGAGTAGTTCCGGTGGCCATCTGTGGTCTTCTTCATCAGTTCTATTTCACCAAATGATACTTTCTGAATGCAAATTCTTAGATAGATAGATAGATAAATCATTTATTTAGTGCACACAAAAAACAGCACAACATACAAAATGACGATTAAATTATTACTAATTAGCTATTAGGAAATAGCTGCAAGGTGCCAATATAAAAACAAATAAAAAAGGAAGAAAACAAGACATTGTGATGACACTATTGGCTATGACACACTTTAAAATTATGGAATGACAACGAACATAAAAAAGTGCGGTGTGCGTCTCAAGGTTGCACCAAATGGGAGTCCAGCTCAGCATGTGCCAGGCAAATACACCTGACGCTGATATTCTGCTGAATCCCTGCAGTGACATACGGACGTCGAGTAGATGACATAATATATATATACGAGTTATTGGTGTTGTGAAAAAGTGAAATGTGCGGTGTGAAATGTAAGTATACCCGCAATTTAAATATTGTATTCTACAGTAAAATTTTAGCATTTGGAAATTTTCCTGTTAGAAGATTATTGTGTATTTGATTACTTGATTATTTAAATAGATAAATGGTCTTAACTTGGTGCTGAAAATACTAAAATCGCTATATAATATTTGACGAGTTACCTCAATTTCTCATGGATTCCATCATCACGACTGAATTTTGATAAAAATTGGATCAATCAGAAAGTATATCCTTTCAAATAAAAAATCAAAAATCAAAATCGGTTCATTAATCACGGAGGTAACATACATAAAGAAACAAAAAAAAACAAACAACTGAATTGATGACCTCCTCCGTTTAGGGGAGTTGGTTAAAAAAGAATGAAAAATGAAGCAATGACAGATAAATTAACTATCGATAGATGCATGGTGCTCACATATTTACAAACATTGTAAAATTAAACGATATTCCTAACATTTTAACAAGTAATACTAAAAAGTCTGTGTGAGTTCAAGTAATCACAGAATGTAAAATGGAAAGCCTGTGTAGAGAGAGACATACAAAATAGAATCCAGGCAGCCCGGCTGAAATGGATATCGTTGTCTGGCATCTTATGCGACTCCCGTATGTCGATTAAAGTCAAGGGCAACGTATACAAAAGGGTAGTTCTATGTTCTCTATGTTAAGGGGTTTTGTTTCCGCACTTAGTCCGCCAAGTGGACTGTGCGTGGGCCATCATAGCAGCCGTTTGGTAGTTATTCCAACCAGCCCAACTCCCTCCAGAAGATAATTAGGTCTCCTTGTCTGTTTAGAACATCTGTGTATGATCTGGGTAACCCGAGGGTTTCTGTTCTAATCTGGGTGACACTCGTGCATTCAAAGAGCACGTGCGCAACGTTCTCCTCAGCCTCCATGCACGTCCTGCACAGAGGACTGTCCTCTATGCATATTGAGTGGAAGTATTTGTTTAGCGAGCAGTGTCTCATAATGGTCCCCGTCACCAGGTGCAAGCCGTTCCTGTCCAGGCGTAATCACCGCCTGGTCAGCCTGGCATAGCTTCCTTTGACTATCTGCAGCCCGGTTTCGAGGTCCACTGGTGCTCCGCTTGTGTGAGGGTGAACTCCTGCAGCCACTTGCGTATTTGGTTGAAGGAGATGGGAATGATAGGCTCGGGTCCACAGACTACCGTGCTGGATCCTCGTCTAGCAAGTTCGTCAGCTGTGTCGTTACCAAACGATCCGCTGTGTCCTTTTATCCATTGCAGTGTCACCGTGTTGCGGCTAGATACCGTTATTTGTTCTAGTGCATTGCGACATTCTAGTGTTAGCTTCGAGTTAGTATATTTTTTCCGTAAGGATTGGAGAACTGAGGCGCTGTCGGAGAGTATACGTATGTGGGTGTGCGTAACTCTCCTGGCTTCTAGGGCGTGGACCGCTTGTTACTCTGGAGTCGTTGCATAGGTTTCCTGATAAATGGAGCCTAAAGGTAGCCAAGGTCGCCTCCTCCCGCACGATGAGGTGCAGAGGTGGCAGTTCCAGCATTACCTGTAGGGCGGCGGTGGGTGTAGTTGTCATTCTGCTAGTGATAGCGACGCAAGCAAACCGCTGCAGTTTTTCGAGGTATTTTTGTGCTGTGCTTAGATCTGTCCTGGGCCACCAGACCAGCCGTATGTGATAATTGGTCGGATGACTGGGGTGTATAACCAGTGGGTGACTTTGGGGGTGATCCCCCAATTCCGGCCAAGCAGTCGCTTGCACTGCCACAGGGATATGCTGGCTTTTGTAATGATATAGTTCGTGTGTTTTGCCCAGTTCAGTTGTTTGTCCCAAAAGATGCCCAGGTATTTGGTTTCAGTTGAGAGGCTTAGGGTTGTTCCAAATAATCGTGGTAATTGTAATGTCGTCAGTTCCCTCTTCTTCGTGAAGAAAATAATTTCGGGTTTTATCGGGTTCACTGAGAGTTGTTGCTTGTTGCACCATACCTCTACTATTTTCTTTTTTTCTACGCATGAGGTTGCATAGTGTTTTCGTGGGTCCCGTTAATTATTATGGTTATGTCATCGGCGTAGCCTACGAATATTTTTAAGGAACACTTTCGAGTGCAGTCCGCGTTGCCTCAGGAGCAAGGTGCGACAGAGGTAAGACTATCTGACTCGGAGGCTCCCCGGGGTTTAAGCAAGTAGTGACTAGTTTATCAAAAGGGAAGTCTCCGGGGCTTGACGGATTAGGTGTTGAGTACTTGCTGTACGCTACCGCATATTTGGGCGGAGGGTGGGCGTTTTGGGGGACTGTCTTATGTAATTTTGACGTTCGAAAAGTGCTGATTCTCAGCCTAGTTTGAATAAATGACTTTTGAATTTTGAATAAATGGAAATAGGAGGTGATACAATGTTGATGCTGTAACGGCAAGGGCTTTGCAGGTTAACCGTTAGGTAGGTTATTAGGGCAATAAATGGAAATAGGAGGTGACACAATGTTGATGCTGTAACGGCAAGGGCTTTGCAGGTTAACCGTTAGGTAGGTTATTAGGGCAATAAATGGAAATAGGAGGTGATACAATGTTGATGCTGTAACGGCTAGGGCTTTGCAGGTTAACCGTTAGGTAGGTTATTAGGGCAATAAATGGAAATAGGAGGTGACACAATGTTGATGCTGTAACGGCAAGGGCTTTGCAGGTTAACCGTTAGGTAGGTTATTAGGGCAATAAATGGAAATAGGAGGTGATACAATGTTGATGCTGTAACGGCTAGGGCTTTGCAGGTTAACCTTTAGGTAGGTTATTAGGGCAATAAATGGAAATAGGAGGTGATACAATGTTGATGCTGTAATGGCTAGGGCTTTGCAGGTTAACCGTTAGGTAGGTTATTAGGGCAATAAATGGAAATAGGAGGTGATACAATGTTGATGCTGTAACGGCTAGGGCTTTGCAGGTTAACCGTTAGGTAGGTTATTAGGGCAATAAATGGAAATAGGAGGTGATACAATGTTGATGCTGTAACGGCAAGGGCTTTGTAGGTTAACCGTTAGGTAGGTTATTAGGGCAATAAATGGAAATAGGAGGTGACACAATGTTGATGCTGTAACGGCAAGGGCTTTGCAGGTTAACCGTTAGGTAGGTTATTAGGGCAATAAATGGAAATAGGAGGTGATACAATGTTGATGCTGTACCGGCTAGGGCTTTGCAGGTTAACCTTTAGGTAGGTTATTAGGGCAATAAATGGAAATAGGAGGTGATACAATGTTGATGCTGTACCGGCTAGGGCTTTGCAGGTTAACCTTTAGGTAGGTTATTAGGGCAATAAATGGAAATAGGAGGTGATACAATGTTGATGCAGGCATTAGCCAGCGCGAAGCGCGATCGGACGTCGAAGGGGAGGTGAGCGTCCGGCCCCAAGTCCGCGAAGGGGAAACCCAGCGCGAAAAGGGGCCGGATGCACGCGACCAGCCGCGAGAGCGCGAAGGGGAAACCCAGCGCGCAAAGCGACCGGACGCGGAACCACGCCTGCAGGGACGTGCTTGCGAAGGGGCAACCCAGCGCGAAAAGCCTCTGCAGGCGACCGAGTCCGCCGGGACCGACAGCCGACCCCAAGACAAAGACGGATCCCACGACCGACCAAAACACAACAGGGGCAAGCGGGGTGGTGCCTCACACCAGACGTCGCCGGCAAAAAACACCCAGCCTGGCACCTCCAAGCCGCGACCTGGACCGAGCGGTACAGGACCGGCGAAGAGGGGACGCCCTGACGACACGGCCTCACCGAGCGCGATCCAGGGGGACGCCAAACGGGTGAGAATCCACTCTGCTCAAAGGGAGCAGAGGACCTACGCGCGAGCCACGAAGGACATCCCTGCGCGGCTGGCCGTAGCAATCTGCCTTCCCCCCCCCTCCAGAGACCTGACAAAGGACGAGGCCGAGTTCATTAAGACTGGACTGGAAAACCTGGTTATGGATACGGACCCTACGGCGCCACTACCTGCTTTCCGCGGATACCCAAGGGTAGCGGAAGGTACCGTGCAGATGTGGTGCGAGGATGACTGTGCCCTGACCTGGTTGACCCAGAACGTGCCCAAAATCCGACTCCCAGCTACAGACCTGACACTCACGGTACTGAGACAGACTGACGTGCCCACCCGTGTCCGAGTCTCGCTATTTGTCCCTCGTTACAGAGGTGACGTAGCCAGACTCCAAGGTATTCTGATCCGTCAGAATACCTGGTACGACATCGCCAGGTGGTCACTGTACAGGGCGACTACCGTCGGTGGCGACAACTACGGGACTTATTTGACCCTGGGTGTGCCACCGGAGGAAGCCGTAAAGGTCCGGGCCAGGGAGCGACGTATATCATACCTGCTCGGGTCGATATACGTACGCTTCTGGCCCACGGCCGAACCCTCTGACGTCCAGACCGACAGCGACTCTAAGACCGCACAACCGACGCTGACACAGACTGACGACCCAGAGATTGACCAGCTGGAGGAGGTCATGGCCCGAGCGGTCATGGCTGATGACGCCGACACCAATCCGCCCGAATCACCTGGCTGGAGCGAGCGTCTAGTCGCCTCGTCGCCGGGGGTAGAACAAGACAAATACAGAGAGGAGGTAGGGGAGAGGCTGTCCGATGGATCCACCTCCGACTAACTCCTCTCCATCGCCGTCAACACCCATCAACATCATCCAGACCAACCTCCAGCACAGCCAGACTGCCACGGCTAACTTACGCAGGGCACTGGAGGTCAAGCCCCGAACCATCGCACTGATCCAAGAGCCGTGGATCAGGAACAATAGAATATGTGGCCTCGGTAACATCGGAGGTAAGCTGATTCTCAACACACACAGCTCAGATAAGCCGAGAACTTGCATCTACATACCCAAAGACATTCCTATCGCACCACTTACCCAATTCTGTTCCAGAGATCTGACAGCTGTCAGGCTCCAGACCGAAGGTAGCGTTCCAGATGTTGTACTGACCTCGGTATACATGCCAGGCGAGGACTTGGACTGCCCGCCTAAAGAGATGGCCGACCTAGTGCAACACTGTGAACGCGCCGAACTAGACCTGATCATCGGCACCGACTCGAACGCCCACCACCCACTCTGGGGCAGCGACGCACCGAACTCCAGAGGAGAGGTACTATCCACCTATTTATTCTCTACTAACCTTAATATTATAAACCGCGGCTCAGAACCCACTTGGGTCACAGTCCGTGGACAAACGATTATAGACCTAACACTTGCTACGGAAAACGCGACGAACCTTATTACAAACTGGCACGTATCGGACGAACCTTCCTGTTCTGATCACAGAAGGATCCGCTTCTCACTAACTACCAACACTAGAAAACCCGATCCGAGGCGAAACCCAAGGCGCACCAATGTTCCCGGGTACAAACGCCTCCTGGCCTCCCTATTGGCTAAACACCTAACGCAATTTACCATAAGAGACCGAACACAATTAGAATACACCGTAACAAAACTATCTGAATATATAACCGAAGCATACCACGCATGCTGTAAACTAAGAGCGCCACAGACCAAGAAGGAGAGAAACCCCTGGTGGAACGCTGAACTTAGTAAACTCAGAGATGCGCTACGTAAGCAATTTAACAGAGCCAAAAATACTAGACTTCCGGACGACTGGGAGATATACAAAGAAACCCAATATATATACAAAAAGCAGATTAGAACCGCCAGAAGAACAGCATGGCGTAAGTTCTGCGAATCCATCGAGACAAACAATGAAGCCGCAAGGGTAAGGAAGATCCTGTCAACCGATCAGGACCGAACCCTCGGCGCGCTCAAAAAACCCGACAACTCATACACATTGACTGACCGTGAAACCTGTAAGGTCCTTCTCGAAACCCACTTCCCAGACTGTGCAGTCCTGGACGACAGGACGTGGGAGGCTGAGCCAGAATGGACCCCAACGGATCAAGACTGGTCACGAGCCCGCAACATGATAACAGAAGACCGAGTAAAGTGGGCTATTGACACCTTTCAGCCATACAAGTCGGCAGGGCTGGATGGCATCTTCCCAGCCCTGCTGCAGTGGGGGGTGGACTATCTCACACCATGGCTGGTAGAGATATTTCGAGCCTGCATAGCACTCAGGCTCGTACCTGTCGCATGGCGCGAGGTGAAGGTCATTTTTATACCCAAACCTGGCAAAACCGACTACACGCAACCCAAGGCTTATAGGCCCATAAGCCTCACATCCTTCCTACTGAAAACCCTTGAGAGACTCTGTGACAGGCACATCCGAGACGGACCTCTTCGGGTAAACCCACTACACAAACAACAGCATGCGTACTCCACAGGCAAATCAACGGAATTAGCGCTCCACAGCGTGGTTTCCAAAATTGAATGTGCAGTGGATCACAAGTGCTCGGCACTGGCTGCCTTCATTGACATCGAGGGCGCCTTTGACAAAACCACGTTCAACAGTATAAACACGGCCCTCGACAGACACAGCATAGACTCGACACTGAGTGGCTGGATCACCAACATGCTCAAACTAAGGGCTGTACAAGTCACAGTAAATGACACTACGAGAGCCATCGTTGCGAAGGGATGCCCGCAAGGGGGAGTCCTCTCGCCTCTCCTATGGAACCTCGTAGTAGACAGCCTCATCAAAACACTCAACGACAAAGGTTATTTCACCGTAGGCTACGCTGACGACATAACCATAATAATTAACGGGACCCACGAAAACACACTATGCAACCTCATGCGTCATGCCCTGAAAATAGTAGAGGAATGGTGCAACAAGCACCAACTCTCAGTAAACCCTACAAAAACCGAACTGGTTCTCTTTACGAAGAAGAGGAAACTGACAACACTACAACTGCCACGATTCTTCGGAACAACCCTAAGCCTCTCAACTGAAACCAAATACCTGGGCATCTATCTGGACAAACAACTGAACTGGGCAAAACACACGAACTATATCACTACAAAAGCCAGCATATCCCTGTGGCAGTGCAAACGACTGCTTGGCCGGAATTGGGGAATCAGCCCCAAGGTCACCCACTGGTTATACACCACAGTCATCCGACCGATTATCACATACGGCTCACTGGTCTGGTGGCCCAGGACAGACCGGTGCACAGCCCAAAAAGATCTCGAAAAACTACAGCGGTTTGCTTGCGTCGCAATCACTGGTAGTATGAGAACTGCACCCACCGCCGCCCTACAGGCAATGCTGGGACTGCCACCTCTGCACCTCATCGTGCGGGAGGAAGCGGCCCTGGCCACCTTTAGGCTCCATTTAACAGGAACCCTATGCAACGACTCCAGAGTTAAGCACATACGCATTAAGGAGGATGCGATCAAACGTGAGCCAATGATGGCATCACCCTGCGACAAAGCCCCGAAAACACACCACTTTCAAAGGCACTACAATATAACACTTACAGAAGAACAGTGTGACTATTCAGGCCCAAAAGAGATGAGAGTTTACACCGACGGATCAAAGACCGACTCAGGTACCGGAGTCGGAGTTTTCTCACATGACCTCAACATAAATATATCCAGACCGCTGGGAATGTTCAACACCGTCTATCAGGCGGAGTGTGTGGGCATCATACAAGCGGTCCACGCCCTAGAAGCCAGGAGGGTTACGGACACCCACATACGCATACTCTCCGACAGCGCCTCAGTTCTCCAATCCTTACGGAAGAAATATACTACCTCGAAGCTAACACTAGAATGTCACGATGCACTAGAACAAATAACGGTATCTAGCCGCAACACAGTGACACTGCAATGGATAAAAGGACACAGCGGATCGCTAGGTAACGACGCGGCTGACGAACTTGCTAGACGTGGATCCAGCACGGCAGTCTGCGGACCCGAGCCTATCGTACCCATCCCCTTCAACCAAATACGCAGGTGGCTGCAGAAGTTCACCCACACACAAGCGGAACGCTGGTGGACCTCGACACCAGGTTGCAGGCAGTCAAAGGAGGCTATGCCATCTTTGGACAGCAGGCTGACCAGGCGTTTGCTACGCCTGGACAGGAACGGCCTGCGCCTGGTGACGGGGACCATCACGGGACACTGTTCGCTAAACAAGCACTTCCACACAATAGGCATAACGGACAGTCCTCTGTGCAGGGCGTGCATGGAGGCTGAGGAGACCGTTGCGCACGTGCTCTTCGAATGTACGGGCGTCACCCAGATTAGAACAGAAACCCTCGGGTCACCCAGATCATACACAGACGTTCTAAACAGACCAGGAGACCTAATCAGCTTCTGGAGGGAGGTGGGCTGGTTGGAATAACCACCGAACGGCCGCTATGGCCCACGCACAATGGTCCACCTGACGGACTAAGTGCGGAAACCAAACCCCCTAACATAGAACATAGAACATAGATGTTGATGCTGTAACGGCTAGGGCTTTGCAGGTTAACCGTTAGGTAGGTTATTAGGGCAATAAATGGAAATAGGAGGTGATACAATGTTGATGCTGTAACGGCTAGGGCTTTGCAGGTTAACCGTTAGGTAGGTTATTAGGGCAATAAATGGAAATAGGAGGTGATACAATGTTGATGCTGTAACGGCAAGGGCTTTGCAGGTTAACTGTTAGGTAGGTTATTAGGGCAATAAATGGAAATAGGAGGTGATACAATGTTGATGCTATAACGGCTAGGGCTTTGCAGGTTAACCGTTAGGTAGGTTATTAGGGCAATAAATGAAAATGAGAGGTGATACAATGATGATGCTGTAATAGCTAGGGCTTTGCAGGTTAACCGTTAGGTAGGTTATTAGGGCAATAAATGGAAATAGGAGGTGATACAATGTTGATGCTGTAACGGCTAGGGCTTTGCAGGTTAACCGTTAGGTAGGTTATTAGGGCAATAAATGGAAATAGGAGGTGATACAATGTTGATGCTGTAACGGCTAGGGCTTTGCAGGTTAACCGTTAGGTAGGTTATTAGGGCAATAAATGAAAATGAGAGGTGATACAATGATGATGCTGTAATAGCTAGGGTTTTGCAAGTTAACCGTTAAGTAGGTTAGTGACTCATCTCACAAAATCCATACTAATATTAAGTAACTGTCTGTCTGTCTGTCTGTATGTTACCTTTCACGGCTAAACCACTAACGGATTTCGATAAAATTTGGCAAGGAGATATATGGCATCCTGGAGAAGGACAAAGGATACGTTTTGTTTCAAAAATAATCCTAATAGGGGTGATATAGGGGATGAAAGATTGTATGGGAAATCCAGCATTTCTTAAGTTATGGATATGAAAAATTCAAATTTATGCTTTTAGTAGGAAATAGAGAATTACGCATTTCAGCGTTTTTGTAAAATCATCCCCCAAAGGAGTAAAATAGGGGATGATTTTAAAATTCACATGTAATATTGATATTTTTGTCTCTTCTTTTCAAGAGACTTAAAGGATTGGAAATATAGTCACAGTCCATATCTTAAATTAATATTTAGTATTTATTTCATTAAAATCAGCCCACTTGGTCAAAAGTTATTACAATATAAAGTCATAAACTAACCTTTCTAACATATAGGTATTATGGGTTCAATGGCGGCACTAGTATTAATTTGCATTAATTTGCAATAGCTACTGGTATTACAAATTAATGTTAATAATAATTAACCAACAAATTTTAGTTTTACCTAACAGTGATCAAAGGATTTATTTTTTACAAATTTAACTTGGTCTCACGTTCCTCATTAATCAATCCTAAAGAATACAATAGTCACGTGAGCGAAGCCGCGGAAACAGCTTATAACCACATTTTACCTAATAATTAAATGACGCAGCAAGTCTACAAATACATATAGTACCTGTATTTTTATTAATTATAAACATTCTCGAATAGTTCATGCTTTGAGTTCATCTTATGATATAAAAGCCTCTGCGAAAGAGGAGAAGTAAGTTAGATTTTAGAGTTCAGATTTTCTTTTGTCCGGAACCTTAAAAGACATAAACGGTTACAAAATTTCAAAACACTGGTACACTGTGAAAATTATGATATTCCACAAAGTATCTGTCAAACATTGAAAGTCTCCTAGAAAGCCGAGCTTCTTAGGTTCTACTTTTCATTTCAGTAAGTGGTGCTGTGTGGTTCTATTCTAACGGTAATTTCGGCCACACTTTCACCTGGCATTTAGCCCAACTGGCGCACTTTTTCGCGACTCCTCACATCACAGGCAGACTTCACAGGAAGAGGAGGGCTCTTCCTGTGATGTGGGCGGTTTGGTAGTGGTCGTGGTCATTGTGGTAGTCGTCGTTGCGGTCGTCGTTGTGGTCGTTATGGTGGTCGACGTGGTGGTCGTCGTGGGCGCGTTTTTATCTACCGGATACCAGGTGCTCGACGTTAGGTCATCCTCTCCTCTAAGCAATTTCTCCGGAGTTGTCATGTATATTTTGACCTGATTCAGCATCTGTGCACTTAATTTCAACTGCGGTGCGCCGGTTATTGTTTCTGGGGACGGGGAAGAAATCAGGTGTTCAAATAAATCCGCATAGTCATCACCAAGGCTTTCCTTCGCATCATCATGTTTGAACACTGGCTGTGGTGGTTTTGTTTTATATTTTGAATCCACTGGGCTGTAGATATCACGCATAGGTACCACATGGCGCACTCGAAACTCAGTGCAATTCACGAAGCACAATATATCAAGTATAACAGCGGAGTGCACGAAAATGTTCCACATAACGTTTACGGCAGCAACCATTGAGCATAATTATTTTCAATGCATATTTATGATTGGATTTTAATCAGAATGTTGTGTTTTGGTACAAAAATTACCGAATGTTTTTATTACATTATCGTCTGTAGCACATGGGCGAGTAAGTACATTTCGATTAAGAAACGGCTCGATTTTGAAGTGCAAGTTTTTTTATGATACTGTTATTGAATTATATTATTACAATATTTATACGCAGGTATAGCATAGCGAAGCAGAGTGTCGGGGACCAAGATACATCGAACCTCTAAACCACCAGTACGACAGTATATAAAAAAAAAAAAAATGTTTATTTCATCAACTTATACGTTTTACATAATATGTGTGTGGAAGCACCTTTTAAGCAACAATATGCTTGTGTTAGGTGGTTCCGCTCTTCCAGTTTGCAATAACTAAGTATAAATGCTGTGAGATAAACAAAGGTAATCTAAAATAATCTAAAATAAGCATGCAGTGGACGATGGGCGAAATAACAACGCACGCGGTGTAATAAGTGTGAGGTGTGTCTGCGTGTGTATGTGTGATTGTGTAGGTATATGTGCGTGAGTGTGTGTGAGGATGTCAGGGATGTGTGTGAGTCATTTGTGCTTTGTCTGTTTTGGGGTCAGCCCTACGACTATGTCTTGGGGTCGGAAGACACTGTAACCAGTATCTTCCACTGACTGTAGAAGTCCCTAGTGATCAGTCACGTAGCAGTTTGTAATATTGACTCGACTTCTGCGTAGCTTTTGGTTGCTAACCACTGTGTGAGGGTCTTTCGACAGTCACGGTAACTCATTGGGTAAATGCCTAATTCTTTGTTTAGAAACTTATAAATGTGGGTCGACTGTCTATTATATTGTCTAGCAGCAAATTTGGTGTTAACAGGTGTAGGTGGAGCTACTCTATTTTTCCTCCTAGCCACTGTCTTGGAAGGGACGAAGGAAAGTGACTTGTGCTTTTTCAGGGCTATCTGAAGGATGTAAACATGACTTTAAGAAGGGCCCTTTGTGCTCTTTCAAGTTCTAGAAATTTGGTCTTGGTCGCTCCACCCCAGACTGGTAGACAATACATTAGGATAGATTGACCCAGAGAGACGTAAATTTGGTCAATCAGTTTTTTTGTCGCAACGTGCCATAGTGTTTTAAATGTCCAGATCAATTTCCGAACTCTATTCATTATAAGCTCTACGTGGAGGTGCTATGATAGTCTTTGGTCCAACATTACTCCCAAGTATTTGGTGTGAGTTACTTTATTTATTGTTAGACAAGAGCAATCAGGGCAAGAAGGGTTGAGGCAGTTATGGATTTTCGCAGTTCCGGAAATCCTGTGGCGGCTGGGTACGATTGGACATGGTAAAGCAAATGAAATTTGTCTTTGAAATGTTCAACGTTAGAAGATGATGGTCTAGCCAAGCAGCAATCAAAGTCAAGGCATGCTCAGCGGTTCGGCCGACGCTGTCCCAGGTTTCACCTGAGAAGACAATAGCAGTATCGTCAGCGTATGAGAAAAATTGAGCACCGTCGATCTTCATACTGCAGAGGTTATTAATGTAAATGAGGAACAGCGTTGGCCCGAGCACACTACCCTGCCCGACCCCGTATGTGACAGATACCTCAGAACTGATAGCTTCCCCTATCTTCACCACATACCTGCGCTCACTCAGATAATTTTTGAATAGTTTGAGGGGGGTCCCTCTGACACCAATGGCTTCCAGTCTGTGTAGAAGCGTGGGGACGGAGACTGTGTCGAAGGCTTTTTTGAGGTCGAGGAAAACAGCCAAGCACTTGCCACCACCGTCTACCTTGGTGGTGACAGTGGAGGCAAGCGCCAGGACTGCATCCTGGCGCTTGCCTCCACTGTCACCACCATATAGTTTTTAGGGTTTTGTACACAAAGGGTGAAAGGGACCCTCTATTATACCTGCGCTGTGAGTCTTTCTGTATGTCTGTCACAGGACTGTATCTTTTAAACAGTAGTTGAAATTATCACAGAATACGTTCTACCATAGCCTCTATCAGTAAAAAAGAATGGAAATATAGAAACAATAAAAATTAATATAATTATATGTCGCTTAACGGGTGACTGAGATGTGAAACATCGGGTCTTCTTCACGATCCGGCATAGTTTAGGTAGGTGTAGGCACTGTAGTGAGTACTCGAACCAAAATATAATTCGAATTTAAAATAGAAATAGAAAATAGTTTATTGTCCAGGTGATACAGTAAGCAGGTTTACAAGTTAATACCAAATTGAGACGACATGAGTAGCTTAAAATATTACCTATAGCTATGTTACAAAATATCATTTGCCAGTGAACCCCAAACTAGACAGTTAGTCTGTATCTTGGGGCTCGGGGTACGAATTCCACAGTGGAGACTCGAGAGGTGATTTCAGGTGTTGTATTATATATCTGGTGTGTTTGTGTACGTGTGGTGTGAGAAAAATAATAAAACTAAATAACTTCAATAAACTAATGAACGAAATAAACACGTGCATCAGAAGCAAACACGTGCGTTGGTACTGAGCGTTTGCCAAGACCGTCCGAGCTCGACTGTCCACTGTAGACTGTCGCAACACTCGGTCTCTCCGCCAGTCGTCGCTGCATATCTTCCACTGATGATCGTGTCCAAGGATAGGGATCGCTTGCGTTTCCGATCACAATGATTATTCGTTTACGAATCAAATTGTTAGATGGCGTTGTACACACAGCTACACATTAATCTATACATTTCCAGTATAAGCTGAGCTCACATTGTACGCAAATCCTATACAATGCGAGATCAGCCTAAACTGGAAATGTATTGCTTGATGTGTAGCCGTATACACAGTGTACTGTGGCGCCATCCATTCACGACATATTATGTGTTTAAGACAAAAACACTAGTAAACAAAACTTTTATTTGTGATATAATTACAACATAATGTAAATCGGAATTGTGGGAAGAATAACTTTAATTATTACAGAGCACAGTTTGAATAATATCACAATCAAAATAATAACAAAACAATAACAATAATAGAACTAAGTGATTAAAAATAAGTAAAGAAAAAATAAGATGTTTTCCTTACAATCCTTCAACTCGACGATCAGAAACAAAGTGTGCTTTGAGTTTAAGGACAATTTATTGAATTGGTGCAGTGTCAAAAAAAAACAGAACGCCGTTGTCCTAACTTCGCTTTTAATCTTTCATATAATTATCGTGATGTCACACTTGGGATTGATTATTTTGACAAAAAGTTCTTCGCTCTTTAACAATAAATATATCGCGATACGATTCCGAGACTAGGACACATATTGAGATGAGTCACGTGTGTGGAAATGGAATGTCTGTAAAGATTTCACTTTGGAAGCGTCGCCACACTCATATGCGGCACATCATTCAGACGACATATATGGGCCTGGGTGGTACGGATCGGTTCGATACTGATCATGCCGAGTTATTTTACGTTGAGTCGTCTCAGGATGCTTCTCAACCAAGTTGATAGGCGCCGATCGGTTTATCCGGTGGTTCAAAATATTATGTTGATAAAGTTCCGTGTCGGGCGCTCGTGGGTTCTTAATTCTCCAAATGCGGTATTCAGCAAGCATGGAACTACAACTTATGTTGATAAAACTCCAGCAACATCTCGTGCCGTCTCATGTTTCATAAGTAAGAATGATTCCACGCTAAAAAGCCTCGCTCCGTTAGCACTAGTAGTCTTTTCTTCACAACTCCACTCAGGAAAGCGAACCGGACCGCATGCAGGGCCGCATCGTTTTTGGCAGTCTCGATGGCATGGCATTTGAATTGTGGTATTTTGGCACCTGCTCCATGGCTTGTCGCAATTATACAGGCTGAAATTTAATTCATTGGCAATATTTTAACCACGTATTCTAACCATGATACTACTTCATTTAAGCCAACAATATCGAATATTAATATGGTCAAATTATTCATTTTAAAAATGTGATATAACTTGATATTTACTTTTAAAGATCAAAATTAATAAACAAGATAAAAAAAAAAAAAAAAAATGATAATTAAACTTAAATCATTTTAAATATCAAGATTCCTTTGACGCGTAGTAAATTTACTACGCGTTATTATTACTTACGCTCAGCGTACGAGCTCTCATTCATTAGATATGTCCTTCAAAAGAAATCGCCCCACCCTCGCCCCACTCATGCGCTTGGGCGCGCGCCGGCCGTGTCGCTCCAGTCACGAGTTTATTTGGACAAGTGAATTACGTGTAATTTGCGAAAAATTATTGGATTGCAGTGAACCATAGCTAACATGCCTCGACCACGTAGTGCAGTGTACACGAACCAGCAATACCTGGATATGGTTTGCCGCGAACTCGTTTCATGTTTCACCGCCGCTACCCCGATGCACCGATTTCATCACGAAACCGAATCATGAGACCAACGCAAAAACTACTGGATTTTGCATCGTTCCCCGTACCACCGCATGCTCAATCGCGTGGTAGAGCGCCGGTGCACCCGAGAACCCTATACCGGCAAATAAAGCGGTACTTCCAGAGGAATCCACAGGCCAGCACTAGACAGGCAACACGACATTTTCACGTCAGCCAGTTTTTTGTCTGGAAGCTGTTAAACGCCTCTGGAATGTACTCTTACCATTTCCAAAAAGTGCAGGAGTTGGCGTTGGCTGACTACACGCCCAGAACGATTGTAAATTCGGTGAACGTTGGATTGATCGCAGCGGTGAGGTGAAAAGACTAGTTTACGAGCATGAGAATAAACGAAAAGATTATAACAACGTTTGACACAGTTAAATCGCGTACTTTTGTGTTGCAAAATGTGAAGGTGAATCATAGGCGCCGTGCTGAGCTGTGTGTACAGAGAGGAGGTGAACATTTCGAGCACCTCTTAAAGTATACGTAGGTAAGTACCTAGGTACTAAGTTTAATTTAAACGTTGCTATACTAGGTTTCAAACACAAATCTCACACACACAAACAGCCAGACTCAACAATTAATAATTATCCGCATGTTATTAGACAACATTTAAATACGCCAAAATTATGTTAAAAGTTTAAAATTAACTACTTGATATTGTTATTTCTGTGCCGTAGTTACGATTTTAAATTAATGTGATTAAAATTTAAAACTACAATACAACGTAATACTTCTAGTAAATTCAATTCAAATAAAAAGTGCTCCCAAGTCCCAATCAGCTGTTTCGCCAAAGTTCGCGCGAGTGTTTAGGTACTTTACTAAACATCTACACACACACGCGCGCGCCGCCCCGGTGCTCATAGCTCACTCAAAGGAACTGCCGCCGCGCGCCGCCGTACGAATTCAATTGAGATATTATTGGGATAATAATTTTTCCACACTTTAACCGACTTTAATGCAGACAAAAAATGCTGTCTACTAAAAAAATAAGTAATTTTTAAAGATCATTACATTGTATGTAATTTGAAACTCAATAACTTTTGTTTTGAACATTAACACCAAAGTTTAAATCACTTCCAATTATTTTCCAATACTTCTTCATTCTTTTTTAAAACATTATTTACGCTAGTATTGTTGGTACAATAATTCAAATAATTCAAAGTGGATGTATTAAGTAAATAATTCAAATCTCATTTCATCTTTCTGTGCGGGAATCGAATTTGCGACACGTAACGCAGTAGCCTATCGCTCAGTCACTGCGCCAACGGTACCGACTATTACAACTTATTATTATGTGAGTTTTGCTTTCTGCATTTCATTGATTTATGCGCCGAAGGGGCGGTCCCCCATTTTAAACTTGTTTTCATAAGAGTGATAGTGTGCTTCGTGATTTTCAGTCAAGTTTTTAGCTATCTTCGGAACTTCTTAGTGTGTGTGTCCTGTTAAGTGTTTTAATCTGCGTCAAGGACCTAACATAAGCAATTACTCTTTAGTTCCGTAGAAAAGTCGAAGCTGCTACATGCAAATCGCTGGGCGCCGCGCCCGCCGTCGACAACGTGTACCGCCGTCCCGCGCAAATAATTGAATGGCGCGCGTGCGACGGTGATGGTGTGTGGAGGGGCGGAGGGGGGGACGAGGCACTCACCTATTATTGATTTTATAGCGCGCTATCACCATTTGATACTTTTGATTTTTTTGTTCATTTTGAGAAATCTCTTGGTTATAATTTTTTAACACTTTACCAGTATTAGTTATTATTCGTTCCTCAATTAGATTCTTGGACTCAAATATTGCCAATGAATTCAAAGCCACCCTGTACATATATTGGACAGGACTGAAGGTAAATGATTGATAATTACTATATAATAAAGAATCCGCCACATTATGTTTCATTACTACCACAATGACCGTATAAATAATCAAACTTGTATTCAGATTGTTTTGATTTTGTATGAACATTATTTCATTCTTAATAGGTAATACGGGCTGGTATCCGCTACTTCACGTCAAAGCGGGCATTTTGCGTACGGGTGAAAATCGCTGATTCGATCCACCCCAGCTCCTCGAAGAAGGCCAGCAATGCCTTGGTTTTACGTATGGTACCTGGGTTACCAAAGTACTTTTCCCTGTATGTGACGACCATTGGGCAGTTTAGCAGCACATGAGCTGCTATCTCGGCGTCCTCCATGCAGGCCCTACACAGCGGATTGTCCGTGACTCCTATGACAAAGAGGTGTTTATTAAATGACCCACGGCCAGTTTTAGCTGCTGTAACTGTACGCAGCTGTTGTTTTGTTAGTCGGAGAACCTGTTTCGTGAGGCGGCCATTGATATTAGGGAGTGCCTCCTTAGCCTGCCAGCACTCTCCTTGGTCCAACCATAGTTTGTGATGTTGGTCCCTGGTTCGTTTCCACACCAAAGTGCGTAGGTACCCGAAGGGCAGCGGCGCGACGGGTTGGGGCAGCACTGGTGCCATGCTCGACCTGCAAGTTCGTCAGCTGCATCGTTGCCCAGCAAACCGCTGTATCCTTTGATCCACTGAATTGTTATACACACATAAAAAAAGTCTAAGCAACACGCAACATTTACAAAAACTGCATGTTATTGTGTGTATTGATACATTATTTTTTTCTCAACAAAGTAGGTTGGTATACAATCTTTTTGCTCTCGAAAACATACTTGCTAAAAGCAATACTGGCTGATTTTAAAAATAGAAACTTTTCGATTGTGTTTTGTTTTCATTAAAAATAAAAGCTTTTTTTTTCCCGATTTCATGTGTTTTCTTTGCTTGATAAATTTGGTATTTATCTCACTTTTATAATTTTGAGAAATGCAGTTTTTGAAAAGATTGAGTGGTGAGTAATTTTTTATGTCATGGAGCAACGCCATTTGACTGCTGATGAAATGCAAAGAGCTGTAGAAATGCTACTATGAAATCAGTCCCAGGTATCTCGGCATTTTGGTCAAACTCAAACTCAAACTCAAAGCATTTATTTCAATTAAACCATTTACAGGCACTTTTGAATTGTCAAGGGGTCAGTCAGTCAGAAATATGAAGCTAGTTGCCCATTCCAAAGCGTAGGTTCCTATGGAGAAGAACGGGCAAGAAACTCCACGGACACTCTTTTAAATCATGATGTTGTTACAAAAAATAGGAACGTGATTTGTCATCTTTGGCAGCGTTACGTTTATACAGGGGACTCTGCTGAGCAGCACCCAGGACGTGGAAGAAGTATAAGTGCTCGACAGGACCGATACATACAACTGACTGCAAGACGTTAGCCGATGTTAACCGCTCGGGAGATATGTTCACTACAATGTTAGCTACAATTCTCAAGAGGTGTTATTGTTAGCCACCAAACCGTGAGAAATAGGCTGCATGAATACGGCCTACGAACACGACGCTCAATTAGGTGCCCACCACCTATACGCCACGAGAATCGCGCCCGTCGAAATTAATGGTGTAGGGAACACTTGACATGGACCCAGGAGTAATGGGCAAAAATTGTATTTTGCGATGAGTCCTGGTTTGGATTTAGGCCTGATACGAGAAGGGTAAGAGTGTATCGTCGTTCCGGAAATGCTGAACGTTGGAGACACGTCCAGGAAGTGCACTCTTACAGTGCCTCCACAGTGATGGTATGGGCGAGTATTATGAAGAACAGACGAACTGAGCTCGTTTTTGTAGATGGCAATATGAATGCTGAAAGTTACGTTGAAGATGTCCTCGGGCCTTATGTTCACCCATTTGCACAAAGCCTTGGCTCAGATTTCACGCTGATGCATGACAATGCGCGTTCGCACACTGTTCGGAGGACCAGAGAGTACTTGGCAATGGAAAACATCCGGATATTGCCGCAGCCCGCATAATCGCCAGACCTCAATCCCATCGAGCACGCTTGGGACATGCTCCAGAGACGTGTTCTAGAGAACCTGGACGGAGTGTCCAGGTTGATAACCCAAGAACTGAAAGACTTATTAAAATTCCATTGGGAGCGATTGCCGCAGGATCAGATAAGCAAATAAATTCAATGAAAAATCGTTTGTTTCAAGTTTTAAACAACAGAGGCGGTCACACTTTGTTGTTTGGTCACAATTACCAAATAATTAAAAATCGTTATTTACTTTTGTAAAACATGAAAAGTTTAATTTCGTTTTAACTTTATTTTATACTGCGTATGTTACGGTACACATATTGTTAATTATTGCGATTAAATGAACAATTGAATGAAGGATTATGTTACTTTAGTCACTATTGCATCAAAAAATGCTTAGTTATTATTTATAAAAGAAATAAAAATATATTACAATAATATAAATCGTTCAAAAGTTCAAAACCGTACATGTTAGCTTAGACTTTTTTGATGTGTGTATTATTGAGGCTAGCCACCTAGTTAAGGCGCTGGTGGCACTCGCATATCAGCCCAGAGTCAACTGTGTGACTGTTTAACGCTTGCAGAACAGCCATGCTGTCTGAGAATATTCGTATCGAGTGGTTAAAGAAAAGAAAGAAAGAATGATGTGTATTTGGACACAGTTCGTGAAACACAAAATACAAACAATAATAGTGTGTGCCTCATGGCTGCGCTAAAA
This sequence comes from Xanthia icteritia, assembly GCA_949128155.2. Lineage (NCBI taxonomy): Eukaryota > Metazoa > Arthropoda > Insecta > Lepidoptera > Noctuidae > Xanthia > Xanthia icteritia. Next base: position 23,166,233 of record OX421935.2, read on the forward strand.
AGGTTCTTAAATTCCCTGGCCGTGATGGCTGAAGCGGCAAGTCAAAGTCAAAGTCAAATAATTTATTTCAATTAGGCACAAAAAAGGCACTTTTGAACGTCGAGAGAAACATCACCCATGCATTCGACCTGGAACACTGTGTGAACTCTCAATGGTGTAGCTCTGCGGGGCGCAAACCCTCGCATAGGCTCTATTCAGAGCTGTTCTTACCTTGCCGAGCTTGCGCTCCAGATCAGTGCCCCAACAGGGTTGTTTTCCCGTTGTGTTGCGCGGCGTGGTAGTTTGGTAGCTTTCTATGATTGACTTAGTAAAATAGTTTACTTGTACATAAATCTGTGTTGTGTCCACAAAATGTCGACGGGTTGTTTAATGTCACAAGCTTACATTCAAGGTTGCGTGTGTAGGTGTCTCGCTCGATCTGTGTGATATTCAACGTTTTTATATTCTATAGGCTTTATACTTTCGATTGGTATTAAAGGAGAAGGCGACTTCTGGGCCCAGCAGTTAACTAGTTGAAATGTGTATTAAAAAATGGATCGCTGTGTAAATTGTTTGATTGCGACTGGTCGCATTAACTCTATTGGCAGAAGAGTTTTGGAAGATGAGGCGATTTTAGCAGTTATTCGTCGGTGGCATGCATCTCAGCCTGTAAGTTTTTACCCATTGTAGGTAAAGAAGAAGAAGAAGAAAGAGAGTGAGTGTTAAAGACGGAACGTTGTTTACTTTGCTCCTCAGATTTTAAATGTAAAAAGTGGTAAAAAGTGAATATTGTGGCCATATGATGCTATTGACTCAAAGCCAGTGAAGTGACCTACTGAACGGTGTATTTTTTATAGTAATTGGCATATGCAATCTAAAGTTATAACAAAAATAAACCCGTGGAAAAAAACTCAAAATTCAAAAATTGTGATAACGAACTATAACCGTGACCTACGACAACCCGCAGCGCACTCGATACCTCCCGCGCTAACCGCTACCGTCTCCGTCGTCGCCTGCGCAATACTCTTAACCCAGCGCATAGCGATCAAATATTTCGACTCAACTGGTAAAGTCTCGTTGGCGGAGCGGTGTATATAGCTGCCGCACTGCACGCGCAGTTACGGGTTCGCATCCTAGTGGAAATGACTTATGCGGATTTCTCTTTATGATTTTACTTTTTGCATTTTTTTAAGCATACATTTTTATATATTTGGCAAATACTACACAAAAATATAATGGATTTCAATAATATATCAATAATGGACTCAACACCTAATAATACAAGCAAGAATGTAACAATGCGACCTAAGCGATTACATAGAGCGAAATCAATAGAATCTCTATGTTCATCATCACTCAACTCGTCAGCAACGGAACCACACACACGAAGCTTAGATTTATCTACTGGTCAGGACGTAGATTTACTAGAAAAAATGAAGGCCGAAAATCAATTATTATCAGAGCAGTTACAGGTGGCTAATAATGAAATCGAAAACCTTCACTTAGAATTGAATCAATTAAAAAACCTTGTTAGTCAGCAAACTCGACAAATAAACTCCCTAAAAAACATATGTACTACACCCCCGACCCAAAATATTAAGAATCAGATACAGTCTAAAAGGCGAAAATCAAGACGAATGCTAATTGACAATTCTAGATTCATGGAAATTAAAAACGTCGAAACTCAAGATATGAACCAAGAGATGCATGATCCTGTACTGGATATTACTGAGATTTCAGCTGACCAAACATACACTCCAGAGGTATGTGACTATAATAATGACAGGAAGGGTACGGACAACTTAAATAAAATTCACATATTTGGATGTGAACAATGCCGAGGACTATCTAGTCAGCTTATAAATTCACGACTAGGAAAAAAACACCGAAAATATTCTATTATTGGATTAATAAAACCTGGGGCTAGAGCCAAAGACATATTAAAACCAATTCAAGAACATCATTCTCAAATTCAAGAAGATGACCGAGTTATATTATCTATAGGAGAACACGATGTAAATCCCACACACGTGATGGCAGAAATCTCAGCTGCTTTAAAACTTCTTGAAGATCGACAGGTTTTTGTAACAAGTATTATAAGCAGTAAATATTTAAATGAAAAAATATTGAATAATATGCTAAAATTAGTTTGTAAAGAATTCAAAAACTGTCAATTTATAGACTTGAGTATAGGAAATGGGTACGATAGGGACAATATTATCACATACTTTGATTATTATGACAAGGATGAGCATAATGAACTTTGTAAACAAATAAATTTGGGAATTGACTTTATTGACTACAAGCAAAAATATTTGACATATAATAATAGAACTCCCAAAGATGTACATACTACGTGGCCAGTAACTATCCCCACCGAGAAAATCAAAAACAAAATAAGTTTTCCAAAGAAAGGTACCATACCCTATTATTTTCAATTGCAAACTCAACATGATAAACACACCAGTACTGAAGTAAATTTGAGAATATCATCGGAAAACAAACCAAAAATTGGTACAATCCCGTATTATTTTGTAAAAAGTACTAAAACCGTGCCAGTAGAAAAATGCGAGTCAAATATTGATGACTTTTTTCGTTCACAAAAAAAATAATACATCGTTTTTTCATATTTTGCATCAGAATATAGCGGGATTAATGTGCAAAAAAGATATTCTTGAATTGACTCTCACAAATTTACAGGTAACAAAAATCATCCCACATGTACTATGTTTCAGTGAAACATTTTTTTCCTAAAAATGTTTCACTGAAACATAGTACAAAATGATATAAAAAATGCCAAAATAACTGGATACAACTTAGCATCAACATACTGTAGGGAAAAAAGGCGAGGCGGTACTTGCGTATACATTCAGAAAGGTATATTGTACAAAGAAATAAATATTTTACAAAACTTTGCTCGTGAAACGATCTTCGAATGCTGTGGAATAGAGGTGCCAAGTTTAAAAATTGTGATAATATGTATTTATCGTACACCTCAATCAAATGTTGAGTTATTTTTAAAGCATTTTGATACGCTGTTATATAAATTATTATTTAACAGCAAATACAACACACCTAAAATTGTTCTTGCAGGTGATATTAATATTAACACGCTCAAAGTATGTAAAGCTGTCAAAAATTTAAAGGACATCATACATAACTATATAATCTGACAATGCATATTAATGAGCCAACAAGACACCTCAATCAAATGTTGAGTTATTTTTAAAGCATTTTGATACGCTGTTATATAAATTATTATTTAACAGCAAATACAACACACCTAAAATTGTTCTTGCAGGTGATATTAATATTAACACGCTCAAAGTATGTAAAGCTGTCAAAAATTTAAAGGACATCATACATAACTATATAATCTGACAATGCATATTAATGAGCCAACAAGACTAAATACCTGCATAGATCATATAATTAGTAACGTTAAAAAAGCGTCTAGTAAAATATTGAAACTAGGACTTTCCGACCACGACACAGCACAGATGTTAGACGTGACAATAAAAACCAAAATTTTTCAGTCTTCGAAGTATTATATAACAAAGAGAGACTTCTGTCAGGATAATATTCGAAAATTTCGGGAAAGTCTAGACAAGTTAACTTTTGACAGTGTTTACAAACAGCCTAACCTGAACTCAGCCTTTAATATCTTTCATGACGATTTGTGCTTATTTTTTGAATTATGTTTCCCAAGAATTAGGAAAATGATTACCACAAAGTATAGGGATATAAAATGGATTACTAAGGGGCTACGACTCAGCTGTAAAACCAAGCGACATTTAAGATTTAAATTTTACGCTAAGCGAACAAAAGAAAATAAAGCTAAGTACCACAACTATTCAAACTTATTGCGTCGCTGTATATCAAAGTCGCAAAAAATCACTAATGACAATTTTATTGAAAAATCTAAGAATGTATGTAAAGCTGCGTGGAAAGTCATTAATGATGATATGGGATATAATGCCACTCAAGAGTTCATAAATGAAATAAAAACTGACAATGGTATGGTAACCAATCCTTATGACATAGCAAATCATTTCAATAATTACCTAATACAACTATCGAACAGTGATAATGATAACATACAAAATACAAATAAAAACCGTACAAACAATACCATATTTCTTACACCGATAGAAGACATTGAAATTGTAAATATTATTATGTCCTTAAACAATACAAGTTCTGTCGGTTATGATGGTATTACAACCGATATTTTAAAAAAATGTGTCGATAGTATTGTCCCCGTGCTCGGATACCTGATAAATGTATCCTTCCAGGAAGGAAATTTCCCTAGCCGGTTAAAGAAGTCAGTAGTCAAGCCATTGCATAAAAAAGGAGAGAAAACAGAAATGGGTAACTACAGACCCATAACTTTAATCCCTATCATGTCTAAAATATTTGAAAAGGCTATGCATAAAAGATTATCTTCGTATTTGAATAAGTACAAATTAATTAAGAATGAACAGTATGGCTTCCAAAAGGGAAAATCAACTACACTTGCTGCATTCGATTTAGTACACAATATCCTAGTAAACATTGACAAGAAAAAGCAGACAATAGTAATATTTTTTGACATGTCAAAAGCATTTGACTTCGTTTCTCATGATCTGCTTCTACAAAAGCTGGAGAACTATGGTATCAGAGGCCCAGCGTTACAATGGTTAGAACAATACTTGAGTAATCGCGAACAATGTGTAGAAATACCTTGTGAACATAATACAGCGGTAAAACAAGAGAGGTCTGAGTATCTTGTTAACAGTTACGGCGTTCCGCAGGGAAGTATCCTCGGACCCCTCCTTTTTCTTATATATATTAATGATTTACCTGACATTCTTACTAAAAAATGTATATTATTTGCAGATGACATCTCAATAATATTAGCATATGACAGTATAATTAATAATAACTTTGACATTGATATAAACAATACAATTGATTTAGTTATAGAGTGGTTAGTAAGGAACAATTTACAAGTAAATATCAATAAGACGACTTTTGTACAATTCCAAACCCGTGGATCAAAAATTGTTCCAAGGCATATTTCATATGACGGTATAAAAATAAATGAATCTACCAGTGTAAGATTTCTAGGGTTCACCATGGACAATTACCTAGACTGGAAAGGACACGTTGACGGAGTCTGCAAGAGAGTTAACACTTTCGTATATGTCCTAAACAGACTAAGAACTACGTCTAACCAAAGTACGGTATTGTTGGCATACCATGGCCATGTAGCTTCCGTGCTACGATACGGGTTAATACTATGGGGAAACTCAACAGACTCCCAGCGGGCGTTTCTCTCCCAAAAACGATGCATAAGAGCAATTGTTGGTATTCCTCCTTATGAGTCATGTAAACCTCACTTTAATAAACTCAAGATATTACCCCTGCCGAGTATGTACATTTTTGAAGTTTGTGTGTTCGTAAAGTCCAATCCTAATCTATTTGTAAGAGCTCGTGATATTTATACACGGGATAATGTCTACCCTCGTAACTCCAGACATGGTCAGCGACTAGTGTTAGATTTTGCACCAAAGACTGCGGTGTTCAAAAAAAATTGCTCAGCTATGTGCGTTAAAATTTATAATAGGTTACAAACAGACATTCAAAATCTCCCCCTACCAAAATTTAAGAAAAAGCTTAAAGAGCTACTGCTTAAAAAAATGATTTACTCGGTAAATGAATGGCTACAGGAATAAGGAAAATATTCTATATATAAATATTTTAAATAATGTGTGTTGTGTATTATTAATTCAACGTAGAAATGACTGAGTTTTATTGGCATTTGACAATGTATTTTACCAGGCACATAATTATTTTATTGACATTATATAAGACTATGAATTTCGGAGACACGTATTGGCTAAGACCACGGGCTAAGACTAACCATTATTTATATTTCTTTATTCCTTTTTTACTTTTAAGAAAACGATTCACATGCCATACCACAGGCTAAATAGAATTATAAGACCAAATAATGTAACATGGAAACCACCGATTGTATTTACTCTATTTATACGTGAATAAATGAATTTGAATTTAAAAGAACTGTAGGCTGCTGTGCCACTGTAATGTGCATAATATGGTATCTCAGTTGGGCAAGATACCAAGAAAATATCGTACCCCCTGCACAATTCTTAGACGATATTCTCCTAATTATTGAAGATGAATAATACATATTTTAGTCATATATTAGTGTTTTATTTTATATCCTCCTGTCCCTTTTTTAGTTTTTAAAAGCTAGGTGCCTACTGCTTCTAAGTGCAGGATATTGGATGAAGAAACTTGTCTTCGACTGTAGCGACTGTCCGGGGCGCGAGAGAGCCAAACGTGTCAGATCTTTGACTCTTTACACACGCTCCATGCATAAAACCATAACACAACCAAATCCATTCAAAAGTAGTTCGTAAAAAACATAAAAACTGCAATGTTATAATATAACCTCACTTTTACTATATTTCATATAACTTGATTCCTGGATAGCCAAATTTCACCAAATTTTCAGTGAGGCCTTGTTATTATATTCTTTTACAAATAAGGCTAGTTTGATTCAGTTAACACCTGGGCCCAGTACGTCGATTCTGTAAAATTCAAACAACAACTCGCATCTCACTTCGCTATTCACTCTCACTTCGCATAAGGTTCAAAATTACCTTGATTTTGCATTCTGTAAGCATCACCCAGTCACTTGCGAAGTGAAGTGAGTTCCGAAGCGACCAATATTGTACTAGTGACTGCCACACTCAACAAAATGTTAGTCGAGTTTTATCGATTCCAGTTTTTTGACACAATCGTTATGTTTTTGGCACAGAATTTTAGCTAATATAATGTTTAAATTAAAATTTCTTATTTTAAGGAATTTGAGGCAGCTAATAATAAGTAAAAATACAGAAAACTCTAAATTTGTGCCATGAATATAATCTATGCATCCCTTACGAAAAAAAATTAATGTCAGATTGACAATGTTTTGATAGTACGTTGCGTTGTTTTGCTTGTGTTTCATGTCTTTGATTTGATCGTTCAGTGCCGAATGACTGTGAAATAATCATGAAGTAAGTTTATATTTGTGGTTGTGAAGTTTAAAAATGATATTAATTAAAATAGTATTTATTTTGTTTTCTAATCCAACAATAATGTTCCAGTCCAAATGAGACACGTTCTTCTCACCCATCGTCGGCTCAGGATGAAACTCTGGTAGAGTTTATGGAAAGAAACCCGGCATGGCGAAGGGTTTTTTGAGAACTAAAAATGCCAGAGAGCGAAGTCGACGCCAGTGGGACGAACTAGCCGTGCGCCTAAATAAAATAGGTAGCACAATCAAAAAATGCAAACAGTGGACCAAGTTTAGCATCGCTTTTTTTTACTATACTCGTACGTTATTTAGAACCATTTAACATTCCTCAAAGCAAACCACTTAAAATGTGCGACGAATCTTGGTTTGAAGTGTGTTCCTTGATTTCATAAATTGTATCATAATTGTTAATTTTACTCAATCAATGACTATTAATCGGTACAGTCCTAGCGGCACCCAGAGGGGTCGGTTACTCCGCGCAACCGTTAGGGACCGGTGGCACCTCCCGCCATCGCGCGCTGGCTCCCGAAGGCGCCACCTGTAGCCTTCGGGAGCCGCGCAACGGTTGCGCGCGGTAACCGGCCCCTCCGGGTGCCGCTACGACTAAACCGGTATAAGAACAGCACTATAACTCATAATTTCGTCTATAATTGCACAGAAAAAACCTTAGGTTTCCCCAAAGAGTTCACCAAAACGCAGCCAGGCTACGGACGCTAGTAAATCTACATCGGCTCCATGTAGGGCCTGGAAGTAGCGACTGTGAAGCTCCTTACTCTGCCACACCTCCCTGCCATCGTTAGTGTCAAGCACTACAGGCTTGCGCCAGTTCTCTTTGGCCAAGGAGAGCGGGGTAAGACCCTTATCCACCGCGACCACAGTCGACCACAGTCCACCCTGAGACTGCATATCTCGCGATTGTGGAGGGATTTCGCGTTTAAAAAGCCTCGTTCTCCACACTTTCGCGGGATTGACAGTCTCATTACCTATGACCGTGGGTGATGCATTTGATGTGCAGTCAGCAGCGTACGGACCCTCCTATCCAGGGCATCGAGTTCGGTCTGTGTCAATTTGAGTCGTGAGTCTGTGTCACGCCGAAAGAGTACATCAAAACCGGCATGACCCAACCGTTGAAGGCGCGCACCTTGTTTCATAAAAATAACTATCAAAACTTAATTTTTCAAACGAATAACAACGAATAGCTGCTATTTAAGATTTTTTATTTACGCATCATAGTAATCGGTGTTCTTTTTTCAGCATCACGTCACACGTCTTCAGTTGAAATAAAGAAAATACATTTATTTGCGGTAAATATGACGCAAAGAAAAAAACACGAGAATAACAAATTAGGGGAAAATGTGTCACATCCACGCAAAACGGCCATCGCTCAGCATAATGCTGCGACCCTATGCAAGACAGAGCCCCAGCGCTGGTTTTCAGCTGCTCCTCCACCATCTCAACGGCGAAAGGAATTCTCCACCACTACTGAGAGACTCCTGAGGGTGGAAGAACAGCAGCTGGAGATACAATAACTAAATGCACAAATTCTACAGTGCTTTCTGGAGAGGAGTGCGGAAAGAAAAAGGGCCATGGATGAAAGGAGTGCAGAGAGAGATAGAATCTTAGCTGAAGCTGTGGCTGCAGGGGGGAAAGGGCTGCAAGCATTGGCAGAGGTTATGAATAGAGATAGGGTGTAGTAATATAAGTTAATATAATATATATTGTAAATATGTGAGAACTAAGTATCTATCACATAATTGATTTATCTGTCATTGCTTCATTTATAATTCTTTTTACCTTTTGTGGTAGACTAATTTTATTCTAGGTACAACGTCTTCACATAATATAATGAATGTATACAAAACAATTTAAAAAAGTAACGGTGGAGTTTCTTGCCCTTTTTTCTGCATACGAACACTCCTTTTGGAAGGGGCGACTAGAATCAATTCTATTTTATTGTTATTTTTGACGTTCAAAATTGCCTTAAATGTGCCTATTTGAAATAAATTATTTAACTTTGAATAAATAAAACACTTTTAAACAGATACCTTAGCGGTTTTATTGAAAGTCCATCGGTGATTAGTTTGGATTTGGTTTGATTACATACATTTCCCGATATGCTAAAAATAGAAATCTATTGAATCTACCACCATTTCACAAATTGGGATTCTTCTCCAAGAAAGAAATGGCGAAAGTAAACTTAGAAAGGGTTGTTGACCTCCGTCTTTTATATTTATCTATTTACAAAAACAACTAACTACCATTAGATTTGATCCTGCAGTGTGTATTTTAGGGTGGGGCTTTAACTTGTGAATTTATCACTTTTAACGAATACTAGCGCAGTTTTATTGAAAGTCCATTGGTCATTTGTTTGGATTTGGTTTAATTTGACACTGCAGACTTATAATAATTGACTATGTCTGGATGATAATTAGGTATCTATTATGAAATAGATACATGTTCTTTACCATGAGGTTCACGTTCAGAGTGAGTTCATACTCACTCTGAACGTGAAACATGTAGCTAACATGAACATAGGTGCGATTTGGAGCCGCTGACGTATCTCAACAGCGGTAAGGTAGCGGTTTCTTAGAATTTTCAGGACAATAAATTGGTGGTCCCGGGCCGATGTGCATCTAACTCCTCCGCTGCCTGGTCTGAAACTCAAAAAAAACTCAAACTCAAAGCATTTATTTCAATTAAACCATTTACAGGCACTTTTGAAATGTCAAGAAGTCGGTCAGTCAGAAATATGAAGCTAGTTGCCCATTCCAAAGCGTAGTAGGTACCTATGGAGAAGAACGGGCAAGAAACTCCACGGACACTCTTTTAAATCAAATTTTTTTTTTTTTAAATATTGGTTACATCATTAACGTTGAAATTATACATGTGAGAACAATGTAGAAAGACGTGCACGTTAAAAGCGTCCGTAATAAAAATATAAAAAACAAAGAACAATTCAAAAATTAAAATAAGCCGTGGCAGCTAAGAGATGACCAGTCTCTACTGACGGCGCCCGTTCACGAACATGACGCATGGATTAGCACCATTCAGCTCAACCATTTTGAAGGGAGCTAAATGATCCAACACACGCGCCACCGCCAGCGAAACATTAGAGTGAGCATAACATAATCTCAGCCGCCAGGGCACATTCAAGTCAATGAAAGACATACCCAGTACCTAAATGGTAGCTTTACAGTCGGTACATAGTACTCACACATGTGCTATGCAATTATACAATGCTAAGACATTGAATTTATACAATGCAAAGATAGTTTTTAAAATCTTCAGCAGCTCGGTACGGTATTTTCAAATGCTAATCAATTAGTTTATGCTTGTGGAGCAGGACCAGCAATGAGCCAAGCATTTTTATCAATTATGTAATCCCCCAACTTATAATATGCCTGCCTACATAGTGTGCGTTTTATACAAGATTTGAATTTCGTCTCATTCAGTTGAAGTACCTATGTGGGGAGGAATTTTATTGTAACATTTTAAACAGTACCCCATGAAAGATGAGTCTACTTTAGCCAGTCTGAAACCTGGTTGAACTAATAAATCCCTATTTCTTGTACAATAATTATGTCTATCACCTCTTTTACTAAAAATATGTAAATTTTTTCTTACGTACATGATGTTTTCATAGATATATTGACAAGGTACCGTCATGATGTTAATGTCCTTAAACAGTTCGCTTAGAGAATCGCGCCTACGGAGATAATATATGGCTCTGATAGCTCTTTTCTGCAGAATAAAAATAGACTCGATGTCTGCAGCCCGTCCCCACAGCAGAATACCATAAGACGCGGTATCTACATCAGTTAATTGACGGATTTTTCTGACAGCATAATTATGCTGCTGAACTTAGCCGTCCTGCAAGAGATGTTAAATGAGGACCCCATTGTAGCCTTGAGTCGAGCGTGATCCCTAGGAAAACAGTTTTATTGACAAATTCTAGTTTCTCGTGATTCAATACTATCTCACAATTACTACTTTTAACATTTGGTAAAGAAAATTTTATGCACTTAGTTTTTTTTCCATTTAATACTAAATTATTAGCAGTGAACCAATTTTGGACCTGCAGTAGGGCGTTATTTACGTCGTCAAAATTTGTAGCACGTCTATCTACCTTAAAAATTAAGGAAGTATCGTCAGCAAATAACACCATTTGTGGTTGATTTTTTTAATAAATGGAGTAGATCGTTAATATACACTAAAAAGAGGAATGGACCCAAAATCGAGCCTTGTGGCACACCCATTTTTACTTTTAAACCTGGTGAATTGATACCGTTTATTTGAACTTGCTGTTGTCTATCATTTAAATAAGATTTTACTAAATTGAGCGCAAGTTTTCCAAGTCCGTAATGTTCAAGTTTCAAGAGTAAGGTTTCGTGATCGACGCAATCAAATGCCTTGGAGAGGTCACAAAAAAATCCTATTGCGTCTTGGGCCTCTTCCCACGCGTTAAAAATGTGTCTTAATAAGGTTACACCGGCGTCGGTCGTACAACGTCCTTTGGTGAAACCATACTGTTGATCGTGGAGGATTTTATTTGTGTTGAAATGATTGAGCATTTGATTAAGCATTACCTTTTCAAACACCTTGCTGAAAACCGGCAACACGGATACGGGTCTATAATTATTGGTGTCTTTACTGTCCCCGGATTTGAAAAGTGGTATTACCTTGCTGTATTTCATTAAATCCGGGAAGACTCCTTGATCCACACACAAATTAAATATTAAGGCTAAATAAGGCGCTACGGTCTCAATTATGGAGGTACAGATTTTAATGGACATTCCCCAAAGATCTTCGGTCAATTTGATCTTGATTTTCTTAAAAGCTTTTATTACTATTATGGGGTTAATATGCTTAAAGTTAAATTCAATCGGGCATGCTGAAACATTCGCCCTTACTAAATCAAAAGAGAGCGAGGGCGAGGAATTTAAGGTTTCAGTAGTTTTAAGTGGGACACTGGTAAAGAAATTTACAAATTCTTGAGCAACTTCTTTGCTATCGCAAATGAGACCACCACATGACGTCTTCAGGGTGTACTCCGAATTATGCTTTTTGTTCCTGTTCGTTTCATTATTGATAATTTTCCAAACCGTCTGTATTTTATTGTCTGCTGATTTAACCTTGTTGCTAATGTATAAGGCTTTAGCTGTCTTACAAGTGTTCTTAAAAGTTCTAGAGTAAGAAGCAACATATTTATTAAAAGTTTCCGTGTTAATATAAGGCTTAAGGCCATACAGCTCGTAAAGTCTATCCCTACTTTTCCTGAGTCCTTTAGTTGCCCAGTCACTAAATAAAAACTTAGGGCTGATAGTCTTAGTGTTCTTCTTAAAAGAATTATCGAACTCGGTTTGGACTAACGAAAAGAATTCTTTATACAAAATATTAACATTGTTCATTGTAAAGTCCTGATTACTTAACTTACAAACTAAAGTGCTATTATATTTATTTAAATTAACAGATGTTATTGGTCTGTATTGTATCTGCACTTTTTGTATTGGAATGTTGGACTCAAAAGTTATGGTTTGACCACTGTGATCAGATGGGAGATAATTAACTATTGCTTTATCTAAATAGTCGCAGCAACAAAACACATTATCAATACATGTAGCAGTAGTCGTAGTTATTCGGGTTGGTTCTTCAAACACATTTGACAAATTGAATGATTTGAACAGATTTAGAAATCTACTGGTATTTGAATTATTTTCTAAAATATTAATGTTAAAGTCACCACAGATAATTACTGATTTATTACCAGTTGCAAGTTTTGCCAAAACATCTTCCATTACTGACTCAAATATAGAGTAGTTTTGATAATTAGGGGGTCTGTAAACGCACACTATGACATGCTTATCTAGCTCAACACAAGACAGTTCAATGCTATGTTCAACCGATAGTTCAACTATGTCATTACGGGTTTTTGATTTAATACAACTTTTAATTAAGATTAGTGAACCACCATGCAGCATCGATTTTCGGTTATAGCAACTAACCACACTATAATTCTCATAGTTCGAGTTTGTTCTCTGCGAGAGTAGTGGCCTGTCTCCTGGTATCATTTCGTGGCATACTGCATTGACTAACGTGGTACGTTAAGCACCACAGCAACTTCGCGCTGTGTAAAGCCTTGGTCGATTAAGGCTACGGCCTGTGCAACCTGTGCTGGTGTTAGTGGCATTTTTTGTATTATAAAGCACCTTTAGTGTTTGAATGAAAAGCACGAAAACACAATAACTGAATAACTTAACCGTAAACTTTCACAACACACAAATTCAAACTTGCAATTTAGTCGCTCAAGAAACCCGATTCAACTAAGAATTAAAAGTTACGCTACAGTGCACTCAAATATAATGAATTACCATCTTCAACTAAGGGTAAACATTTTTTGACTTAGCTTCATAAGAAACAACCGTTAGAAACCATCGAGATATAAGTACTAACGTACAGTACTTATATCTCGATGTTAGAAACACTTAAAGCTATCGCAAGTATTTGCGAGATAAGCGGTTGGCCAAGATTTCGTGCGGCTGAGTAGTTATTGTACTAATTTTTAACACTGTGACATAAACATATTATTTTAACACTATTTATATAGGATTTCATCTATTTTCACTCGTAAAATAGATGCTTTTTATTTGACACTTTGAATCGGGTTCGAGTGCGAAGTGAACGTCGAAGTGAAGGCGGAATTACCTTACTGAATGCCACTTCTTACGTCATCTCATACTTTATCGGTCAAAATCTCACGTCAATGTAGTTCAACTCGCTAACACGCTCGCAATGGTAGCGCTAGTGTAAATTCGAATTCACAACCGAGTTTTTAGAATGCCAATCAAGAAACTCACAGCGGATTCAGATTCGAACTTTAGATCGAGGTCTTACAGAATCACACTGCGGTAGCTTTTGATTTATTCTGAGCGGTATTTATGAACTGGTTATTTTGTGTTTTTTTGTGTTAAGTTGATAATTTTCCTGTAAATTTTGGTGTCATTTTTAAGGACTAATTTATTTTTGAATCTCAAGTTAATCGATATGTCCAAAGTAACTGCCTTTGCTTGTTACTACATGTTTTTATTCCGCGTGATATCCATTTTGTTTTCTTGCTATTTTTAATGGTTATAATTTTCTCTGGAAAACATAATCTATTATATAAGTATGAAATCTTCCATGAAATTGTCAAAACGTTCATTCGCATCCTTAGCTTCATATACTCGCATAAAAGATACAGAGCCGAGATGTCTTTTAAAAGTAATTAAATTTTCCATACATGTGTCCTGCTTTTTTGTTTTCCAATATTTTAAATTGCAAGTTTTATTTATTGGTACTTTAAGTATTTGAGATGTATGATCCAAAAGGATCAGATCTACAACTTCAGGTTTACATTCTTTCCGATTGTTATGAGCAAAATTGTCAATACAGGTTTGACTTTTTAACCTAGTGGGAGTACAAAGCACTAGTTTTAAATTATTGTACTTCATAAGAAAGTATTCAAGTTCTAGTGAAATTTTGTTTCTTTTCAAAACATCAATATTGAAATCTCCATACAAGACGATTTTCTTATTTGAAGATAGATAGATTTTATTTAAAATATAACCCAATTTATCATAAAACATTTCGTAGTTATATTTTGGGAAATAAATACAAATAATAACAATTTTATAAGCTATTATTTCTACAGCGCAGCATTCAAAGATGCCTGAAATTGATTATTGTGCTATGTCCGATATTTCTGCAAACTGCAATCCTACTCTTACGAAAACACCTGTTCCTCCTCTCTTTGTGTTTCTAGAAAAAAAGCAGCTGGACAAAAATTCGGAATGTGCAATAAATTCTCATAACCTGTTTGTATGAAATGTTCTGTAACACAAAGAACATCTTTTCAAAAATTCAAAATTCAAATTTCAAAATATTTTATTTCACATAAACCTATAAGGGCACTTATGAAACGTCAGAAGCTAGATGCACGGTTCCAATTGGTCGTTTCCTATGGAGAAGAGCCGGCAAGAAACTCCATGGTTACTCTTTTAAAAATAAATGGTATTTACAATGCTTTCAAATTACAGAGTTAATAGGTATGAGAGGACAGTGTAGGCCTATCAACAAGTACCAGGTACTTAGCAAGATAGAAAATGGTCGATAGATCTACAGTCTGTTAAGCCTACAACGTTCTCACATTCACAAATTCTAAAAGAAAAGAATCTATATAAAAGCAAAATCAAATAATAAAAATAAAAAGCTATTTAAACCAAATGACATAATTGCCACTACAGCTGTATGTAACAATACTTATTTGTTATAAAAATATATATATATATATATAATATTTTAGGTATATAATGTCAAATAACGAAGAGATTATGTCAAGGTAGTATGTAAAAGAAAAAAGGTAAAATAAAATAAAATAATCATCGTAATTTGGGAGCCGTTAATAGATATTTACATAGTTATGCCGTTAATGAGGTACCAGGGAAGCCACATGTGCAGAAGGAATTATTGCCAAACTTCCTTGTCTTCAACGTAGTCTTTAATCTTATAATATGCTTTTTTGATAAGGACACGTTTGATGTGGGTTTTGAACTTTCCATCGCTAAGTTCTGTAATCGTCTTTGGCAACTTGTTATAAAATCGAATACTGTTTATTACAAATGACTTACTAGTTTTAGTTAATCTAAATTTGGGTATCACAATTTCATGTTTACTACGTGTATTTATATTATGGAAATCGCTTCTTATTTTGAAAAGTCCCAAGTTTTTGCGAACATACAAAATACTTTCTAAGATATAAAGAGAAGGCTGCGTTAGTATATCAATTTCTTTGAATTTATTTCTAAGGGACTCGCGGGGACCCATTTTATAGATAGAGCGAATTGCCCTCTTTTGTAAAATAAAAATTGAATCTACGTCAGCTGCCGATCCCCACAGCAGAACGCCATAAGACATAATACTGTGGAAATAAGCAAAGTATACTAACCTAGCTGTGGCTACATCAGTCAACTGCCTTATTTTTCTTACAGCGTATGCAGCTGAACTTAATCTACCTGAAAGAGCTCTAATGTGGGCGCCCCATTGCAATCTCGAATCTAAAGTAATTCCTAGAAATACAGTTTCCATCTATTATAGTTTCCTTTTTAATTAATTCTATTAACTTTACGGTCAGTGTATCAGATTTATTAATTAGACCAGCTATGTTTTGGTGTAAGATGTTAAGGTAGTTAACGAAAAAATTAAGTATTTGACTGTTGTGAATTATGAGAAAAAATAATTTGAGGGTGGCAGTTCACTTCTGAGTGCGTAGCATTCAGTTGCATATGCTAAGAATCAGGTCTTGTAAATCTGATAAAACTATGTTTAAACCACTGTAAGTGTCATAGTCATAAGATAAATTCAGATTGGAGTCAAGTAAATGTAAATAAGGTTATTGAATGTTTCTACGCGGCTGTTATACATTATGTTAGCATCTATCATATATTTAAACGTAGGTAAACAAATGATAAAATTAGTATGACTCAATTCTATTAAATTTTCTCTAACAAACATGACTAATTCCAAATAGTTGTTTGTTTTCCGAAAGTCTTCCTCTCCAATGTAAATAACACAATAGTCTGAGTGCGTAAAGTTTTGCACCTTTCCTTCAATTTTGTGATGAATTTGCGCAATCCGCATGTAGGTTTTCTATAATGACAGATTTCATATTTACGTAAACTAGTTCTTTCGGCAATTGTATATAACCTGTTAGATGTTTCGCTGCTGATCAGGCATATTTTGTGTTTTATGGAAGGTTGTTCAACAGTTGATGCGGCTCGTATGTTTTGAGTTGAGTAATGAGCTTACGTTGCTGCTTTTAGTTATGTTTGTGTTCGTAGTTGTCGAGTGGTCTTTTTCAATGGTCTGAATAATTTGTGTTTGTTTCGTCTTCGTACTTTTTTTAGGCGTCATTAATGTTCTCTTCGCTTTATTTTTTCCTGGACTCTTAACATTTTTTTTATACATGTTATTTCTTTTATTATATTCTCCATTTACTTTCTTTAAATAACTGTTTTCCAGTGATAACAATTCAATTTCTTTATGCGCACTAGTAAGCTGAGATGTTAGTCTGACGATCTCATCTTTTAATATTTTTGATTGTGGAACGTCTTCGTCTTCGGATAAGTCAGGTAAACTACTCGTCGTACAGTGTGTTTGAGATATAATGTCGATATTAGGTACGCAACTGTACGGGCGGGTAGTTGTGCCTCCAGGTCAGACAGAACGTGATTACATTGTTGAAATTGATGATCGTATTGTGACAGTGGCATGTATTAATTATTTCATATGAGTATTTTTTCTTTACGGCCAATAGATGTCTATAAACGCAATTTTAATTTAGACCTTTCTATAAATTTGCTCTGACAACATTATTTAGAGGTTGGTAACAAATATCTGGGTTCTTGAATGTGAATTCTGATGGCGTTGCGTTGTCGTCATGCAGTTTCAAATAAAAAACGATTTCTTTTTCGTCAAATTTAGGAAACCTTTTTTAGCTAAGTATGTGCAGAATGTTATTGTGATCTCTGTCTGAACTATTGAATCAGCATGTCATAATCTGTCAAAGTATTAGTACGTAAACAAACCTACGAACGTCCAGTTTCCTAAATATGAAAGTCATTGGGGTAAACTATTTTCACTATTATATTAGTTGTTAGTGCACTTCAACTATTGATAACACTGCGACAGTTAGTTTATATGTCCAGTTTCACTCTGATGTGCATTACACAGTCCATACTTAAATTTATCTGTTTCTATTATTATAATAACAGGAGCAAATTCAATGTTATGTTTACTTGCTAGCGCCACCTAGCGGAGCTATCGGTGTCGGGCACCAACCAAGTCTAAGACAACCAACTTGTCTTTCATAAAAGCACTGAAAAATTCTGAAAAAAGGTAACAAATTTTATAAAGGTCACAAGAAATATCATTTTTATAAAACATACATGCCATGCATTACATGTCATAATTACTGTGTATGTGTGTCAGATAAATAAAAAAATAGCATAGTATTATTATCTGTCAGATAAGTAGATAAAACGGATATTGGTGCCGATTCTCTTGTACACCGAACTAAACTAACTAAACTATCACTAAAATTCCTTACTTTTTTCTATGAGAATCTTAACGCTATTCTGCAATAAAAAGTCTCTAAACTTAAAAATTATTTTGACACAACTAAATCGAATTTGACAATCGCGACTCCACGTGGCACACACTTGTTTGTACCCTACCCCGTGAATTTTTTAGAGCCGGAGGTGCGCAGGGGGGGCAGCCTGGCGTGTTTTATATGGAATTTTTCATGTTTTGCATGGAAAATAAAAAAAAATATTACCTACGTGTTGATAATTAGGGGTATAAAGGTTTCATAAGGGGGGTCGAAATTTTCATTATTTTTGCGATAGGACACACCATTTTTGAGTTATAAGCAAAAGAAAAGAAAAAAAATATATATACAGTACTGTTTTTGCATCTGAAGTCGAGGTGTTCGTGTGAATTTTAGTTCATGACAACTAATAGTACTCCACACCATATTTTATCGCGATTAAAAATGGTCAGATTTAGGTAGACAATTAAAATTTTAGGTGAAAAACGTCAAATTCAGAATAGCAAAATTGTCATTTTCACTAAATTAAAATCTCAGTGCCATCTTAGTGCTGTCAAACTAAAATATAGTTAAGTTGTGTCACTTTAGTCTATTTCAGAATGAGAAATCATCGTTTGACAGGAATAAATTAAATTTTAGTGATTTTTAGTCTAGTTTAGAGGCATTTGTGACAAGAGAATCGGCACCATTGTCCGTTAGTGGAGGCCGTAAACATGAAAACAATAATAATTATCATGCTACTCAAAATAATTGTACCTGCCTAACTTACACATTGTCGATGCAGATGATTAAAATGTTTAATTGTGTTTTTCAAATAGGAAATTCTCATCATTAACTGAAAAATTCCCAGTTTGCTGGTTGGGCTAGGCTCTTCTCCCATGCCCGGTTGATGACAATAGGCACAGACTCCATTACGTGGATCTTAAACATAACTGGCGAAATGAATGTGCAATTGTGCACACTGCCTGTCTATTCGGGGAATACGGGCGTGATGTTTCGTTCCTCGCGCTCGCCAGGCCTAGGAGCGCCTGTATCCCTCAGCATCAGCATTGTATCAAGAGACGTTGTTATTGAGTTCCCTTTATCTGGGCTGCTCATGGCTATTACCGCGCCCGTCTCGCCGTTGACAAGGGTAAATCCCCTTTCTTCATATTCCCACGCACGTTTCGTACGCCTGACGGTTTTTATGTCCATCCGTTACAATAAATATAATATAACGGTGTGCATGTCGAATATGGACAATGTTTACAAGTTTTAAATAGAAATATACTCGTAGTGACGCAGGTTCAGCAAAGTTTTACTATACACAAATCTTAAAATACACATCGTCGCTTTCCTTTTTATTATAATTATGCTTTTCTGTAATACTTTATGTGTTATAATAAAATTAAATAATAAATAATAAAAAAAAACCGTATTAATGTTAAAAAACTTATTTTATCTGAAAAAATAATGCATTTATTATACTTGACGATATACATACAAAAATACAAGAAAAGAATTGTAACTTAATAACTAATAAACTTACATATTTACATTTTATAGTAAAAATAAAGTAAATACCTAATTATTACTTATCTACAAATACAGAAATGGACAAAAAATATATTATTTACATTTTAATAGTTTTTTTTTTTTTACTTTTAGTTAATATAAGTCTGAAATCACCAACCCATCTTGAGCAAGCGTGGTGATCAGTGCTCGTGCCTTCTCTGTATGAGTAAAATTGTAAATATAATAATATCACGATGTAACATTTAGTTTTTGTTTCATTGCAATCGTCTCATCCAATAAAAATATAATTTAAATTTTTCAAAGTGAAACCCATACCACCAACAAGCGCTACGTTCCAGGTGGCAAGGGGTAACGAAGAATTGGAGCATCGTATGCTGCCTCAAATATACGTCGCGCTTAGTCGTGTCAGAAGTTTGGAAGGCATAGTTTTATCAGATTTGGACGCCAACAAATTATTAAAGCGACCACACGGCGACAGATCATTGACGGAAATAACAAGGCTACGAAATCTGTCTTCTGGCAATTAAGGCCACACATAACATACTACTCAAGTAGCGCAATTTGGTGCCGGGATATTACCATTAAAATCATTTATAGCCAGAGTACATCTCATGGCAATTCCAATAAGCCCAAACACGACTAGGATACATTGTTTTATGACGGAGTTCCGGTGCCGTTCTTCCGGCTTCATCTTCAGATCAGTTGGATGGTCATCAAAATTATTTATTTGAATGTGCTTCATAGTCGCTTAACTATCATAATCGAGTTTTTTTTTTCTTTTTATTTATTACGGACTTTCGAGATATCTTATCGCCACCCGTAAAATACTTATCAGTGAGTAGTTCCGGTGGCCATCTGTGGTCTTCTTCATCAGTTCTATTTCACCAAATGATACTTTCTGAATGCAAATTCTTAACTTGGTGCTGAAAATACTAAAATCGCTATATAATATTTGACGAGTTACCTCAATTTCTCACGGATTCCATCATCACGACTGAATTTTGATAAAAATTGGATCAATCGGAAAGTATATCCTTTCAAATAAAAAATAAAAATTCAAAATCGGTTCATTACGTGATTAATGAACCGATTTTGAATTTTCATTTTTTAACAGAGGTAACATATATCAAGAAACAAAAAAAACAAACAACTAAATTGATAACCTCCTCCTTTTAGGGGAGTTGGTTAAAAAATAATGAAAAATGAAGCAATGACAGATAAATTAACTATAGATAAATGCATGGTGCTCACATATTTACAAACATTGTAAAATTAAACGATATTCCTAACATTTTAACAAGTAATACTACTACTACAGAATGTAAAATGGAAAGCCTGTGTAGAGAGAGAGATACAAAATAGAATCCAGGCAGCCCGGCTGAAATGGATATCGTTGTCTGGCATCTTATGCGACTCCCGTATGTCGATTAAAGTCAAAGGCAACGTATACAAAAGGGTAGTTCTATGTTCTCTATGTTATGGGGTTTTGTTTCCGCACTTAGTCCGCCAAGTGGACTATTGTACGTGGGCCATAGCAGCCGTTTGGTAGTTATTCCAACCAGCCCACCTCCCTCCAGAAGATAATTAGGTCTCCTTGTCTGTTTAGAACATCTGTGTATGATCTGGGTGACCCGAGGGTTTCTGTTCTAATCTGGGTGACACTCGTGCATTCAAAGAGCACGTGCGCAACGTTCTCCTCAGCCTCCATGCACGTCTTGCACAGAGGACTGTCCTCTATGCATATTGAGTGGAAGTATTTGTTTAGGGAGCAGTGTCCCATGATGTTCCCCGTCACCAGGCGCAAGCCGTTCCTGTCCAGGCGTAATCACCGCCTGGTCAGCCTGCTATCCAAGAATGGCATAGCTTCCTTTGACTATCTGCAGCCCGGTTTGTGGGGGTGAATTCCTGCAGCCACTTGCGTATTTGGTTGAAGGGGATGGGAATGACAGGCTCGGGTCCACAGACTGCCGTGCTGGATCCTCGTCTAGCAAGTTCGTCAGCTGTGTCGTTACCTAACGATCCGCTGTGTCCTTTTATCCATTGCAGTGTCACCGTGTTGCGGCTAGATACCGTTATTTGTTCTAGTGCATTGTGACATTCTAGTGTTAGCTTCGAGTTAGTATATTTTTTCCGTAAGGATTGGAGAACTGAGGCGCTGTCGGAGAGTATACGTATGTGGCTGTGCGTAACTCTCCTGGCTTCTAGGGCGTGGACCGCTTGTAACTCTGGAGTCGTTGCATAGATTTCCTGATAAATGGAGCCTAAAGGTAGCCAGGGTCGCCTCCTCCTGCACGATGAGGTGCAGAGGTGGCAGTCCCAGCATTACCTGTAGGGCAGCGGTGGGTGTAGTTGTCATTCTGCTAGTGATAGCGACGCAAGCAAACCGTTGCAGTTCTTCGAGGTCTTTTTGTGCTGTGCTTAGGTCTGTCCTGGGCCACCAGACCAGCCGTATGTGATAATTGGTCGGATTACTGTGGTGTATAACCAGTGGGTGACTTTGGGGGTGATCCTCCAATTCCGGCCAAGCAGTCGCTTGCACTGCCACAGGGATATGCTGGCTTTTGTAATGATATAGTTCGTGTGTTTTGCCCAGTTCAGTTGTTTGTCCCAAAAGATGCCCAGGTATTTGGTTTCAGTTGAGAGGCTTAGGGTTGTTCCAAATAATCGTGGTAATTGTAATGTCGTCAGTTCCCTCTTCTTCGTGAAGAAAATAATTTCAGGTTTTATCGGGTTCACTGAGAGTAGGTGCTTGTTGCACCATACCTCTACTATTTTCTTTTTTTCTACGCATGAGGTTGCATAGTGTTTTCGTGGGTCCCGTTAATTATTATGGTTATGTCATCGGCGTAGCCTACGAATATTTTTAAGGAACACTTTAGAGTGCAGTCCGCGTTGCCTCAGGAGCAAGGTGCGACAGAGGTAAGACTGTCTGACTCGGAGGCTCCCCGGGGTTTAAGCAAGTAGTGACTAGTTTATCAAAAGGGAAGTCTCCGGGGCTTGACGGATTAGGTGTTGAGTACTTGCTGTACGCTACCGCATATTTGGGCGGAGGGTGGGTGTTTTGGGGGACTGTCTTATGTAATTTTGACGTTCGAAAAGTGCTGATTCTCAGCCTAGTTTGAATAAATAACTTTTGAATTTTGAATAAATGGAAATAGGAGGTGATACAATGTTGATGCTGTAACGGCTAGGGCTTTGCAGGTTAACCGTTAGGTAGGTTATTAGGGCAATAAATGGAAATAGGAGGTGATACCCCAATTACTTAAAAATCAACCGAAGATGGTGTTATTTGCAGATGACACATCATTGATCTTTAAAATCAATCGACGGTCACAAAATCTTGACGACGTGAATAGCTCTATTCTTCAGGTCCAACATTGGTTTACGGTAAATAATTTGGTACTAAATAAAAAAAAAACCAAATGTATTAGATTTAAATTACCTAATGTTAGAAGTAGCGAATGTGACATCATATTGAACGGAGAAAAACTGGAATTTATTAATCAAACTGTTTTCCTGGGAATCACATTAGACGAGAAATTACAATGGGGACCTCACATAACATCTCTTGCGGGGCGGCTAAGCTCAGCCGCTTATGCTGTTAGAAAGATAAGACAGTTAACAGACGTAGAAACCGCGCGATTGGTCTATTTTAGTTACTTCCACAGTATTATGTCGTATGGCATTTTACTGTGGGGTCGGGCTGCTGACATTGAATCCATCTTTATTTTGCAAAAGAGAGCTGTCAGAGCCATTTATAATCTACGTCACCGTGAATCTCTCAGGGAACTATTTAAAAGGATTAATATTATGACGGTACCTTGCCAGTTCATTTATGAAAATATTATGTATGTTAGAAAAAATCGACATCTTTTTAATAAAATAAGTGATAGACATCATTTTAATACTAGAAATAAAGATAAAATAGATCAACCATTTTTCAGATTACCTAAAGTACATACATCTTTTATGGGGTACTGTGTTAAATGCTACAACAAAATACCTTGTGACATATTACAATTAAATAAAATCAAATTTAAAACTCATTAAAAGTACACTTTGCAAACAAGCATTGTTCACGCGCGAACGTATGGTGCCACGGCAGACGACAGCGGGGACGGAAGGCGCGCGGGACGGGGACGCGGCGCGCTCGCGCCACCGGCCGGCCGCCCGCCACGCCAGTGTCCGTTAGATCCTCGTAAGCGAATCGGGTACATATTTTATTTTGTCTGTGCAACCAACCGATGCAGTACCATTTATTATAACATCATTTTTTATACAGTCCACTTTAGTTTAATTGAAGAGCAACACATCACCCCAAAACATTGGTCCTTCCACCGGTAAAGAAAAATCGTCGTACCGAGAGAAAAAACTGCAAAAAGTCGGCGGCGCAGACTTCGACCCGAGCCACGTGCGCCTATCTATTGTGCCGTGGCATCGCTGTCGATGAGCGAAGATTTAAAAAACGAGTCACCATCACCAGCAGATTACACGTGCGCCGATCTATCGTGCCGTGGCATCGCTGTTTACGAGTGAAGATTTCCAGTGGATCACACGTGCGCCTACCTACTGTGCCGTGGCATCGCTGTTTTCGTGAAGAAAATATTCTGAAGAATTGGGAGTGGATTATTTGGACAGGGACGAGGGCGTGTTGTGAGTTCGTTCCAATTTTTCCTTTATTCCACACTTCTGTGCGTTTATTGCATTAGTCTTTTCAATCCAATTCAAGTTTTCATTTTCATTCCCTTTATTTGAGTTGGCTCAAGCTAATCACTTCGCATGTACCTAATCTCATTTCGCGTTGCTAGCGGAGTGGCGATCGCATTGACGCCATTTTGATGCATACAATTTTTTCACGAAATTGTTATATATTGTGCTTATTTTAACGAATATTGCATGCGGGACAGATAACGGCTAACTATTATGCACGTAATTAGCTGTTAGACCGCATTACCTGAGTGTGTGTGCGTGTGCGCTTATTCATTGCCCACTTGCGTTCTTATAATAATAAGTGCTTAAAATTTCATTGTTCGTCTTTCCCTATTGCAAGATGGCTGACAAACTAATTAAAAAACGCAGTTCGATGAAGGCTAAGCTTACCAATTTCACTAATTATCTCAACAATTTGGAAAATAGTGATCGATTGTCTGACTTGCAAATACTCGATCTAGAAAGTCGGTTTAGCAAATTTGAACATTTGTATGACGAGTTTAATGCATTACAGAACGAGATTGAGCTGTTGTCGGACAATCCCGACGATGCCTACGCGGATCGCTTTAAGTTTGAAGAAAGTTACCACAACTTGGTTGCCACGGCGCGGAAAGTTATTTCTGCTGAGCAAGAACAACGACAGCAGGACAAGACTTCTGCAGGTTCCGTATCAGGCTCCGAGGTGACAGGTGGGACAAAGAACAACTTTATACGTTTGCCTAAAATTGATTTACCTCGTTTTGATGGCAGCTATCAGTGTTGGCTGGAATATAGGGACATCTTTCTATCCTTGATCCACAACAATAACAACATTGATAACATAAATAAATTTCATTACCTACGAGCTTCCCTGAAGGGACAAGCCGCTGAAATTATCAAAAATATAGATTTTAGAAATGACAACTATGGATTAGCTTGGGACTTACTGTGTGAGCGGTATGATAATAGCCGCTTGTTAATAAACAATCATGTCAAGGCTCTATTTAACGCAGAGCCTATTACCAATGAATCCAGTGCTGCTTTACGCCGCCTTGTTGATATTACAAATAAAAACATACGAGCATTAACATTGTTGAATGAGCCTACACGTGATACTCTCATTATCTACTTAATGACATTAAAATTAGATAGTACTACCAGTAGGGATTGGGAAGAGTACCGTACCACTTTACCCAACTCACCAACATTGCTTCAGTTTTGTACATTTATGAACAACAAGGCCGACTTACTAGAGACATTAGAGGAAAATAAAAAACTAGACAAAGGGCAACCAAATAGCAGTAATAAATCAAAAACTTTTATTGTTACCTCACAGAAACATGAAACAAACAATAATGAGAAAGACAAAAATAAAATTATTTGTCCTATGTGTTCTCAAAATCATTATCTATATTCATGCGAAGCTTTTAGAAAATTAACAGTAGAAGAAAGAGTGCAGAAAGCAAAAGAATTCAAAGTATGTATGAATTGTTTACGGATAGGCCATACAGAAAAGCGTTGTAGATTCACACGCTGTAAGTACTGTAAAAACCGCCATAATACCATGTTACATTTAGATCAGCCTGAGACTCAAGTACATGATCCTATGCCTAGCATGTCCTCTAATAATGTGTCACTTTCAGCAGATATACAGCCTACTTCTCAGAGACACATTTTACTGTCCACAGCTGTGGTGAAGGTGGTGAGTGACAAAGGCGAAAGGTACAACGCTAGAGTCCTACTAGACAGCGGTAGCACAGCCAACTACGTCACTGAAAAGCTTAGCAGCGATCTGGGATTGTCTCGAGTTGGTACCACCTCCAGGGTCACAGGTATAAATGGTTTGACCAGTAACAGTACACATTCTTGCAACCTTACTATTGAGTCCGCATACGAATATTATTCTTTTACTATCACCTGTCTCATTCTGCCTGAGATTACTAGGAGATTACCAGCATCCTATATAAATACTGAAAACATACCAATTCCTTCAGGGTTATTTTTAGCGGACCCATCTTTTAATATTCCGTCAGACATTGATATCCTGTTAGGAGCTGAACTATTCTGGGATGTTATTCAGGCCAATCAGATCAATTTGGGAAAAAAATTACCAAAGTTGTGTGAAAGCAAATTAGGGTGGTTAATTTCGGGTACCGTACCTGCTAGTTTGCATAAACAAACACATGTTTGTAATTTTTCTAAAACAATGAATAGTCCCGACTTGAATAAGTTTTGGGAACTTGATACAATATCACCTAAGCATTGCCTTTCTATAGAGGAACGCGCCTGCGATTTATAAAAGCATGTATATTGATTTCATAAAAGAATATGAAACGTTAGGTCATATGACTGAGGATAGCGATTTATCAGTTAGTGATAAAAGTAATATTAGTTATTTCATGCCACATCATGGGGTTTTGCGGGAATCAAGTAAAACGACGAAGTTGAACAGTCTTCGACGCATCAGCAAAATCAACTTCGGGATTATCACTAAATGACATTCAATATATAGGCCCTACTGTACAGAATGATCTACTCTCAATCTTACTGAGAGTTAGACAACATAAATATGTAATTTCAGGGGATATCGAAAAAATGTATCGAGCTGTCAAATTAAATCCCAGTCAACGATCGCTACAACGTATTATATTTAGGAAAGATCCGTCAGAGCCACTCAAAACTTACACATTAAATACAGTCACATATGGGACGGCGTCTGCGCCTTATCTCGCGACCAAGTGCCTAGTGAGCCTTGCAGAGACCACAGACAATCAGCACGTGAAAGGTAGCATCCAACGTGATTTTTACGTAGATGATTTGTTAAGTGGATCAGATACTATAAATGGCGCAATCGAACTCTGTCAGAATATAAAAAGAATATTAAGTTCAGCGAAATTTAATTTAAGAAAATGGAAGTCAAACAGTACTCAAATTCTAAAAGAGATAGACGTAGAGCATGACTCTTGCCTTGATTTAGATTTGTCAAATAATTACACATCAAAGACATTGGGACTACTATGGATTTGCAAATCAGATGTTTTATCATTTTCCATTGATATTGACATTCACAAAACAATAACAAAAAGACACATTTTATCTATAATAAGCCAAATTTTTGACCCATTGGGGTTAATTGGACCGTGTGTTGTTGAAGCAAAAATTATAATGCAAAAATTGTGGGTCAATAAATGTGACTGGGATGATGAAGTCCCTCAGGACATAGCAGATCAGTGGTCAAAATTTGTAGATGCATTAAAACATTTAAATTCTTTGTATATTCCCAGATGGGTCTTATGTGACAACTGTATCATTACTGAAATACACATATTTACAGATAGCAGTGAAAAGGCATACGGTGCTTGTGTTTATATACGCAGCATTGATAGCAGTAATGCAGTCATGGTACGCTTATTAGCTTCTAAAAATCGTATAGCACCGATAAAACCAACAACGATGCCCAGGTTAGAGCTATGCGGGGCGCTGCTAGGTGCAAGATTGTGTACAAAGGTTAAAGAATCCCTTACCATATCAGTTAGCCGATGCGTCTTTTGGTGTGATTCAACGATAGTGTTGAGCTGGTTATCCGCACCATCAACACAACTTAAGCCTTTCGTCAGGCATCGTGTCAATGAGATACAGGAGACCACTCTTGGATCCGTATGGAATTATGTACCAACAGGAGACAATCCCGCGGATCTCGTTTCTCGAGGGGTGAAGGCTGATCATATCAGCGATTCCAGTTTATGGTGGGCAGGCCCTTCATTTTTGTTGCAGGATGAAAGCCTGTGGCCGAAACCACCAAACGACGTTGCAAAACAAGACTTGCCTGAATTAACTTATTTTGTAAATCAATCCAACAATAGCCACATTCCAGTTAACCAAACACTAATACAACAATTAATTAATAAATATTCCGATTTTAACCGTTTTCAAAGAATTGTGGCCTACGTTAAAAGGTACAGGTAAAGGTTTTTTAAATTGTAAACAATTTAAAAAATAAAAATAATAAGTTGGTAGGGTGGCTGTCTAATCAGGAACTTCAATCTTCATTAAAATGTATTTTACGTAATGCACAATTTGAAACTTTTCTGGATGAATATTCTATTTTAAAATTAGGAAAATCCTTGCCTCATAAAAATCGGCTCATATCATTATCTCCTTTTTTAGATTCTGACGGCATTATTCGTGTTGGAGGCAGGTTAAATAATTCTCTTTATGATTATAACGTGAAACATCCCATACTCATGTGCAGTAAGCATCATTTAACTAAAATCATGTTTCAAACTGTTCACAGAAAACTGTTACATGCCGGACCTCAGTTGCTCTTGGCAAACATTCGGCAAAACTATTGGCCCTTGGGGGGCAGAAATCTATCTAGAGTCACTGTTCAAAAATGTGTAGTGTGCTTTAGGCATAAGGCTTTAAATGTACAGCCAATAATGGGACAACTTCCAAAATCACGAAGTAATCTAGAATTCCCATTCTTTAATTCAAGTGTAGACTATGCCGGCCCAATACTGATCGCTGACCGCAAGGGAAGAGGCTGCAGGCTTATAAAGTCGTATATATGTATCTTTGTCTGCCTCGCTGTCAAGGCCGTTCATCTGGAGCTTGTCACGGATCTCACAAAAGAAGCATACATGGCTGCTTTTAATAGATTCATTGCGCGCCGTGGCAGGCCTCGTAGCATATTGTCCGATAACGGAACAACTTTTGTCGGTTCTTGCAATCAATTACGTCTTTTTTTGCAGACCTCAAATATTGCATATGATGTCGCTCAGGAAGGAATCGAATTCAACTTTGCGCCTGCTTACTCCCCTCATTTCAACGGCGTTGCGGAGGCCGCGGTACGCTCCACGAAACATCACTTAAAGAGAATGCTTAAACTAACGCACTTCACGTACGAAGAGATGGCTACGTGCCTAACTCAAATAGAGGCTATTCTCAATTCCCGACCTCTTACTCCTTGTTCCCCTGATCCACTTGATTTCTGTGCCCTAACTCCTTCTCACTTTTTAATTGGAAGATCACTCACGTCCGTTCCGCATCCACAGATGACTGACAGCGGAAACATCAGTCGACTCGAGCGATTCCAAAGGGTGGAATACATCAAGCAGCATTTTTGGAGAAGATTTAACACTGAATACATATCTCTGCTGCAGCAAAAAACCAAGTGGTCTACAACATCAGGCGACATCAAGGTGGGGAGCCTTGTCCTGGTCAAGGATAAGGCGCTTCCACCTCACTGCTGGCTGCTGGGTCGCGTCGTGCAGGTGTACCCGGGCTCCGACGGCGTTGTGAGGGTCGCCGAATTGAAGACGAAGAAAGGGACAATTCGGCGGGCTTTCAACAACATCTGCCCGCTACCACTCCTTTGAAGAATGCTTCAACCCGGGGAGCATGTTCACGCGCGAACGTATGGTGCCACGGCAGACGACAGCGGGGACGGAAGGCGCGCGGGACGGGGACGCGGCGCGCTCGCGCCACCGGCCGGCCGCCCGCCACGCCAGTGTCCGTTAGATCCTCGTAAGCGAATCGGGTACATATTTTATTTTGTCTGTGCAACCAACCGATGCAGTACCATTTATTATAACATCATTTTTTATACAGTCCACTTTAGTTTAATTGAAGAGCAACACATCACCCCAAAACAAGCATATTACAAAATATTAGAGGATTATATCCAAGATAAGAATGCTTGGAAACATGCTGGTCCTGCTCCATAGGATAATTTAGAATCAAGACAAAATCAAACTGGTTGCAAATTTAAATGTATATTTTATTATTATTTTTTATTATATGACATTGATTTTACATTCTATGACCAATTCCTCGCACACTGACTTATTAATTCGTCTACTTTTACAATGTTTGTAAATATGTGAGCACCATGTATCTATCACATAATTAGTTTATCTGTTGTTGCTTCATTTTTAATTCTTAATTCATATAATTGTGGTATAATAATTTTATTCTAGGTGCATCGTCCTCACATATAATTATATAACTAATGTACTTATACAAAATATTGTAAAACATTTTAAAAGAGTAACGGTGGAGTTTCTTGCCCATTCTTCTCCATACGAAAACTACCTTTTGGAAGGGGCAACTAGAGTCAATAATTTTTTTTTTTGTAAATTTTTGACGTTAAAAAGTGCCTTATACGGGCCTACTTGAAATAAATGATTTGACTTTTGACTTTGATACAATGTTGATGCTGTAACGGCTAGGGCTTTGCAGGTTAACCGTTAGGTAGGTTATTAGGGCAATAAATGGAAATAGGAGGTGATACAATGTTGATGCTGTAACGGCAAGGGCTTTGCAGGTTAACCGTTAGGTAGGTTATTAGGGCAATAAATGGAAATAGGAGGTGATACAATGTTGATGCTGTAACGGCTAGGGCTTTGCAGGTTAACCGTTAGGTAGGTTATTAGGGCAATAAATGGAAATAGGAGGTGATACAATGTTGATGCTGTAACGGCTAGGGCTTTGCAGGTTAACCGTTAGGTAGGTTATTAGGGCAATAAATGGAAATAGGAGGTGATACAATGTTGATGCTGTAACGGCAAGGGCTTTGCAGGTTAACCGTTAGGTAGGTTATTAGGGCAATAAATGAAAATGAGAGGTGATACAATGATGATGCTGTAATGGCTAGGGTTTTGCAAGTTAACCGTTAAGTAGTTTAGTGACTCATCTCACAAAATCCATACTAATATTAAGTAACTGTCTGTCTGTCTGTCTGTATGTTACCTTTTCACGGCTAAACCACTAAACGGATTTTAACCAACAAGTTTTAGTTTTACCTAACAGTGATCAAAGGATTTATTTTTTACAAATTTAACTTGGTGTCACGTTCCTTTTTAATTATCATTCCTAAAGAATACAATAGTCACGTGAGCGAAGCCGCGGAAACAGCTTGTAACCACATTTTACCTAATAATTAAATGACGCAGCAAGTCTGTACAAATACATACAGTACTGTATTTTTATTAATTATAAACATTCTCGAATAGTTCATGCTTTGAGTTCATCTTATGATATAAAAACCTCTGCGAAAGAGGAGAAGAAAGTTAGATTTTAGAGTTCAGATTTTCTTTTGTTCGGAACCTTAAAAGACATAAACTGTTACAAAATGTCAAAACACTGGTACACTGTGCAAATTATGATATTCCACAAAGTATCTGTCAAACATTGAAAGTCTCCTAGAAAGCCGAGCTTCTCAGGTTCTACTTTTCATTTCAGTAAGTGGTGCTGTGTGGTTCTATGCTAACGGTAATTTCGGCCACACTTTCACCTGGCATTTAGCCCAACTGGCGCACTTTTTCGCGACTCCTCCCTCATCTTCCTTTGATGTGGGCGGTTTGGTAGTGGTCGTGGTCATTGTGGTGGTCGTCGTTGCTTTCGTCGTTGTGGTCGTTGTTGTGGTCGTTGTGGTAGTCGACGTAGTGGTCGTCGTGGGCGCGTTTTTATCTACCGGGTACCAGGTGCTCGACGTTAGGTCATCCTCTCCTCTAAGCAATTTCTCCGGAGTTATCATATCATATATTTTGACCCGATTCAGCATCTGTGCACTTAATTTCAACTGCGGTGCGCCGGTTATTGTTTCTGGGGACGGGGAAGAAATCAGGTGGCCAAATAAATCCGCGTAGTCATCACCAAGGCTTTCCTTCGCATCATCATGTTTGAACACTGCCTGTGGTGGTTTTGTTTTATATTTTGAATCCACTGGGCTGTAGATATCACGCATAGGTACCACATGGCGCACTCGGAACTCAGTGCAACCCACGAAGCACAATATATCAAGTATAACAGCGGAGTGCACGAAAATGTTCCACATAACGTTTACGGCAGCAACCATTGAGCATAATTATTTTCAATGCATGTTAATCATTGGATTTTTAATCAGAATGTTGTGTTTTGGTACAAAAATTACCGAATGTTTTTATTACATTATCGTCTGTTGCACATGGGCGAGTAAGTACATTTCGATTAAGAAACGGCTCGATTTTGAAGTGCAAGTTTTTTTATGATGCTGCTATTAAATTATATTATTACAATATTTATACGCAGGTATAGCATAGCGAAGCAGAGTGTCGGGGACCATGATACATCGAACCTCTAAACCACCAGTACGATAGTATATAGGTGAAAGGGACCCTCTATTATACCTGCGCTGTGAGTCTTTCTGTATGTCTGTCACAGGACTGTATATTTTAAACAGTATCACAGAATACGTTCTACCATAGCCTCTGTTAGAAAAAAAAATGGAAATATAGAAACAATAAAAATTAATATAATTATATATCGCATAACGGGTGGCCAAGATGTGAAACATCGGGTTTTCTTCACGATCCGACATAGTTTAGGTAGGTGTAGGCACTGTTAAGGCAGGCGGGAATTAGAGATCACGGGCGCTCAGAGTGGGGACTCTGTCCGTCCACTGAGTGATCTCAGTGAAGACGGCGCACAGTGGTCACGTGCTGCCTTGCACATTTGCACAGTTAGGTTTCGGGGAGATCCCTTTACAGTCTCCCCAGAGATGTGTCCTGACAGGCGCTGCACAGAGAGGGTTCCGGATTGGTCTTTTAAGAGGTAACGGTGCCCCTTCCATGTGCAGATGGTAACCACCGGGGTGGTTTTAGTGAGGTAAGAATCCCACACTCCCCGGTTTTATCCCCAAAGACCGGGAAAGGTGTAGGCACTGTAGTGAGTACTCGAACCAAAATATAATTCGAATTTAAAATAACTTCAATAAACTAGCGAACGAAATAAACACATGCATCAGAAGCAAACACGTGCGTTAGTACTGAGCGTTTGCCAAGACCGTCCGAGCTCGACTGTCCACTGTAGACTGTGGCAACACTCGGTGTCTCCTCTTATCTATCGGAGGAGTTGCGGATCCAGCTAGTTGAGTCACTCGTGCTGTCTAACCTCAACTATGCGGACGCAGTTATTGGCCCTCGACTACTGGCTAGGTCCATTGCAAGTAGTTAAATCAGAAGCTAGTTCTGTCCCTTGTAGTAGTAAAGTTTGTTACTGTTCCATTATGTTTTCTGATAGTTTTGGAAAAGGGTTAGGAAAATTACTTAGCAACAACCTGAGTCATTCTTCTCAAAACTATTGTATGCCACAGAATTCCTACAAACAAATAATGTCTTCATTAACTAGGAAAGAATATGATCCTAATGCCATTGTTACTGTTCTTATAGGTAAATAGTTTTAATGTTAAAAAAGATGATATTACTGATAGTGTCACCAATCTATTGAAGTTAAATTGTAAGAGAGTAATTTTGTGTGCTTTTCCATATTTTGAGCACTTGTCAAACAGGCAAAACAACTACATTCACATGTTAAATAATTACATGCATTTCTTAGTTAGTCACCATAGTGACAAGTTTATATTTTTTGATACCAACATTTTTGTTGATAAGCTAAGGTCGACTAGGGATACTGTGTATCTGCCCATTAGTTTTAGACGTCAAATAGCTAGGCTATTAGCTTTTAATATTAACCCAGACATAATTAGTATGTCGAAGTCAACTATAATTAGCACCACAATTAGTAATACTACTAATGTTAAGGTGGTTAACTCAAATAGTTTAAACTAGTTTGTAAGACAACAGAAAGTACCAATAACAGTATAGTTACATTTAATAACAAAAAGGTATTTTCTAGCACTGTAGTTAACTGTACAAAAGGGGCTAAGCAGAAATCCTTGAAATTATTTCATCAAAACATTCAAGGTTTTTCTTCCAAACAATTGGAAATTGAATTTTTTTTAGAAAAAACAATGTTTGACATTATTTGTTTAACTGAGCATTGGTTAAAAGATTATCAAATGTTAATTAACTATGAGAATTATAGTGTGGTTAGTTGCTATAACCGAAAATCGATGCTGCATGGTGGTTCACTAATCTTAATTAAAAGTTGTATTAAATCAAAAACCCGTAATGACATAGTTGAACTATCGGTTGAACATAGCATTGAACTGTCTTGTGTTGAGCTAGATAAGCATGTCTTAGTGTGCGTTTACAGACCCCCTAATTATCAAAACTACTCTATATTTGAGTCAGTAATGGAAGATGTTTTGGCAAAACTTGCAACTGGTAATAAATCAGTAATTATCTGTGGTGACTTTAACATTAATATTTTAGAAAATAATTCAAATACCAGTAGATTTCTAAATCTGTTCAAATCATTCAATTTGTCAAATGTGTTTGAAGAACCAACCCGAATAACTACGACTACTGCTACATGTATTGATAATGTGTTTTGTTGCTGCGACTATTTAGATAAAGCAATAGTTAATTATCTCCCATCTGATCACAGTGGTCAAACCATAACTTTTGAGTCCAACATTCCAATACAAAAAGTGCAGATACAATGGTAATGTTTTCCCATTGTTCGTTTTATTTGTGCTTATATTTATATATAATTAGGTGTATTTATTATATTTATAGTTTTAAATAGGTATATATGTATACCTTTATATTTAAATGTAAAAAATCTTCTTTTCTCGCTATTGCACCTACCACTGTTTGTCTCTGCATCACCCGAAGGTTGACTGGTAGAAAATGCCTATGGCATTAAGTCCGCCTCTGTACATTTGTGTGCTTGAAGTATTAAATAAATAAATAAATAAATACAGACCAATAACATCTGTTAATTTAAATAAATATAATAGCACTTTAGTTTGTAAGTTAAGTAATCAGGACTATATGTACAATGAACAATGTTAATATTTTGTATAAAGAATTCTTTTCGTTAGTCCAAACCGAGTTCGATAATTCTTTTAAGAAGAACACTAAGACTATCAGCCCTACGTTTTTATTTAGTGACTGGGCAACTAATCCTTTAGTATATATGGCCTTAAGCCTTATATTAACACGGAAACTTTTAATAAATATGTTGCTTCTTACTCTAGAACTTTTAAGAACACTTGTAAGACAGCTAAAGCCTTATACATTAGTAACAAGGTTAAATCAGCAGACAATAAAATACAGACGGTTTGGAAAATTATTAATAATAAAACGAACAGGAACAAAAAGCATAATTCGGAGTACACCCTGAAGACGTCATGTGGTGGTCTCATTTGCGATAGCAAAGAAGTTGCTCAAGAATTTGTAAATTTCTTTACCAGTGTCCCACTTAAAACTACTGAAACCTTAAATTCCTCGCCCTCGCTCTCTTTTGATTTAGTAAGGGCGAATGTTTCAGCATGCCCGATTGAATTTAACTTTAAGCATATTAACCCCATAATAGTAATAAAAGCTTTTAAGAAAATCAAGATCAAATTGACCGAAGATCTTTGGGGAATGTCCATTAAAATCTGTACCTCCATAATTGAGACCGTAGCGCCTTATTTAGCCTTAATATTTAATTTGTGTGTGGATCAAGGAGTCTTCCCGGATTTAATGAAATACAGCAAGGTAATACCACTTTTCAAATCCGGGGACAGTAAAGACACCAATAATTATAGACCCGTATCCGTGTTGCCGGTTTTCAGCAAGGTGTTTGAAAAGGTAATGCTTAATCAAATGCTCAATCATTTCAACACAAATAAAATCCTCCACGATCAACAGTATGGTTTCACCAAAGGACGTTGTACGACCGACGCCGGTGTAACCTTATTAAGACACATTTTTAACGCGTGGGAAGAGGCCCAAGACGCAATAGGATTTTTTTGTGACCTCTCCAAGGCATTTGATTGCGTCGATCACGAAACCTTACTCTTGAAACTTGAACATTACGGACTTGGAAAACTTGCGCTCAATTTAGTAAAATCTTATTTAAATGATAGACAACAGCAAGTTCAAATAAACGGTATCAATTCACCAGGTTTAAAAGTAAAAATGGGTGTGCCACAAGGCTCGATTTTGGGTCCATTCCTCTTTTTAGTGTATATTAACGATCTACTCCATTTATTAAAAAAATCAACCACAAATGGTGTTATTTGCTGACGATACTTCCTTAATTTTTAAGGTAGATAGACGTGCTACAAATTTTGACGACGTAAATAACGCCCTACTGCAGGTCCAAAATTGGTTCACTGCTAATAATTTAGTATTAAATGGAAAAAAAACTAAGTGCATAAAATTTTCTTTACCAAATGTTAAAAGTAGTAATTGTGAGATAGTATTGAATCACGAGAAACTAGAATTTGTCAATAAAACTGTTTTCCTAGGGATCACGCTCGACTCAAGGCTACAATGGGGTCCTCATTTAACATCTCTTGCAGGACGGCTAAGTTCAGCAGCATAATTATGCTGTCAGAAAAATCCGTCAATTAACTGATGTAGATACCGCGTCTTATGGTATTCTGCTGTGGGGACGGGCTGCAGACATCGAGTCTATTTTTATTCTGCAGAAAAGAGCTATCAGAGCCATATATTATCTCCGTAGGCGCGATTCTCTAAGCGAACTGTTTAAGGACATTAACATCATGACGGTACCTTGTCAATATATCTATGAAAACATCATGTACGTAAGAAAAAATTTACATATTTTTAGTAAAAGAGGTGATAGACATAATTATTGTACAAGAAATAGGGATTTATTAGTTCAACCAGGTTTCAGACTGGCTAAAGTAGACTCATCTTTCATGGGGTACTGTTTAAAATGTTACAATAAAATTCCTCCCCACATAGGTACTTCAACTGAATGAGACGAAATTCAAATCTTGTATAAAACGCACACTATGTAGGCAGGCATATTATAAGTTGGGGGATTACATCTATAATATAAAAATGAATCGCAAAATGTGTTGGTAAGCGCATAACTCAACAACGCCTGGACCAATTTGGCCAAATCTTTTTTTAAAATGTTCGTTGAAGTTCAAGGATGGTTTTTACGGCGAGAAAAATTAGAATTATTGCTGGAAAAACCCTAAAAATAGCCCTTCTTTTTCCCATACAAATGATTTGTAACTAAAACGTAGTCAATTTGAGCTTTATTGCTATGGTATAAAGTTCATATTAAATTACAAGCACTCACTGTTGTCTAAGCAATGTAGGTGTGTTCCTAACGTCAAAGATCATATTTATCAAAACAATGTGCGTGTGTGCGTTGGAGCACAGAATACATAGTTGGAGGAGTTTAATGTCGCGTTCCGAAACTCGCTTTTCTTTTGTATTAGTTTCGGCACGCGAAATAAAATGCATCAGTTTCCACGTCATTACATCAGTCAAACAAAAATCGCGTTACCAACAGTGTTTTATTATTTTTAACAATTCGTACGGTTTAAAAGGATTTGACTTCAAGTCATGTCAAATTAAAAAAAAAAAAAAAGTTGTCTGTTACCTAATCTTCTGAGTTTGCTTTTGTCAACTGATACACGAAACAAATTCGTATATCGTGTTTTGTACAGAGTGTTTAGTTAGTTAGTGTTTGTTTAGTTCGTGATTAGTGAAAAAATAATTTATATTTGATATGCCTCCTAAAAGACGAAGCAATTTAGGTAGAAGAACCAGAAATGCTACAAACCAAGCTAATTACCGATCTAATCGTACTGCACAAGAACGTGACGACGGAAATGAACGTGAAAGAATTCGGATATCACAAACGCGTGAAGCGCGAGCGCGACATTCAACTAATAATCGCGCAAGTTTGAATCGAGCTGCTTTCAGTTACGATGTGTCAATTGACTACAGTAACTACCAATGTGTTGTTATTGGTTCTATGAACTCGGTTTGCTCACACTGTAAGGCATTAAAATACAAAAACGAAGCCAATGGATTATGTTGCGCAAATGGTAAAGTGAAATTGATACCATTGGATCCACCACCAGAACCATTGTACTCATTGGTTTCAGGAATAGGAACAGATTCTATACACTTTTTGACACATATCCAACAATATAACAATTGCTTTCAAATGACTTCATTTGGGGCAACAAATGTAGTTCGGGAAAATTTTATGCCAACTTTCAAGGTATGTATTATAGCAGTTACTCATAATTATTTTAGCGAACAAAATTTTCTGTCACCAAAGTTAAGATGTGTCACTAATCTTCAATTTCTTAATCACTTATATATCACTTAGTCATCATATTATATGGTGATTCAGTTTCAGTGACACTTTTATTATATTTTATATTTGATAGATATTAGTTAAAACTAAATATATACTTTTTAAGATCAAATATTATTTAAGTTTGATCACTGACAATCCATTAATTTATACCACACCATAATATTTTTTTTTTATTTACAGATACAAGGGCAAATATATCACAGAGCAGGTTCACTGTTACCAGTGTCAGATAGCGACAACAAATTCCTGCAAATTTATTTTATGGGCAATTCACCACAAGAAATTGATCTGCGTTGTGCACATAACAATTTAGTAAAGAGGTCTATTGTAGAACAATTACAAACTTTATTTCATCAACACAATCAATTGATTATATTGTTTAAAACTGCCCTGGATCTGATGCCATCCGATAATCACAAAATTGTAATCAGAGCTGATAAAACACCTGCAGGTCAACATACAAGACGTTTTAATGCACCAACTATTGATGAAGTTGCTATCGTTGTAGTTGGAGAAAACTTGGAATCCCGTGATATTGTTTTACATCGTCGGAATGATCAATTACAACGTATAAAGGAAACACACCGCTCATATGATGCACTGCAATATCCCATTATATTTTGGCAAGGTGAAGATGGCTACGATTTCTCAATAAAAATGATAAATCCCATTACAGGTAACTAAAATATTAGTTTAGCTATGGCGATAATATCTCAGTCATTATATTATGTATTTTAATTTTATATTTGAATGTTATTAAAACAAAATCTATTTACAGGTTCTGAAACCAACAAAAAAGTCAGTTCAATGAACTATTATTCATACCGCCTAATGATTCGGGAGAATGAAGATAATCACATATTGAAATGTCGGCGATTATATCACAAATATGTTGTTGACATGTATGTTAAAATTGAAACGGAGAGATTAACATTCATCAGGTTGAATCAAACCAAACTCCGATCTGAAGAGTATATTCACCTTCGAGATGCGATTAATACTGATGGAAATGCACAGAATGTCGGTCGGATGACTATTCTTCCAGCAACATACATCGGAAGCCCTCGGCATATGCACGAATATGCTCAAGATGCCATGTCGTATGTTCGTCATTATGGTACAGCAGATTTGTTCATCACATTTACATGCAATCCGCAATGGATAGAAATCAAGCAGGAGTTATTCCCTGGGCAATCACCCATTGATCGTCATGATATTACAGCCAGAGTCTTTAGACAAAAGTTGAAATCTTTAATGGATTTCATCGTAAAACATAATGTGTTTGGTGAGACACGCTGCTGGATGTATTCTGTGGAGTGGCAGAAACGAGGATTACCACATGCACACATTTTGATTTGGTTGGTTGAAAAGATAAGGCCAAATGAAGTTGATGCAGTGATATCAGCTGAAATCCCTAATGTACAAGTAGATCCTGGATTGCATGAGGTAGTTATCAAAAACATGATACATGGTCCCTGTGGAACTCTTAATCAAAATTCACCGTGTATGATGGATGGTAAACGTTCAAAACGATATCCACGGACATTAATATCGGAAACAATTACTGGTAATGACGGTTATCCATTGTATCGTCGCAGATCGACAGCAGACAATGGAAAATCAACAATTGTCAAATTAAATCAACAAGATATTGAAATAGATAATCGTTGGATTGTTCCATATTCACCCATTTTATCAAAGACATTCAAAGCACACATCAACGTTGAATCTTGCCATTCAGTGAAATCTATTAAATACATTTGCAAATATGTAACCAAAGGGAGTGATATGGCTGTGATTGGAATTGGTGCAGAGAATTCCAATGATGAAGTTACCCAATACCAAATGGGCCGCTATGTCAGTAGTAATGAAGCAGTTTGGCGAATATTTTCTTTTCCTATTCATGAGAGACACCCTTCTGTTGTTCACTTAGCTGTGCATTTAGAAAATGGACAAAGAGTGTATTTTACAGCACAGAACGCAGTACAAAGAGCTGCTCAGCCACCATCTACTACATTAACCAGTTTTTTTGAGACATGCCAAAACGATGATTTCGCACAAACATTGCTATATTCTGAAATGCCAAAATATTATACCTGGAATCAATCCTCAAGGAGATTTATACGACGGAAACAAGGAAAACCAGTTCCAGGATATACAGATGTATATTCCACCGATGCGATTGGCCGGATTTATTCAGTACATCCAAGCAATGATGAATGTTTTTATTTAAGACTGCTATTAGTCAATGTACGTGGCCCAACATCATTCCAACAGTTACGAACTGTTGATGGTGAATTGTGTGGATCCTACAGAGAAGCCTGTCAACGTTTGCAATTGCTTGAAAATGACGCTCATTGGGATCAAACTCTCAATGATGCTGTAATATCATCACACGCTCATCAAATACGAACATTGTTTTCTATAATCATATCTACATGCTTCCCATCAAACCCAATTGATTTGTGGATCAAGTACAAAGATTATATGTGTGATGATATTTTGTATCAAATACGGAATAGAATGGGAAATCCAAATATACAAATCAGTGAAGAAATTTACAATGAAGCATTGATTTCAATTGAGGACATGTGCTTGATAATGTCAAACAAACTATTAATTCAATTAGGCCTGACCGCGCCCAATCGTCCAATGCATGACGCTTTTAACCAAGAGTTGCATCGAGAAAAACTGTATGATCTCAACGCTTTGAAAGAATTAATTCAAACAAATCTTCCACTGTTAAATGAACAACAGAAGTATGTATTTGAAACTCTTATGAAAGTAACAAATGATGAAACTGGAGGGATTTACTTCTTAGATGCACCTGGTGGTACAGGAAAAACTTTTTTGATTTCATTAATATTAGCAACAATTCGCTCACAAAATAAAATTGCACTTGCACTCGCTTCGTCGGGAATCGCAGCAACTTTGCTTGAAGGTGGTCGAACAGCCCATTCAGCACTAAAATTGCCATTAAATATACAAAGCAATGAAACTCCAACCTGCAACGTTTCGAAGAACTCTGCAATGGCAAAGGTTTTGCAGCAATGTAAATTGATTGTTTGGGATGAATGCACGATGGCACATAAAAAATCTTTGGAGGCTTTAGACAGAACCTTAAAAGATCTACGGAGCAATAATAACCGATTTGGTGGTGCAATGATTTTGTTAGCAGGAGATTTTCGTCAAACATTGCCAGTGATTCCACGATCAACGTCAGCTGATGAACTCAATGCATGTCTAAAGTCCTCCAATTTGTGGAAACATGTCAAAGTACTTCATTTAAGCAAGAATATGCGTGTCGAGTTGCAAAATGACCAATCTGGAAACATATTCTCTAAACAACTCATTGACATTGGTAATGGCAAATTTCCTATAGACATGTTGACTGGCTGCATTAACTTTCCTCAAAGTTTTTGTCAGTTA
This sequence comes from Xanthia icteritia, assembly GCA_949128155.2. Classification (NCBI taxonomy): domain Eukaryota; kingdom Metazoa; phylum Arthropoda; class Insecta; order Lepidoptera; family Noctuidae; genus Xanthia; species Xanthia icteritia. The sequence goes on from OX421935.2 coordinate 23,208,106, forward strand.
ACTCGATCAAAAGATGAACTTATTCAGAAGGTGTTTCCAGATGTTTCTCAAAATTACAGAAACCATGATTGGTTGAGCGAACGAGCTATACTGGCTGCAAAAAACATAGATGTAAATGAATTAAATTTCAAAATTCAAGAACAAATTACAGGCGAATTGAGGATATATAAATCAGTTGATTCGGCTACTAATCAAGATGATGTAGTCAACTATCCACCGGAATTTTTAAACTCGCTGGATTTGCCAGGATTGCCACCTCACAATCTTCAATTAAAGGTTGGATCGGTGGTTATAATGTTGCGAAATATCAACCAACTGCGTCTTTGCAACGGTACACGGTTAGCGATAAAAAAATTACTAAACAATGTGATAGAAGCAACTATACTCAAAGGAAAGTATAAAGGAGAAGATGTTCTCATACCGCGCATCCCAATGATTCCGACTGATGTGCCATTTGAGTTTAAACGACTACAGTTTCCAGTGCGGCTTGCTTTTGCTATGACTATAAACAAGTCCCAGGGGCAATCATTAAGTGTTTGTGGTATTAATCTAGAAAACCCATGTTTCTCACATGGTCAATTGTATGTTGCCTGTTCCCGTGTTGGAAAACCATCAGATTTGTTTATCTATGCGCCAGGTCATCAAACAAAAAACATCGTATACCACAAAGCACTACAATGATAATAATAATAATTATGATTCACATGATTAACAATAAAGCGATTACTTACTTTTAAATCCTTATATATGTTTTATTTAATTATTTTTTATTCACAACGCACTATCACCAGGGTGACGGTTCTGTTCAGGAGAATTTTTTAAAATACGTAGGCACAAAAACTGCCACATTACAAATCTTTTTGACAGGACGAAGTCTGTCGGGTCAGCTAGTAATTGATAAAAATGCTTGGCTCATTGCTGGTCCTGCTCCACAAGCATAAACTAATTGATTAGCATTTGAAAATACCGTTGGAGCTGCTGAAGATTTTAAAAACTATCTTTGCATTGTATAAATTCAATGTCTTAGCATTGTATAATTGCATAGCACATGTGTGAGTACTATGTACCGACTGTAAAGCTACCATTTAGGTACTGGGTATGTCTTTCATTGACTTGAATGTGCCCTGGCGGCTGAGATTATGTCATGCTCACTCTAATGTCTCGCTGGCGGTGGCGCGTGTGTTGGATCATTTAGCTCCCTTCAAAATGGTTGAGCTGAATGGTGCTAATCCATGCGTCATGTTCGTGAACGGGCGCCGTCAGTAGAGACTGGTCATCTCTTAGCTGCCATGGCTTATTTTAATTTTTGAATTGTTCTTTGTTTATATTTTTATTACGGACGCTTTTAACGTGCACGTCTTTCTACATTGTTCTCACATGTATAATTTCAACGTTAATGATGTTACAACCCATATTCTGTAATTTTTTTTTTGATTTAAAAGAGTGTCCTTGGAGTTTCTTGCCCGTTCTTCTCCATAGGTACCTACTACGCTTTGGAATGGGCAACTAGCTTCATATTTCTGACTGACCGACTTCTTGACAATTCAAAAGTGCCTGTAAATGGTTTAATTGAAATAAATGCTTTGAGTTTTTTTTTTTTTTTTTGCAAGAACTGATCGACTGATCCAGAGGGTGCAAAACGCCTGCGCTCGATTCTGCTTCTCAATCCCACCAAGAAGTCACGTAACGCCATTTTTAAATAACCACTCCATCCTCAAGATGAAGTCACGTCGTAAGTTGCACTTGGCATGCCTACTATTTGGAGTCATAAAGCACAAGCAGCCGTCCTACCTGTACAATAAACTGAGCTGGATCGCTAGTAAAAGAGAATGCGCAAGTAGACAGTGTTTGCAGCAACTCTCCACTCAATCGCATAAGACAGCTGCCTTCAGGGGAAGTTTTAGATACGCCGCCTCTAAATGCTGGAACAATATTCCCCCACCAATAAGGAATATTAAATGTCTTGGCACCTTCAGAATTCGACTGCGGCAGTTTCTTATGGATTCGCAGAAAAAACCGGGTTTGACTGTTTCGAACACGTCCATCATATAACTGGCTGTCGTGTTCTTTCCGAGTCATTCTTCTTTTTTCGTGCAACTCGTAGTCACAATATCTGTGAATAAAGGGAATAGTAATGAAATGAAATGAAAATGAAAAAATGTTTATTAGTATTAACAAGTTTACTTACATTACTAGGTAGTGATTGGAGCCTCCTTTTAAGCTAATAAAGCCTGTATTAGGAGACTCCGCTCTTCCATACATTGTTGGTATTAACTATAAACTTGTTTATTTAAAACAATAATAAAAAATAAAAAAAATATAATAAAGGAATCTAATCTACGAAAACTATGGATAATTTATAAGTTAGGCTAATAAGTGCTTTCAGAATTCAAATTGTTAGTAATAGTGTAGTTGTGTGTGATAGTGTCATTGTGTGTAATTGTGATTGGGTTGTTGTAATCAGTGTTGTGTTTGAATGTGTAGTATGTGTGTGTTATGTCATTATGTGTGTGGGTCAAATATTTCATTATTTGTGGATCTATTACTAGATAATGGTTATAATACATATGCTTATTTACCTATAATTATTTATTTCAAACACATTTTAATCCATTTAATTTGATTATTTTATTCACACCTATGCCACTATTATCATAATTAGATTAATCATTTATACAATATAAGTACATTTATCTATTTAAATAATCAAGTAATCAAATACACAATAATCATCTAACAGAAAAATTTCCAAATGCTAAAATTTTACTGTAGAATACAATATTTAAATTGCGGGTATACTTACATTTCACTCCGCACATTTCACTTTTTCACAACACCAATAACTCGTATACCTATATAGATATATATACGAGTTATTACGAGTAGATGAGATCATCTACTCGACGTCCGTATGTCACTGCACGAATTCAGCAGAATATCAGCGTCAGGTGTATTTGCCTGGCACATGCTGAGCTGGACTCCCATTTGGAGCAACCTTGAGACGCACACCGCACTTTTTTATGTTCGTTGTCAATCCATTATTTTAAAGTGTGTCATAGCCAATAGTGTCATCACAATGTCTTGTTTCCTTCCTTTTTTATTTGTTTTTATATTGGCACCTTGCAGCTATTTCCTAATAGCTAATTAGTAATTATTTAATCGTGTTTTTGTATGTTGTGCTGTTTTTTTGTGTGCACTAAATAAACGATTTATCTATCTATCTATCTCCACCAGTCGTCGCTGCATCTCTTCCATCGATGATCGTGTCCAAGGATAGGGATCGCTTGCGTTTCCGATCACAATGATTATTCGTTTACAAATCAAATTGTTAGATGGCGTTGTACACACGGCTACACATTAAGCTATACATTTCTAGTAAAGCTGAGCTCACATTGTACGGAAATCATATACAATGCGAGATCAGCCTAAACTTGAAATGTATTGCTTGATGTGTAGCCGTATACACAGTGTACTGTGGCGCCATCTATTCACGACATATTAAGTGTTTAACAAAACAAAAACACTAGTAAACACAACTTTTATTTGTAATATAATTACAACAATTATTACAGAGCACAGTTTGAATAATATCACAATCAAAATAATAACAAAACAATAACAATAATAGAACTAAGTGATTAAAATAAGTAAAGAAAAAATAAGATGTTTTCCTTACAATCCTTCAACTCGACGACCAGAAAAAAAGTGTGTTTAGAGTTTAAGGACAATAAAATTTATTTAATTGGTGCAGTGTCAAAAAAAACAGAACGCCGTTTGTCCTAACTTCGCTTTTAATCTTTCATATAATTATCGTGATGTCACACTTGGGATTGATTATTTTGACAAAAAGTTATTCGCTGGGTACACTCTTTAACAATAAATATATCGATTCCGAGACTAGGACACATATTGAGATGAGTCACGTGTGTGGAAATGGAATGTCTGTAAAGATTTCACTTTGGAAGCGTCGCCACACTCGTATGCGGCACATCAGACGACATATATGGGCCTGGGTGGTACGGATCGGTTCGATACTGATCATGCCGAGTTATTTTGCGTTGAGTCGTCTCAGGATGCTTCTCAACCAAGTTGATAGGCGCCGATCGCCTTGTCCGGTGGTTCAAAATATGTTGATAAAGTTCCGAATGTCGGGCGCTCGTGGGTTCTTGATTCTCCAAATGCGGTATTCAGCAAGCGTGGAACTACAACTTATGTTGATAAAACTCCAGCAACATCTCGTGCCGTCTCATGTTTCATAAGTAAGAATGATTCCACCCTAAAAAGCCTCGCTCCGTTAGCACTAGTAGTCTTTTCTTCACAACTCCACTCAGGAAAGCGAACCGGACCGCATGCAGGGCCGCATCGTTTTTGGCGGTCTCAATGGCATGGCATTTGAATTGTGGTATTTTGGCACCTGCTCCATGGCTTGTCGCAATTATATATTGGACAGGACTGAAGGTAAGTGATTGATAATTACGATATAATAAAGAATCCGCCACATTATGTTTCAGGGAATTACTACCGCAATGACCGTATACATAATCAAACTTGTATTCAGATTGTTTTGATTTTGTATGAACATTATTTCATTCTTAATAGGTAATACGGGCTGGTATCCGCTACTTCACGCCAAAGCGCGTATTTTGCGTACGGGTGAAAATGATAAGAATAGTTGGTCGCTGTGATTTACTCAAGACAATGTTTAAATGTTCTTTCTCCAGAATTAGCTTACTTACTGACAGGTTATATGAGTTTATAAAATTGTTTATAATTTTTCTTTATAAGTCAATTTATTTTATTTTAATTAATTGTTGACATAATCTACTCATTACAATGTTTTTTTTAAGAGTTGTTTTGCAATATGTGGGTTAGCTAGCGACCTCGATAATTTTTTAATTCCTAAAACCTCGATGGTCCTAGCTTATCAATTATAACTTCTAGTTACGGCTTTTATTTAGATATTGTTTTCGTTAAGTTATTTTTATTTCTGCTTGAGTATAGTTCTCGATGTTTTTGGTTGGTATATTGGCGTGTGCTAGCTGTCATATGGCTATTAATTTTATAATTTAAATTATGTTTTGTGTTGCGTAATGTAAATATCATTTTGCATGATATAGAATCATTTTTTTCTAACTGAACAGACAGCTGTGCTGCTGGGGAGTTTGTTGCGCCACTTCTTCTTCCCAGCTAAAGCACTAGGAAGTGGTGAAGGGTGGGCATTTTGGGGGACTGTCTTATGTAATTTTGACGTTCGAAAAGTGCTGATTCTCAGCCTAGTTTGAATAAATGAGTTTTGAATTTTGAATCGTTTATTCGATCCACGCCAGCACCTCGAAGAAGGCCAGCAATGCCTTGATTTTACGTAGGGTACCTGGGTTACCAAAGTACTTTTCCCTGTATGTGGCGACCATTGGGCAGTTTAGCAGCACATGAGCTGCTATCTCGGCGTCCTTCATGCAGGCCCTGCACAGTGGATTGTCCGTGACTCCTATGACAAAGAGGTGTTTATTAAATGACCCACGGCCAGTTTTAGCTGTTGTAACTCTACGCAGCTGTTGTTTCGTTAGTCGGAGAACCTGGGGGTCTACTCCTTAAGCGAAATCCTTTGCTTTGGCCGAAGTAACGGACGCTTCGCGCTCCTTCTGCCTCATGGACATACCGTAAGTGAGACGGAGCGCGCCGCGTCCGTTACGTCGGCCGAAACTACGGACTTCGCAAAGGGAGTAGACCTCCTGTTTCGTGAGGCAGCCATTGATATTAGAGAGTGCCTCCTTAGCCTGCCAGCACTCTCCTTGGTCCAACCATAGTTTGTGATGTTGGTCCCTAGTTCGTTTCCACACCAGAGTGCGTAGGTACCCGAAGGGCAGCGGCGCGACGGGTTGGGGCAGCACTGGTGCTCACACATGCTCGACCTGCAAATTCGTCAGCTGCATCGTTGCCCAGCGAACCGCTGTATCCTTTGATCCATTGAATTGTTATACGCGCATAAAAAAAGTCTAAACAACACGCATCATTTACAAAAACTGCATGTTTTATTGATACATTATTTTTTTCTCAACAAAGTAGGTTGGTATATAATCTTTTTGTTCTCGGAAACATACTTGCTAAAGGCAATACTGGCTGATTTTAAAAATAGAAACTTTTCTATTGTGTTTTGTTTTCATTAAAATAAAAGCTTATTATTTTTCCCCATTTTCATGTTTTTTCTTTGCTTGATAAATTTGGTATTTTTCTCACTTTTATAATTTTGAGAAATACAGTTTTTGAAAAGATTGAGTGGTGAGTCATTTTTTATGTCATGGAGCAACGCCATTTGACTGCTGATGAAATGTAGAGAGCTGTATAATTGCTACTATGAAATCAGTCCCAGGTATCTCGGCATTTTGGTATCAATAGGAGCGTGATTTGTCGTCTTTGGCAGCGTTACGTTTATACAGGGGATCCTGCTGAGCAGCACCCAGGACATGGAAGAAGTATAAGTGCTCGACAGAACCGATACATACAACTGACTGCAAGACGTTAGCCGATATTAACCGCCCGGGAGATAGGTTCATAGCTACAATTCTCAAGCGGTGTTAATTGTTAGCCACCAAACCGTGAGAAATAGGCTGCATGAATACGGCCTACGAACAAGACGCTCAATTAGGTGCCCACCACCTATACGCTACAAGAATCGCGCCCGTCGAAATTAATGGTGTAGGGAACACTTGACATGGACCCAGGAGTAATGGGCAAAAATTGTATTTTGCGATGAGTCCTGGTTTGGATTTTGGCCTGATACGAGAAGGGTAAGAGTGTATCGTCGTCCCGGAAATGCTGAACTTCAGAGATACGTCCAGGAAGTGCACCCTTACAGTGCCTCCACAGTGATGGTATGGGCGAGTATTATGAAGAACAGACGAACTGAGCTCGTTTTTGTAGATGGCAATATGAATGCTGAAAGTTACGTTGAAGATGTCCTCGGGCCTTATGTTCACCCATTTGCACAAAGTCTTGGCTCAGATTTCACGCTGATGCATGACAATGCGCTTCGCACACTGTTCGGAGGACCAGAGAGTACTTGGCAATGGAAAACATCCGGATATTGCCGCAGCCCGCATAACCGCCAGACCTCAATCCCCATCGAGCACGCTTGGGACATGCTCCAGAGACGTGTTCTAGAGAACCTGGACGGAGTGTCGATAACCCAACAACTGAAAGACTTATTAAAATTCCATTTGGAGCGACTGCCGCAGGATCAGATAAGCAATCTTATAAATTCAATGAAAAATCATTGCCAACAAGTTTTAAACAACAGAGGCGGTCACAGTTTGTTGTTTGGTCACAATTACCAAATAATTAAAAATCGTTATTTAATTTTGTAAAACATGAAAAGTTTAATTTCGTTTAAACTTTATTTTATACTGCGTATGTTACGGTACACATATTGTTAATTATTGTGATTAAATGAACAATTGAATGAAGGATTGTGTTACTTTAGTCACTAATGCATCAAAAAATGCTTAGTTATTATTTATAAAAGAAATATAAATATATTACAATAATATAAATCGTTGAAAAGTTCAAAACCGTACATGTTGCTTAGATTTTTTTGATGTGTGTATTATTAAGGCTAGCCACCTAGGCGCTGGTGGCACTCGCATATCAGCCCAGAGTCAACTGTGTAACTGTTTAGCGCTTGCAGAACAGCCATGCTGTCTGAGAATATTCGTATCGAGTGGTTAAAGAAAAGAAAGAAAGAATGATGTGTATTTGGACACAGTTCGTGAAACACAAAATACAAACAATAATAGTGTGTGCCTCATGGCTGCGCTAAAAAGGTTCTTAAATTCCCTGGCCGTGATGGCTGAAGCGGCAAGTCAACGTCAAAGTCAAATAATTTATTTCAATTAGGCACAAAAAAGGCACTTTTGAACGTCGAGAGAAACATCAACCATGCATTCGGCCTGGAACACTGTGTGTAGCTCTGCGGGGCGCAAACCCTCGCATAGGCTCTATTCAGAGCTGTTCTTACCTTGCCGCGCTTGCGCTCCAGATCAGTGCCCCAACAGGGTTGTTTTCCCGTTGTGTTGCGCGGCGTGGTAGTTTGGTAGCTTTCTATGATTGACTTAGTAAAATAGTTTACTTGTACATCAATCTGTGTCGTGTCCACAAAATGTCGACGGGTTGTTTAATGTCACAAGCTTACATTCAAGGTTGCGTGTGTAGGTGTCTCGCTCGATCTGTGTGATATTCAACGTTTTTATATTCTATAGGCTTTATACTTTCGATTGGTATTAATTTTATTCGTTAAACGAATGAGTGCAATTTTACAAAAGAATGTCGTTTTAGATTTTTTAATTAATCTTTTTTGCCAACCCACTGGCGATATATTTTTTAACATAATAAATTTGATTAAAATACTTTTCATTCATTAAACGTATGAGTGCAGGTCGTTCCTCTAGGGATCCTCTACTATTACGCGGGTTCCCTCGTGGTGGTGTTGGTAGCATAGACCTGGATGTCGAAGTGAATCCACCTATGGTCAGAGTAGGAGGTTTCCTTGGAGACCTTGCCACCCGGTAGTGATTTCCACCGCGCTCTCTGTTGCCAGAGTCAGATCAATGTTTGTGCGGCTTCGCCTAGTTACGAATGTTGGTTCAGAGTCAGTGCTTAGTAGGGATAGGTTAGTCGAAAATAAGTAGTCAACCAAGGCCTCACTCCTCTCGTTTTGTCCATTACCCACAGTTAGTGGTAAGCATTGCCGTCGGCCCCGATGACGACCGCAAAGCTGCACCACTTAAGGTGACCTGTGACATAGATGCACGATCTGGGGTGATCGTGACCAGGAGCTTACCGCCAAGATTTGAAAGTCCTTATATGCGGCCCACCCTAATCCACGGCTCTTGAATCCAAACAATGGCTGTGTGTTGAACCTACAGCCACTTCCGAAGCTGAACCGTGCCACGGTGGCGGCAGCAGGGGTGGCAGCAGGGGCGGCAGCAGGGGCGGCAGCAGGGGCGGCCGACTCTGCTACAGCAGGTTCAGCCGCGGATGCCTCCCGGGCTGTGTGATGGGGGATTGAACTCTCCTGCTGATGTCTGCGGCAGCTGCTTCAATGCCTCGCAGATGAATCCTGTGGCGAGGTCCCATCCGTGAGGGTCGTCGATGAACCTGCTGTTCCGATCCTGATACTTCACGTACAACGCCTCCAATCCTATTGACAGACGGCGCCCGTCCTCCGTCAGGGTCGGCATTTGGTCCACAGGAAGTGTGTAATTCCTGCAACCACACCAGAATAATAATAAAAAACCGGCCAAATACGAGTCGGACTCGCACACGAAGGGTTCCGTACCGCCGTACAATATTTAGCAAATAAAATGAAATATAAAACGAAGAATATTACTATTTTTCATCTTAAATTTTAAAAATCGCAACGATAAATTTGTATTTCATAATGATACTATGAATTACAAAGTTATTTTTTGCAGTTGCCGAAAATCACCCATACTAAAAATACCTTATGAATCGGCGTTTTTAGTATTTCTTGATTATATACAGCATATGTTACATGATATACAGAAGTTTCAAATTTCTGACTTTTTTTGTTGTTGAGATAAAGCTCGTACAGAAATGATCTAAAACTGACAACTTTTACGGCCCCCTACATTTTTGAAGAAAAAGTAATAATATATATTTATTCTCTACTCGATGAGCTCTAGACAATGATACCCCACTGGGCAGGGTTATATTTTTTTTTTCAAAATGATTTTTTTTATTGAATGAAGTAATTTTTTTTCGTGCACTATATTTTCAACGCTCTGCTTAGCGCCGAGAGTTGAAACCGCCAACAGTGTGTTTTTTCAACGCGCTGGGACGAGAGTGCGTCCCAACGGTTGGTTTCTCAACGCTCAGCTCAACAACGAGAGTTGAAAATCCGGTGCGATATTTTTACGTCCGTGCGAACGTGGGCTTAGTAATAGGGTTCTGTTTGGCACCTATCGGGTACGGAACCCTAAAAACGACACTTGTAATTTTTTTCTTAGAGTGTCGATGGCAAAAATAACACGAAAAAATTTAAATACTTAGTTTTTTAAATTTGTTTGGCCCAAAACTCAGCGATGTGAACGCGACGTAGCCATTAGGTCCTCACGTCGTGTGCAGGTGACAGGGCAGGTGGTGCAAGATGGGAGGTCAGCCATTGTCTGTGGAGAGACGCCGCATACACACCGGAGATCTGAGCCGTCCATGAACCACTTGTGGAGGTTTTCCTTACTGCGGCCTATAAAAAAAAATATAGGAATATATATCACCTCACAACAGAATGCATGCCTTATACAACTAGTCGTTTTAAATATTAAAACAATAAAATGAAATCTCCAAGCTATAGAGACCTATTTGATGTTGTCTAGACACAGTTAATCAAACCTCAAACAAACAAAAAAAAAATGGATCAAAAGAATTAAAGCATTTATTGTTTGTTAAGAAAACTATTTTATTTGACTAAATTCTTATGGTTTTATCTTCAACCCAAAAAGAGATCTATTGTACTGAGTTTTATTACAAAATTACTTCCTGACTAAAAACTACTTATGTAAATAGAATAAAACATTTAGAGTATCAACATTTTGCTAAAAGATAGTATTAGACTAGTAACATCAATATGTATGTTTGTTTATATTGAAATTGTTGTGTGTATCCATGCATTTATTCCTATTTCTTGTATTAGTTAATAATTTTCACGTTAGTAATTCAAAAGATGTTTAATAGGAAGTTCCGTGTCAGCGCGCCACACTATACTTCTTGTGCTTGACATGTGTGATGGACTCTTGGCTAGAGTTTCGATTGGCATGTTAGATTCGGCTTTCAGCGTTTTAAGAATGGGTATAATACTGTTTTTTAGCTTGACGAGGTTACCGAAATTGTTGGTAGGTGATGTCTTGGAGTTGGTTCTGACAGGATTGCGTGTTTCTGCGCTCGTGGCAAATATTGGCGTCGTGCTGCTCTTAGTTCTTTTAAATAATGGTCTACTGGGGCTCACAGTGTCGTGATAGTCGAACAGTTTATCTGTAGCTGTCGGACTAAACAGATCGTCTTGACGTTCCGATGCATAATACGCCAACATGATAGTTGGTTTCGTTTTGGTCGGCGTCGTGATTCTAGGAATACTTATAATTCTGCTTTGTTGCTTGATGTGGTTATTGACATTGCTGGCAGGTGCAGTATTCGAGTTGGATCCGACGGGATGTCGACTTTCTGCGCTCGTGGCAAATATTGGCGTGGTGCTGCTCTTAGTCTTTTTAAATAACGATCTGCTGGGGCGTACGGTATCGAGATAGTCAAAAAGTTTATCTGAAGCTCTCGGACTAAAAAGATCAGTCTGATGTGTCGGTGCATAATATGCCATCATGAGATTTGGTTTGGATTTAGGATTCTGCGTCGTGGTTCTAGGAATGCTTATAAATCTGCTTTGTAGCTTGATGAGGTTATCGACATTGCTGGCAGGTGCAGTCTTTGAGCTGGGTCTGAGGGAATGTCGTATTTCTGAGCTCATGGCAAATATTGGCGTGGTGCTGCTCGAAGTGTTTTTAAATAATGATCTGCTGGGGGGTACAATATCGAGATAGGCGAACAGTTTATCTGAAGCTGTAGGACTAAACAAATCGGCTTGACGTGTCAATGCATGATATGTAATCATGAGAGTTTGTTTGGATATTGGGGTCAGCGCAGCGGTTGACGAAGATTTGGGCACTATATTCTCTATTTTCTTAAAACTGCTACCTTTTGTAGCAGCCATGCTTACTTGTTTCCGTTCTTCGCTTTTACCAGTTCTATAAGTTTTGTATAAGTATACTTCAGAAGATGATTGACAACCATAATAGTCATCTTCGAGTGAATCTATACCACAGATAATAAAGTTTCCATCTGGTGCCAATTGAATCTTCTTGCCCTTTTGAGTTAGTGTACCTCCTTGATTATTGTTATTGTTTGTTTTTTTAATCAAGTTTGACATTCTCCTTATCAATGAATTTGTGCTTTTAAGTGATGGAAGAACAGTATGCGTATATATTAATATTATTATCACTATCACCCGATGTACCTGCATCGTTATAATTGCTTAAATTTCTCTGTTATGCCGTGTTTTATCGGAAACATTGTTCGCTGAACTAAAATGATGAGGGACGTCACGTTGTAAGTATTTTATCTGAATGTTGCCTGTAATGCTCTAGTGGCGCATTTCAATACAAGATTTAAAAGCGTATAGTGTTACAGTCAAAACCCGTTTTAAGTTAGAACGCGTTTACACTAATTAAAACTAGTCTTTACTAGATGCCTTTGTTAATACTAGAATTTCCTAGTTATAACTAGAATTTACTGATACCTATTCATGTTTTAATTTTAGTTAAAAATAGTTCTAACATTGAGCACTACACTGAACTAGTTTAAGTAGAGAAACTTGTTTGGGGGTAATGATTCAATTGAACCATTACCAGTGTTGATTAAGAGTAAAAAACATTGGTATTATTTAAGACATTTTTTTATTGAGAATATTTAAAGCATAATTTTAAGAAACATAACAGAGCCTCATCACCTATATTAATCGCCTGAATTTCCCCAAAGGGTTACGCAGAGGTTTACCTAAGTACACCCACATTTCGCCAGTTATGTTTAAGTCCCATGTAATAGGGGGCGAGCCTATTGCCTAAGTACAGGTTCCTACCAACCTACCTATCTACCTACCTATCCACCTACCTATCTACCTACGTACTTTCCTACCACCGTAGTGCCCGGTTGATGGCAATAACCTACCATCTATTACATGGGACTTAAACTTAACTGGCGAAATGTACTTGTAACTGTAACTTAGGTACACCTCTGCCCAACCCTTTGGGGAATACAGGCGATTATTATAGGAGACAAGACTCTGTTATATTCCTTAAAATTATGCTTTAAATATTCTCCATAAATAATGTATTATAATAATATCAAAAAAAAAACCCAATCAATACTTCATTG